>CAMPFS010000001.1:8074932-8708748 GCA_946814055.1 Caenorhabditis sp. 36 PRJEB53466
TGGCCCCGACCGACGGCACTCTCTCCAAAGTCTCAGGCGATGGAGGAGTTGGCGCAACGAGCACTCGCACTTTCAAACATTCTCCGAGGATTCTCGTTCGTACCCGGATCCGACGTGTTGATGGCCAGAAATGAGGCATTGCTCTACATTCTCGGACGGTTTTTAAGGTATTTTTCCCTATTTCTTATTCTTCTCTCATCCTATTGCCTTTAGATTGAACGTCACGGAACGGAAGATCAGTTCGAAGCGGCCTGGAGTGATTCTCGACGCGGAGGAGCTCAAAAAAGAGCCGAAAGAGATGAGCACGGAGGAGAAAAAGGCAAAAGAGCGGTCGGTGCTGGACGAGATGGACGCGACGAGCTCGCAGGAGGCAGAGACGGCCAATCAGCTGCGCGACGACGCATTCGTGATGCTGACGCACATGAGCGTCTCGCTGAATCTGTTCGAACTGCCCGACACAATCGCCTATCCGATCTACGACGGACTCCTGCGATGGGCGGTCTCTCGCGTGCCTGAAGCCACCGATTCGAATCATCCGGTCCCGGTTTCACCGAGGTTTGTGAATGTTGTAAAAAGTTTAGGTTAAAAATGTGGACGATTTGCAGGGACTACTCGCTGGAAATAATGTGCAAAATGGTGGTGATCGAGCGCAACGTCGACATGTTCCTTTCGACCGGATGTTGGGCCCGCGTCGAGCAGTTTGTGCACATTCTCTCCCGGCTACTCACGATGAACGAGGAGACGCACTATCGGTGAGCGATTTTTAAAAATGTTTGTGGGAAAAATCTAGAAAATTGTCTGCAAAATCTTCGGCTCGGTCCCAGAAGCATGCAAGTCTGAAAATAAGAATTTACTGTCCTTTATAAAATAAAACTTTAATTGTGTTTCGCTGCAGAGAATTTGCGATCGTCATCCTGAATGCGCTGTGCCTGGCGTCGGAAGCGGTGTGCTACATTTGCGCAATGGAGACGTCCGCCATCTCGCACCTGATTCTCTTCATCGACTCGGCCGATCAGAACATGCACCAAGTGATGCAGGCGCACGGAATGAACGCCCTCCGCGACAATCCCGAACTGATGGGCACGTCGGTCGGAATGCTGCGGAGAGCCGCCTCGATGCTCAGACTGCTCGTCAAAGTACCGAAAGCGTATCGGGTTTTTATGAAACATCAGACACGTCTCTTGCAGTTCACTATGAGCCAATTGGTAGGCGTTTTAGTGTTTTTTTTTCACTTTTTTATAAGATCATTTTGCAGATGGACTCGCGAGTGGCTGGAATGGTGGCCGACACGTTGTTCGAAATTCAGGAATATGTGAAAGAGTTTGGAGAGGAAATACCCGAACCGCTGAAAATCACGTATTCTGAAGGTAAACCATTATCTTTATTCGGAATTTTCTAACGTTTTTCGAAGCCGTTTCCAGGATATCAACCCGATGCGACGGAAGATCAGAAGACGCCCGAAACGGCAGAAACAGAAGTGGCGACGACGTCGGAAGAGAAGGAGAATCGGCAGAAAGAGGAGGAGACGGTGAAGGAGAAGGAAGAAGAAGAGGGAGAAGGAGAAACGACGGTGGCGGTGGAGGCGGAGAAGACGAACGGAGGACCGTCCACTTCTGAATGCGTCCTCGAAAATGGACAGAAAGAGGTGGAGAATGGAGGCGGAGAGGAGGACGAATCGACGAGTAAAAAGGACGAGGAGAGTTGTGATGGGTACGAGTCGACGAGTGAATCCATCAAAATGGCACAGAAGAGGAGTGCACAGGCCGCCGCGCTCATCGATGAGGTTCGTGCAGAAAATCGGTCGATAAAAATAGACAATGACAATTTAGGCGCTGCTCTGTGCTTTTAATTTCGATTTTGAAACGCATTAATTGTTGAATTTTCAGCAATCCCAATCGCCGCCACCTTCGAAACGGACGTGTCTAACGAACGGATTCGACAAATCCAACAAATCGGTGACGACGAACGGATCGCTCGGCGATGCGGCTCAAAACGATGGAGCACTCACGACAGCCGTGGCCTAACACTGTCTTCTCTTCCATTTCCTCTTCAGTTTCGTTTTCCCCCCTCCAAAACCAACGTTCTCTTCCTCTTTCCGATCTACAATAGCCACATTTTTGCGATCTTTCCCATTCCCCCTCCAATCCTCATCAACCAACATCATCATCATCATATATATTTTTATCTCAAATTTGTTCTTTTCTGTGTGATAATGCGGGTCAGCTCTTGTTTTCAGTGAAATGCGTGTACTATATATCATTTTCCCCCCTCCCGAATCCAAAAAAAAATCAACGAAAAATAATTTTTTGCCGAAGAATTCACTTTTCTATTAAATTATCACGATGATTGCCGCCTTCTACCCCCCACATTTTTTGTCTGTTCCATTATTTGTCCCCTTAACTAATTTATTGTTGTCTCCCATCCATCTCAAAACGTTCTCCTCCAGTGATATTTGTCGCCGAAAATTTTTTAGGCCCGTCCATGCAAAATGCTCCCCCCAAACCCCCGAAAACCCTCAAATGTCTCAAAACGAAAAAATCATGAAATGTTCGGTTATTTTCAAATTTTAGCCCTTTCTGTCACGCGCACTCTCCCCCCACACAATCCCTTATTTGATTATGATTTGAATTTTTTTTTTGCCTATCATCACGATATACACAATACAATCTGTCTGTTTTTCTGGCCGCTCTTAAAAAGGAGAATGAATGAACATTCTGTAAATTAATGTGGATCTTTTATAACGTGTTCAACACGAAGAACGAGGCCGTGCCGAAACGGGGGATTTTTAGGAAAGTGTCGTCAAATGCGATGCACTGCGGACTGCACAATGTTTTGATCTACAGTAACCCCATCTTGTGTTCTCGGCGGGAAATGCTCAATTCCAGCCGTTTTGGCTCGAAATTCAGACGAAAATCAGTCATTTTTCCGTGTCGTTCAGTCGTTCTGTCTTTCCACAACATTTGTTATGAAATGAATTTCAAAAAATTTCTCAAAACAGAATGTTACTGTTTCAAAAACTTGTCTTCATTATTTGGCTTCATTTTTTTTTTTGCTTTTTCAATATACTCGCTGCTCGTACTCGGAAAAATAAATTGTACAAACTTTTAAAGCAAAACCAAGCTAATTTCATTAATTGTTTTCCCTGCAGTCAAATTCGAGATTCGTGATGCAGCAGCGTAAAATCAAGAGAAAAGAGCTGGAGAGACGGACGAACACGAAATGTTTCACGATCGGACTCCAACAGGCGACGAAGAGCTCACAGTGCTGGCGAAAGATTTATTTGGTAAAGCAATAAAGCTGGGCAAGTTTCCGCCTAGGCTCTTCGAATGCTTTTTGAGGCCTGGACGTTTGACCCACTTGCAATTATCTGATCGGATTCAATCTTTGCAGAATTCTTGGACATGAATTTAAGTATTTTGGCTCCAAATTTCAGACTGGTCGGATCATCTGGCACCGAGATATACTGATTTGAAGCCGAAAATACCGCAGTTTTGCAATAACCCGGCCTTTTCGGCCTCCGATCTACATATCTCGGGACTGGATAATCGGATCGGTCTCAAACTGGGACCCAATATACTTCAATCCAAGTCCAAGAAATTTGCAAAGTTTGAGCTCGATCGGAAAAGTCCAGCCTACGGCAGGTCTTCAGAAAGCCGGGGCCGGCCTTTTGCCCATCCCTGAAAAAAAGTAAAATTATTTCATTGCAATTATCATTAAATTTCAAGGCGGACAAAACGAAATTCGTGTTCCAAAACGAAACGCGACAACTGATCGGGAATCGGAGCGCGATGGCGGTGGTGTCGGAAATTTCGAAAGTGATTTATCGCGCGTGCATTCAAAACCTCGCCTGGGTTCGGTAAGTTTTGACCCAATTTTCAGAGAAAAATCTGGAAAAAGCACAGCTGTTCGTGCTCAATTTTTCCATTTCATCTAAAAAATTTTCAGCAACCAAATGCAAGCGCAACACTCTGGATTCCTGGATACTCATCAAATTTTGCTAGTTTTCCACGAATTTGCGGCGAACATTTTGAACGGAAAACTGTGGAACAAGCACGAATTCGAGTTCTATCATCCCACAATGGTCAGTTTTTTTCAAAATGTTCGAAAACAATTATTGTCTTACAGATGGAGCCGCTCATTTGGGCCTTCGAGGCGATGACGAAAATTTCGGTGCCGTACACGTCGATCCGGGCGGTCCGAAGTACTGAATTTCATTTTAGTTTTTGCAGAAATTTTCCGTATTATCTATTATTCTGGAAATCTCCCCAGGCCTGGGCAATTGGCCGGCTCAAAATTCTAGGGGAGAAAAACCAATATTTTTCAGTTTTGTCCCTGAAATTCCGTCAGTTCTTCCGCTCGCTGGGCGTAAAACTGACGCCGCTGGCGATTTTCGGCCTCGTGACCCAACTGATCTGCTTCATTTCGACCATTTGTCTGGACATGATCAGTCAGTATCTGCAGATTCATATTGACGGGATGAACGTGGTGATTATTGGGTATCGCGACGATTTTTACAAGTACTGGAACGATTGGGACTATTTGGAAGTGCCCAAAAGTTGGTTTTTTGTGAACATCAAGAAAAATTGCAATTTCTCTTCAGGCTACTATGAATTTTGTCGTCTGAACGGACTCACCTCGTTCCGAGAGACTGGATTCATTCGGGATCCGTACAAGTCGACCGTCTGGCATCAGGTACCAAGATAATCATTTTTTGAAGTCTAGAAAATTGACTTTCAGATTCTTTACTCTGAATACTTTCATCTGATGAGCCACGTGTTCGATTTCACGCTGATCAAAAAAATTCCGCATCCGACGGTGCTCCTTCTCCAGTCGTTCCTTGTCCGATTACAAATTCGAATGAGAAATTATGTGGTGGAGGATCGGCTGAAGTTTGCCGCTTCCTCAAATTTGTTATCAATCCCGTAAAATTTAGAAAGCTGTGCGATACGATTTTCAACGTTTCCGAAAGAACGGAGCCGCCCTTTTACAAGGAATCGATCCGGAAGGAGGACGCGCAGCAGAGAATGGCCGAACTCGTCGGAACGGTGCTCGGCGAGCTGCTCGTCGACGACGAAATGGGCATTTCGCTGTTTTGCGAGGCATGGGTACGGATGGAAGATTCGCTGCCTTTGACAAATATAGGCGCTGTTTTTAATAATTTAGTCGCTGATTTCGAGGCTACAACGTAATAGAACTCGCACAGAAAAGGACTGTTACGATATAGAACTCGCTGTTGTTTTTTAACGTTTTTTAACGGCGGGGTTATTCAGGCTGTGCAAAAAATTATTTTTTCCGTTTTTTTTTCCTTTTTTTACGTCAAAAAATCCAATTCAGCGATGTAAAAAAACGGGAAAAAAAAACGGAAAAAAAGCCTACTGATTTCCACATTTTGGTCGCTGCTAACTCTAATTCTATTTTTGAAGAACATCCGAGCAGCCACTAGCAATTGTGGATTTTTGCAAAATTGTTTTTTGTTTAGAAAACGTACACATTGACAATGTGCAAAAAGACGGACGTGCTGATCGAATTCAAAAAGTTTGGAAAAATCGCCAAAGAAAGTTGGTTGTTTTTTCTTCTATGAAACTATTGCATACTCTCTTTTCAGTCAACGACGAAACGTACCGAACGCTGGTCGGTTTGGAGATGAACTCGGACCAGAACAAGTGCGTTTTCCTGTTCATGTTCGCCCAGCTGCTCCGATTTGTGCTCCGATTCGCGATGCACACTGTCAGGTTGGCGTTCTTCTTTGTTCATTTGAAAAACATCGAGAAAAAATTGCAGAATGGCTCTGCGAGTGACGGTCGAGGATAGACGAATTTCTCATTTGCGGTACACTGGCCGAATAGAAATCGGACCGCGCGATTTCGGAAAAATGGACGAAAGAGCGCTGGCGATGGCTCAGGTTCCGCCCAAACAAAGTATTATCTTTTTCCTATTATGCTTCGTTAAAATTCAATTTTTTCAGCGCACTACTACTTCCAAAGTCCCGAATATTGACTCAAAACGACTGAATAACCTCTGTATTTTTTGTACATATCTTGTATTTATTTGCTCATTTCGTGTATGTTCCAACCGGTACTAACTCTATAACTGACGCCCGGTTTATAGTCAATATGTATGTCAATTTTTATTTTAAACGTTGATTAATATTCCACGATTCTCTCTCAAAAACTGGCAATTTTGGCAACAAATTTATTCAAAAGCATCCATGTGGGGGGAAAAATGTTCGTGTGCGGGGCTCTAACCGCTTGTGCTCGAGCTCGTCGTGCTCTTTGCCGATGCGCTTCTCGCCGTTTTCGTGTCGGATTTTTTTCGGCGCGCCGCCGGATTCTCGTCTCCGCCCACCGTGGGCTCGTCTTGCGAAGCGGGCACCGGCTGTTTTCCTTGGAAAGGTTTCGTGTTTCTCATGATGGAAATGCTCACTTTTCCCGACTTTTCCACCTTTAGATATGAGCCCTTGTTCTGGAAAAAACATTTATTTTTCGTTGTGAAGCAATTTCTCTTACATCCACTTCATTCTGATAGCGAGGCGCCGAGAAAATGGTGAGGAGATGGCGGTCGGCGTAGAATTTGAAGCCTTCCGGAATCATCTGAAAATGTTTCACTGTTGCAAATATTGCTAAAAACCTTTCGAACAACACTGCAGAGTTGTATCGATTACAGTTTGTCAAAACAAAAAATTCAGCAAACCTGATGCGCCCGAACAATCAGATCAATTTTGAGCCGATTACACACGTCGAGAACGGCGGCGTCGTTGAAAGTGCACGAGAGGCCACGCACCGCATTTTTGCCGAATATTGGCTCACTGCAATTTTTTGCATTGTCTACGTTGTAAAATTGCGAAAAATACGAATTTAGGCGCTGTATTTGCATTCAAAACAATATATCTCGGCTGCCGGTTGAGGTATTAAAAAAGTGCCAACTGAAAAAATGTAGGCAATGTTTCAAGGAACAGTTTTACAGTTGACATCGTTCTGATATCTCTATAGGCTGTGGAGATATAGCGTTTTGAATGCATGCGATTTTGAAATCGGACAAATCAGCACCTAAATTTGCATTTGCAGCCGCTTTTCGTCACTGCATTTGATAATTTAGACGCTGCGTTTGATATTTTTAATTTTACAACGTAAAAAATGGATACAGTACCTTCCGATCATCGGCATTGTGCCCCCTTCCAACGGATCCGACCACAACAAATCCTGCGCCAATCGACACGTGGCCACTTGCGTGATCGGGCGTTTCAGCTGAAAAATCACTTTTTTTTTAGAATGCGAGGGAATCAAAAGTGGAAATGTGTAATTTTTTCAAATTGCGAACCTTGCGAATGTCATCCAACGACTTGAGATCCGGCCCGATGCCTCCGTGCATGCACAAAATTTTATTTCCGACGAGACAGGCCAAAGGCATCCACGAGAACACCTCGTTGAACTTTTCCCACACTTCCGGTCCGTCCAAATCTCCGAATCGATTCGACAACTCCTCCTTAAAGAATTGAAAACAATTAAATGCTCTTTTCCATATTTATCGCGTATTTCTTTCAAATTTCTTTTTTTTTCTGTTCATCCAAAAAGTGATTAACTTCGTTTGACAATTCACAAGAATTGTTTATTAAACCGAAATTTTGGTTTGAATCAGGCTAAAATTCACCCTGAATCCGTAGGCAAAGTTGATGGCCCTGGTCTCGTGATTTCCACGCAGCAAAGTGTATTGTGTCGGATAGGCAACCTGAACTTTATTTTAGAAAACACTTTCTCTATTCGATTTTCATTAGCACCAAAAGAAAAAAGTGTCCAAAAATCTCATGGTTTGTTTGGAACCGAAAATATTCGAAAAGCTCATTGTATAATTTTTTCCACTAACAAAGACATTTTTTCGGGATTTTTAAGAAAGTATAGAACCGTCACTGGCACAGCGGACAACTAGAAGCAGACTGAGCACTTATTGCCAAGCTTAGCGTCCTGGAAGCAGATTCCAGAACGCGAAATTCCACAATCGCCCCCACCGTTTTTGCCGGCCAGAACACGGTCTCCCACGGCGCGAATGATTTCAATGGGGCGCACTTGCAACAGGCGGGTTGCGTCGATTTACGCGGAGGCCGATTAATGTATTTTCAACGGGAGTACGCGTTCTTTCCATCTTTTCTATACAATACACCTATTTTTTCGTACGCCTCACTGAGTCACAGCGTGGACATGAGACCAAAGGAGACTGCTGGCGCATCTTGCACTCACTTGGCGCACTATTGGATTTTTTGGTTTCGCAATTAAAATCTTTTTCTCGTTTTTATCTTTTAAAACATGTCGAAACGCAATTTTTCGTTAAATATTTGTTGCAAAAAACTCAAATTTAAATTTTTAGGACTCGTTGCGACAATTTCTGCAGTTGGAAAGGCGCGAAGCTGGTGGAAATTGCCGAGCGGCACGGAGTAGCGGTTAGAATAAAAAAGAACAGTTATTTTCTTCGCCGATAAATAATTTCAGGTTTTCCCCATCATTTTATCGGATTGCGGCGGACACGCGAATCGAAAAAACCACTAATCAACTGAAAACCAGGAATCTCCAGCGAACCTAGATTCGAATAATTAGAGCACTAGCTACGTTTTGGTAACAGAAATCTCGAATATCGTTGAGAATTAGCCGAGTTTTTCGATTTGAAGGTTTTAGCCTGGATTTTGATGTTTTTCGAATGGTTTTCGTAAACTGCTCAAGAAAACTAACCGCCGGAACCTGAATTTTGTGAAGAAAGATTCAGCGAACATTTTTATCGTTCGTTGGGCTCATGAAATGCAAAATGAGCTGAAATATAAAGGTTTGAAGTTTTGACGAAATGCGAAAAAGACGCTAAAAACATGAAAAACTCTAAATTCTGTAAAGAACGGTTTCCAATCAGTAAAATATTGTTTTCTAGACGTTTTTCAAGTCAAAAAGAAAGAAGTAAAGGTCGTAAACTCGAATTGAACTACATTTTTAGACCTGCAAATTTTCAAAAGTTACAACGACACTCCGCACTTTACGAGCGCACTGTGTTTAGCATTTGCGCCCTGGGAGACCGTGCAGAAAAGGAGTTTGTTTCGCAAATTTGCAAACCTTCAATCCGAACATGAGACAGATGCATTCCAACGAATGAGAGCCACGATCGACGTAGTCGCCCAGGAAAACCCATCTGAATCACTTTTTTGTTTCTGAACTATATCACTTTTTCGTCGAAATTTTATCGGATTGTCATTCAGAATTGACAAAATTAGCAACGCGTGAGTTGTTCCATAGAAAAATGTACCGCACATCGTTCTGTACATCTTTTTCTTCGAAACTAACTGATTCTGCGCGAATCCGCGTAGTTTCTTGTTGCCCTTCGAGTTGAGCAGACGCACGAGGTCGCAGTATTGTCCGTGGATGTCGCCGACAATCGTGCAGGGGGGCATCGACGTGGCGAGAATCGGTTCCGTCTTGAATATTTCCATCGCCATATCGATCACTTGAATTACTTCTCCTTTTGTGTATGGTTGCTGTCAATATTATCGCGTTTTTCAGTGTCATATTCAAGATATATTCAAAAAGTCATATTCAGCAATGTGATAAGAGGTTTTCTGAAATTCGCACCTCCCTGTAGTTTAACCAATTTTTGACAGAAAGATGTCTTTTCAGAAACTCTATTATGTCGATTTTCGTCTCGTCGCCCATTTTCGTATCTCTTGCAGTTTAGGGGCTGAAGTTTTGAACTTTCCTTCTTAAATAACGCCAACGAAAACTCACTTATTCTGCACAAAAATTTTCAAAATAAAGCGAACAGTTTGATAGTTCGCAAAAAATGTTCGAAAGAGCTAGAGCACGCGAAAAAATTTCGAAAAACCCCATAAGACAGGTTTAGTATATAAATTCAAAGTTCGCGGTGAAATTTAACAGAGAAAGTGGAGCGAAGAAACGATTTTGAAGACCAGGAAGTAGGGAAAAAGGACAAATATAATCTAACAATAACAATAAAAAAGAGAGGTCAGGAAAATTTGAAAAGTGAGTGTCTGAGAATGAAAAAAGGGAAAAAAGGTGGGCGTGGCCTATTCGTACAAATAATCGTTGCCTTCGGCGTCCCAGTCGAGAGCCAACTGTTCCAGACAACGCAGAGCTGCCTCTTGGATTTCATCGTCCTAAAATACATGTTTCCTTTTAAATTGTCAAATTCAAAGCGTACCTGACATCCAAGGCATTTTTTTGGATTGTGCTCCTCTCTTTTCACTGCCGATTTGAGCGATTCCGATGGTATTTTTGGGATGAACGTCGTGTAGGTGGTCACTGAAATTGTTTCCTAATTAGAACAAACTTGACACTATTTTTGGAGCACAAAAAATACGAGAAAAACAAGAGCCGGCCAATTGCTCAGCCCTGAGAAAAACTGATGAAAAAACATGTAAAGTTTTAACAACCTTTCTGTAATGCCTCCAATCGCTTCATTGTCTCCTGCATGTTACACGATATTCTGCAAAGAGAAATTGCGTTTCAGAAATTGTATTCTTCGTTCCTTTCACCAAGATATATTTAAAGAAAAACGTACTTTGACAGTTTCTCTTCTGCTTTGGCCAGCATTTCACTATCCGTAACATTTTCGGTCGCTATCTGAAATTTTGTAAAATGATAGCCAGCACAATAGAATTTTTTTTCAACTAAGTACAATTTTCGTTGTAAAAGGGTTGTATTAGCATGAATACACACGCAAAGATTAAAGTCACTAAAAGCATCACTAAAATTCATTAAAACCACTAAAATAATCACTAAAATCCTATTTTGCTCTCAAACACCGCTCACCTTCTGCTCCTGAATGCCGAACTGTTTCATGCGGTGATCTCTGAATATTCCAGTGATTCCCTCGAGAATCTGCTCCATCATCGCCTCCGTTTCCGATTCGTTCAGCATTTCGTCATCCTCCTCTTCTTCTTCCGATTCTTCTTCACTTTCGTATTCTTCTTCCTCTTCCTCCGTTTCAGCCACAATTTCCGCTTCTTTCTCTACCGGACGGCGCGGAGTGTATCTCACGCTCACAATCGAACTCTCTTCCGATGAAATCACGTCGTCCGTGTCCGTTTGGGCATCCTGAATCTTTGAGGGGAGCGTTGTACAAGTTTACTTTTATTGGCAATTTTTTGCAGTTTCAAGTTCAAAATAATAGTTATTCAACTGTAAAGTATGCGCTGGTTTTTTTAATCTCTATTCAAGGTAAGAACCTTGAAACTTTCGAATCCAAAACGACAAAATCGATATAATGTTCAAATTGCCAAGTTGAAGTGTCAAAACGAACCTTCATGGGAGTGCTCGTTTTGGCGGAAACGATCGGAAAGGCGGGCGACTGTTTCAACATCTTCTCCTCGTATTTCCGGCTCGATTCGAGCAGTGCCTTTTCGAGTTCGTCCTCCGATTCATCCTCAACTTCCTCTTCCTCTTTTTTCGACTGATCATTCACGACGCTCACATTTTGCAGACCTGGAACTGTGAAAAAGGCTTGAAACGTTCAAATTTTGTTAGATTGTTCTAAAAATATTTTAAACATTTCCAAAACTCGTCCGTACGTTCGAAAGTGAGCATTGGCACCCTCTGCACTCCGGGCGACTTCGGTCCCTTGCGCGTCGGCGTCAAAATGAGCGATTGAGTTGAGAAGTGAGAAGAATTGGCGGCGGATTCGTCGCGAATCAGTTGCGAAATGGCCGACGGACACATCGATTGACGGTTGTGTTTCAGGGGGGAGAAGAATTGCGAATTGTCGGCCGACGAGCACAGGTTGTCCGATCGGAAGCTGTGGAACGTCGTGTTGTCCGAGTCTCCGCCCACTTCCAGCTCGCCGTCCTCCTCGTCCGAGTCTTCGTCCGCATTCTGGACCGAATGGTAGCCTTCTCTTCAAATTTTGAAACTTTGACAGAAAAACTGTTTATTTTTCACGTACAAACTGTTGATGACGACGCCTATGTGTCCGGCCTCGGTGGTGTCCACAAATTCATAGTCGAACTGCAGCGGGAACAACGTCTTCAAATCTCTTCTCGAGCCAGAAGACGTCGATTTCACGAACGAGGACGGATCGGTCGAGTAGAACGGTCTGCAAGCATTGTATTAAAAGGTAGTTTTGTGAACGTTTTTGCATCATTCAATCAACGGAAAAAATTATCGCAGAGTTATGGAAAAATTGTTGGAGCACGAACAAGGGAAAGACGAACCCGTAGGCGAGAAGATTGTTCATTTTGGTGCGGTACTTCTCGGTGAGCACCTTGATCGCCTCGGAGACGTGTTTATCGTGCGCCGCCGACGGTTGAAGACAGCATTTCCAGGCCTCGAAGAGTACGCGCACGTCTTCCGATCCGTCCGAAGTGAGCCGGACCGAGTCGAGCAGTTGGGCGGTGCGTAGGCGGGATAAAGCTGTCGGGGCACGACTGCAAAGACTTCCGCAACGGTCATTTTGCTCAAAAATGTTTTTTTTCCCGAAAACCAACCCGGCACTAGCGTCGACAACGGCTCTCCAGCAGTCCTTCTGATGTTTCGTCAGCGATAAATGCGCAGAAACGGTCGGAGCACTTTTGAACGTTATTCCGGAGTCTGTGGTCGTGGCGGCGACCACAGAAAGCGACACCACGTACAACTGAAATTCAGCGGATGTTTTCCTCGTTTTTACATCGATGAATCAGTGTTTTGAACTCGAAAAACATTTAAAAGACATCTTCTTTTTTACCTTCACATCCAGCAAAGAACACGGACTTTTCACAATGTCCTGTGCGCTCGGCGTGTCGGACAACGTCGGAAATAGCGAGCGAAGGAAGTCGTCTGAAATTAGAAAACATCTTAAAATTAGAAGAGGAAAAACCCTAAATATGTACCAGTGAACAGCGGTTTTTGACGGATGAAAAGCCACAAAATGAGGCGCAGATATGGTTCATCGGCCAAATTTTCGGGCGCAAATCTAGTTTCCGGGTGAACGTGAAGTTCGGTGGACGGCATTTCGGAGATAATGTCGCGGGCGGCTCTGAAAATGTTTTTAAAAAAAAATATACCCGACCACCATAATTTTTGGCATTTTTAAATCGATTTTTACCGTTATTAGGTCTCTCCTTATTTTCTTTGTAAATTTCCTAGGCTATTGAAAAACTGACTCAAAAATCGACGATTTCACAAATTGGAATCGTCCGTTCGCCAAACCCATATCGTCCACAATACTGTCAATGCTCTGCAATTTTTGCAAACATTTATTTAATTTAGAACGAATTGTTCTCTCACAAATTCGATATCCAGTTGATAGTTGGTAAAGTCGAGAAGATGAATGGAGGATTCTGCAAAGTTCCGGTGTAAAAAGTGGAAAATTTTTGATAAAACGGACCAATCACGACTCGATCCGCCCACTTTTTCATCGTTTTCTCTTCAATCTCATTTTCGGGGCCTAAATCCGGCACAATCGAATCGGCTATCAATTGGGACAGTTTGTAGAGAAGTGGCTGGTGTTTCGGCTGAAGGATTTTCGTAATAAAATTAGAAAATTGATTGTTTTCAATGTTTTCAAAATGCATGTAAATAATGTGTTGGTTTTTGAGACAGTGCAAGACTCGGTTGTTTTTTTTTTAATTGTTGTTTAGAAACCTTGGCCAGTGCGTTCAAAATATTCGCACAAAGTTTCAGAAAAACGGAAACGATGAGCTTCTGAAATGCGATCGTCGATTGCTCTTCGGCGCGTTCGAACAGAGAAATTAATCTGAAAAAATTCAACATTGTCCGAAAATTCCAACGAAACACGCACTCAATCAACGAATTCTGATATTGTGAAGGCGTGGGCGGTTGGAAGCGCAAAATCGACGAAATCTGATCGTGCTCTTTCTGGAGACAACGGAAAAGTGTCGTCGGTGAGAGCGTATTCTGAAAATTGCACAATTTTAGAGCATAGAATGGAACAATGATATTCAGAATTCAAAAATAGCGCTTACGCTATTTTCGCCGCTGCTTTAGCTAATTTTAAATTTAAAATGTCATCTAGTTAAAAAACTGCATAAAAACTAACCTTATCACCGAAAGACTCGTTAAAACTTTCATTGGCCTTTCTGAGCGAGGCGGGCGATCCGAAAAGCATTGAAAATGAGTCGTTCAACACCATTCTGCAATTATTTATCAGAATTGTGGCTGGAAAACCAACGGAGCTGAGCAAAGAATTCATTCAAAATTGGCGCTGGTATTTTTAAATTCGTTGCGAGACCCGAGAAGGTACGAAACGTAATGCGCCTTTAAGCGAAACGTGGGAAATGTGGCTGAAAATGACGAGAGAATACTGTAACATAGAGAAAAATCGACGGGAAACGTGTGAGTTTTTAGAGAAAAATCCGAAAATTGAAAAGGAAAGTCGGCCCTCAGCCCTATATCTCAACAGTAAATAATCCGATCAGGCTCAAACTTGTACTTAATGTACTTCAATTCAAGTCCAAGACGTCTGCAAAGTTTGGGTCCGATCGCATTATTGAAAGTGCGTCAAGAGTCTAGTCCAATTGCCCAGCCATTCTTTTCAGTATTCTTAACAGAAAAAAATGCCGATTAGAAGAATTTCTACGAACAATTTCAGGAAAATGTCTAAACCTCTCTATGACATTCACAAGGAGTTCATTCAAATTTTCCCGCCGTTTTTGCAATTGGCTGCGTAGCGACTCATTTGCTTTTTTTCAATTGAATTAAAAAATTGGCATCCCGCCAATGTTCTATGGAGCGCATCTGCTAACGTAGTTTGAACTGAGAAGCATTTACTGAGAGACTACTGACAGAGTTTTTAATTTGCTTCGTTAAACAGAATATGTTTTGTTCAAAATTCACAAATGCTCTTTTCTACTTTCTTTTATCGTTCAAAATAATCCTCTTACATACTACATTTTCACCTTAGCAACGTTTGGTTTCCAAGGAAATTTCTGGCAGAATAAAATGGGAAAAGGGATCCCATTTTTATTGTGTTCCCAGGTAACCCCTATGATTACGAGGGGTCCGGGCACGAATAAAACGACACTTGCCACTTTTAATTTCTCAATTTCCGGGGAAGCTCCCAAGTAGAAAACTGTATATTAAAAGAAAAACGTTCTTAATTTAATTAAGTTTTTTCTTCTTCTCACTAGAGCGCACTTGCTCCGTAAAGTTGCCAATCAGAATCGATCAATAATCATCATAATCATAATCACGTCAGAGAAAATTAGAGAAAAAGAGAGTTCCATAGATATTGTACAGTTCGGGAACGAGGAGACGGAGAAAATAGTGTGGAAAATGAGGAGAAAACAGAGGAAAAGAGAGAGAAAGAGAGAGGAAAAGTTTGCGGCGGAGAGACACCTATACACGGCGGTGCGGACGGGCGCGCACCGCATACAATACAATATTTGCCCTCTTTCCTCTCTCTTTTTCCCCCTCTTCTCCCACTTTTCCACCTATCTGCACACCTTTCGTGTTGGCAAATTTTGACAGAATTTTACATTGATTTACAGTAATTTCTTGGAAGAAACTCGCTAAAAGCCTCAAATTAACAGAAATTTTCGGTAAATTTTGCCGTTTCAGCAGAAATGTATTCGAGAATTCACTATTTCTCTTTAATTAGCTGTTGTGCCACCGATTTATTTTCATAAAACTTTTGGTTAGAGACAGCCAGCTGGCACACACGTGTCTATGTTGTAGGCTTGCACAAACAAAATATGTACACGTGGCACATTTCACACGTAATTTTTTTAGCGAACAAAGTGTAATTTGAAAAGGAAGAAATTGGCTAGTATTTTTCTAATTTTTTCAGGTACTGAAAATCGTCATGTCGATTTCGGGCCTCTTTATCTTGGACCTCAAGGGAAATGTGAGTTTTGTTTTGTGACAATTGTGGGTTTTACAGTGTTTTCATCAAATATTATAAAGCAATCATAACGTTAATTAAACAAGTCAAATTGATCTTAAGCAACGAGAAAAACTGCGTTTTTTCGAGGCCATGCCAAAACAGCGGAATTCACGAAAACCGCGGATGCCAAAACCGCGGAAGCCAAAACCGCGGAAAAAAATGCCAAAACCGCGGAACCGTGCAGGCGCAATACTTGACGCGCATTTAAAGACTTTGGCGTTTATTGAATAGAAGGGATTGAAATTTAATAGCATCAAACATGACAATTTGCAGAAAATAACTTTAAAAATTTATTTTGACGTATAAAAAAAAGGCAGCAGTAAAGAAAAAAAGCAGTTTTGGGTAAAAAAAAGTCATCACCTTTTCGTTTGGTCGATTGAGACTAATCCGTTTGAAGTTTCCCCCCAAAAATGCGTTACTTGCAGTTTTTTTTCTGTAATTTTTGCTGTTCGATCGCTCAAGATGTTTGCTTTGTATTTATGCGATTTATCATTCTCAAAACCAATTTTGTGTGAAAACGGTCAGGAATGAGCAATATAAGGAGTGTGGTTTTCAGGCGGGGAAGACGAAAAAACGAAATACTTGGCGGAAGCCACGCCTATATTGTCAGCTCTGGAGGTGGCTACCCCTAGCCAGAACTGTTTGAATCGGAACCGTCCTAAATCAGAAGCTATCTGCATGTGGTTTTTGTTACGAAAAGTCGTGTTGATTCGAGACAGTTCTGGCTCGGGGTAGCCTCCTCTGGAGACCGTGAAAAAAAAAGATTAAAAAAATATTCTGCAAGTCCCAACTAAATGGGAAAACCCGGCAGGCACCACGAGCTTTTTCTATTCAGGACCACTTTTTCTATTCAGGACCACACATTCGCCGTGGAATTGCAGACAAAAGAAATATGCTGATGATATCTGTCAAAATAATTTTAAATATAACTCTCATTTCCAATTTTTTTTCAGAACTTACAAACTTCATTACTTTGTTTGATGCTATTAAATTTTCAATTCCTTCTATTCAATAAACGCCGAAATCTGAAAATGCGCGTCAAGTATTGCGCCTGCACGGTTCCGCGGTTTTGGCATTTTTTTCCGCGGTTTTGGCTTCCGCGGTTTTGGCATCCGCGGTTTTCGTGAATTCCGCTGTTTTGGCATGGCCTCGTTTTTTCTCGTTCGAAAAACTTGTTCTGTGCAATTGTGTGCAATGCGTCAGATTTGACGCGCAAACTCAAAAACGCCGGCTTGGAAGTTCTCAGGGGGGAAAAGCGGAAAAACAGAGCGATTTGAATTAGGAATTAAGTTGGAAGAGAAGTGTTTGTGAAAAAAATTCAAAAAATTCCGCTTTTCAGGTAGTAATCTCTCGCAACTATCGCGGAGATGTAGACATGACGTGCATCGAGAAATTCATGCCTCTTTTGGTGGAAAAAGAGGACGAAGGGACGGCGTCGCCTGTGCTCGTTCATCAGGGAATCAGCTACACGTACATAAAGTACATGAATGTGTATTGTACGTTTTTCAAGTATATAACACAATTTTAACGGAAAATAATGGTTTTAATCAAAAACGGCAGTAGCAGCAACGGCGTATTTTTAAACTATTTTTAAACTTTTCCTGAACATTAAAAAAATAGTTCTTCAGTGGTAACTGTCTCGAAAAAGAACACGAACGTGATTCTCGTGTTGTCGGCGCTCTACAAAATCGTCGAAGTGTTCTGCGAGTACTTCAAAACGCTCGAGGAAGAGGCGGTTCGCGACAATTTCGTAATCATCTACGAACTTTTCGACGAGATGCTCGATTTCGGATATCCACAAACCACCGAGAGCAAGATTCTTCAAGAGTGAGCTTTTTTACATTTTAAACATTTTAAAATTCATTCAAAATGTTTCAGATTCATTACTCAACAAGGAAATCGTCTGGAGACGGTCCGTCCTCCGATGGCCGTCACAAATGCCGTTTCGTGGAGATCTGAAGGCATCAAGTACCGCAAAAATGAAGTCTTTCTCGATGTCATCGAAAGTGTCAATATGCTGGTTTGTTTTTTTTAAGCATCGTTTATCCTCAAGTTACTGAAAAAGCAATGTAAAAGTTTTCTTACATTTTTTAAGCTGAAATTTTATTTACCCTATTCTTTTTTATATCATGCATTTAGCTAGCCAAATTCAGCAATGGGTAACAGAAATAAAATCGTTCTAATCCTTTTTCTCGCTAATAAAAAACCGAAAATTTACAAGAAAATTCGCATTTTTCCAGGCGAACGCCCAAGGAACAGTGCTGCGATCGGAGATTGTCGGCTCGATTCGTTTCCGTGTCGTTCTGTCCGGAATGCCCGAATTGCGACTCGGCCTCAACGACAAAGTGTTCTTCCAGCAGTCCGGCGCCAGTTCCAGTCAGTTTTTTCTAGATTGTGTTATGCAAAACGATGTAAAGAAAAACTATATCAATTTAATTCAATTTATCTTGAAACTGTAGTTTCACTTAATTACTTTTCTTGATTTCAGGACGCGGAAACGGCGGAAAAGGAGTCGAATTGGAGGACATCAAGTTCCATCAGTGCGTCCGTTTATCGCGATTCGATTCCGAACGGACCATCTCGTTCATTCCGCCCGACGGAGAGTTCGAACTGATGAGTTATCGATTGACGACGCAAGTGAAGCCGTTGATTTGGGTCGAGGCGTCTGTCGAGAGACACGCTCATTCGAGGGTCGAGTACATGGTCAAGGTACGGATTTTTGCGCTAACGGACAGATTCCCAATTTTCTGTAAAACTTAAAGTCATATAATCCGAATTTTCAGGCCAAATCGCAATTCAAACGTCAATCGGTGGCGAACCACGTGGAAGTGATCATTCCGGTGCCGTCGGACGTCAGTGCGCCGAAATTCAAAACGGGCGCCGGAACCGCCAAATACGTGCCCGAGCTCAACGCGATTGTGTGGAGCATTCGCAGTTTTCCGGGTTGGTTAACGAATCCTTTGCAAAAATCATTAAAAATTGTTCTCAGGCGGTCGCGAGTACATAATGCGGTCCTCGTTCATGCTGCCGTCGATAACTTCGGAAGAAGTGGAAGGACGTCCGCCGATCAATGTGAAATTCGAAATTCCGTACTACACCACTTCTGGTCTCCAGGTAAACACGTTTTTAAATAGTTTTCGGTGAAAAATTCATAAATTCAATTGCCAGGTGCGCTACTTGAAAATCATCGAAAAATCCGGCTACCAGGCACTTCCATGGGTCCGTTATGTCACTCAAAACGGAAATTACGAGCTCAGAATGACCTAACTCCATCGATTTTCACATTGTTTCGCTCTGAAAACGAAAAAACCAAAAATGTTGATCCCGATTTTCGTAAAACTTATTGCTCTTCCTCTCCCTTCGCCATTTGGTTACTTGGTTGCCTTACAAAAATCCTTGAATCAAAAAATCTAGTAATTTATTGATCCAACTGTGATATTCCTTTTTATGTGAAAAAAAATAATTCAAACTTCTATCGCATCCCCTGTCTGTCGCAATTTTCCCTGTTTTATGTGGTTTTCTTTCAATAAAATTGGTTTTAAAAAGAGCTTCCCGAGAATTTGTTCGAAATATTCTTTTTTTGCTGCGTCTCGCCCGTTCCCGTACTGTCTATTTAGCACCGTCTTTTTTTCTTTTTCCCTCCCCTTATCCTTTCGTCCTCCCGTCCGTTCGCCTGACGCATTCGTCATTTTCACGCCGGGCCGCACTTGTAGCCCACTCTCGCATTCTTCGTATTTTCTTTAATTTATGTATTCCTTTTCCACTCAATATGGAATTTTCATTAAAAAAAGTAAGGAAGATTGCATTGTAGGGCAGAATGTAATAATTGAAAAATTTTAGGCCAAAACGGATAACCGTTCGATTTAAGAAGGCAACTATGGACACGATGATGAGGTCAGTTAATATTTTCAGTTTAAGAGTTGAATTAAACAGAGAAAAGAAACGCGAGAAGACAGCATTGTTATTGGAGGCAACTTTTTGTTCGAAAACAACTCTCCAATTCAAGTAAGATTAATGTGTAAGGGATCGGTCATCCCTTATTAGGCACACACAGACCTCCCACGCGTTTCCTCCGCGCCTCCGAGCCCACGCACTCGCTGAAGCGACACACTCTAACTGGAATGCTTTCAGATTTGGTCGTCAGCCACCGATCAGCCTCGTCCGATCAATCACGCCACCACATGCAGTCTTTCCAGCACAGCCTTCTCCGAGACACTCTATAATTCCGTTTTATTGTATTTACGTGATCTTTGCGCCTCGTTCGGACCCCTAAATAAACGCGAAAATCCATCGAGCTAGTCATGCCTTTATTAAATCATTGTGAAGGCTCAGAGAAGAAACGCGAAGAAACGCAAAAGAGCCCGAGACGAGATTGCAGGCCAAAGCTTAAAAACTGAAGAAATCTTACCAACAAGTACGCATCAAGTTGTCGCCCGGATTAATTGTTGTGCTTGTTCGTTTATTCTTAATAGATAATAAAAATTGTTAATACTTTTTCTAAACCAAGAGTTTTTGTTCTGTCATCTTTGCAGTCTGCCACGTCATGAGCATTCCATCATCGTCCGAGAAGACAAAAATGTGATGAGATCAAATCAGAAAGCGGGCGCCGTGTGACCTTATGATCTCATCTTTCTTCCCCTCTGGCGCCCATTAATTTCCTAAACTTTTCCCGTCTCGAAAACCGTTTTCGCGTCACTTAACAGATCAATCAACACACACACACACACACAAAGCTACGGTTTTGACCTGATTCCTTTCATTTTTCTGTGAATTTTCTCGAAAATGACCAGGAAAATCGTTGCTTTTCTTCTACTCACTATCATCGTTTTTGGTAGGTTTTTAATAATAACACATTTATTCTCTTCAGCCACCTAGGAATAAAAAAATTATTTAAAAAAAAACAAAAAAAAATTAATAAAAATATTTTGTATTATTCTAAATGCTTCTTTCGCGCAAATCCTGTTATTGTCTCAATGAAAAAAAATGTAAAAACTAGAGTTTGAGAAGAAGAGAGATTCAAAAAATACGTTTTGACGTTTGTTTGAAGCAGCAATCATTCCAGGCAAAGACAGTCTGACGCCTTTGAAAGTCGGTTCCGCCACCAGTAACCGATTTTCATTGAAAGTTCTTATTTGTTTGATTAAACCAACTACTGTTATGCGCACCACGGTCTCCAGAGCTGACAATATAGGCGTGGCCTCGGCCAAATGGCGTTTTCATAAATTGAGCAGGTTTTCTCTGATTTTTGTGGTCAACGGCGATGAAAAATGATTGTTCGACATGAAAACACACTAATTCTCACAGAATTAATGACGTTTTGGCGCATTTTTCGTGGACTTTGATTTTTCGCCTTCGCCGCCGATCGCCGCCTAAAAACCGCACTTTTCATTTTGCGTTTTCTTTCATTTTGCGTTTTTCTCTCCCAGGACGCTAATGCTAAACACAGTGCGCTCGTAAATTGCGGAGTGTCGTTGTAACTTTTGAAAATTTGCAGGTCTAAAAATGCAGTTCAATTCGAGGAACCTTTATATTTCAGCTCATTTTGCATTTCATGAGCCCAACGAACGATAAAAATGTTCGCTGAATCTTTCTTCACAAAATTCAGGTTCCGGCGGTTAGTTTTCTTGAGCAGTTTTCGAAAACTAATCGAAAAACATCAAAATCCAGGCCAAAACCTTCAAATCGAAATAACTCGGCTAATTCTCAACGATATGTGAGATTTCTGTTACCAAAACGTAACTAGTGCTCTAATTATTCGAATCCAGGTTCCAGGCGTACAAAAAAATAGGTGTATTATACAGAAAACATGGAAAGAACGCGAACTCCCGTTGAAAATTAATTAATCGGCCGCCGCGTAAATCGACACAGCCCGCCTGTTGCAAGTGCGCCCCATTGAAATTATTCGCGCCGTGGGAGACCGTGCGTTTTCAGAAAGAATTGGTTTTGAGAATGATAAATCACGTAAATACAAGCATTTTGAGCGCTCGAACCGCGAAAACTACCGAAAGCAACTGAAATTCACGCAGTTTTAGCCAAAAACCTTCAAACGGATAAATGTGATTTGCGACTTGACCAAATTTAACGCTCTTGCGCTTAAAAAATTCGTAATAGCCTATACAATCGGTCTATCGAGAGACAAATGAGAAATTATCGATTTTTCGTGGCCAACCTGGCAAAAAACACAAATTTTGCTGTTAAAATTTGAATTTCGCGCCAATGTATCGCTCTATTGGGCGGGGCGCACTTGCACCCATTTTCAGCTCTGGAGACCGTGTTATGTGTCATTTTTTGGCATCAAAACGTTATTTTCAGAAGTGTTAGCCCACGGCGGCGGAGGCGGTGGCGGAGGAGGAGGTCATGGTGGAGGTGGAGGAGGACACGGAGGACACGGCGGGGACCATGGAGGACATGATCATGGAGGACACAATCATGGAGGACACGATCACGGATGGGGTGGTCACGGAGGAGATCACGACCACGGAGGCAATGGCGGAGGCGGCGGCGGATGGGGAGGAGGATACAGACCAGAGATGTTGGGAATTCCGTGTTCCGTGTTCCGTGTTCCGTGTTCCGCGTTTTTTTGCAATATTTTTTCCGTGTTCCGTGTTCCGTAAAAAAAAAAAATTTCCGTGTTCCGTGTTCCGTGTTCCGTAGAAATAAGTTTTTTCCGTTTTCCGTGTTCCGTGTTCCGTATAAACTATGTTTTCCGCGGAAAAATTCGATCACAAATTTTATGACGTTTTGTGGTCAAAATTTGAAAATGTTCGGATTCGGACCATATTCGTGAAAAGTGGATTCCATTTTCAGTCGTTTTTTTACTGTAGTTGTTTACTGTTGTGTTGTTGGTTTTGTTATTTTTATGAAATTTTCGGTAAAACTTTCACATGAGTCAAACAGCTGCCTTGTCAGTCAGATAATCGAATTAAACAAAACATTATTTTAAAAAAAATCACTGGAATTCTCTTGAAAACGCTTTTTTCCGTGTTCCGTAAAAAAAAAAATTTCCGTGTTCCGTGTTCCGTGTTCCGTAGAAATAAGTTTTTTCCGTTTTCCGTGTTCCGTGTTCCGTAAAAAAAAAAAATTTCCGTTTTCCGTGTTCCGTGTTCCGTAGAAAAAAAAATTTTCCGTTTTCCGTGTTCCGTGTTCCGTAGAGTAAAATTTTTATTCCCAACATCTCTGATACAGACCGTTCACCGGATTCGGAGGAGGCAACGGAGGGTCAGTCTTGTGAGACATTTTCATTATATTCATCTCCTAGAACTACCGTAATCCTACAGTAAGCTCATTTTCAGGTACTATGGCGGCGGCGGTGGCGGTGGCGGTCTTTTGTCGCGTCTTTTCGGTTTCCGTAGTCGCGGATATTACGGATATCCAAACTATTACGGAGGCGGCGGAGGATATTACGGTGGCCAGGGATACTGTAGAGGTAGTACCGTAATCCTTTTGTCGTAAGCTACCCTAACCCTTACAGTATCCCAATTCGTTGATTACGTCGGTCAAATGGCTCGTTTCTACTGCGATTGTCCGCCGTATCCGCCCGGTTATCAGTGGAACACGTGTAGTCCCCCCATCTATGCTGGACGATGACGGCTACATCATTTTCATGTATATGAATTTTTCTCAAATAGCGTGGCCGCACCCTACAATAAATAAATATTGTATCATTCTTAGCATTATTGGATTTTTTTCGATAAAATTTGAGAAATAAATAGCAACGGATCGAAGAGATGAAGTCACTTTTGCTCGTCATTGGAATTATTTGCTTCTACGGTAGACGGGGCAGCGTAAATTGAAAAATGAACTTTGCAGACTTCTTAGAGTTGGATTGAAAAGGCATTTTTTTTATGCGCAAGAAATTAAAATTTGGCCGTTTCATGTTTTCTTAAAAGTTTTAACTGCGTGAATTTCATTGGCCACCGGTTTGCGAAAACTTTAAAACTTTCAAAAATTGTATTGTTTTTATGCCGCATTAGTATCATTTTTTTTATCGATTTTGACAACAAAGAACAGGGGAAAAGTTTAGAGGGTTCGAAAAGAAAATCCGTAAATTTCAGCGAATGTCGAGAGTAAAATCAGCGTTTCTAAAAGAATGAAGGGACCTGTTCGCAGTCCATTCATACCGAAACTAATTGTGGAAGAGGTGAACAACGATCGCATAGCTTTCGCACAAACACACAAAACCGAGAAAATGCCGTCGGTGGTCAGTCTTTCTCATGCAATTTTTCACTTTTTGCTTCTTTTTTTTTGCAGATTTGGGACGATGAATTGGCTCAAAAAGCGGAGCGAATGCCTCAGGACTGTTCGGCTTTGAAGCCGGGCCCCGATTATCGCGTTTATCCGGATTATGTAAGACCTTTTCTGTTGTTTTTAGCACGGTCTCCCAGGGCGCAAATGTTAAACACAGTGCGCTCGTAAATTGCGGAGTGTCGTTGTAACTTTTGAAAATTTGCACGTCTAAAAATGCAGTTCAATTCGTGTTTACGACCTTTATTTCTTTCTTTTTGACTTGAAAAACGTCTAGAAAACAATATTTTACTGATTGGAAACCGTTCTTTACAGAATTTCGAGTTTTTCATGTTTTTAGCGTCTTTTTCGCATTTCGTCAAAACTTTAAACCTTTATTTCAGCTCATTTTGCATTTCATGAGCCCAACGAACGATAAAAATGTTCGCTGAATTTTTCTTCACAAAATTCAAGTTCCGGCGGTTAGTTTTCTTAAGCAGTTTTCGAAAACTATTCAAAAAACATCAAAATTCAGGCGAAAACCTTCAAATCGAAATAACTCGGCTAATTCTCAACGATATGTGAGATTTCTGTTATCAAAACGTAGCTAGTGCTTTAATTACTCAAATCCAGGTTCCAGGCGTACAAAAAATATCTGTATTGTATAGAAAACATGGGAAGAACGCGAACTCCCGTTGAAAATTAGTTAATCGGCCGCCGCTTAAATCGACACAACCCGCCTATTGCAAGTGCGCCCCATTGAAATCATTCGCGCCGTGGGAGACCGTGTTTAGTGCAAAGTTACGTAATCAATTTGTTTTCCATTCAGGCGGGAGCAGTGTCGAACGGCGGCGACGTGATGCGTGCTCTTGAGGCGAGCATTCAGGAGGAGCTCGAAAGGAATGCGTCGGCGACGTTTCCGAGTGTTCTGGCGTCTCGCGCTCGCACCGCCGACACTCTGTTCAAGTACGAGAAGATGAATCCGAAGCAGAAGAAGATCGGGTGTGCGCGAAGAAATTGCACCGCCGATTTCACGGAGGACATTCTGAAGCATCTCGAGCCGGCGGACAGGAAGCGGTTGGAGGGAGCACAGTACTCGTTCAACAACATTTGTCTGATCGGGCCAATGTGAGCTGTAAATTGTTATTTTTCTGATTTCCAAATAAATTTGTTCAGAGGAACTTCTTCGGGAAAATCGGCGTCCGGACTCTCCGCGACGACGGCTGCCAATCACTCATCGAAAAGAATCAACACTGCTCTCAGCGCTATTGTATTTTTTTCGATTATGACTGTGTTTTGAATAAATATGTCAAAAATCTGACTGTCCCATGAGATTATAAACTGCTTTCCTTCAAACCAAGCTCAAAACTACAAAAAGAAACGATGTTAGAAGAAATTGACTCAGAAAACATGTTTAGCAATTTTAAATTCTCGAAAAACCTGCAGAAGTACAAGGACGCGATCGAGGCGCACTCGAAAACCGACAATACCCTCTTTTTTACGTACAAAATCGGATGCGCCGCAGTTCAATTTGCTAATGGTTCTAGTGGTGAATTTTAACGTAACGATAATTCCTATTCTCTTCTACTTTTTACGTAATTCAAGGAACAGAAACAATCGGAACAAAGAACAGAAAAACTAAAACATCTAAAAAAAATGTCTAAAATGTCCGCATCACTCTCAAACGACTCGTTCGTTTTCGGGCGCTTCCGGTACGACTCCGTTGACCAGTGGGATTTTTCGAAGGAAATCCAGTAGTTTCTGTTTGAGCGAGGAGGAGGTCTGTGCCTCGGCGACGAGTTTCTTCGCCAGTTCCGAGTCCAGTTCGAGCGTGTTGAACATCCGTTCGCGGCCCCACAACACTGCGTACATTGCGCCGAAACTGACAAGCATTTGGATGGCCGCACACGTTCCCACGACGGAGCGCGCTGGTTTTGAGCCTGAAAAGTCGAAATATTGAAAAGATGCGAACATTACATTTTTTGTGAGGCTCCTACCTTCCCAGCCGAGCGTCAGGAACTCCAGGAGGTTGTTGACTGCGGGCAGTCCGTTTCTGACGGTGCCCTCTCGATTTAAGAGCACGTAATGGGCGAGGTAGGGCGTTGAGAGCATCGGAAGGGCCACTCCGGTCGTCAGTCCGATCGCAATCGAGTTGATCAGCAGACACGACGGGCACGGCGTCAGTTCGTTGTACACTTTCGGCGTGATTAGCATCTGGAATGAGAAAATTGGAAATTTACTGGAAAAAAGAGAAAGGTACCTGATAAAGCATGAAATAAGTGACGCCGGAAGAGTAGACGCCGAATACGTACGGCGATTTCGGGCATTTTCGGATCGCGTCGAAAAATTTCGTCTTCGAATCGTACAAAAACATTTCCGAGTTGATGCGTGTTGCTGAAATGTCCTTTTTCAAATCTGACAATTTAGATGTTCTCTTTTCTCTGCGCTTTGAGAGAATATATCTTTCTGTTTCCTCACTTCGAAAAAGGTTTCATAATTCATTCAACAATATTAGATTTTTTGAATTAGTTAGGCACTCAATTCGCTTCGAGAAACGCCCGTCTTAAAAGTAGATGCGCCTTTAAAGGTTCGCTCGCCGCGCGCGCGACCTTTTTCTCCGTTTGTCAACGCAAAAACAAACAATTTGGATTAGGATTAGACTGAAGATGCAATCTTATGCATTTTCTGAGAAACAGTAGAATTTTCCTTAGAGAAATGCCCAACAGTTGTGCGTACCAATCAGAGAAGAAGTGACACAATTGGCGATGAGTCCGGCATGAACTGGCCACGTGAGAGCCCTCCGTTCGTTGCGGAACGGCCACGAGGAGGAGAGTCTGCTCATCAAATGGGCCTGATCCGAAGAGGACATCGCCGAGAGGTTCTGCCAGAGAAATGACCGCGACGAGGGGTCCGTCGAGGCATCTCTGAACCGGAAATCGATTGAGACAACACGAAATTTCAAGAAAGGATTGCAATTTTCTACAGTTTCAAAACATTTTCCTTACTCTATTTTTTGCCGCTCTAACTCTAGTTAAACTTGGGAAAGTACCAGGGTTGTGTAAAAGGTCGGCCCAGCCTTTTGGCCCACTTGCAGGCTTCTTGGACTTGGATTGAAGTATCTTGAATCCAAGTTTCAGACCTATCCGATTATCTGACAACCCGGCTTTTCAGTATATCTCGGGACCGGATCATCGGATCGGGCTGAAACTTGGTCCCAATATACTTCAATCCAAGTCCAAGAAGCCTGTAAAGTTTTGGTCCGATCCGAATACTGTAACTGGGTCAAAAGTCCAAAGCCTTCGTAAAGCCTGGGCCGAAATGTGGAAAATTCTGTGGAAAATTCTGAAAAAAATCAGGATGATACTGTAGACTATGCTGAATCGAAGCGTGTTGTCAAAATTTGCAAAATAGGGTCTAATTTCAAAAAAATTACCGATTTGCGGCCACGAGACCCCTTTGCACCGCCTGTGTTTCCATTTTCGCAAAATTTTCCGAATTTTGCCATAACGCCAAGAATTGCGGACTTTCCGCGTTTTCGTTGCTCATCTGAAACGTCATTTATCCGGAAAACTCAAAAACGTTCAAAAAATATCACAAAGCTGTCAAAAAACCGGAGAACTGAAGAATAACCTGTTTTTGATCGAAAATTGCTTTATTTCGTCTTCGCTAACAATCGAATGAATTATTTGGATTGAAAAATTGGGAAAAAATATAGAGAAGCTATTGGATAATAAAATCACAATTTGAAACGAGACGAGTGGGCGGGGACTGGAAATTTGTGGAATTTCCCCAACTATATTTCACGTACAAAACATGGGCACACAATTATTGTTATTCGGGTGAAGTTGGCAGAGAATTGATTGAAAAATAAGGGGGGGGGGGAACAAATTAATTTAGGTTATAAAAATTGCATTTTTTTTAATGTTAACGGGTGAATGTGTCGAGCCGGGACGCACTATAATCGAGTCTGAAATTTTGGGAAGAAATTAAAAATCTGAAGAGATAATCATTGAAAAAAACAAAAGGGGTGTTAGTGCAGACATGCAATCGGGAATCGACAAAGACAGGGTTTTGTTTGTAAAAGTTGAAATTATACACATTTTTCGGTTAGCACTACTAGACTATTGACAAATGTGTTAAACCTGGACTATCACACGACAAACTACATCCTTTTTGACGGGGAAAAATACCTATTAGAATAGGAAAGTTGTAGAAGAAGTTGAACAGAAGAGAGAACGTGAGAGAGAGAAAGAGAGAAGGAGTGGAAGTGTGCTCGTTCACTGCGTTCCCGTCACTTCACTCACTATTTCCTCTGTTTCTTGCTCTTCCGTCACCGTCTTTTCCTCGCCGTTCTTTTTCGTCGTCTGCGCGAATAACCGTTCAACCTGCAACGTTTTTTTTGTTGTTGAGAAACTAGATTACGAGGAAAAAAGCGTTTATGTCGTTCTTTCAAGCAGACAGACGCCAGACGCCAAGACGTTCCGGACTAAAGAATCCGAAGAAACTGAAGGATCCAACGAGTGGACCTACAGCCATCGGTACCAATAATACCGGAAGCGCTTTCGTGCCCACCTTTTTCTCCTTCTTCTCCACAGACATCGCTTGTCCGGCATCACGATACGACCGTCTCAGGGGCACTCTCGTCATCGACGACGGCGGGTCTCGCGCCGAATTCGCTGCAAAACGGATAGAATAAACTTTTTTGCTCTCTTCGCTGTTTTCCCAGTAATTTGAGACATTTTGCAGGCTTTTCAGCAATTTTCAGTCGCATTCTTCATTCGAAGCATTGGATTTTTTTAAATCAGTTTTCACTTGGGCTGGGCCCGAGTCTTTAGCCCACTTGCAAAATGCCGATCGGACCCAAACTTTCGGAGCCATTTCTGCAGTCAAAACTCTCTCACGCTCGGAAATTGTTAAATTTTTTCTTTCTCTACGGCCCGGTTCTTCAAAACAAGCCAGGTTAGAGGTAGATATAAGGGTTTGTGTGGAAAGTTACAGCTTCACAACCTCCTGTCGCCCGTAGACATCTAACCAACTGAAAATTCGATCGGAATCGAGCCCAAGACTGATACTCGTGCAAAGTTTGGGTCGTATCGGAATTTTGCAAGTGGCCAGGGCCCCCGAAAATTATTGAAAAGCCCAGATTTCCAATTCGTACCCCTCTCCTCATTGCTCGCCGGCGCCTCTCTATTGTAGAGTCTCGTGGATTCGCGGGCCGTCTGCGAGCCGAACGCCTGCGGTTCCCGTGGCGTGGCGGAAGTGCTGGCGCCCTCGCCGCCCACGCTCATGTTCAGTCCCTCGCGCTCCGATTCCCTGTGCGTCCGGTGGCCTCCTCCTCCTCCTCCTCCTCCTCCTGCCATCGTCGTCGTCGTCGTCAGCACCGTCTCCTCGTCGTTACTCGATCCTTTCAGCATGCGACGGCGGGACGGCGACTGTTTTAGCGCTGAAAATCGGCGGAAATTAGGGGGAAAAGTTGGAAGAACTAAAAACCGTTCCCAAAAATTGCAGGTCTTTAAAGATTTCCGTTAAAAATTACATTGTTTTTCTCGTGAGCATGCCGGGAAAAATGTGGGTAACCAAGGAAAATGCGGATTTTCTCAAAAAGCAGGCAGAGCGGATAGACTTGTTCGGAAGAAGGGACAATTGCACGGTGAGCATTGAGCAGTAGCATTCTCGGGTCGAAATGTGCGCGGGGACAAATCACAAACCACCAATGAACGAAAAAGAATTGAAAAATTGAACGGAGCAGGGATTTTTTGAAAAATTTCCATAAATTTTTACCATTAAAAATAGATTGAAAATACGAAACGACACCTAATGTTGAGCAAAAGTTTTGGAGAAAATGTTGATTTGCAAAATTTCTCAAAACACATAAAAAATTCACCGAGATAACTGTGGACCAGAGTACGAAATTTCGCACTTCTCTTTTCGTCGGCTGTAATCGTTAATTGGGAGAGAGAGAGAGAGGGAGAGGGAGTGAGAAGGGAAAATAATAGGAGGAAATCGAAAGGAGCAGGAGAAGTTAGAGGTGGAGAGGGTAGAAGTTTTCAAATTCATTTTTAATCAGGGCTGGTCAAAAGGCCGGCTCAGGCTTTTGGACCACTTGTAATCATTTGTAATGAAGTTTGGTCCCGATCGGATCATTGCAAGTGGTTCAAAAGTCCAGGCCACAATTTGCCCAGCCCTGAAAAAATCACACTAGGTCGAACAATAGTCTAAATTTTTGAAAAAAAAATCAGGAGAGCAGAAAGAGAGTGAGAGTGTGGAAAGTGTGCTGAAAACGGAGCAATCAGATAGAGAAATGTGGTGCTGTATACATTTTTAATAAATCATCTAAAAATCACACTTTTCTACATCAAGTCAGCAGCCTGAAAGCGTTAAAAAAAAGTTAAAAATTTTTTTTCAAAAATTTCAGCCTAAACGCCACAATTCTTGGCTCAAAAATGCAGGAATTTCGACAGAGGGAAGACGGTTTTCGGGCAGTTGCAGGACGGATTTTCGATCGAGTTTCGGACATTTTTAGGAAAAAAAAATAGGGAAAAAACCAAGCCAAGTCGAAATTGATTTCATTCGAAAAGAGCAAAATAATGGATAGATATTAGCGATTGATTTTTTCGTTTTTTTTTCAGTGAAAAATAGAGAAAGAGATAGGAAGAACAAAGTGTGAGAAAGAGAAATACGAAAAAAAAAGTGCGTACCTGTTCCTTTTTTGAACACCTTTTCGGTCATGAAATTCAAAAATCGGGAGGCGTAAAAGTTGGGCCGGTGCACGGATATTGTGTCCTAAAATTACAATTTTTGAACCAAACAATCTAATTTTTATCAGACGTACTCCATCATGAAGAATCGCCTTCCACGTGTGCTCCATTTTTTTGAGCAGACGATAATTTTGAAGAATGTCAATTATACCTGGAAAAATTGGGAAAAATCGCCAGTTTTCTAACCGAAAATTGAATTCACCTAAATAAAGAACGAGGCGGTCGCCGTTGGAGTTGCGGGCGGGCACTCCGCCGTGCGGCACGTCGCCGTCTCCCTCCCACACGCTGAACTTCTCCTGGAGAACCTGGAAAAGCGATTCGGTTTGCGTTGATTGACAAGTTGCTTACAAAAGAGAGCAGGGGGCGAGAGAGAAGCGATTCGCGTGCGAGAAGGTAGAGACGCAGGCGCGAAACAGCGAACAACAACAACAAAACAGTTGCGCGCCTGCGTCTCTGCCCTTTCGCACGCCAATCGCTTCTCCCTCGCCCCCTGTTTTTCCCGGTTGAACCGCAAACTCGCCCAAATTTGGAAAACTATCGAACCCAGTTTTGAGTCAGGTTCAGGGTGGCGCGCCGGCTAACAAATACTGTTTCATCTTCCCAATTTTTTCGTGAACGTGTTCCTTGTCCTCGGAAAGAACAACCAAAATATGCAAGAAAATCTCGGGCTCACTAGGAAATTTCCAATTTTTGAGTAGCGATTGATTGCGGCGGCGGCGCGTCATTCAAACAGAAACTCGCTTCTTTTTCAATTCCAAAATTCCAACATTAGTCGAAAAAAAGAACCTTGTGCTCATCGGATTTTTCTCCGGAATTCGAAGAGCTCGCCTGCTGTCCGGAAGAAGATGCTGCGGCAGTCGAAGGTGGAGGCGGCGGAGCCACGAGTTCTCCGTTCTGCTCGGCGCGTTCTCTGATGCCCAACTCGACGTTGTGGATGCCCACGAGCAACGAGTAGTCCATGATTTTGAAACTTTCCATCACCTGCAAAAATACATATCATTGATAATTGAATACGTGATTTTGAGCGAACGTACCAAACAGTCTCTGGAAATGGATCTCATCAGTGCGTCCAACGCGATCGGATCGATAAAAATTCCGTCTTTGTGGCATTCGAGGAAATCGAGGTCTTTGAGTGTCGGATGCGGTTTCGCCCGCTCCGTCTTGTTCGCCATTCGTTTGTACGTCGACCCTTTCAGATCGTACTTTTCGTGCATTGTCACCGTCTGCGGCAGCAAGTTATTCATCACCAACAGTCGGATGTTCTTCCCGAGACTCTGCAAAGCGTTTTTGTGTAGAATAAGTGAAAATGTTTGAGCTCTGATGTAAAAACACATGTGTTTTTCAAAAATACCTGATAACAGAAGAGTCCGAAGAATTTAGGCAGCAATGTTCGTGGATTTTGGTTGAGATTCTGCAGAAAGTTGTAATATAAATTTGCAACGGCTGCAAAAGGCCTATTTTAAGTTTTATCAAGACAGATCGGACCGTATTCGGAAAACGGAAATTTTTTGAAAAGAACGGACCATATAATATCCGGGGAGGAGTTTCTGGAGGAAGTCGGCTTCTTTGTGCTGCACAGTCTTTATGATGAACTGATCGTCTTGCGACACGTAGAATATCGATCCGGAGGCGCCCGCGTTCGAGAGCTCTTTCAGTGGCTCCGTGCAGATTGAGCGCTGAACAATGATTCATTTCAAGAAAAGTTGAGAATAATGTAACTTACGAGAAAATCGGCGGGTTTGATGTGAAAAAGATTTCGGAAATATCGGAAAGCGATGGGCGCGTAGGTGCGGAAGCGGAAATCGCCGAACGAGTGCGACGGAGTGATCGAGGAGCCAGAGCTGCAACCAGAACTGAATTTCAGATTGATTCCTGTACTTTTCCGTGCAAACTTTTTTCAAAATTCGCGGCCGGGGGACTAGAAAACTCCACCCGCCGTGTTCTTCTCATCGTCTTCTTTGCTTTGTCAGCAAATTTGGGGACTGCAATCGCTACCGCAAACCACGTGAATGCAGTGCTAAATTGGAAAAAAAAAGTCGCGGTAGCGGCCGGCCTTTCACGGTGCTGCCCCCGAATCGGAACTTCCCGAATCAGAACCAATTAGCACTGAAAATAGTTCTGATTCGCGAAGCACCGCTTTCACGTGGGATTGCGGCAGAGCGCGATTGTAGAAAAATGCATTCCTGTGGGAAAACAAGAAAACTTCCGCTTCAAAAACCCTATAATTTTCGTGTTTTCCCCGGAATTTGTTCATATTAGAAAGAAAACTAGAGCCTCAATTTTTCGATTTTTGGCAACCAAACAAAAGAGAGAAGGAGCAAATACTTACGCCGGAAAAGAGACAATATCGACTTTTTCAAAGTCCTGGAGGAGAACGTCGCGATTCGGAAGCGATGCAAGACTTCCTAAAATAGTTATAAATGTTATTATAAATAAAATAAAAGGCTCTACCTATAGAATTGCTAATTCCCAGTTGAATCGCTTGCATAAGCGCATTTGTGGGCACTTTTTTGTAGGATACCTGCAAAATGCAGTTTTAATGAGAAAATAGCTATACTGAAACTTTACTGAAACACTTGTTTAGCAAATTCTTTTTTAAAACTAAGATTTTTTTTTCTTTTGAAAAAAATGTGCATTTTTTCGAACATCGATGAAGACCAGCGGGATTGTTTTACTGTTTTACTATGAGAACCATAGAAAATTCTAAGAAAACGTACAGCTCCTTGCTCGTCGATCCGCCGATGTCCGAGCTTCTCCTTCGTGTTCTGCGGCTCTCGGGACGTCAGATTTCCGAGTGTGCCGCTCGTTGTGTTCAACGGAAGATCCCTCGCCTCGTTGTCGGGACGCAGAATCGGCGCCTCCTGAAAACAATTCAAGAAATTTTTATACTTTTTCGTATCAAAAACTCTCAAAACGTACATTTCCCTCATTTTGCTCTTCTTCCAGCTGCTCCGGCGGCTTTTCCTCTGTAAAAACTTGTGTTTTATCGATTTTCCGCTGATTCATCCCAATTTTTTTCTTTTTCCGCCTACCTCGCTCCTCGTCACCGATGTTTTTGAAGGTGATCGTCGCCGCCGATCTCATGACCTGAAAATTGGAAAATTTCAGAGAAAGTAATAGAAATCCAGGGAGCATTCGATAAAAAATTAGAAATAAATGTTTCTAGACAATTTTAGTTGCGATAGAAAGCGAAAAAGCAATAAAATGAAAGATTTTGCTTTGGAAAAGAAGAAAAAGGGGAAAAGGTGAAGAAGCGGGGCGGAAGAGCCCCAGAGCTTTATTGTTTTTGCTCTCCCCCCTCTTTCTCTGCACTCTCTCTCGTCTTCCCGCGTTCTCTCGTCGGCGCGCGGCTTCTTCCAAACACAGAATTCATGGGAAAAGGCGAAGAGACGGGCGGTAGAGACGAAAAAAAAACGATGATGTGCTTTTTCCTCTTTTCGCCTCGATTTTTGTTATCTTTCGTGGCCAAGACAGACGAGAAGAGGGAGAAAAGACGAAGAGGGACGCAGAGAATCGAGAAACATTCGAAATTCGACCGAAAATGGGCTGAAATTGACGGGAATCGAGCGGAGATCCAAGAAATCCAATTATTCATTATTTAGTACGACACTCCGAAATTACGCACCGGGCTGCGGTTTAATTTGATGAAAATGTTGAAATTTCATCATTTTCAGAGTTATTTTCAGATAAATTATCGACTTTTAGCAGAAAGGAAGGCGCTAGAATTCATGCGTAAGCACTTGGAAATCCGATTTTTAGCTGAAAAGCTACTGAAAAAAGTGTTTGTCTGGGTTTATTCAACTTCCCGAGCATAGATACTTGTATTTTCAAACTATTGTCTATATTTTCAGAGAGATGCAACTTCCGAGCCTGAAAGCTTGAAATTTGCATGAAAATTCAACTGAAATTATAATTTTTAGCAAGAAGCCGCTTTAAATAACGTGGTTGAGAAGAAACCGAATGCGAAGACGATTCAAGAAACATGTGAAACAGAAGAAGAATTTGAAAATCCCCCCAAAAAAGTGTAAAAAAAGGGGGGGGGGGGGAATGGGTTAGAGTAGTTGGAGAAAAGAGCACAAGGCGGCTCTTCTCGCGTGTCTTTCTGCCCCTTTTCCTCGCGTTTTCCGAAAAAGAATGGCCGCCGACCGAAACTGGATCGATAGGAAAGAAGAGGAGAAAGAGAGCGAAAGCGGCCCCCTGAGAGGAAAAGAAAAAGGAAATCTGACGAGTAGGTGCGAGAAGAAAAAATTGAATCTTTTTCGGTTTCACTCGACACACTTTTAATCTTAATATAATTTATTCAGTTTGGAGAAGTTATAATGAAGGATTGAATAAAGCAGCAAAAATTGCTCACAAAAACGTTTTACTCGAAAAAAAGAAAGAAGCGAAACACTGAAATGTAAATGCAAATGTGCGCTCTCAATGACAACAAGCCGGTTTTGGGAGGAAAAAAGTGATGGCGGCGAAAATGTAGTCCTGGACGCCGGTCGGCAAATACGAGAACGGAATGAACCTGCAATTGTGAAACTTTAAAGACCATATTTTGCAACGGGCCTGGAATTCCGGGAAAATGAGGAAATTGGACCTGAAACTCAATTTTTCTAGCTTCAGCTACCGCAAACTTATTTTTTTTACTGTTTCTCATGCTCGGCAATAAATCACACGGTCTCCAGAGCTGACAATGGGCGGAAGTGCGCCCCGCCCAATAGAACGATACATTGGCGCGAAATTTTAATTTTAACAGCAAAATTTGTGTTTTTTGCCAGATTAGCCACGAAAAACCGATAATTTCTCATTAGTCTCTCGATAGACCGATTGTATAGGCTATTACGATTTTTTTAAGCGCAAGAGCGTCAAATTTGGTCAAGTCGCAAATCACATTTATCCGTTTGAACGTTTTTGGCTAAAACTGCGTGAATTTCAGTTGGTTTTCGGTAATTTTCGCGGTTCGAGCGCTCAAAATGCTTGTATTTACGTGATTTATTATTCTCAAAACCAATTCTGTCTGAAAACGGTCAAGAAAGCGCAAAATGAGAAGTGCGGTTTTTAGACGGCGATCGGCGGCGATAGCTAAAAAGCGAAGTCCGCGAAAAAAAAAACACAACGAACGACACTCCAAAATAACGCACTGCACTTTGTTTAACACAATTTTCGAAAAGCACTGACTGAAGATTGCCGTTCTCGCGCCAGTTTTCTCAATTGTCATTGAAAACTTACATGAGAATGCTGTCCCATCCGACTTGATACCGAGATCTTGGAAACTTCGAAGTGATCGCATGGAAATAGGCGTCGATTACGAGCGAAATTTGGGAAGACGCAATGGAATTCAGGAACAGTTGAGTCTTTTGACGTGCTGCAAGCAGTTTTGGATTAAAAAATTCGCATTTGACAGAAATTAACTCACAATCCTGAAAATATTGCTCTCCGTACTCTCCTTTGACTTCTTTTGGCGCCAACTTCCACGCTTCTTGAATTTCGGCCTAAAATTGAAAAAGAATAGCACTTTTTTTCTTCTTCCAAAAATTAGCTCACATCAATTTTCTGTCGATTAATGAGCGGCGTGTCGAAGAATCCCGGCTCGAGAATGTGGACGGAGACTCCGAACGGACGGAGCTCGTGTCTGATGACGTCACAGAATCCGGAGACTCCGTACTTGGACACTGTGTACGGAGCGATGCCCGGAAGGCCCACGCGCGCACAGATACTCGCCACCGTCACCACGCGGCCTCTGGAACAAGAACATTTCGTTTTTTTTTCCAAAGGAGTGATGGAGTTTTTGAAGAGATTTTACCTGGCTCTTTTCAATAATTTTTTGACGGCCTGAGTGGTTCGAACGGGTCCCCACAAGTTGATTTCAGCCACTTTCAGATAATCGTCAATGTCCAAAAAGTCGTCGTTGATGTGTTTTCCAGTGATTCCGGCGTTGTTCACCACTGCGTGAAGTCCCAAAAAACATTTTTTATTTCAAAATTTTGTTTGTTTTCCAATATATAAATTTCAGCCCTTGCACAAACCTCCATATTTTTCGCATTTCTCCTCAATCCTTTTTGCCGCATTTCGGACCGATTCGTCACTTGTCACGTCCATCAAAAACGCGTCAAAAGGCACATTTCCGGTGGATTTTTCTGCTTCCGAACTGAGACTTTCTATTCCCTGAAAAGAAGCGGGGGATTCACTTTCAATCGGACGAAAAAAAAATACCTGTTGAGTCAAGCATCCGGCAAACACTGGCATCCCAGCTTCCACGCATTTTAGAGCCAAACCACGGCCGAAACCTTCAAAAAAAAATCCTAAAAATTCGCTAAAAATCCGGAAACTCACCCGAATCGCATCCGGTAATGAAAACGGCTTTCTCGCTCAAATGCTCAATTTGAACGCGTTCCAAATAGTATCTGATCGTCAAAAAAAGGGCGAAAAGTGCGGCCAACCATAAAAAAGCTTGAAAAACGGTCAAAGACCCGACCCAATAGACCAGGCTGAGCATTTTCTGGTAAATTAGAGCTAAATCTGAAACTTTTCGAAGTTAGTTAGTGTTAGAACTAATTGTATACTAAACACTTGACAAAAACCCTAAAAAGTGGGTTGTTGACTCCGTTTTGCAGTGTATTTATACCTTTTTCGTACGGTCTGTGCTCCGTATCAGTCACATTCCGTGATAAGAATTGGGTAATGTTGATGGACGGCATCAGAGTACAGTTTAGGCGAGAATTTCCGGGCGAAAACTAGTAATTCGCGGTTTTCAATGACTTTTCGCTTGGTTTTTCGATTTTTGTTGCTTATTGGATTATACTTTCCCATTATAATACTCGATTAAATCTCTTTCCGTCTACTTTTCGCACTTTCTTCAGACCAGTTCCCACCGTAATCGGCGGTGGAAATTGTGAAGCACGAGAAAGAAGCGATACTCGTGCCGACCAGAGATGTTGGGAATAAAAATTTTACTCTACGGAACACGGAACACGGAAAATTTTTTTTTTACGGAACACGGAACACGGAAAACGGAAAAAACTTATTTCTACGGAACACGGAACACGGAAATTTTTTTTTACGGAACACGGAACACGGAAAAAATATTGAAAAAAACGCGGAACACGGAACACGGAAATTTTTTTTAACGGAACACGGAACACGGAAAAAATATTGAAAAAAACGCGGAACACGGAACACGGAACACGGAAAACGGAAAAAACTTATTTCTACGGAACGCGGAACACGGAACACGGAAATTTTTACGGAACACGGAACACGGAAAAAATATTGAAAAAAACGCGGAACACGGAACACGGAATTCCCAACATCTCTGGTGCCGACGCGTGGCACGTTTTTTTTTGAAATTTTTTTTGACGGAACACGGAAAACGGAAGACGGAAGAACATTTTTCTCACGGAAGACGGAACAAAAAAATCGTCAATGCAGAACCTTTTTCTCCGGTTTTTTTTTTTTTGAAAAAAATAACTAAACAACAAACATTTTGGATCTGGGTCACTGCCCGTGGAAATTCGCGTTCTTCGGGGCTAATAAATGACTTCTGAAAAGCTATTACTCTTTTACGGTAAGAAGAAAAATCCCGGAAGACGGAACAAAAAAACCACGGAAGACGGAAGACGGAAGACGGAATTCCGCTCAACATTGCTGGGTACAAGCATTCTAGAGGGGCCGGTAATTGAGTTAAAATTGAAGAACAAGGACAAAAGGAAGATATTTAGACAGTGAGATGGACCTAATAACCCGAAGGGCCCAATTAATAGAAACCTAATGAAACAGAACTAGGAGAGTGTGTGAGCATCACTGGGATCCTCAAAAATCTCAAAGGCCTGACAGGATGCCACTTTTTTGTGCAAACTGTCAGGTTTTTAGGGACGGTCCGCAACTTTTACCTAGTCTAGTATAAGGGCCCCCAGCAAAGTGAGCTACAGCAGTTTTAAGTCGATTTTAAAACGTTTCACACGATTGAAGACGAACCGCGTGCCATTCTAGTACAGTATTTACGGTATGTACAATATTGATGGTTTTCAGTTTGCCACACAATCAACAATTGCCACTACGAGCAATCCGAAACGACCAACTTTGTCTGTTGGAGTTGAGCGGAAGAACTGAACGGAAAAACACGCAAGAATTTGTATCTTTTTTAGAAAATTTTTTCATGGAATGTGATTAACTGACGAAATGTATAGCAAAGTGAACTGTGATCATAGAAAAATAATTGTAAATTTAACTTTTCATAAAAAAAAGTTATTCCTTCCGTCTTCCGTTAGCCCTCCTTTTTTCACGTAACAACTCGAATAACTTTTTTGTATGAAGCGCTAAATTTACAATTATTTTTCTATGAGCACAGCTCACTTTGCTATACATTTCGTCAGTTGATCACATTTCATGAAAAAATTTTCTAAAAAATATAAAAATTCTTCCGTTCAGTTCTTCCGCTCAACTCTGTTCGCCGTCCTCTCCTTTTTTACGAGCTCCTGCTGCTTTAAGCAGGTGTCTATTGCCTTCTCCAGGCTTCTCAGAATACTTTCTTGTCAGAATTCCACTATAACATTGTCGGGTGCTCGGAGAGCACCCACTCCGGTAAAAGTTCCACGCTATTTTCAAACAGAAAGAGATTGTGAAGAAACTGAATTAATTTTATAGAAATTCTTTAAAATTAATCTTGTAATTCTTTCATTCATTTTTATGCTTGCTGGCTGTTTCACAGCAAATTCTCTCTTGATTTTTATTGAAATCTCTGTCAAAATCCAACAAATGCCACTTTCTGCTAAACAAGGCGCAGTACGATGCTTCAAAAACCGGCGGGTGTCCTCAAACGCTAGCTGAGATATTAATTTATTTCTTTTCCGTCGTCACCTGTTTTTTCTGTAATTTCTCAATTATTGTGCTCAATTACGCTCTGCAATCGATTTTTCTTCGCAATTCCTCCATTTATCACCGTTTTTGAAGTTTTATAAAAAAAACCACAATAATTCGCACATTTTTTGCAGATGCGTACAAAACTGGACGGTCGCATCCGTACCCAGATCGAGAATGGCGTCTCGACCGGCCACAGATCCATGTTCGCAGTGGTTGGGGACAAAGCGAGAGACCAGGTGCCGATCCTCTACCACATTCTCTCCAAATCCACCGTCTCCGCCCGTCCGTCGGTTCTCTGGTGCTACAAAAAAGAGCTCTCGTTCTCCACTCATCGTCAGAAGCGGATGAAGAAGATGAAAAAGACGACGACGATCTCGGGAAGCCTTCCGGACGCCGATCCCTTCGACGTCTTCATCTCGTCCACACAAATCCGATATTGTTATTATAACGAGACGGAGAAGATCCTCGGAAATACGTTCGGAGTACTCGTCTTGCAGGTTTGTACGTTTTTTTGAGAGAAATTAAAGTAAATGAAAGCCATTAGTTCCGTTTCAGAAATTCAGCAAAATTGATTTGTTTTCTTCCAGGATTTCGAAGCGATGACTCCGAACGTGCTTGCTCGTACTATCGAGACGATCGAAGGCGGCGGAATGGTCATTTTGCTGATGCAGTCGGTCCGCTCGCTCCGTCAGTTGTACACCATCTCGATGGACGTGCACAACAGATACCGCACGGAGGCTCACAACGAGATCATCGCCCGCTTCAACGAGCGATTCATCCTCTCGCTCGCCTCCTGCTCCTCCATTCTGGCCCTGGACGATCAGTTGAGGGTCCTGCCCATTTCCAGCCACATCGAGAGTGTCGAACCCGTTCCCGCCGCTCAGAAAGTAAGAAAATGAAGAGAAATAGGGGAAAAATAGAAATTTTTATTTGTATACTATTTTTTTCCATGGAAAAACATGTCAATTCTAAATTTTAGAAAAGCTCATTCCAGAAAGAAAATTATCGTTTAGGCTCAAAAAATCTGGAAGATAAACTGAAAAATCCCCTAATTCCTTGAATTTCTGCAGAAAGCGCAAAGCGAATCGGACGCGGAGCTCTCCTCGCTGAAAGAAGCGATGAAAGAGACGAAGCCGATCGGGCCGCTGCTCGCGAGGGCCCGAACGGCCTGTCAGGCTAAGGCCCTTCTCCGCTTCCTGGACGTGATCACCGAGAAACAGTCGAAAGTGACGTGCTCGCTGACCGCCGGCCGTGGAAGAGGAAAATCGGCGGCCGTGGGACTGTCGCTCGCCGGAGCCATCGCCTTCGGATTTACGAATATCTTTGTGACGTCGCCGACTCCCGAGAATCTGAAGACGCTTTTTGAGTTCGTCGTCAAGGGATTCGACGCTTTAGACTACCAGGAACACACGGACTACGAACTCATTCAGTCCGCTAATCCGGACTTTAAGAACTGTTTGGTCCGCATCAACGTGTTCCGAGAGCATAAACAGACTATTCAGGTACGCCTTTAAAAAATCAATTTTTATTCAATCCCGAAAACACGATGTATTTACGGTTTCTCCTGTGTCTAGAAGTGTCGCTTCACTATTTTGGGAACTGGAACGAATTTCTGAAAAAATGCTCAATTTTTCGAATAGTACCATTGGGAAAGTGAACTTACGAAGGTCCGTAGAGACAAATATACGAGAACGAGTAATCATCCATTTTGACGTAATTTTCAATTTTTTCAGTACATCAGCCCGACGGACGTGCAAAAACTCGGCCAATGCGAACTGATTGTGATCGACGAGGCGGCCGCGATTCCTTTACCACTCGTCAAGGAACTCATCTCTGGTACACATTTCTTTTTGAAAAAAGAATCGGGGAAAATCGATCTTCATAAAAATTTTTGAAAAATTCCAGGACCGTACATCTCGTTTCTTTCGTCGACGATCAATGGATACGAAGGAACGGGCCGTTCGCTCTCGCTCAAACTCCTCCAACAACTGCGATCGCAGTCGGGTGGCGGAGAAGTGAAAGAGGGAAAAACGGCGACGAGCAAGGGACGGACTCTGCACGAAATGCACATGGAGGAGAGCATCCGCTACAAACCCGGAGACAAGGTTCGCAATTTGAATGAAAAATACAACATTTTCAGTTTTGGGAAAATGTGAAAAACATTTCAAAATGTGTCAAATTACTGGATACTCAGTTACTATGTATGGTACTTACTTACTTAATACTTGATGTCCGTCGGTTGAAGCTAATAAAGCTGCGGACAAATTCTCTCCATTTTGATCGGTCCAAGTCGTTTCCGCTACGAGCATTCCGGCTATTCTCCTGTCCGGTACGATGATTCCGGTTTTTGTTTGCATTTCCACAATATGAACCAGTTTTCCGTCACCTCGTCGCTCCACCGCTTCTCTCTTCTATCCTAGGCTCCGTTGAGTTCTTGGCCCATCTCGTAGGATTGCTTCTTGCCAAGTGTCCTGCCCGTCTAGCCTTCCTGGAACTGAGAAACTCTAGAATTTTCTGTACATAAAACCTATTTCGAATAGTTTTTAAGTTAATAAAACACAATTTGTAAATAAAAAAATACAGATCGAAAAGTGGCTGAACCGTCTGCTGTGTCTCGAGGCGGGAAGTACGCAGTTGAAGCTAGAGTGCGGGACTCCGCCCCCTTCGGACTGCGAACTGTACGTCGTCAACCGGGACACACTATTCTCGTTCCACGACGCCTCCGAAGCCTTTCTCCAGCAGGTCATGGCCATTTTCGTGTCGGCCCACTACAAGAACAGTCCCAACGATTTGCAGGTGAGTTTTAGCAAAATGTTTGTGGAAAAATCTCAATTTTAAAGATGCTCTCCGACGCGCCGGCGCACAATCTGTTCGTTCTGATGGCTCCGATCGATAAGACGCGAAAATCGCTGCCGGAAGTGTTGGCGGTGGTTCAGGTGTGTCTGGAAGGCCGTCTCGACTCGGACAAGATGGAAAACGGGCTGGAGCGGGGGAAACGAGCGGCCGGGGACCTTCTGCCGTGGACGGTCTCCCAACAATTCATGGACAAACAGTTCGGAACCCTTTCGGGTGGCCGCATCGTCCGAGTGGCCGTCCATCCAGACTACCAGTCGATGGGCTACGGTACTCGCGCCGTACAGCTCATCGAGCACTATTATCTCGGACTGGCCACTTCGTTGGACGAGGAGGAGAAGGTGGTCAAGAAGACCGAGATCAAACAGGTCAAGGTGGGCGCATTCATTTTAGAGAATTTTGTGTTATAATTGTTTTAATTTTAAGTTTCAATTTTCTTTAAAAACAAAGAGCGGCAATTTCAGGATGGCAACACCGTCGAACTGCTTGAAGAGCGAATTGAGCCTCGAGCCGATCTTCCGCCGCTTCTGCAACGTCTCGACGAGAGAAAACCTGAAAAATTGGACTATTTGGGTGAGAATATGATGCGGAAGCTATTTCCTTTAATTTCAAATCATTCAGGCGTCTCGTTCGGACTCACAGTTCCGCTGCTGAAATTCTGGAAGCGCACCGAGTTCGTGCCGGTCTATATTCGTCAGAATTCGAACGATATCACCGGAGAGCACACTTGCATTATGCTCAAAGGATTGGAGCATTCCACGGGCGATGGTCAGTTTTTTCAGAGTGAAAATCGACAAACATGAGGCTTAAAAATGACAAATGTTGACATAGATTACAATTTCCAGAGCGGAAAGTGCGCGAGTAGTGTAAAGCAGAGAATTTCCTATTCTTAGAACTCTAATTGATCCGAAAATAATTGATGTTGTGATGTTGGTCTCACAACGGTAAATGTAGGCGAGAAACACTTTGAACGCATCCGGATCGGCGTCCTCGATCACCACATCGGCGTCGTTGGCCTCACGAAATCGTCCGCTGGCGAGCATGGTTTTGAAGACTGGCGATGCGTTGGCTAACGTCTGTAATTCTTGTTTTCGTAATCTGGAACATTCTTAGCGGAAAAAACTGGATTGGAAATTTAAAAAATGCATCAAACTGACCATTTTGTGCGCGCGAGAAACTTGCGCTTTTCCTCGCCCACAATCAGCGTCACATCAGCCGTCAATTCGTCGGATTCGTCCCACTGTGCCTTTCGCTTCTGACGTATTCCCACCATCTTTATAATTTTCACACTGCACTCGATCGTCGGCTGATCGTTCGTCACGTACTTCTCGAGTAGCAAAGCGTTCGGAGCAAAGTGAAGGTGTCCGCAATCGAAATGATCCACGTCGTATTTGACGTCGATAGTATATCGAATCTCGAGTTCCTTATTTTGAAACATTTTTCAACGTAATAACGTCATCAAATTCAGAAGAGCCATCGGCCACGTGGCTTCCAGTGTACTGGCGCGAATTCCGTCGTCGTCTCATCCACCTCCTCTCCTTCGATTTCTGCTCTTTCCCGGCTCAAATGGCACTTTCTCTGCTCCAACTCAAAAATAAATCTGTCGAAGGTCAACTCGTGCGCCACGTCATCAATCGATCGGAACTCGGATCGTTCCTGTCGAATACGGATCTGCGGCGAATGAATCAGTACGGGCGGAACATGGTCGATTCGCACATTATCACCGACCTACTGCCGACCGTCGGAAAGCTGTACTTCGAGCAGAGATTGCCGCAGGAGGTAGGACATTTAAAATCTAAATAATTTTTTGAAAATCAATCTTGCAGTTGAAACTGGCGGTGACTCAATCGGCGATCCTTCTGGCGCGTGGACTCCAACACAAACAATTCGAGGATATTTCAAAAGAGTTGGACCTTCCGATTAATCAAATTTACGCGCTTCTCACGAAGGCGATCCGCCGAATCGGAGACTGGTTCGACGAGATTTGCGAGAGCGCCGTCAGGTGAGAAAAATAAATCAGTACTGGGCAAAAGATCGGCCCAATTTTGGGCCACTTGCAATAGTCTGATCGGGTAATATATATTGCAAGTGGGTCAAAAGTTCAGGACCCAACCCTGGAACAAATTATGAAAATGTTCGAATATCATCAATTTTTTGCAGAGAAACCCTGGACAAAGAGGCTGAAATTTCGTCGGCTTCCAAGCCCGTTTCCACCCTCAAAGACGTGGTCCCACTGGCCAATCTGGAGGATGAACTGGAAGGGGCGGCTCGGGAGATCAGAGCCCGACATGACAGGGACCGGAAGGCACTGCTCGCCGAGCTGGGAAATGAGCTCAAGAAGTACGAGATCACGCAGGACGAGCAGGAACTGGCGGAGGCCTACGACGCGGTCGGCATGAAATACGCCAACAAACTCGTCAGTGTCAAGAGCAAAAGGTGTGATTTTCCAAAATTTCTAGAAAACGTTTGCAAAAACATTCCAGAACCGCTGCCCAAGCGAAAATTCCGGACGCGAAGGATCCGCTGGAGAAGAAGACGAAAAAGAAGAAGCGATTCTCTTCCGGAGGACGTAACTAACTCCATTATTTTGTTGTTGTTGCAAAATCAGAAATGTTCTCTGATTCTTTATTGTTATTTTTTGAATTTTCCCACCTCAAAACTGTTATCATTTGTCTTTTACCCATTTGTTTCTGTTCTTCACCCCTTAACTCGCAAAGTGTTGTTATTTTTTGTTGATGAATCTGAAAAAGATCAGAAAGTGTGGAAGCAGGTACATTTAAGCATTTTATTCTCTTTTTTTTGAACATTTTTCTCAATTACTTTTTTTTTTGGCGATGTGTGGGAGTTTTATACAGAAAACGAGGGAAATCTAGCGAAGAGAAACCAAAGGGGACCGAGAAAATCGAATTTTTTTTTTGTTGAGGTTGGGCCAAAAATTGCCACGTGTCTACCGTACCCGCCGGTCAGATCTCGCATGCAATTATTGAGGATTTTTACAAACGAAAAAGTGTGCGTGTCGGGGAAAAATGCACCAGTAGCGGATTTATAGGAAAAAAATGGTTTTTTGGGGGGTGAGATTTTCTATTACTAACCGGCGTCGATATTTACAGATTTTACGATAATTCGTCAACTAACTGCTGGGCTGGGGGTTTTGGTGCCTATTAACAAATTATGAACGCAAAATTTTTGGAGGTTTGGGCGGAAATTTCTGAAAATAGAATCGATAATCAAATGACTGGGATCCAGGCGGTCGCGTCCGGCGGCAAATAGAACAACGTCGTTCGGGGCGGAGTGGAGGAGCCGGACGAGAATGTGGGCGGCGTGTAGACTTGCATTGAGAGCTGCAAAAAATTTGAGATTTTTTTTTCGAATTTTTTCGTCGAATATGATGCGAGTGCGGTTTTGACTGGATTTTTCTGCACTAGTCCGTGACAAAATGTCGGAAAACCAAAAAGGTCGGAAGCGAAAAGGTCGGAATGACTAAAGTTCGGAAAAAATGCCAAAAGGTTGGAAAAAAACGCCAAAAGATCGGAAAAAAATGACAAAAAGTCGGAAAAACGCCAAAAGGTTTGAAAAAAATTACAAAAGGTCTGAAAAAAATTACAAAAAGTCAAAAAACAGGTATTTTAGCAGTTTTTCCTTTGTCACTTTTTTCAGATTTTTTGGAATTTTTTTTGCAACGTTTTGGCGTTTTTTTTCTGACCTTTTGTCACTTTTTTCCGACCTTTTGGCTTTCCGACCTTTTTGGTTTTCCGACCTTTCGTCACGGACTCCAGTTTCGAGTGTTTTCGATAATTTCAGACCGAAATAGTTCAATGTTCAGACAGAGTTCAACAGAAAGAGGCACAAACCTGAAAAGCGACGCGGTCGATCATGTTGAGTGTCATGTGCCGTTCGTGGGCCATCAAGCAGACGGTGCTCTCGTCGATGACCCGGTAGAGGAGCATGAGGAAGTCGTACTTGGCCTGTCCGGTGACCAGAAGAGAAGAAGTCGTCGCCTGCGAGGTCGACGCCTCCGAGTCGGTGTCCGATCCGCTCGAGGACCACTGATCGTACGTGGCGCCGTTGAACGAGGTGCCAAAGTGCGAGTCCAGGTAGTTGCGGAGCTTGTTTTCTTGCGAGCACACGTCCGGGAAATCGATAAAGAAGCGCGAGCACATGTACCTGAAATCGTTGTTGATCGCGTTTATCATCAAGAAAGTCAATGAGACAACATTCACGCAAAAATTGTCGGATTGTCACTCACTTTTCCAACTTTCTCGTGTACCACGGCCGCGACGGTTTATAGCCGCGGACGATGAGGTGACAGTACTTGAGAAGGCCGCCTCCGCGAATTTCCTCCGGCTTTATGGTGTCGATGAGACGTTCTTGCAGATGGGTCATCGCCTAAATTTTTTATTTGAATTTTCTTGATGATAAATTGATCAAAATCGATCAAAAATAGCACTAAAAGTTTTTGAATGACTCTACATTATATTATAGGGGCACCGGACAGAAAGGGCGCGCTGAAATTTTCCACTGAAAACGTGGCCTAACTTTTCAAACTCGGCCCCGAGGTCGCTCAATTTGCACTGCAAAAAGAGTTTCTCAACAGAGCGCCATTTCTGTGCGGTGCCCCTACAATAGTAAAATGGTCTGGGCGACATACCTGCTGAACATCGCCGTACATGCTCTCGATGGTCACTCGTTTCTGTTCGCATCCCTCAAAATCGTCCAGCAATTGATCGAGATGGATTTGGAACGAGTCGACGGAGAATTCGAATTGTCGCCGCATTTTGTTCACGAATTTCAGCTCGATGCACCGGCCGAATTCGTTGTTCAGCGAGAACAACGACCACGTGTCACTGTCGGCGGAAACCTGCAAAGGAATGCGTAATTTTTGCGATTTCTTAGAGGTTTTTTTTCGATAAAAATGGATAGGAAAATTTAAGCAGCGCCCGGGCTAAAAAGACCCCTCATTTCTTCTATTGATTTCGAGCTAAAAAATGCGGGAAACCGAATAGAAGCGAATCAAAATCGCGAGTCAAACGCTTTAGACGCGGTCTTTTTAAAAATGTTATAATTTTCTGCGCCTTTAGCTTCTCAATGTGTTACCTTGATCATTTTTCTGATATAAACGTCCTTGAGCGTCTCGAAATCGAATTTCTCCTTTCCGATATTGTCGGGCATCAGTTCGCGGATGGTCATGAAGACGGCGTCGCGGATCGAGTCGAACATCACTCGTTCGGCGTTTTCGTCCGAATTTTCCGGCATTTGAATCGGAAAAATGAGATCGAGGTCCGCGTAACTGAAATCGTCCGAAGAGGCGACGAAAGAGGCGGCTCCACCGTTCAAACGCACGTTTTTCGCCGGCACTTGCACTCGTCTGCAACCGTTTTTTTTGTTGCGATTATCTCGGAAGACACGGAAACGTGGCAAGAGACAGAGCTGCTCTGCGCAAAATTTTCAATCGATTGCTTACCCCATGTACTGCCTCAAACACCGAATCAGATCGACGAGTTTTGTGGAGATTGTCGGGAAATTGCCGCGTCCGTGGATTTCAACGCGTTCTTCGAGCACGGCGCGTAGGCGACACATCTGAAATTCAGCAATTGGCTTTTCGCAAAAATTTCCCATCATAATTTGCAGATCCCCCCGCGATTCTGTGAATTCCAGCCATCAAATCGCTCATATTCGCTCGTTTTCCTCGCCTCATTAAGGCTGTGTTTGCGTCTCAGTTTCTGCGTCCGCCGACGAGAGAGTACGCGAAAAGAGGAGGGTACGAGAGAAACAGAGACATTCCATTCGACGTCATCGGCGAAGAGAAAAAGCTTGTTTTGGACGGCGAGGGAGGGCGTAAAAGTGTGTAAAACTGTTTGATCAGGTGGTTTTTAGACGAATGAGATTTTTGGTCGCGCTACGATAGCACAAGAGGCTAAATGTTTATGAGAACCGAGTAAAACTTTCAAACATTTTTTTGAAACAGTGATTAAATGTTTGTCGCTATTTTTTCCAGAATCCTATAATATCTAAAACTGTTTTGGATCCCCGATCGCTGATCCCTTTTCGGGGGGTGTAATTAATTAAAGTTGTAACGTTCCTCCATTTTTTTTAACTTTTTGGCGCCTACGGGGAAAAACCTGTTATTTTCGAGGAGCGACTGGTAGATTGGCAGCCAATGTTCACGAGGAAGTACGCTTTTTTTGGCGCGAAATTAATCGACTTGTTTTGCGATTTTTCTAGTGTCCCCCCTAAATAAGTTTATCGACGAGACTGAGTGTCTGGACCAAAAAAAAATTGCGGTTTCAACAAAAAATCAATAAAATACATGTGTAATCGAGCCCTTTTTTCAGCATCTTCTAGGTCCCGGTCACTACGGAAGTTAAAAAGTGAAAATTGACTTTTTCATTTAGAAATGTCGTGTGTGTGCCATTCGGACAACTATTACAGTTTCTGGAGAATTTCAAAACTGGGCCCGCTGAACATTTCTATACGAAAGCCCGTCTAACCTGTCCCTTGGTGAGAAGAGTGGTCCTCTGCGGATTGTAGGGCTCTTGCGGCTGTTGCTCGGCGAGTTGATGGCCATTCTGGTGATTTCCGTTTCCGTTTCCACGCATTCGGTTCGATGAGACGTGCGGTGCCAACTGCAAATTTCAGGTTTTTAAAAACGTTGCTTTTTAAGAGTGAGAAAACGCGAAAATTGCATTATCACTTTTGTGCTGGTTTATTTATGTTTGCATTCGATAAAAAAGTGGCGGGAAAAGAGATAGCGTCGATAAAAATGTTAAAATTATGCAAAAATGACAGCGAGCGCGAGCGAAAGTTGGGTAATTTTATGAAATGCTTCCCAAACCCAATCTTCGATATGTCCTTCCTATCTCCGCTAACAAAAACGTGTCAAAGGGAGGAGGGAGATTTGCCCGGCGCACGCGCATTTATTTGTCCAATTTTGCCAACTGTGGAACTTTCTTAAACGGACACTATTCGATTCTGTTTGTTTTTGGCAGCATCGCTTCGGTTTGGCACTGGACTTTGTAGAGTTCACACAATCACACACACACTGTGAGTCAGTCACAGTTTGCACACGAAAAAAGGTGTTCGAGCTGGGTTTTAGAGTTAAAAATGCGGAAATGAGGTGCATGTCCAACTCACACTTTTCTGAATGTTGCCGTGTTGATCATAGGAGATGAGGGTACGGTTACGACGCCCACGCATTTTCAAAAAGTAAGAATAATAATAATAATAATAATATTCAAGAATAGTCGTCTTCTTCTTTTACAAAACTGCGAGTGTTCCTTCTTCTTCCTCTTCTTCTTCTTAGGCTTCGCCCCTTTTTCGCTGCCCGCCAGTGCCCCGCCCACTTTTTCACGTCATTTTGTTTTCGGTCGTCACCAAAACGGGGGGGTTCCGTCCGTGGCGGCGCCGCCGGCGAAAGAGAGAGGGAACGAGAAGCGCAGAGAAACGAGACGGTGGCTATTTTTGCGTGGGGCTCTAGCTCTCCAATAAATGATGATGTCATTTTGGAGAGAAGAAGAAGAAGAAGAAAAAGAGGGAGGAGAAGAACGACGTCATCTGAATTCAGAAGAAGAAGAAGAAGGAGAAGAAGAAGAGGGAGAGCGAGGAGGGGAGTAATTTGCATTTAGCACCCCTTCGGGCCATATTTCTCTGATGACGTGAACGGACGGACGCATGCAGGAGCGATGACAAATTTTTTGTTCGTGTTGGGGGAAAAGAGAGAGAGAGAAGTGGCTCAATTTTCATTGGAAAATGACAAAGTTGAAGGCAACTACACTGCAGCATTTTGGGAAAAGAGATCCGATCCAAACTTTGCAGGCTTTTCGGCCTTGGACTGAAGTATGTTGGGTCCGAGTTTCAGACCGAGATATGTGGATCAGAGGATCGATTTTTTCACGACACTAACTAGGGAATGGCCCGCACTTACCTTCGGGGCTTTTGGAATATTCGAAAGAGAATTTTACGGAGAATCCGAATCTACTCTCCATTTTTGCTAGAGAAAAGCGAGAAAATCTGCCAGTTTCTGCCACATTTTCTAGCAAGTTCATCTTCGGTATCTCAAGAACCACGCGTCTGTTGCAAAAGTGGTCAACTGGTAAGTTAACGCAAATTATCTTGTGAATAACTTTGTAGTTGATCGTCTATTTTAAAAAAAATTAGTTTTCGAGTTATGAACTGTTTTCCTAGAGCGACAAGAAAAAAGCGAGGATAACTCGAAAACTAATTTTTTTAAAAATATACGATCAACTACAAAGTTATTCACGAGATAATTTTCGTTAACTTACTAGTTGACCACTTTTGCAACGGCGGCGTGGTTCTTGAGATACACGTCGCCGAAGATGAACTTGCTAGAAAATGTGGCAGAAACAGGCAGATTTTCTCGCCAGCCAGTGCTCTTTAGCAAAAATCGAGAGGAGCAGCGTCGGATTCTCCGTAAAATTCTCTTTGAGATTTTGGTTTTGAACACGTTTGTTTGTTGCTACAAAACACTGACCTGTCCGACAGTTTTCCTACGTCTTGGCATTGCACTTTAGCAAATTGTCAGTAGCGGCAAAAGTATAGAGTCGAAAAAGTTTTTCTCAATTCCGTCCCCTTCTTTTATACGTTTGCCTCGTTTCCTTCTCGATTCTTCCGGAAACTTTTGCCCATCGAAAGTGTTTCTCTTTCTCTCTCGTCGTCTGCCGTCTCTCACACACGACATACTCTCTCGTCGGACGAGAGAGTGTCCGAAATGGAGAGACGGCAGAGAAAAGTGAGAGAGAGAGAAAGAGGGGGAATGTTCGAGAAAGTGGAGGAGAATTAGTGGAGAAACAAAGGCGAAATTTCGGGAATCAAAACGTTCTCTGCGAAAAGAAGGAAGAGCGAAGCGAGTCATAACTCGCGAACGAGTAGAGATATCGAAAAGCGATCAACTGAAGTTTTATAGCCTAGACATGTATCTTCATTTTTGCAGTTGACAACTTTTTCGTATCTCTGCTCGCTAAGGAGATACAGGTCCTCAAGAAATCATTGACAAAGTGTAGTGTCGATAACTTTTTCGGGTGCTCAATCTAATGATGATTGCCCCGTCAAAACCCTCATTTAAAATGTTGTAAAAATCAAAAAATGCTCGGAAAGAGCCTCAACATTACTCATTTTGTGCTGCGGAGCTCGCGGAGCCTCACGAAAAGCTCATATTTTCGGGCCCGTCTAAGTGGGTGTTTCATAAGATTTTCTGCGCTTTTCCGGCCGCCTAATTAGACCCTCTTCTCATCTTTTTGCCGGAGAATGTGTAAGAAAAATGGGATTACTGTAGAAGTGGTGCTTTTTCAAAAAGTTATCGCGAAAATGTGCCGAGAACACGGAAGACGGAAAACGGAAGACAGTGCTGTTGAGACTGTACGGATTCACGATTACATACTCTTGCCCTTGACGGGCTATTCTGGTATTATAGCCACGCATTTTGTGGGTGGATAATATCTCTGAAAGAGACGAAATTCTGACGTCGAACATTCCAAAAAAGAGAAGGGGGATTTTCTCGCATTTTAGGGCTTTTTCGGGACAAAAATCGTCAATTATTTAGGGATGTGAAAGAGAAAAAAAGAGAGAGAGAGAAAGATGGACGTCTTCCAAAACCGAAAAGAAAAAAAGTTCATTGGAGCAAATTTTAATGCGAAAATTGTTAGTTTTTTAATACGAAAGCTCGCCACTGTTTTCAGCTCAAAACTTCCCAAACACGGACTTCCGCAAGAACAACATTATCGCGTTTATTCAGCATTTTTCCGTCTTTGCACAGGTGTTGTTTAACGAAAAATTTGGAAAACAAATATTATTATGGAAACGTGAGAGCATCCGTCAAAGTTTCGCGTGTTTAGAGCTCGAAGAAGGGAAGAATGTGTTTGAATTAATGGTACCGAGTGTTTAGATGAGAACGGAGGACAGCTGTGAGGAAGATCACAAACGACGTTTTTTTGGGGATTCTGGAGCATCTGGAGCACACTTTGATGAGTGCTCCAGATGCTCGAAGCGACCACGAGGATGCAACTGTTTTGTGAAACAGTAAACTATGAATTCCGGGGCAATTGAATTGGGTTCATCAATAAGTATCGATTTTTTTCTGGATTCTTTCAGATTTTCAACGTACTTTTTCTCGTTGAATCTCATCAAAAAATATACAGAATTGAGATAATTGAGGCAAATTTTCGATTCCAAAAGGAAACAATTCTGTAATTTTCACATAAAACGTTTTGAAATTGATGACGAAGCAGTTAAAATTTCATTTTTTATTCATTTCTAATCATTTTAATTAGTTTTGACACTGCCTGGTTCTGAAAAGATGGGGATAATTCAAAAAAAGGGGAAAATTGAAATGAGAAACTCTACAACGACGCTCCGGAATTACGCGTTACGCGCCTTGTTTAGCGCACATGAATTGCGCCAAGGGAATTTTTTATTAGAATGCTGGGGTTCCGAATTCGGGGCAATTGGGTTCATCAATAAGTATCGATTTTTTTCTGGATTTTTTCAGGTTTTCAACGTACTTTTTCTCGTTGAATCTCGTGAATTTAGGATGTCTCCGTACTTGCAAACGGGCCGGCTGATAACTCGCTTCAAAATAAAAGTTGTAAGTTTTACAAATGTACGCGCCGACCTAGAATGCATAAAGCGGCAAAAAACGCATTCTAGGTCGGCACAACTCTCATTTCGAAGCGAGTTATTTGCAAGTATGGCGAGATATGATTTTTGAAAGAAACACTCGCACAATAATCGCCCAAGAAAACATTTTGAAAGCGAAAACAATTTTCAGAGCCCTGAAACAATTCGCCGATTGATCGAACCAAAAAACGAGAATGTTTGTGACACATTCGATTCCGTTTTAATCCGATTTTGGACGCAAATATCATGAGATTCGCTCGTCTTTCCGAATTCGTCGTTGATCTATATTGTGTTCGGGCTGTACCGAGTGGAAAAGTGAATGAAATTTACATAACTCGGAGAAATAGTGTGAGAAATGAAGAGACACAGATGAAAAAACTTCCGTAATGCAATTCAATCGATAATTTCAATTACCCGCGTCAAACTTTCACCGTAACCTCACAATACTCGAAATATGTTGCCATGAAAGTTTGGTCTCGATTCGACCATGTGACTTTTGTGATGGCAACCAGACACACACACTCACACATAAAAATTACAGACAATTTCAGACAAACAAACCCCTTTCCCGCCGCTTATCACCCCACTTTTCATTGTCTTTTTGTTCTCCTTTTGTGTGTACTCTTTCGAGTTTATCAATGAAATTTAGAAACCACGTCATACGCTTTTCGTCTCGACTGACGAAATAAAATCGTTGCAATATCGAAAGAAGAAGAAAAAAAAAGAGAGAAAGTAAGGGCTAATAAAGTTTTTTTTGGAACAGTCGAAAGAAGAAATAAAACTCGCCTCCACAATTCCCTCGACTCTCTTCCACACGACCTTCTTTTTACCCATTTGAGAGTGCAATGTACGTTTTGGGCGCGCAAACTTTTTGAGATCTGAAATTTGAAAAAGTGTGAAACAACGACGTAAAAAGTGAGAGGAAATTGAGATTTTGCGAACAAACAATTATCGATTTCGTCGGACCAATAATGGTGTGGAAGTGTTAAAAAAAAAAAACATCAAAGAATGGTAGAGTTCAAAAACCGAAAAACGAAAGTAAACGCACCCGCTAACACCCTATTGACAGCTGATTTCGGCCATCTGATTCTGATGTTTTTTGGCGGTGAAACGTCCATTTTTCAATGATATAATAAATTTATCGGAAATGATAACGAAAATCTGGTGATTTTTAGGAGGATTACAAATTTGAACAATTCACCGTTTCAACAATGTTACAAAACAATTTTAGAGCTGCTTGGCAACAATGCATGCAAAGGCTCGACTCGGAGAAGATTCGAATTTTTCTATAAATTCTATTAAAATCGCTGCATTTTCGTGTACACAAAATGTGTGATAAGAAGAGTTTGCACGAGCAAAAGAATCTTGAAAAATAGGGTGGTTTCCCCGTAGCAATGGCTTTTCTGCGAGTTGTTTGTCTCTAGAACAATTTTGAAACCGCAACAAAAAAAAATTGCCAAGTGAAATGAATGCTCACACAAACGTGTTTTCCATCAAAAAAAAGGGGGAATCCGCCCACGCACAGACGCACATCAAGCACACAAAAGTTTGGAGGAAAAAAGCAAAACGTGTGGCATGGACAATATTAAAATAGGTCACACTGACCAGGAGTTGAGCGGAAGACGGAATTCCGCTCAACTACTACTGCCACGGAAACCTCCAGAGCATGTTTTTTTGAGCGCGAAAGATGTTCCCAACAAAAAAACTGACGAAAAAAAACGTGTGAAGGTGACAGTTGAATAGAAAACTTCTCCAATTCGATATCTAAATGAGAAAGAAAAACATTTGGGTGGGGGGAGACTTGTAAAAAGGAAAAGAATGGGCAATAAAATGGGGACAAAATGGAGGAGAAGAAGAAGAAGCCGATACTGAAATAGGTGTTCGAGTGTCAAAGCATTTTTCTAGATTCCAACTTCTAAAGCAAGTTTCTCGATTAATTTTTGAAAACAAACATATTTTGAAACTGAAATGTTTCGCCTCAAAAACCGGGCTCCGGGACATTTCGAAACCGGACATTTCGAAACCGCGACATTTCGAAACCAGACATTTCGAAACCGCGACATTTCGAAACCAGACATTTCGAAACCGCGACATTTCGAAACCGCGACATTTCGAAACCAGACATTTCGAAACCGCGACATTTCGAAACCAATTCAGTACAAGTATTTAAAAATTCAAAAAACCGCCAAATTCGCAGTATGGACAGTAATTTTTCGTATTGCTCAGTTAAAAAATGTGTTCTTTTTCTGCTGGAAATAGCTGTTTCACTGTTTTTTCGGCTTTGTTCTGTGTTTTTGTCGAACATTCTTATTGTTTTTCATGATCCGCTTGCTGGAAATCGTATTTCTTGTACACAATAATGTCGAAAAGAGCACTCCGCCCGTTATATCCGCACAACGGATTTACAATGAGACCAACTTCTCTACTTCTTCCGTCTTCTCCGCCTCTAACTTTTCGATCGTTCTGTTTCCGCAGAATTCCGTTGTTTTCGCGAATAATTTTGTCAAGTTATACCGTATAACTTATACGTTTGTGTTAGTATAAATAGTCCGAAATCATAATTAATTGCTAAAATACACTTAACATGCATTTCTACTGCGAATTTGGCGGTTTTTTGAATTCTTAAATACTTGTACTGAATTGGTTTCGAAATGTCGCGGTTTCGAAATGTCGCGGTTTCGAAATGTCTGGTTTCGAAATGTCGCGGTTTCGAAATGTCTGGTTTCGAAATGTCGCGGTTTCGAAATGTCTGGTTTCGAAATGTCGCGGTTTCGAAATGTCCGGTTTCGAAATGTCCCGGAGCCAAAAACCGACCGGTTCCGATCAGTTTCATCTGTTTTTATAGCGCAAAAAAGAAGCAGTAGACTGTGAACCATTGGCAAAACAAGTGATAAGAAGACAAAAAATCAAATGGCGGGTAGACTGTGACCAGTGTGCCTTACCGAAATTTTTTTTACCGAAAGAAGTGAATTTCGGTAAATTTTCGGTAAATTTTCGGTAAATTGTTTCGAAAATTTACCGAAACTCTTTCGGTAAAAACTGTTTTTACCGAAAGAGTTTCGGTAAATTTTCGGTAAAAACATTTTTACCGAAAGAGTTTCGGTAAATTTACCGGTAAATTTACCGGTAAATCGTTCCTTTCGACAATTACCGAAAGAACAATTTTGAGAGCGGAGAAAAAAATGTTAAAACATGTTTTTTTGTTTTCAATTTTTAATAATTTTTTTAAAAATAATTTTTTTTGTTTTTTTAATTTTAAATTTTTGTTTTTTTAATTTTTTTAAAATTTTTTTAATTTTTTTTATAATGCTATGCAACGAGTTTCGCATTTAATGTGTCCCCAAAGTTCCTCATTCGAAAAATAAACTGTTCGTTAAAAGAAAAACAGAAAAAAATTGAGGCGCCGAGCGGTGCCGTCGATACCGAAAAAGGCGCGGCACCGGCGCGCGTTCTTTTTGACAAGGGAAGTGACTGATGTGACCAATTTAGAACATTCTGAACAACATCCCAAACATCAGGAACACGCTGAACAGTCGCCTCAATGTTCCGTTCTCAAAATTGAAAAATTGTTTCGAAAAAAAGTACCCATTTACCGATAAAATTTACCGAAACTTTTACCGATAAAATTTACCGAAACTTTTTACCGAAATAGTTTCGGTAAATTTACCGGTAAATTTATCGGTAAATTTTTCGGTAAATTTTTCGGTAAATTGTTTCGAAAAATTTACCGAAACTCTTTCGGTAAAAAAAGTTTTACCGAAAATTTACCGACAATTTACCGAAATTTTTACCGGTAAATTTACCGGTAAATTTACCGAAACCCTTTCGGTAAGGCACACTGACTGTGACGTCAAAAATATGGAAGAGCAGAAGAGAGAGAATGTTTTGTAGAACAGCAACAAGCACTGTCTCCCCTTCGGCGGGAAAAAAAAATTTTCCGTCGGTTTTTCAACTGAAAACGCTGTTTTCCCGAGTTTTTTGGATTATGCACACTTTTCCTTCAAAATTTTTGCCTCACGTTTGTTCATATGACCGATAGCTTTAAAATGATCACAGAGTGCTCGTGTAAAAGTGAAAATTTGAAGAGTAATTTCGTTTTTTTTTTAAATTTCGCTTGAAAAATCGCGAAGTTTCGGAAGTTTCGAGAAAATAGTTGCCTCACAATTGTTCAGCAGACAAATGCGGTCATTTTGAGCCAAGAGACGGCCTATAAAATGCAAAAATGACTGAGAAATTTCAGTTTTCGAGGCTCCGGGCTGAAATTCACAGAAAAGTTTAATAATGCGCGCTTTCTTGTGGGAAAAACGCTAATTTAAGGTCACAGCTGTCACTAACAATTCCGAAATTCTCTGTTTTACTTCATTTTTCTCATTTTCGGATGAAATTTCGGGGTTTTCCGAAAAAAATCCAGAAATTTTTTGTTTTCAACGACACTCCGTTTTAACGCGGCGCTCAATTTAGCACTTGGCTATTGTTGGGGAGACAGTGACAAGCGGATAATCAGAAAACGAAATTATCGGGTGGAGAAGAAATCGGGATTTCAAAAAAGTGCCATCACACTTTTGGCGCTCTACTATTTGCCGCTTTCCACATTTATTTATCAACACTCTTCTTTGTTCACCTGGTGCTAGGCACCACGTGCGGAGCATCGGAAAGAGCTGATAAAAAATGTGGGTGATGCCAATTGATAAACCACCCGGAACCGGAGTTTCAGAGAGTTGCGTCAAAAGATAAATTGATTTGGTACTGTTTTTCATGATGATCTGGTACAAAATTGCGCGATAAAAAGTTGAATACGAAATTCGTGAGTGTCGTTTTTGGCACTGATAACGGAGGAAATAAGCGAATAAATTTTTTTGGGCCTCGAGAATATGTCTTGAAGCTTCAACGGCGACCAATAACGTAGAAAGGGGCGTGGCCTACCATTTTGGCGCGAAATTCGAAATTTTACCCCATTTTTCACATGTTTTTCGTCAAAAATTACCCAAATTTTGTGCGGGTTTCGACGATGTTATTGCATAACTTTGTTCCGCTAATCATCGCGCACTTTTTGAGCTTAAAACGAGCAGGTTTCATTCAGAAATAAATCAATTGAATCGATTTTCAAGTTTTGTGCTGAAAATGCGCGAATTTCAGTCATTCGCCGATGCTTTTTGCCGTTTCAACGCTTAAAATACTTGTATTAACGTGCTTAATCACTTCCGACACTCACTTCGTCTCAAAACTATCCAGATCGGCCGGTATGAAAATTCCGAATTGCGAAATATGCCAAAAACGTCTCAAACGCGGCATTTTCACGAAAATTTCGAAGTTTTCTCTCTTTAATGTCTCTTCTTTCGTCGATATCAAACACAAAAACAACGGAAAAGTGTTGGAATTGCGGCAATTTTCAGAAAACGCGTCTCAGATTAGGCCACGCCCCCTTTCTACACTTTTGGTCGCCGTGCATGACAAAAGTTACTGAAACGCATACTAGCGTTTGAGAAAAATAATAGAGCATTTTGAAACGGGAAAAAAAAGAGAGTTTTCAATGAAATCCGGGGGGGAAGAAATGAACATTTTGATAGAATTGTGACAAAGTGATAAGATAGGGGAGAGGGGAGAAATAAACGAGAGGAAAGCAGTTGTTTAGAAAATAAAAGAAAAGAGATGGCCTGATCACGGCTCGGCGAGCCCGTCGGACAATCAAAACAGAGCACTTTGAGCATTTAAAAGAGCACACACACACACAAACGGATCCACTTTTCGTTGTCCCCAATGTCATTTAGGGCGGATGTTCTGCAAGGTGAAATTGTCGAAAGATATCGAAAGATATCGAAAAATCTATGTAGTCACTTGAAGCAGACATTTTTGGAATACAAGGAAGAAAGTGTTGTGGTGATGGGTCAAAAGATCAGGTCAGAGGGTAAAGATGAATGGAGGAGAGAAGGGATATAAATAAAAGAGAAGAAATGGATACAAACGGATCCATTTGACGTTACACTTTCGGATCCGAATGAATCACTTGTCGGTCGAGTGGGACCGGTGTTGTCTGGATACACACAATCACAATATTGTTGCTCTTCTTTTTACGAACCAGACACGTGGCATTGAGGAGAATTTAAAAGAGTCGGAAAAGTATCATGTGTCGCTTGGGGTGTTCCGAAAGACTCTGGCAATTCGATATTAATCTAATTAGAAAGTTACTGATCTAAACGCGACCTAATTAGATTCGACTGCTTTTTCTTGGCGCAATCGAGATTTGAGCCAGCAGACGGTTGACGTGAAACTTGATTTGAGCACTTGTTAATCTAGCTAGAAGAATTATTTATCTAGCTAGACAATTTATTAATCTAGCTAGACAATTTATGAATCTAGCTAGACAATTTATTAATCTAGCTAGACAATTTATTAATCTAGCTAGACAATTTATTAATCTAGCTAGAAGATTTATTTATCTAGCTAGACAATTTATTAATCTAGCTAACCAATTTATTAATCTAATTAGGTGTCATATCAATCTTATTAGGCCGCCGTTAGATTAATAACGAAATGCCAGAGGAGGGTCCGCTAGTTCGGTTCCTCGTGGGTACTCACTCTGGAATTATGTTATTAATCTAACGGCGGCCTAATAAGTTTGATATGACACCTAATTAGATTAATAAATTGTCTAGCTAGATAAATAAATCTTCTAGCTAGATTAATAAGTGCTCAAATCAAGTTTCACGTCAACCGTCTGCTGGCTCAAATCTCGATTGCGCCAAGAAAAAACAGTCGAATCTAATTAGGTCGCGTTTAGATCAGTAACTTTCTAATTAGATTAATATCGAATTGCCAGAGTATTGAATTTTTTTTTGGTAAACTTTGTAAAGGAAAAAAAAGAACCAACCAAACCAGGAGCGCCTAACAATTTCCGCACCGATACATTTGGGTACACATTTCAGAGAACTTGCCGCCCCATTCTCAGACGATTCTCTAATGGTTCCGTAGTTAGACAACTCGAAAAAGTTTTCCGATCGGGTCACAAGTAGACATGAGAAATGAGCAATCTCAACTGATGGCTCTCTGTGTGTTTTTTTTTGGGATGAAAAAAGTTTGAGAAGGGCTCGGTGAGCCCTTCGAAGCACATGTGTTGCCATGAAAAATGAGAGCCAGATGTGCGAAAAAAGAAGGGGAAAAGTTAGAGTTACAAGAGGAAAAAGTTTTGGGGGAACCACGCTTCACAAAAGTACTGTAGGATTACTGTAGACACTTCTAGAGATTACCCCCAGAAATCAGTTATTTCGACCGAATTTTAGCGAAAATTTTCAAAAATTACGTGCAAAAAGCGGCCGGTGCTTCGTGTGTTTCGATCGAATTTCCGTTCCGTTTTCTCTCTTTTTTTCGGCCATTTTCCATCGTTTCGCCCACATATTTTATGACCATTTCGGGCCGGGAAACGGCCAAAAAAAAAAGCGGACAATATCGAAAATGCAATAATTTTCGATGAAAAAACTAACACCCACTCCTCGGAAAGCAAAAAAAAAGAGCAGAGAAATAGACGGATTTGTGCAAAAAAAAGGAGAAACTCAATTAGAGACTGCAATTTTTCAGCGGGGATTCCGAGAAGCGAAAATGAATGGGAGTAGGCGAATAGGCGAGCAAATTTACATTTTTTGGGAGCGTAAAAAATGGGAATTTTTGTGGCTTTTCAAAGCTTCCAGAAGCTTCGACGAGAAATACAGGTTCCCATAGCCTAACTTTTGCATGGATACTGTACTCAAATGCCAAGGGACTCTGTGACTGAACAAAAAATGAGAGAAATAGTGTGTGAAATGAAGAGACACAGAGAAAAACTACCGTAATACGATTCAATCAACAAATTTAGGTTACTGAAAAATGATAAGAAAAGTGTTTGTTGTGTCTGTACGTCGAACGGCACAAAAAACAGACAATAAAAGTATTTCAATGGAAAAAAAAACGAATGAAAAACGACAATTTTGCTGGTTACATAATGGGTTTTGTCGAATTTTTCACATGTGACCGTTAGGAAGAAATGAAAAATCATGAACATCCTAATCGTTCACTTTTCGGTTCCGAAATGCTACAATGCCAAGAATTGAGGAAGTGGACAATAGCGGAAACGATTTTGCAGAGAAAAAGAGAAGATGGCCTCGAGAAAAACCGATTCTTTCTTTCGGTTTCTTGGCAGAAAGTCGCGATTTTTGACGGAGATATGAGCGGTTTAGCGGGTGCGAACATTTTTATACACTTGAAGATTGTCGAAAAAGTCTTGAAACAGTAAAAAAATTTTCTGAAATCCTGAAATATCTCCAGCACAAACTAACGTCACAGCTCGAAAAAGAGGGGACTTTCAAAACGTATATTCCAGTTTTCAAAGGCTGCAAAACATGGTGCAAAATCAAAAAAGGGAAGGAAAGCCACCCAAGAAACTAAAAAAAAAGGGTTTCTCGCCCGCCCGCAGTAATTAGTGAGAAAATGAGAAGACAAGGGCACCGAATTGTAATGAATACAGTCTGAGAAGAAGAAGAAGAAGAAGAAGAGAAGAAGCTGCAGAAAAAGGAGGAGACCACCTTGCCATTGTGATTTTTGATGACGTTAATTGCAGAAAAAAATGGAGGCGGAAGTTTGAAAGTATATTTTTAGTGAGTAATCTAGTCGCTGCTTTTTGTAATTTTTGGCGCTGCTTTTGTAATTTTTGGCGCTGCTTTCGATAATTTAGTCGCTGCTTTCGATAATTTAGGCGCTGCTTTCGATAATTAGGGCGCTGCTTTCGATAATTTAGTCGCTGCTTTCGATAATTTAGTCGCTGCTTTCGATAATTTAGTCGCTGCTTTCGATAAAATTATTTGTATACTAGAAAATAATGTCCTGGAAGCCAAAAAAAAATTGATCACAAGTCAGAGAATAACCAGTCATTCTCTTTTTTTATGTGGGCGTGAGTACGCTAAATGAAACCTACTCGCCAACCTGTAATCTCTCTCTCTCTCTCTCTCTCTCTTTCTCTCTCTTTCGGCCCCCGAAAATGAAAATGAAAATGAAAATCAAAACCTAAAACACGAGAAGAAGAAGAAGAAGATGGCAACCCAAAAAAGATATGAATCTCTCTCTCTCTCTCTCGATCTCTGCCATTGAAAACACTTTAAAAAACCCAAAAAAGATGGGTAATAGCCAAGTGAAACTCTATAATTGAATAAAACATTTTGATAAAAATTGAAACAGCACTTTTTTCAGTTTCAAAGCTATCACTGTAAGAGCAAGTGACGAAGAAAATCGGTGGGGTCAATGGGTTCCACGGCAACTTCGAGGTCAACGCGGTGAGAGAGAAACCGAGGGACAATGGTGTCCGGTCGGGAAGTACGACAACGTCAAAGTCCAGCTCGAAAAGTCAGTCGAGGCACAGTCGGGGGAGTTATTCTGCTTGTAAGAACGCTAGGTGTTTCGGGTGCAACGAAAAGGGGGCATTTTATGAGATTCAGTCCGAATTCGAGTGAAGCGAACGGTCGTGGAATCAATGCAAACAATTTTTTTTTTTTTTCGAGTATCATCGGATTTTTAGATTTTTTAGAAACTGTGAAAATGTAATGTTAACAAGACTTTTGGAACCTTGTTTGTCCTTATTTTCTTATCTTTCCGCGGACCATCAAAACAAGGATGCCTACGCAATCGTTCTTCTTACTAAACGAATTCTGTGTGTGTGTGTGTGTACTACGCATGGCCTACAATAGCTATTCGTCTTCCTTCCTTTCGATTTTTGCGCCCTCCCCGTTTTCTCATTATTTTCCAGAACCTTATTGTACTTTTTGCGTCGCTCATTTCCCCTACTACCAGTAGTAGTAACCACGACAAAAATTGGAGGAAAATAGTGAGAAAATTGAAGAGACGCAGAGAAAAAAAAATTGAAAGTGAGGAATTTTTATGCGACACATTGGCTAGCGGAGAGGAAATTCGAGGCGCAACTGACAGGGACTTTTTTTTTATAAACTTGAAATTTCAGCATTTTCAAGAACAACGTGGCACTGTTGTATTGTCAAGTTCTCAAAATTGGCTTCAATTGTTCAGTCTTTTGTTCTAAATAAAATAAATTGAATAAATTTCTTCTTTTTCTTCCGCAAAAAAATTAGAGACCGTAGCCAGAAGTATATCGAAGAAACAGTGCGTCTTTTGATCATCTCTTTTGAAACCGTAAAACTTTTTTTTTTTTTCAAATTGCAAACGGCAAAGAAAAGAGAAGATAAGAAGGAAGTAAAAGATTTTTGAAAACTTTTTATCAATCAGACATGAAACTGAACTTTGGATTTGCCCACGAATACAGTTTTGGAAGGAAGGAAATTGTGAACACTGTCATTTCAGTTTTCTGGGTGCGATAATCTGACTGGGAAAGTAAATGTGTCCGCTGTCTCGATAGAAAACTCAAATGACAGTATTCAGATCGAAAAGTGCGTCAAATAGGCATCTCCCTTCACAAAACTGCGGAATTTTGTCGCAACAACTGAAGCATGGGTAACGTTCAAGTAGTTTTCAAAGCTTCAACAAAAATATTCGCTTACTTTGAAACACAAAATAAAAAAGAATCGTAGAAATTGGCACTTTTCTCCTTTTCGCTAAATAAACTCTGTCCTTTTCCGTTCTTTTATAGAGCAGACCGGCCAAAGGACAACACAAACGGGAGAGTGTTCGGAGAGGAGAGCGCGCAGCGAAAGCGGAGAGAAAATATACAGTTTGACGTCAGAAAATATGGGAACACGGGCCAGAAAGAGCAAAAGTTTTTTGGAAAACGCGGGGGTGGCGTCGCAGAGACTTTGGAAACTTTTTTCCGGGCTTTTAGAGGTAAAAAAAAAGGATTTTGGCGCTCGGAACCGCCAGCTTTCAAATTCGCGCGCGAAAATTTCGTGCTGCGCCTTTAAACAACTACCGTAATCTTCGTTTGCACTTGTGGCGTACGAACGTTGCGAATTCCTCGATTTTTACAAGTTTTTATTCACTCTAAACCTCATAAATTATTTTTGTTTATTTCGGAAGGATTTTCTTCGATTCGACCCTAAAATTTTGCATATTTTTCGACGTTTGAGCGCTCAAAAGATGAGCAATGAAACGGTCTTTCTCGTGTCGGCCTCTTCGAATATTCCGCAATCAAATGAGCCCGTGCGCATCAAAACTGTTGTTTTTCAGCGCTAATTTCGAAAGTGTAAGAAGTGGTGGAAAGCAAAAAGCGTACAAAAGTGTGAGAAACAAGTTGCCGTGGGGATATCTCGGGAATCGTCCTCAAGACGCGAAAAGCAGACGATTCACACGGAAAACAACTGGTTTGGGGGCGGGAAATTTCGAGATGAACAACAGAGAAATCCGTGTGAATAACTGCGAACATAGCCTTTTTCTTGTGGTTTCACAGATTAGGTACTCCGCCGTGTCCTTTTTTTGCGTCTTGGTAGTCGAGTCTTACAGAAAACTCGCTTTAAACACAAAAAAAAAATGCTACTTTCAAAATGAGGAGCACTTAAAACTTATTAACAAAAAATACCGTTTCAGAGAATTGCAGTATCAAAGATAATAATTCGTTCTAGGCTCTCGAAATAATGTTGAATGAAAATTTCAATGTCAGTCTCTAAGAATTCTCCTTTTTCTCTCTGTTCCTCATTATTCGTCAAATGAATACTTGTCACGTGGCAACCGAAAGAAGTGTGACTAATTTTGAGTTTGGCGAACTTTATCCGTTTGAAAAAAAACATGGAACGGATCATTTTCAAAGTGAACATGTAAAAAATGCTACCGTTCCACAGTCGTATAATATGTGTACGGTCATAAAATGAATAAATACTAATCCGTGCGCGTCAAAATCCCCATCGCTCCCCTATTTTTACCCGGTCATTTCCCGAAAATCACACTTTTTTTTCGTAGCGCAACTTTTCGACGCAGTTTCGCGTTTAGTTTGATCGAAGAATCAAAAAATCGCAAAGATTACTGTCGATTTCAACAATTGCGGACCGGGCATCGGATTTTACGACAAAGCGCAGAAATGTCGAGAAAAAGTCGCAACAAGTTGCAAATAAGTCTGACCAAACTACAGCGGAAGAGAAAAAGGCGAGAAAACGTGTATCTCCACACTTTTTCCCTCGAAATTGCCATTGTCTTGTACGTGTTTTTAAGGCGATAATGATTGGAATCGGCAAGAAAAGAGAGTGTGACTAAATAACTGGAATTTCAGCATTTCAGCATCATTTTTTGAGCTTCACAAGTACAACAGCTTTACAGATTCAAAAAAACTCTTTCAAGTTTCGAGAAATCTTTCTTCTTACTAATCAAAAACAGGGTTTGGGTGTGTGTGTGTGTGTGTACAAGCTTTTCTCATGGATAACATTTTGACACCCCCCGATCGAAGTGTCCCATACTTGGCACATCGTGATGCTGCGATTTCTCTCTCTCTCTCTCTCTCGCGCACTTTTCACTTCCTCATTCCAATCTTTAGCTGCCGTTTACGTTTTCATTTACCAAAAGACACAGACAAAAAGAACCGTTTTCTCTTTTTCTCTCCCACTTCCCCGCTTCGAAAAGTGAGGGAGATTGCAGAGAAAACGGACGGAAAACGGCAGTATTTTTCAGAGAAACCACGTCAAGGTGAACTTTTTTTTCCGCGAAAATTTCGACCCCCGCTTGCAATGGACTCCCCCCTTTTAGGCCCCCAATGTTATGTTTGAATTGGTCCTACAATAGTCAAAGATGTTCTGAAAAAGGAAACACTTAGATGATGGAGAGATGAGAAAAGAAGGGGAAAGTGATTGTTTGGGGAGGCAAAAGCTGACAGATCTTCGCCACCTGATCTTCCGAATGGCTAAGTGCGTGGGCGGTTATGCAATGCTATACAATCTCTACAATCTCTTTTCTCTTTCTCTTCTTCTTCTTCCTCCGTTATATCATCCATTTAGAAAGGGAAAACATTGGGCTACTGTGGTCCACCGTTACCCGTACAAAAGTGACACGATGGAAGTCCACGGGCAGATTGATCCCCCCTACTTGCCTGGGGTTTAGCCCTTCTATTGTGACCTGTAAGACCCCAACAACGAATAGTCCAACGAAAAAAGGCCAGGCGAGAGTTCCCGACGAACTGTTGAGTGATCTTGACAGTCTGAGCAGCAGTGTTGAGCGGAATTCCGTCTTCCGTCTTCCGGAATTTTTTCTTCTTACCGTAAAAGAGTAATCGCTTTTTCAGAAGCCATTTACTAGCCCCGAAGAACGCGAATTTCCACGGGCAGTGACCCAGATCCAAATTTTTTGTTGTTTAGTTATTTTTTTCAAAAAAAAAACCGGAGAAAAAGGTTCTGCATTGACGATTTTTTGTTCCGTCTTCCGTCTTCCGTAAAAAAAATGTTCTTCCGTCTTCCGTGTTCCGTAAAAAAAATCTTCCGGATTTCAAAATTCCATTTCCGCTCAACTCTAGTCAGCAGGCGAGCCATAGCCCTACCGTTTTCATACGCTTCCAGGGACGTCCCAGCAAGTCCCTGATCTTTTTGAGAATTGAATTCAGCCTTTGCCGAGAGCGGTTTTCCGTCAACAGAACATTTGGATCCGTTTCAACTTTTTGACGAATCCGTTTGGTCTGAAACTTGGCAAAATAGTGAAAGATATGTCCATAAACCCAATTTTTAGGGGGCCGCACCAAAAGTGCTACAAGCCAAACGAGTAACGGTGGGCCAAACCCCAATAGAATTAATTCATTGTCTGTTATGATTTAAAGAAAAAGAAGAGAGGAACAGTGATAAAAAATGTTTCGACCGAGAAAAGAGCAGAAAAAAAGATAGGGGGAATGTGGTCTGGAATTATTTCGAATTTAATTTTTTTCTGAAAATTGAAGCCGGGCATATGATTACTGTGAAAGGGTAAAGCGGGGAAAAACGAGAGAAGCATTTTTTGTTTGTTTGAAAAATCAAAATTGCCGGGGGAAAAACACCAGCGGAGAGAGGATTTGGAAGAGAAAAACTGCAAATACATATTAAAAATAGAGAAATATATTATGTGGCTTATAAAATACATGGGAGCGAGCGAAAAGGGGGGAATAATTTTTGATTTTTCGTGAAATTAGACATAAATACTGTGTTCCGGGAGGGGCTAAACGCATTGTGGCATTGTGTGGAAATAAATCGATGAAATTCAGAGAAAATTGTTGGAGATGTTCAAATTTTGGCTCCTCCAAAATATTTGCGATATTGTCCGATTACGTGATGGCGCGCCGGCTCGTAATAATGGTGACGGAGGTCCGATAGAGCGCGGTGGCTTTCGATGAATTCGTGGTGAGCGGAGCCTTCGGATTTCTGCAAATTGCTTTATTTCTTTCAAAGACTTTCACAATAAACGATGCTCACCTCAAAAAGGCAGATGACGAGTGCGAGAGTGAGAAGAAGAAGGAGGAAAAAGACGAAAAATGTGTTGACGACCCGCGAAAATGCACTTTTCCGGGCCACCGGAGCCGCCGTTTCGATCAGCGAATCCTGTTTTTCTTCCGTGCAAATTGTGTGTCCGTTCGATTGAATCGTCTGCAAAATTTGCATTCGTTTTTGAATTCGACTCTTGACGCGTTCAAATTTAAGGCAAAACCAATTCCGAACTATAGTAAAAAGTTCATTCAAGTTGCAATTTGTTCGCTCACCTTTTTCTCATTTCCGCCTCCATTTGCCACTTTTCCGTTTCCATTTTTCACGAACAAATTCTGCTGAAATGTTCTTTCATAAGTTCAGCGCACTAAACTGAGCCCCGCGAAACTTAGAAAAAGGTGAATTTTCCACATAAATTTGAAGAATAGAACGATTGAAGCGAACACAACACAAAACCACCACCACCACCACCAAATCACTACAAAAAGGCAAAAAGACGCGTTTTCGTGTCGAGACCTTTGCCGATCGGGGAGTACTCGACGCCAGCGGACGTCCCAACTCCATCACTTCGTGCTCTTTCACGAGCTCGTTGAATTCGTGCTCCAAAACTTGGGCTCGCGAGAATTCCGTCTGAAATGCGGTGAGAAATGCCGAAGAAAGGAATAGTAGGTCAAGACGAGTTTTTCAAGCGCAAGAGCGTCAAGATTGGTCGCGATTGCGTGATTTTCGAGAGCATCACGAAATGGAGCTCCCACTGTATATTCTGTGTCAGTTTCATTTCGCGATGCTCTCTGAATTTCAGCTGTTTTCTGCTAAAGTTCTCCATTTCTCCTAAACAATTTCGAGAAACAAAAAAGCATGCAAGCAAGCAGAGCATTCGGGTGAAATGAGACAAAAATAGGTGGAAAAGGGGTTAGAAGAATCCGCAATAAAATCCGAGCATCTCAATAAAACTCTTCTCCAAAGTTACCGTACCTGAGATGCTCCCGATGACGACGTCGCAACTTCTTCGCGTTTGATCAAATGCACCGTGAAACTCGTCTGTAAATGGGCTCGGCAAACATCCGGGACAAGGCGGCAAATTTACAATATTCACATTTTTTTTTCGATAATTTCGAAACGTACAAAGGAAAAATGTGGAAAAGTGAGAGAGAGAGAGAGTGTTAGAGAAGAAGCATGCATTTTTGTGAGCAAAAATTGTGCGACCTACAAAAATCCCATGAAAAATCTGAAAAACCAACCGAATTGTGGTCCGCATTATTCAGATGCGATTGCACAATTTTGACGGGGTCCGTCGGGCTCAGCGGCGACGAAGAGCCGGAAAGCGAGGAGATGAGCGAGGAGGCGACTGAAAAAATCCATTTAAAAAGCAGTAAGATTCGAGTTGAAGTTCAGAATAAGAGATGGAGATTCTCGAGCACGTTGCGGTGTACGCAATTTTGCGTCGCCTTCTGCGCCTCTCGCATCACACACTCTATCGTCGACTCTGACTGCTGACACAAAATTATACACTCCGGAACATGTTCGAAAATTGTCGTCGCGTCGCCAATCGGCGCCCAGAAAAATAGAAAAAATACAGTTATTTTTGAAGAGCGGCGAATTGAGTTTATTTCGAAATCAGTCAGGAAAAAATTCTTTAATTCGATGGAAATGCGTCAAAAAAATTTCTCCAAAGTCGCTCACCTTCTCCGTCGAAAGAAATGTTCAAATTGGTGAGTTTCGTCCTGTTGTTGTTGTGATTCTCGCTTCTCGGACTCGAAATCGTCGAGCCGATCTCTGAACACTTGTTTTCAAAATTTTTAAGGAGCGATTCGGTTGCCGTTAATTGAAAAATTGCTTACGATTAGCGGCAAAGACGGCAAAGACGCAGGCGCGAGACAACAAACAAAAACAACGGAGTCTACCCCTGATCAGATTTTCGAAAAATCATATTGTGACGGGTTCTGGCTCGACGTCGAGCCTCCTAACAACAAAACTGTCTCGCGCCTGCGTCTCTGCATTTTCGCACGCTGATCGCTTCTCTCTCGCACCCTGTGTTTTTTCCGATTGAACCGTAAACTCGCCCACCCCTGTACATTTTCCAAACATTATTTTCGATTCTCATTTACTCGGGTTCGTATTTTTTGAAAATCCTGTGGAACACAGAGAAATTCCGGTTTCACTAAAACTAGAATAATTTTCAATTAAACAATTCAGACTTGCCAAATCCCGGGCCGGCCCGCCGGGCCGGCCCGGCCCGGCCCGGTTTTGGCCCGGCCCGGCCCGACCCGCTCGGGCCGGGCCGGGCCGGGCCAGCAAATCGTCGGCCCGGCCCGGCCCGGTCGGCCCGGCTCCGCCCACTCTTGAGAAAAATTTTCGTAATTTTTGTGAAAATTTTGCGACTTTAAACAGCAATTTCTATTTTTTAACAGGTTTTTATGCTATAACATTGCCTTTTTAAGTCTATAAAATTTTAAGTCTATAAAATTATGTTCGTTTCGAAGTTCTAGTTCGCTTTGAATTTTTAGGTGCATCCTCCCGGGCCGACCGGGCCGGGCCGGGCTGGGCCGGGCCGGGCCGGGCCGCGGGCCGGGCCGGGCCGGAAAATTTCCATTTTTGGCCCGGCCCGGCCCGGCCCGGCCCGTTGCAAGTCTGAAACAATTAAACATTACAGCGTTTGCTGCAATTGTTAAAAATTCTAAACAATTCCCAAACAAAAACAAGTACCGGTCATCTCGAAGTGCGTGCCGTTCGCGTGTTTTCCGTTCTTGAGCCACGGCTGCTCGACACGTGGCTCCTGGCGTGGCAATTCGTAGCGGACCACTTGCGATTCGACAGAAGTAGAGCGCACTGTGAGCGGAGCACTGATGGCAGAGCTGCAAAACTTTGAAAGTAACTGATTTTATTCGCATTTTCGAATCATTATGGGGCTATTCAGCGTATGTTTGTTTTCCGTTTTTTTCGTTTTTTTACATCGCTGAATTGGATTTTTTGACGTAAAAAAACGAAAAAAACGGAAAACAATCATTTTTTTCACAGTCTGAATAGCCCCATTAGCGAACATTTCAATAAGTAAACCAAGACTGTCAGGCGGCCGGCCGCCACATTTTGTAAAGACTGGATGTCGAGCGCACGGTGCACGGCGACCCGGCTTTCCTGTGAGTCATTTTCATATGCTCAGTCGATTTTGGAAGAGACGGCCCGAAATTTGTCACCGCGGCCCTGTTTTTGACAGCCTTGAACGAGCCAAAAGCGATGGATTTGCATTTTTTTTGCGGGTTTTTTCTATTTTCAAAAACCAAAAGCGAAAACCTGTCGAGCAGCGACTCGTCTTGCTCTTCGTTCGAAGTGACGGTTGTCTCGTTGAGGACTCCGCACGAAGTGTCCAAAAGTGATTTTTCAAAGTGAATTCCGTTCGACTCGTCCTCCTCGATCTGTTTGTACACTCGTTTGGACGGGAAGCGGAAGGTGGAGCCACGGGAGAGCAGTGGAATGCGCGGTCTGCAAATTTTCAGATTTTTTGAAGGAAAATTGGAGCAAATCAGAAAATCAGAAAAAATAGCATCAGATGCCCGGGCTTTCCGGCCAAACTCGGCTTTGAAGCACTATAACTAGGTACCGCAACGGGTTTCGCAAAACTCCGAATTTCCATAAAATTCTTGTTGGAATGTGTTCCCCTACTCTATATGAGTACACTCCCAATTTTTTTTTCAAAAATTTTCGGTACATCCCGAGTTATACCCCTTCAAAGTTGCCCTGTTTTCTCCCCGGTCGGCGGTCGAGGAGACGGCGGAGTCTCGCTGGCGGGCGATTCGTGTCGCAGTTTGTTGGAAAACACCAAAGAGGCAACATATTAAGTGGTCAGAATTGATGTTTTAAGAAAGCAAAACAACTTTCGAGATCAAAAGTTTCGAACCCGACACCTCCAGACTGCCGAGTGAGCACTCTGCCACTGCGCCAACCGGGCAGAGGCGCGGCGAACGCCAATGGCAATGAGAAGCTCGGTGTTCGCCATTCATTTTTGATACGACTTTTGCGGAATTTCAGCGCAAAAATGTGAAAATTTGAAGATGTTTGCCGGGCTGAAATTTTGAATAAATAGATGGATTTTGTAGAGAATTTTACGCTGAATCCGATTCCGTGGAGAAAAGCCGCGTGTTGGCTGTTTCCGACCTTCAAATTATCGAAAAACAAGAAATTCGGCCGAATGGGGTCTACTCAATCGAACACAAAATTTCTCCTAGGGGGTCTAGAGCTCTGAAATTTTATATTTGGGTTCTCAGAGAGTTTATCTATGCATTCCAAACATAAAAAAGTGGGGTCATCGCTGAAAATTTTTCGCTAACTTTTTTGGCACTTTGACGGTCTGAAAAACAATGTTTGCCGGAACGAAATTTGAATTTTATTTCAAAAACGGATTCCCCATCCCTTAAACTGTCAGAATCACTTCTCAGAAGCCGCGTGTTGCACAAACTCCGGCCACAGTGGCTCTCAGACTAACTTCCATTTTCGTTTTCTCCTTTTTTTGAGAAAACTGTGCGTTTTCATGGAAAACGGAGCTGTTCATTTGATTCAGCATGGCCGATTACATAAAGTAAACCTTTTTGAATATGGTACTTGGTTTGGGGACCTCGGTACAGGCCCTCAAACATGCGCGGCGCGACCGGGGAGAAAATTCGGCAGGCCACGCCCCCTTTGTTGCGCCCCCTAACTATAACTCAAGAGTGAATAATCGGATCGGTCTGAAACGTGGACCCAATATACTTCAATCCAAGTACAAGAAGTCTGCAATGTTTGGGTCCGATCGGAATATTACAAGTAGGTCAAAAGTACAAAAGGCCGACCGATTTTCCCGCCAAAAACACGTACTTGGAGAATTTCAATTTGACATTCTCGGCCGAGGTCTCATTGAAGAACGCCTGCTGCGAGAGGATGTGGATCCACAAATGCTTGGCAAACTGATTCGAAGGGCACTGGTATTTGAGCGTCAGCGGCTTCTTCTGCAAAAATAAATGCACTTGTTATTACAGTTTCATTAAAATTCTTGATCAACACGACTTTTTGAACCTGAGCCCGCCCGCTTCGCCGCTTGTTTCTTTCTCTCATAACCGTTTGAAAGTTCACACGTTCATTTCTCAATTTCTCCGTCACAACTGTTTCCGTTTCAGAAATGAAATAAACAGACAACAAGAAAAATTCGGTTTCAAATCTTTTCCATTAAGAAAATTTCGGGTTCGAAAAACTACAATTTTGCCCGAGGAATCGTGAGAACTCTTCCAAATTTCCCCGCGAAAAAAAGCGTACCGAGAGTGTGTTATACTTGTCCGTTCCGCTGGATCCGGAGATTGGCGACGCGGGGGCGGCAGTTCCGTTCTGCGCGGCTCCGTGATAGTCCTCCGACAGGCTCATTCTCAGCTCCCTTCCAGAATAGTCGACTTTTTGCAGTTCGTGCCAGTCGATGTGATGCACTCTCGATTGGCCCGCGTAGATGAGGATTCCCTTGCACGAGGCGCCCAGATACACCGGATTCGCCGGGTCCGACGTGTCCTGCAATTTCCAATTTCGACAATTTTGTTACTATCGGCGCTGCTTCCGCTCCTCTCAATGTTTTTACTATTTTATAAGCGTTTTTCGTACCTTGATGGTGTATGGATCGAATGCGTACGTGTCGAGCTGGCTCGCCTTCTCCAGAAATTCCAATTCGGCGTCGGCGCTCGATTTTCCTCTGAAAATTGGGCGAGTTTGCGGTTCAACCGGAAAAGAAAACAGGGGCCAAAGAGAGAAACGATTAGCATGCGTCTCTCTCTCTTTTGGCGCGCAAATCGCTTTTCCCTCGCCCCCCCGTTTGCAATTATCCGATCTGGTCCAAACTTTGCAATCTTCTTGGACTTGGATTGCAGTATCTTGGGTCCAAGTTTCAGCCCGATCGGACCATCTGATCCCGAGATACATATGTGAAATTGCGGCCTTTCGGCCAATGATCCACATATCTCGGAGCCAGATGATCCGACCGGTCTGAAACTTGGACCCAAGATACTTCTATCCAAGTTCAAAAAGCCTGCAAAGTGAGGACCAGATCCGATTAATACAAGTGAGTCAAAAGTCCAGGCCTCGTAAAACCTTTGAAACATTTTTTTTTTTAGACGCACTTCAACTCCTTGTGAATGACGGCGATGCGCTCCTCGAGTTTGGGCGTCTGCTTGAGCAGCAGTTTGTACTGGCTCACGTAGTCGCCTTGATGCTTTTTCTCGTCGTAATCGCCCAGCTGGGTCTGCAGAATGAGGGCGGCCAGTTCGGCGGCCGAAGTCGTCGGACAATAGAGACGGCCGTGCAGCAGGTCTCGTTGCAGTTGCACGAACAGTTGGTATCTGCAATTTATCATCATTATCATTCCGTAATAAATAAAATAGAAACCTGAGATTCGGGTCTCTCATTCGTGACGGCTCGGACGGATAGTAGCGGAATCGCAGATGGACAGTAATCGTTTCGGCTGGAACTTTTTCAGAAATCAGTTTTAGTCTTTCATTGAAACGTTGTTTTTTTTTAGAAATAAGCACATAGGACAGACGGATTTACGCAGAAAAATCAGGGAAAAATCGTTAAAATTAACCAAGATGACTAAAATGGGTAAAGTAGCGTCAGTATAGTTATTGCTCTAAAAATTGCAGAAAAAAAACCAATTTTTACACACTCAAACTCACTTTTGCCGACTTTTTTGATATCCTCTACAAAGTATAACAAATGGCTAGAGTTTTGTTGCAATTAAAATAAAAGTACTTACTTTTAAAGTTTTTCAAAGCATGTCCTATCGATCTCGACAAGTCAATCCAGTACTGAAAATTTAAGGACAAATGAAAGCAAGCAAAAAAGATCAGAAAAAGTGCAATTTGTCTTTAAAATTTCCAGCCGAAACCCACACGATGTTTGTTGTGATCCTGGAAGCGAAGGCCCAGAAAGTCCTTCTCTTTGACGTGTTTCAGATCGCAAACGTAGTCGAGAACCGTTTGAGCATGGGCTGTTCTCTGCAACAAAAAACATTGGAGAAACTTGGAAAGATGAATCAGTATCCTTCCGACGGCGTCGCAAAATTTCCAGCGGGAAAGCCCACAGAGGACGGCGGCGATGACGCAATATTGCGAGCGCGAAACAGAAACGCACGCGAAAGTTCTGCTCTTCTCAAGCATCGCAAAATACTGACCGGAAATTCGTTGCCAATAATATCGGAATCGTGCAATAAATGAACGTTGCACCGGACATCCTTCGACGACATAAAACTCGATCTGAAATCAAATTGAAATTCAATTATTCATTTGCCGGCCCACTTTCAGTTGACCGATCGGATTCAAAAAAAAATGTTTGGACGTTGCCCTAAAAAAAAGCTGAAATTGTGGCTCACCGAGTCGACGTCGCTAGTCGTCCGAGAAACGACGACGACGACGAGGTCGTGTTGTTTTGCGGCATTACCCCTGCAAAAACAGACTTTATCGATTTTTGAGTAGAAATTTCCAGAAACATCGGCGGAGAAATGTGAATATTTCGTCGACTAGAATGGCTATAATCGTGTGTGATAAACTGCCGGGTTTCGGGACGATAAAACACGATGGGCAACAGAGGGTAAATAAGAAAACGGAGGAAATGTGAAATATACGTGAGGAAGTGGAACTCGATAAAACTACAGATGAATGTTTTCAATATTTGCTCAAAGCCGTTCGCTTTAAAAATAATATTTTGTTCGTTCGATTCGTTGTACGCGCAAGTCGTCAAATTTCCGAATTAATTGCATCTAATTGACCCAAATAAGATGGGAAAAACGGAGAAAAGGAAATGAGGGACGGAACGGAACGAGGTTCAAGGTCTCTTCCGCCCTTTTTCTTCGTTTTGAATTTATTTTTTTCTCTGCATCCGCTCTGTTCCTAATCTGGCCGAGTTTCTCGGCCGCGCGGCGCCGCCAAGTAATTTTTCGTTGTTTTTTCCTGAAAAATCAAGCTCGGCCTCGAGGTCATTGCAATTTGCACTGCAAAAAGAGTTTCTCATCAGAGCTGGTCTACTAGCCGGTCCTTGTCCTGGACTTTTGACCCACTTGCAATGATGCGATCGAACCCAAACTTTGTTGACTGGGTCAAAAGTCTAGGCCAAGAGCCGGCCAATTGTCCAGCCCTGGTGAATATGCCATTAAAAATTCGCAAAAATTGTGTGAGCCCTTAAAGTTTGCGCGAATTCTGGCCAACACGGAGTTGTTCCACAAAAAAATCATTAAAAATGGCCATCTCCGGCTTCTATTTCTAGCGTTTTCCATCCAATTTCCGTGTGGCAAACAACAGAAAAAAAAAGCGAAAAGAAAAAGTGGAACCAAAAAACCGAAATTAATCAGTAATCAGTGTGTGTACATGTGTGTCATCATCGGGTGGTTTCCCCCCCACAAAAAGTAAACATTCCCGCCAAATGGCAGAGAAGGAAGAGAGAAATAGCACAGCTGAACGCCGCTAGTGTCAGAATAGCGCCAAACCCAAAAATTGGCTAAAAATGGAGAAAATTGGCCTAAAAAGAGAAGAAGAAAAACGGAACGCGCTCGATTTTATGGGCGCGAAGAATGGGAGAATGGACGGAAAATGAAGAGGAAAGAGATAGAGAGAAAAGAGTGTCACTTGCACACACAAACACACACACACATCAACAAAACAAGCGCGTTTGTGGTCGGACGGGGCGACGAGTAACGCTACTTGCTAACGGAAAAAAACAGTAATTGTTTGTTATTATAGAAAAGAAGTGAAAAATCAAAATCAAAGGGAAAACAAAGATGGATGAGATCGATGCTCTCGCGAGCATTTTTTGCCTCTTTCTTTGATGGATCTCCGATTTCCAATGATTTCTCTAGGTTATTTATTCGTTCTCTCGTGATCTCTCAAGGGTGTTGATAAGACAAGTGGCAAAATTCTAGAATTCAATTCCTTTGTACAAACTTTGAAACCGACTTCAAAAAAAGAGCCGACTAATCGCTCAACCTCGAAAATCAGGTAAAATCGCTGCTGCCAACTGACTGACACAAACAACAAACAATCCGGGGCACGAAACCCCATGACACATGTTTCTGTCGGTTTAAAATTCGCAAAATTGCACGCAAAAGTTCGAAAATCTCATCCTTTTCCCACTATTTCATTAAAAACAGTCGGGGCTGTGCTAAAGGCCGGCCGACGCTTTTCGAAGGCCTGCTGAGGCCTGGACATTTGGCCTTGGCCAATAATCCACATATCTCAGGACCGGATAATCCGATCGGTCTGAAACTTGGACCCAATATACTTCATTCTATGTCCAAGAAGTCTGTAAATTTTGGGTCCGATCGGATAATTGCAAGTGGGTCAAAAGTCAAGGGCCGGCCAACGGAATGCCCAGTCTTGTGGTAAACTGACAAACCGACACTAACTTTTTTGTATTGAAAAATTACGGCTATAGATGAAATAATATAATCAAAAAGAAGTCTAGACTGCTTTTCATTATATAATCCGCATCAGAGTATAGAGCATTTGAGAGCATATTAACAGAATCCGAGCAGGAAATGACGACCGGAAAGCCGATTATTGTACTTTTCAAAGTGAGCTCATTTTGTACACGGATTATTGGAATTTTCAAGAAAAAATCGTGGTAAGCCGTAAATATTGGCCAAAAAAAGTGGGCGTGGCCTACAATTAATCAGCTGTCTTGATGTTAATTCGATTATAATTTTTTTTTGATTTCACCTGTGTTTTTGGGCAAATTTACACAAATTCTTCACATTTTTCAGCTGAAAAAACGCCATTTTCAGCTGAAAACAAAAGGAAAACGGGGAGACAAACGACGCTTTTTTTTTAACGATTATAGTCGAAACGGAGGTTTATGTGTTGTTTACTAGCGAGAAGAGATGAAGAGAATCAAAAGATCATCAACAAATTGACAATTGATAGTAGGCTGGCAGACTAGTGCGGCAGGTATCAAAAGAGTTGGGACGCGAGCGAAGGGACGCTGCACTGGGTACCATGAGCCACGAAACATAAATGTTCCCCATTCCATGCAACACTTTCTTTGGTACCACGAGACGGTACAGAACCCCCGTCCCAAGCCGTTTGGATACCTGATTAGGCGACGCTCCTGGCGCCTTTGAAAGTCGAGCGCAGGCTCTATGCATCGATACACTGAAACACGCTTTTTCCGTTATTTTTTAAACTAAAAACGTGAAAATGTACGCTATTTTTTTTAGCTTTCTGTGACAAAAAATGGAGAGGAGAAAAGGATGGACAATAACAAAAAAATGTGTTGAAAACGAAGGAAGGCAAATACAAAAGATTATTATTATTATTATTGTACGATTCGCTGGCCGTTTTTGTGGGACACTACAGTATTCCGAGCATTTTTGAAGGCGAAAAATTATCGAAAAATCTATTCGCCTTTACCAGGGTTGGGCAAACTTCGGTCCAGCGCTTTTTGAGGCCTAGACTTTTGACCCACTCTGTCTAAGAACTCTGCAAAGTTTGGGTCCGATCGGATCATTGCAAGTGGTCAAAAGTCCAGGCCTCGGCGGGCCGACGTTGTTTGTGTTGTTTGGCGAGAGCAAAAATGGTGATCGTTGCGGGACCATCACAACAAAACGCGTCATGCTCCTTTAAAACTGCTCATTTAGGCCTAGAACAGCGGTAAAAGAGACAAAAAAAAACAAAAATCCGACAGTACTCCTCAAGACTACCGCAAAAGTTGTATAGTGAGCAAAAAAAAAGAAGTGAGCCTCGCGGCATAGCTCATTTCGGATGGATTATTATTTAGAGCGGAGCAGGAAAAAAAAACGGAGAAAATATGCGGAGAGCCTTCCATTTGCGTGCTTTCTCATATTATTACTCCGAAGGAGTGCGGGCAAAAAATTCAAATTTCTTTTGGCGCCAAATTCGAAATGTCATCGTGTTGTGGGTTGCCCCGAAAAGAAGAGAGAAAGAAGGAGAAGCAGGAAGAGAGACGGAGACGGAGACGGAGAGAAAATGCGAAAATTGGTCTATTGGTCAGTGGATGAGGAACATCTGTCGGCCAGATGGACGGAAATATGGACAAGAATGGACGATACAGACGATCGGAGACGTCGAGAATAACATTTTATCAAATAATATAATTTACCGTCGTTGTTTCGGCATTTTTTTGAATTAGAACATGCAGCTCTACATTTTTTGGTATTTTTAGCGTTTCTAATATCATACGGAGAAAAAAGGCAAAAAAAGAGGGATGTTGACGGGAATCGAATATTTGGACGGAAAAAAAGATGAGAGCCGTCGAGAAGAGCACGCAAATTCGATGCTCTCAAAGGATGAGCACAGAACATATCAAAAAGGAAAGCATTTTCGCATTAATTCTAGATATTTACAGTTTCACCATTGGCAAAAAAACGTTTTTAAGCAATTTTTCAGTGTTTCTGTCGCACATCCACATCTAAAATCCGCAACAAATAGTGACCGAAAACCTTGAAAACGACCTTTAAACGGGCGGAACAAAACGATGAAATGACCTTTTTTCACTTCAAAATTCCCATTTCTCGCTTTCCTTTTCTCTAAAAAAAAAAACGGAGAAAATGTAATTTGAAAGTGACCGAGTGCAACTGAGCGCAAATTCAATTTTCTCGACCGACCTTTTCGCCGAAAAAATACGCTCTTGATCAGTGGTTTTTTGGTCATTCGGAATGGCGAAAAATTGGAAAAATAAACGCACAACGCTCCTTTTTCGAACCGTGTTTCTTCCGTTTTCACTTGACTTGACGATCGGCTGAAATTGAAAAAAAATTACCAAGTTCGTTTTTTTAGCGATTTTAGCACGAAATCCATTTTAAAAAAAGCAAAGTTCTCGGCAAAAACACTACTTTTTCGGGTGAGGGCGCCCGCTACAAATGGCCATCTCCTCCGTCCCTCTCTCTCTCATTCTCTGCCACCCTCACACTTTCCCATGCTCTCTCCTCCGGCCGGCTCCGTGTGGGTGGTCAGAGGGAAGGGAGGCGCCGTCGCCGTAAAAGGGACGACAAACAAAAAATATATAAGGGGACGACACTGACTGCGTCTCCACGAACGCGAGAACTCTAGCACTGGGGCCGCTAAACTGAGTGTTTTTTTGGTAGAAAAAATGGGGGGGGGGGGAAAATGAGAAAGAGAAAGTAGAACAACTTGCATTTCCTTCGAAAACAATCAGAGGGCAACAAAACGAAATCAGGGCGAATTCGGCAATGTCACTCTTTTATTACGATGACTTTCGAGCGTAATGGGACTGACAATAAAAAGACAATACAATCGAGAAAAGTGTAGCCCCCTTACAGTACATCAAATAAGTGAATTAGATTTTGTGCGATATACATACATCAGTTAGGATATACGTGAAAATGTAGGTGAATAACAATATGATGCATGGGAAGTGGTTAATAATCCGAGCGTGATTTAGGCGTTGAAGCGAGTCTCGAACAACTGCTTGTTGGCGTATCCGAGTTGGCGGTTCGTCGCCTCCAGATCCAGTTTTCCGCTGGTGTTGTAGACGGCGCCGTTCACCTCGAGCACCATGGCTCCGCGCTGGCTGTAGCGTCCGGCGATGAAGAGTGGTACGGGCAGTCCGACGGGATGGAAGACGATCTGGTGGTCGTAGCACAGGTCGTTGGTGAGTTCCTCGATGTTCGACATCGGCTCCGCCACGTTCGTCGTGAAGATCAGCGTGAACTTGGTCGTCTTGACAGTTCCCTGACGGGCGACCGCCGACGAGTGGTACCACTCGTTGTAGTGCGGGTGCACGATAGTGTGGTCGACCACCGTGCCCGGCTCCAGATTCGAGACGCGATTGTTGACGCTCTTGTACAGACGTTCGTTGTGCATCTTCGAGGAAGCGATGATGGTAATGTTCGGGCGGTAGGAAGCGCTCAACGCAACGCACGCCTCCTTGATGCTCTTCGAGTATTCCTCGTTGATCTGAAAATAAGATATTGCGGAAGTTACAGCGAATCGGAGCCTACCAGTCCGAACTGTCCCTCGGTGACTCCGTTGAAGTAGACGAGAATGTCATTCGGTGGTCCACGGTTCTTCTTCGCCGTTCTGAGGATCGTGGTGATTGTGTCCTTGATCAAAGATCCGTAAACCTGCAAAAAGCAATGGAAATAACATTTAAAATTGCAGAAACTGACGTCACGCTCTCTCTTGACGAAAACGTATCCACCGGCGAACTTCTGGAAGTGGTCCAGCATGTTGGCAGCGAAACCGACGGCAATCGGCTTCTCAGAGTCTCCGCCGGCACCGCCACGCTGAGATGTCTCGAATCCAATGATCAGACGGTTCGGGTTGCCGAACGCGCCACTCTTGATGAAGTAGTTGAGACCGCCCAACTTCATGTTGGTCTGAAACACATTTACACGTTTTGCCGAGATCCCCCTCCCCTTCTCATTCTCACCTTATTGATAATGTTCTGTCTCGTCTGCGCTTGACGTCCAACTTTCTGAGCAGTCTCGAGATGAATCTCCTGGGTCAGTACGTCGTACTTCTGCTCGAGAGCCTTGATCTCCTTATGGAAGTGATATAGGGTCTTGATGACGAAGAAGATCAGCTGCCTCTTGGCAGCCTTCGCATTTCTGAAGACGCGGTCGAGATCCTCACGACGAGAAATCTTGACGGTCGACGGCATACTGGCCTGCATTCCATTGCTCTTCATCTCATTGACCAGCTGCTGATCGAGGCCGCTGCAAAATGAAGTTTTGGAGACGAACCGACATTTCAGGTGACTTACGGGACTTCTTCTCCCTCAACAAAGCACATTTCCCAGTTGGTGAGGCTTTTTGGGATGAAAAAGCTGCCGGCACGATTGAAATCGGTAGGGTACTTGCTCTTCGGGTTGTTCAGATCGGCAGCCCGGTTTCCGTTGAATAGAATCATCGGCTTCGGCAGGATGATTCCCTCGACAGTCAATGGTTTCTGCACCTTGATGGCGCCGTTCATACTGTCACTCGCAAGATGGGTGGCCGCCGCGATCTGCTCGGTGAATCTCTTGCGATCTTGTGGCTGCAGCGCCGACATCCTGATCATTTCCGCCTGCTCGCTGTTGACCATTTGCTCGTTGGTGACGACCTGAGAGGGGCAGAGAAGGAGCACTTCGGCCGGAAGCAAAACCTTTCCGTTCTTTCCTTTCGTCTCGATCGTGAAGAGCTTCGGGTAGTTGAGCTCCACATTGTACTTGGCCTTGAAGTAGCGCTCGACGGTAGTCGGCTTTCCGTCGACTTCGAAGCGCTCTTCGCGAGCCGACGCTCCGATCCCGCGGACGCGCATCACGGTCGCTTCCGCGCCCTTGTGAGATCCGTACTGCAGCGAGACGTACGATCCGATGATCGACTTGGCCATTGTTCTGGCGGCGTGCGAGGTGGCAGTCAAATCGGGCCTGAAACCAGGGAAAGTGCGGAAGACCTCGATAAGATTCAGCCAATCCGGATGAAACAGGGTGGTCTTCACTGAAAATAGAAAGATTACGATAAAAAATGAAAGCAGCTAAACTCACTTTCAGTACTCATGAAAATTCCAGTTCCATTCTTGCCAACACCTTCCAAAGTCTTGACGGCCTTCGATGCACCGACTCCGGAATAGAGGCCTCCCTCTCGGAATGCCTTGAATGGAATGCCACTGAAAGTCAAACGCCATTTTATCATTTCGATGACGAAATCACTCACCTTATTCCCGCGGTGTCAATCAGGTAATGAACGCATGGTCCGACGGTGACGACATTCGGGCTGAAAACGAAACATTTTTGATCGGAAGTCGATCACAATCAGGGGTGTGCGGAATTATCTTCCGGAAACTTGCGAGCATTTTTTTCCGAACACCCCTGGTCACAATGCGCACTTCTCGAAAGCTGGAGCACTGACGATGACGTTGAGCGCTTCGAGCAGAGTGCGATCCGCGTTTGCCGGGCGCTGGCTGACCGTATTCACAATGTCGTTCGACGTCGACTGGAACGAGTCGGCGGCCTTCGTCAAAGTGAGCTCAGCTCTGACAAAGTTGTCGCGTTTCGAGATGTTGCGCTCGACCGAGTACGACGGACTGCCCTTGATCTCAGACAACGAGTAGAGACACGCCTGTCGGTCGTAAAAGAACGGGCCGCCCGAGCTGAACTCCTTGTGCTGCGCGACGACCTCTTTGTAGACCTTCACACAGCGCTCCTTGTCGTTCTCGTGCTCGACGCCCGGTCTCGTCGACTTAGACAGCTCGATTGCGACGGGCTCGGTGCGGTCGGCCTGACGGAAGAAGTAGAGAATCTTCACGTCGTACTTGAAAATCGGCTGATTCTTGGCAATTTCTGAAAAAGGAAGAACTTTTGAGATTGATCAGTCGGATACTAACCAATTGGGCGAATGTTCGTGGCGACCATAACCTTTTCTCCTTTCGTGTTTTGCGGTTTCTTCGCCGCCAGCGGCAAAAGTCCGACCTTGGCCTTTTCGGCTTGCGGCTTCTCGTTAATAGAGACGCTCTTCATGTGCTTCTCAACCGAATCCATTGCTAGAGAGTGTGAGTTGTTCGAATAACAAGTTAGAGATCTGAAAAAAAGGATTCAGTAGGGAAACAAATAGATGGAAATGGATGGAAATGGATGGAAATGGATGGAAATGAATAAGAATGAATAAAAATCGGCATTGTTGACACAAAAATTGCGAAATTTTAGAGATAAGCGGAACAAAAACGACATTTCTCAGCTTAAAAACGAACGAAGCAAAACCGTAAACAAGTCGCCCTAAAAACAGTCTGCAATCCAAAGTCCGCAATTGACGACCGTAATTTGGGCTACGGTATGCAAAAAAACAATCGATTTTAATCAAAATGAGTGAGAAGTTACTGAAAAGTGACTCAAAAAAGTGACGCGAAGAAAAAATGAATGCAAATCGGCAAGAAAAATTGATAGGACGACAGAAAAGAGCGGAAATGACGCATGGAATTAGAAAGACAACGAGGAGAACGGGCCAAAAATGCATATTTTTGCGTCGCGCGCGTAGGTCAAACCTAAAAAAAAGCGGGTCTCGCAGCGATTGGACAGGATAAAATCATTGGAAGTACGCAACGCATCGACCGTCGCGAAGACAGGCCGGGAAGGGGGGAGAAAAAAGACGGACGGTCTGGCCAAAACATCTCGCCGGTTGGACGGAAATGGGGCTATTCAGCGTATGTTTGTTTTCCGTTTTTTTTTCGTTTTTTTACACCGCTGAAATGGGTTTTTTGACGTAAAAAAACGAAAAAAAATCGTTTTTTTCACAGCCTGAATAACCCCAAAAGACCGCAACGCATCGAAACTAGGCGCCTGTTTCGATGACCGGGTCAGAGCTTTTCTTCGATTCATTTCTCACTGGAAGAGTCATTTCTAAAATATCTCGGGAAACTCAAAACAACTCAATAAACTCATTTGCAGTGTCACGTGAGAGTCAAAAAGGTGTACATGTCATTTTATGGCTCCGGGACATTTCGAAACCGCGACATTTCGAAACCGCGACATTTCGAAACCAGACATTTCGAAACCAGACATTTCGAAACCTTGACATTTCGAAACCTTGACATTTCGAAACCGGACATTTCGAAACCGCGACATTTCGAAACCGCGACATTTCGAAACCAGACATTTCGAAACCTTGACATTTCGAAACCAATTCAGTACAAGTACTTAAAAATTCAAAAAACCGCCAAATTCGCGGTAGAAATGCATGTTAAGTGTATTTTAGCAATGAATTATGATTTCGGACTATTTATACTAACACAAACGTATAACTTGACAAAATTATTCGCGAAAACAACGGAATTCTGCGGAAACAGAACGATCGAAAAGTTAGAGACGGAGAAGGCGGAAGAAGTAGAGAAGTTGGTCGAAAAAACAGTGAAACAGCTATTTCCAGCAGAAAAAGCACACATTTTTAAACTGAGCAATACTAAAAATTACTGTCCATACAGTATGGTGGACCATACTGCGAGATTGGCGGTTTTTTGAATTTTTAAATACTTGTACTGAATTGGCTTCGAAATGTCGCGGTTTCGAAATGTCTGGTTTCGAAATGTCGCGGTTTCGAAATGTCGCGGTTTCGAAATGTCTGGTTTCGAAATGTCGCGGTTTCGAAATGTCGCGGTTTCGAAATGTCCCGGAGCCCATTTTATGGGGTTATTCAGGCTGTGAAAAAATAATTTTTTTCTGTTTTTTTATGTCAAAAAATTCAATTCAGCGATGTAAAAAAAACGAAAAAAACGGAAAACAAACATATTATAGGGGCAGCGGACAGAAAGGGCGCGCTGTTCGCAATCTGGCCGAATTTCTAGGCCGCGAAGTAATTTTCACGGCCTCCGGCACGAGAAAAGCGCAAGCAATTACGCGTGCTCTCTGCGTCGCCGGCAGCATTCTCCTTGTCTCGCACTCTCTCGCTTGCCTACTGTCGCTTTCCACTGAAAATGTGGCCTAACTTTTCAAACTCGGCCCCGAGGTCGCTCAATTTGCACTGCAAAAAGAGTTTCTCAACAGAGCGCCATTTTTGTGCGGTGCCCCTATAATACGCTGAATAGCCAGATTAGAATTAAACAAATAAAAAAGTTACATTTTAATTTAATTTAATTTTAATTTAATTTTTAATTTAAATTTTCATACAAAAACGTTATTCGAGTTGTTTCGTGAAAAAGGGGGCTAACGGAAGACGGAAGGAAATTTACTTTTAAGCATCTCGTCGTATCGCTATGCGAAATTGGCTCTTTATTGACCAGAAAACAGGAGAGTTCAGTGAAATCCCCAATTTTAGCTGAGTTACACTCCGCATCTTTCGGATTTGAAAAAAATAATCAATAAGCAATTTTTCCTGACGTTAGCAATGAACGAATTTATCTTTTTAGACTCCTAGACAGTGAACCCTAAAAATATTTGTCTACAAAACCTAGTTCATTTCGACAACTTCAATCAAATAAAACAAAATAAGTAATCAAATAGATATCACTGTTTTACACGAATGAAAATTGGGTGGTGCAATAAGGCTAATTTAACAAGAATATGTAGACAATACTAAAATAATTCAGGCGAACAAACTGTTTAAGTAGCCGAATCGCTCGTTTGTGATCCTGATATTGGCATGGCCATTCTCGTAGATTGGCCTAAAATCGATGAGTTTTTCTATAAAGTCGTTGTATTTTCAGCATAAGAAGTACCCGTTGGCAGACATGACTCGGACTCCGCGCTGGCAGTATCGTCTGGCGAAGAAGAGCGGTGCGGGCAGTTCGACGGGATGGAAGACGATTTGGTGGTCGTAGCACAGGTCGTTGGTGAGCTCCTCGATGTTTGACATCGGCTCCGCCTCGTTCGTCGTGAAGATCAGCGTGAACTTGGTCGTCTTGACGGTTCCCTGACGGGCGACCGCCGACGAGTGGTACCACTCGTTGTAGTGCGGGTGCACGATAGTGTGGTCGACCACCGTACCCGGCTCCAGATTCGAGACGCTTCCCTGAAAGCGCGATTTACATCGTTTTGCCTGTTGAAATGGTTCCCGATGACAGAAAACGCTCATTTTTCTCATTTTCCTACACGAATCGCGCATTTGAGTCACTACGTTTTGCGTCTTTTCACTACAGGTATTTAAAAAGTTGGAACACGGCCGAAGGAAGGATCTGGACTGGGGACCATGAGACAGAAGTAAGAAACGATCCCTACACCATGCCCACCTCCGTCGGAAGCCGTTTGGATACTTGTTGGCACTAGGAAACGCTTCAATTTTCAAAAAAATCCCAATCCAAACGCACTTTTTGTTCATCAAACTTGTACAACGTCTCGTTGTGGTTCGTCGAAGCGCCAATAATAGTGATGTTCGGAGCAGGAATCAATCCTGTCATCGTGCATCCCACTCTGACACAACTCGAAAAGTGCTCATTGATCTGAATACATCTCTTATTTTCCGGAAGAACCACCTGATCCAAACGTGTACCATTCCATATTCGTTTGCGGTCACTCCGTTCAAATATACGAGAATGTCGTCGGGCGGGCCGCGTTTCCGAAACAATTTTGTCAGAATTTTCGCCACTGTTCTTGTGATCATGAGTCCGTAGGTCTCCGACCAGTTGGCTCCGACGGCGAACGGATCTCTGGCCACGTACGTGTATCCGCCGGCGAATTGTTGAAAGTGACCGAGCATGTTGGCCGCGAAACCGATCGTTAGGGGCACCTCAAAATGGTTTTTTTAATAGATTTTTATTATATTTCTCGGTTTTCCTGTACATATTTGTTCGCTCCTTCGCACTGTCGAACGTCGAATCCGATAATGAGACGGTTCGGATTGGAGAACGCGTCGCTCCGGATGAAATAGTTGAGACCGCCCAACTTCAAATTCACCCTTCTCGCAATTTCGCTTCTCGTCCTCGATTCCATTTCGTCTTTGTCCTTCAAAACCTTCAACGCCGTCTCGAATTCGATCTCCAACGCTTTGACGTTGTAATCCAACTCGAGGTATTTTATCCGCAAATGCAAGTCGTGGTGCTCTTTGATGACGAACACGATGAGCTCGACGTCATCGGATTCGGCCCACTCGAAGACGTGCTCGAGATCTCGACGCCCTTCGAATCCGGTGATCGTCGCGTCTGCCACATTCATTCCATTTATTCTCATCTCTTTCGTAATTGCATAGTCCAGATCGCTAAAGAAAGTTCAGATATTCAATTCGCACAACTATTTCTAGGAAAATCTCAATTTTTTCCAAGGCTCCAACGCGCCACGGTCTCCAGAGCTCAAAATAGCGTTTTCCTGATTTTTGTGGTCACAAACTTCGAAAAATGATAACAATTATCGAAGTTTCTGGACGTTTGCGTGCATTTTTTGCCACCGATCGATGCCGAAAAACCGAATTTCTCATCTTGCGCATCCATGACCGCTTTCAAAAAAAAATTGGTTTGGAAATTGATGGGTCATTTTTTCGCGGTTTTCTCAAATTTGCATCTATAACTCACCTTAGTTCCTCCCCGTCTACATAGCAAACTGCCCATCTCCTGAGACTCCGCGGGTCGTAAAAATGCCCATCGTGATGCTCAAAACTGTGCTCCGGACCGCGCAACTCCTCGGGCGACCCATTTTTGTCGAACTCAATCTTCGGCGCGTCCAGAACGATTCCCTCCACTTTTATCGGCGGGCTCATTTCGATGAATTCGAAGAGGGGTCCAGGATACATACGGACTAGTCCAGAAACTTCCTCCGAAAGAGCTTTATGACGTTCCGGATAGAGCGCCAACGATTCCATCATCTCCTCGTGCTCATTTTTGAGCATTCTATCACTGGCGACAGGTTGAGATGGACAGGAAGTCAGTACTTCCGCGGGTAACACCACATTCCGCTTGCTTCCTCTCATTTCTATGGTGAAAAGGCGCGGATAACGAAGGATTATCTTGTACTGTTTGTTGAAAAACTCCTCGAGCGTGACGTTTGGCGCAATGTGCTCGGGCATGAAGGTCTCGCGAGCCGATTTCGAAAACTTGCGAATCCGGCCGATGACGTCGCTTTCTGGTTTTTTTCCTTCGTACGGTCCGAAATCGAGCTTCACCTCGAGACCCATGCAACGGGCGAGTATTCGCTGAGCTTCGTCTGACCGCGCGTCTAAATCCGACGCGAAATCGTCGTAACTTTGGAGAAGGTCTATGAGACTCGTCCAATCCGGATGGAATAGGGTTATTTTCACTGAAAAACATGGCTGTTTTTGGGCAAATGAATGCAAATTTCAGTCCTACTTTCAGTGCTCATGAAAACTGTCGGCTTCTTTTCCTCCGAATCCGTCGGCTCGTCTTCCAAACTCATCACATTTCTCTTGGCACCGAATCCCGCGTACAAATATCCTTCTTCGAACGTTTTCTCTGGAATGCTAACGAAAAATAGCGAATTTAGGCACTGCCAGGCAGCGACGGAATGATCAGAAGCAGCGACTAAAATTATTAAAAGCACCACCGGCGCTGCAAATGACAATTTCTAATTAATTTTCAAATTTTCAGACAAATATGCATACTTGAAATCCGTGGGATCGATGACGTAATGGATATTATCTCCGATTGTGACGATATTTGGTCTGTAAAGTGCACATTTTCATAAATTCTAGTGCCGTGTCCGAAGCCAAAAAAGTCTGTAAAATCTGTCCGAAAAATAATTTGACAGCTATGAGTGTCCGTGCTGCAAACTTTGGACTGCAAAATTGATCAGATTCTACAGATTTTTTGTGTTTTTGACACGTTATACCCAAAAAAAAGTATTCTTTACTTTGCGATGGCCGGATAGTTCAAAATGGTGTTCATCGCTTCGAGCAGAGTGCTGTCGACGGCCCCCGGACACGTATTCACCGTTTTCCCGACGTCGGCAGGCGTCGTCAGAAAATTTTCCTCCGATTTTTCCAAACAAAATTCGACTCTAATAAATCGCCGATCATCGAGTATCGTCGGTCCCTCGAGTGTCAACTCGATTTTTCCGTTCCCATTTTCCATTTTTATTTCGGAAAACGTGTAGAGCCGCGATTGTCGATCGTAAAAGAAAGGACCGCCCGTGTGGAGCGCATCGCAACTGTCCAGTGCGATCAGAAAGAATTTCCAGCACAACGCGCGCTCCTTTTCGTACTTGGCGCCACGTCGACCCGATTTCGAGATGTAATTGCTACATTCGCGTTCTTGCCTCGCTCGATTCAACTGCTCTGTCACCAAATTCACCGTCACCACGTAAGAGTAAATTGGCTGATTCGGAGAGAGCTCTGAACAGTTGTATAATAATTTTAAGGATGAAATCATTAATTTAAATGAATAAAAATTGCGAACCAAGTCGGTGAACGTTCGTTTCGACCAAGACTTTCTTTTTACACCTCGTATTACGCTCCTTTTTAGCCGCAAGTGGAATTAGGCCATAGAAATTGTCTTCTTCTTCGGACTCTGACATTTTTCGACAGTTGAAATATCTGAAAAATCAATTTTGGGCTGAAAATTAGGAAGAAAAATTGGAAAATAGGGCTTTCCCCCCCCCAAAAATACTCTGCGTCTCTCGATTTCACACAGTCTCACGCTCGCTTGGTGTTGGCACCAAATACACTGGACTCCACGAAAAAATGCACAGAAATCAAATTTGGTACATACAAACCAAAAAATCCATATTGTTTTCTATGAAAAACAATAAAAAAAAACTAGGCACTACACATTCGAATCGATTCTAAAATCTAGAAAAAAGGCTTAAAAAACAGAAAAACCGAAAAATACGTTTTCAGAAGACGGGGTTTCTTTTATGGCTGCTAGACAAGAGAACAGGAATAAATGTAAGAGAACTTCTGGCCTAAAATTTGGGGAAATGTTAAAATTTGCGTTCCGATTGAGAAATGGCCAGTTTGATGAGTTGTTCGGTGCATTCGTTGCGGTTTGGCAGGGATGAGGCCTAGAAAATACATTTTGTGAGAGAATGTTTCTTTCGAGTCCTTACCAACTGTACGGCCTTTTCGGAATATCCGCCGATTAGCCGTCTCGTTTTTTCCATTCCGTCCGAATTCACCACAATTTCGCGCGCTTTCTCCGCATCTCCCTCGTTTTTAAATTTGCGAAGGAGCATTTCATTGAGCTCCGGATATTGTTCGCTCGCGTAAAGTACCGGCGCCGTCGCGAGACCTGAAGTTGCAATTATTTATTGCCTTTTTGTTATTAGCCTCGCAAAAAGGTTGCATTTCCCTTACGCCTCGAACAATTTAAAAACAACACACAAAAATGATGACAATTTTTATACAGCGGCCGAGAATTGAGTCTAACGGAACGAGATTCCACCTTTTTGCAGGTTTGATTTCAACAAAAATTTACCCAATTTCAAATCGGCGGCCACCGGTTTTCCCATCTCGTCGGCGGTGGCCACAAAATCAAGAAGATCGTCGACGAGCTGGAAGGCGATTCCCAGATTCCGACCGTATTCGTACGCCGTGTCGTGCAGTTTCACATCCGATTCGTCTGGAATTGTTCAAAAGTTAAAAACACGTTTGCACACTTTTTTGAATATCAACCATGAACTCATGAACATAAAATCAAAATGTCTCTTCTCTGATAATTAATGAAATCCAGTCCTATTTCAAGATAATAAAAATCCTAAAAACCTAGAACAAAAGTGTTCTTCTTACCAGCCAAAATAGCGGCGGATCTGCAGCTGCTGGCGAATAAACTCGCAGTTTTTCGGTGTGTTTTCTCAATGTACGCCGTCATTCTCTGTCCGGAAGTGGCCGAGGAGGGCGTCGACGACATTTGCATAAATTCTCCCTGAACAATTTGATTATACAATGTTTATAGTTTTGAGAGCAGCGAGAAATTCAACTCGATTTTTTGAGGATGACCTTTTTATGATCTAAACTAACAAAGAGACACAAAAAGCAGCCACGCCTCGAAAAAAAGTTGTTTTGACAGTGACCCCTAGACATTTCTGCGAGTTTCTTGTTGCTGCTTGCGAGTTTTAATCATAATGCACTCGTTTCCAAAAAATTAGTAAAAATTAATCAATATTCTTCGAACAGCACGCATCAGAAGTTTTGAAAAAGTCTTGAGGAACGAGCGGCCGGCCGGCGAAATAAGCAGCCGACAGTTCACGGGACGGGGGCCGAACTGTTTCACCCCGTGCAGCGGACATGCAAGAAGACAGACTCTTCTCTTCTGTTTTATATATATACAAGAAAGAGTTCTGGCACAGTTTTGTTTTATTAGAAAAAAATGCTTACCAAGACCAAGTCCTCAATAATCGAGGCCATCACCGAAATCACATTCGGCTTTCCGATCGAGCACAAAATTTGAGTGGCTCGCGCCAGAATAAAGTCTCCGACCAGGACGGACTGCAAAAATTGAAGATCAATTCAGAAAAATCCAAACATTTCCCCAACCATTTTGTTTCCCCAGACGGCGTTGACACTGGCCGATCCGCGGCGCGTGTTCGCCTCGTCGATGACGTCATCGTGCACCAAAGAAGCCGTATGGATCATTTCCGCTGCAAAAATCGTATTTTGAAAAGTTGCATCTCAAAAAAGCTCACCAATCATTCCAATTTTGTACTGATTTTGGCAGACTGCCAAGTGGGCGGAGCCTAATAACCGCTCCGAAAATGGAATTGCCAGCATGTCTTCTCTGCAATAAAATTACAGTGAAAATCGGAAAATGGGCATACAAACGCGTACAAAATAGTGCGATTGGTGGCCGAATTGCAGGCGTTTCCCATCAAAAGTGCCACTTTCGGCCGCAACATTTTTCCGCCCTGAAAATCATTTTTTTGAATTTCTAACTGAAAAATTAGGGGGAAAATAAACCTGCTGAAAATAATAGTGTGTCATTCGTCCCAAGTTCGACGTCACATTCAGATCGGCCAGGTTTTCGACGGCACCGGAAGTGTCTTGCGGTATCAATTGTTCCATAATATCGCTCTAAATTGGAAAAGAATCAAGTTTCACCGTAAAATTGATTTTTTCCGAGTTTTGACTAATACTCGTTTTAGAGTTGATATAAGTAAATTATCAGAAAACGATTAACAAAAAAATCGATACACATTTTTTTTTCTATTTCGGTTTTTACGTCTGAAACTCAATTCAAATTCAACGCTTTTGCGACTAAAATTTAAAAAAATCAAACCTGCATTTGCCTGACGTGTTCGTGTACAAAAGTGGCCGATGAGTCGGATGACGTGGAATTCGGGGCGGGCGCCGAAGTTGATGATGACGTGGCGGCCATTGAGCATCTTCTGCAAAAAATTCAAAAAATTGTTTTGTCAAACATTTCTGAAGTAATTGAGTGCTATGTTCGAAAAAACGACAGAACATTCTCGTACGAACGTTTTCTAAAATAAGAAATACAATAGAATGCTCACCTAAATTGCCTGGCGACGAGATTAATTTTCGGAAGCACACCCATCTTGTTTTCCTTTATCAATTATCGATTGATTTTTGTACCGGTGCCTGTTTTTGTTTTACTTGTTTTATTCACCTGCTCATTCGGTGATGGTGACCCTGCAAAAATTGGCAATTTCTTGACAAAATTGAACAAACAGAAAGAACCGGTTTCAAGAAAAATAGAAAGTCTGCCGAGGCCTGGACTTTTGACCCACTTGCAATCATTCGATCGGGCCCAAACTTTTCAGGCTTTTTGGATTTGGATTGAAGCATATTGGGTCCAAGTGTCAGCCCCATCGATCACCTGGTCCCTTTTCGGCTTCCGATCCACATATCTCGGGACCAGATGATCCGATCGGTCTGAAACTTTGGTCTCAATGGCCCTCAATCCAAGTCCAAGAAGTCTGGAAAGTTTGGGTCCGATCGGATCATTGCAAGTGGGTCAAAAGTCCAGGCCTCAAAAAGGCTGGGCCGCGCAGACTCGTCGTTTATACTTTTTCCCTTTTTCAGCTGATAAAATAGGCCACGCCCAATTTTTTTAAAATTAGCAAGGTATAATATAAATGTAGAAATGAGAATAAAATGGAAGGGGAAAAGGTGGTGAATGAAAGAGTGTAGCCCCTCTTTTCTCTCTTTTCACCGCCGGAAACTTTTCTCTTTTTTCTCTGCGCCCTCCGGCCGATCAGTGCTCTTTTTCGAGAAGATATTGGTGTGTTCTTTGATTGTCTCGAAAATGTTTCTTATCATATTTGGAACATTTTTCTATTGATTGAATCTTTTTCAAAAAGCAGGACTGGGCAAATTTTGGGCCGATCAACATATCACGGGCCCAGATGATCCGATCAGGCTGGAACTTGGACCCAAAATACTTCAATCCAAGTTTGGGTCCTATCGGATCCTTGCAAGCGGGTCAAAAGTTCAGGCCTCAAAAATCCTGGGCCGAAATTCGCCCGGCCCTGTTAAAAAAGTATAAAAATCGGACTAAATCCACTTTTACCCTTTTTTCCAAATCAAAACTGCCATTTTTCTTGAAAACCCATAAAAGTCTTCATAAAAACGTCGATTTTTCTAGGACAAAGAAATGAATCAGAAAAATGAACGGAACCGCGCATCACAGACAAGGAATAGACGAAAAATGAGAGGGTTGGGAGGGAGGAATTTGAATTTTGGCTTACATTAACTCAATATTGTCGATTCTGATGGGGACGTGAACCTCGTAGAAACCAAGAAATAAAACCAAATCCAAAGAGGGCGAAAAATGCGAAAAATGTCATTCGGAGGTGAATAAATAATAAAGGGGCGTAATAAGGTAAAGCTCTGAAAATCAAGTTTTTGGGGCACAAAAAATCAATAGAACATTCCAGAATTTTTTTAGAGTTCCGTCTTGTCGAGAATTGTGTAGCGAGAAGAGGCGGGCTTCAGCTTTTCGAACGTCGACGGTGGCGGTTCCGTGTCGGGCGCTTGTTTTCCAGTCTGAAATTATTTCGGGTCGTAGAGGCTATAATTGTTTTCTGTTTCGAAACATTTTACAAAAAATGTTTTGAATGCGATATAATGTTCTTTCGTTAAAAAACAAACTGACCACCGGATCGGGTCCGTGATGGAATTCGCGATGAAGTTTGCCGCTGTGCAGATCCAAAACGAATTGACGCAGTTTTCCGGGCACACTAAAAATTTTGCGAATAAATAATTTCTTTTCAGCAACAATAGCTCGAAATCACCACCAAAATGTGGCAATTAAGGAAAAGCGTACTGAATATCGTCGAAACTCTTGAACAAGTACATGTGCCTGAACGAGTCGATGGCGATCACCGGCAGATCGTTCTCATTTTTGCCTAAATGGCTCAGCGGGTGTTTGAAGAGCGTTCCGTCGCCGACGAGACAGTTTATCGCTGCAAAAACGTGTTTTGACGTTCCTATTCAAATTCCACGCCTGCCCGAAACCGTACCTTTTCTCTGATCGGGAATCTCTCTGAGAATCGCGTCCGAGAACACTTTTTCGCTGATTTTATCGTCGGATTTTTTGAATAGAATCATGAACGGAAGTCCCTCTTCCGTCAGTTCCTCCGCATTCTGGAATGTGATCTCTCGCACCAGAGGCACACATTTGTCGGCCACCCATTGTCTGCAAAAAAATGTGTGTGTGTTTTTTGTTATGTTCGAAATGCATTTATTGAAGAAAAGGAATCCTATAAGACAGAGATGGGCGCCTTTCGAACGCGTTTCGACGTCCGCAATTTTGCGTTAGATTCCGTCGCCCTCTGCGGGCTTCCCGGCTTGCAAGTACTGGTCATGAAGAACCCCGAAAACTTTTTTAAAAAACGCACTTGAGGTACTCATAAGTGGCAAAGTCTCCGGAGAAGGGCACCTGTGCCTGATCGATGACCTTGTTCGACGGCTGGAAGACTAATTTGGGGGCCTGTCCGGCCGCCGGGGCCTCTCCGGGGAAGTTGAGCTCTCCGATTCCGACCATAAATTCGCACTCTTCGCGGTAGAAAAGCGCCACGTTTTGGAGGTTTTTGAATTCCGGCGACGATTCGTCGGCGAAATATCCGATGAACGTGTTCTTTTCCGGCTGAAAACGGCGCGAAATTTCACAAAAGCGAAAAAATCGATATTTCGCTAGAAAAACGTACATTATGAGCCGCGTGAAGCGCGTTTTTGTCGATGAACTTTTTCAGCGTCGATTCCATTTGTTTCTCAATGTACGCACTCAATGCTTCCACCGATCGAGAGCTTCTGCAAACAATTTGTGAGTTAAATTCGTGTTTTGTTTTCAAAATCTACAAGGCGTCCCAACCTGTACTCCCTCTTGGTCACTTCTCCGTTTCGAAACAATTTCAGCGTCGGATACTTGTTCACGTGGTACTTTGTCGCCAAATCATCTGCAACACACCATTGTTCGTATTCTTTAAAAACTAAAAGCTCACTATTTTTATCGGCATCCACAGAAGCCCACACAATTTTTCCGGGGGCAGCGTCCTGCAAGAATATATTGAGAAACTTGAAGGAAACATTGAAATTACCTTGAATTTTTCAGAAGCTTCCAGGAAAATCGGCTTGAGCATTTGCGAAAATCGGCACCAATCGGCGTAGAAATTTACAAAAACGATCTCGTTAGATTCTGCAAATGTTTTGAATTTTTTACTGTTTCTCTCGGTTTTCATCTAAACTTCCCAATTTTACAATCAGTTAGATTCTTTGAATGTTCCCAAATTTAGCCGATTTGGCAATTTTTAACGGTATTTCGATTATCCCACCTCATCGTTTATACTTTTCCCCTTTTTCAGCTGATAAAATAGGCCACGCCCAATTTTTTTTAAATTAACAAGGTACAATATGAATGTGCAATTGGCGATTGCAGTGATTCTCTCAATTTTTCCCCTCAATTTCCAAGAGCAAATTCCTAATTTTTCTTATTTTCTTCTTGCAAAAAAGCGCCGGAAACTAACGGAGTGTCTGATCGAATGTCTGCGAAGTGAGCGGGACGACTTCGGCGAGCAAAAGAACCGGTAAAACGAGAAGAGAGGCCAACCACCGAAGCATTTCTGCAAAAAATAGACGGATTTTAGGGGAAAATTGAAGGAAAAAGCATACAAACATTTTTTAAAAAGAATCTCAATGGAACATAAAATAGAGAACAAGATAGCATTTTTTTTTCACTCGAGCAATTGTTGAAACGAAAAAAACAAAAGTGCAGAATTCTCAATGAAAATTCAAGACAAAATCGGTTTTTGCACAACAATCCACACTTTCCGATGAATATTTTGAAAAAAATTGTTATTGTCCAACGCTTTATCGCATTTCTCTGAAAGTAAAATGTGGAAATTGTCAATACTTATTTTTTAACTGAAAAACTAGCAAAAAAATCCACGTAAATTGTGCAAACCTCGAGCACCGGAAAAAGAGCACAGAGAAAAAAATCAATAAAGAGTATGATACTATCAGTCCGTTCTGATATTGTGCATGCGAATGACACGTGTACTTTCGCGCCGGTCACCCGCGAAACACGAAGAGAAAAAGAGAAAGATGGGGAGCCCCGTGGGGCATCGGAAACTAAAACGCGTTGGGAAATAGTGTGGGAAGTGTGAGAGAGAGAGTGCAGAGAAAAAGGGGGGAGAAGCCGGCGGAGAAGAGAGAGAGAGAGAAAGAGAGAGAGAGAGAGAGACGGGCTGTGCAAATGGGCATTACGAGCAATGCGTTTGTATTTATTTTAACAAATGAACAATATACGGGTCAATTTCTATGGAAAATTATCTAATGCGTCGATTGAACAAAAATGTAAATGTGTCGTTTGCACTACGGCCCATTGTTTTTAGTGATGAAAAGCACATTTAGCATAACTCGGACAAATCAAAGTTTCAGTGGACTAAACGGATTTTCAGCACTTTCCTCTCCCGCTGCCACAGGCTCTCCGCCACAAGCTTCTCTTGGTGGCAGGAGAAAAAGCCGTGTGGGTTCACAGCTAAACCGCGATTGATCAATTATACATGGGGACCAGTGATGCATCAATCGCTAGTGATATGGCTCTCTACTGATTGACTCTCCACTCTGGAAACTTTGATTTGACCGAGTTCCGAGTCTTATTCGACGCATAATTGAATTCTCTACTCGTCTCTGACCTATTCCACGCTGGAATATCTGCTATGAAAGTCGAATGAGTCGTAAATGTCGAAGCTTTACAAGCCTCGCTTGAAACCGAGTTTTTTTTTAATTGTGAACACCCGCCAGTGCGGGCGCTATCTTCCCGCGCCTACGTTCAAATCATACGGTAATACTTCAAAAACGATGCAGATAAAAAGCTGAATAAACGCTCGATATTTGAAAGTGGACAAACGGATGTGTGTCTCTGTATCGGATGATTCTCAAATAAATGAGAGAGCACATGTGTCACGTACATTTCTTTTCTCTCTCTCTCTCTCATCAGTGAAATCATCAGGGAAGGGGCTCATTGACCGATTTCCCATTTGACCGAGGAAAAAAAAAGGAGAAATTTGAACACACAGAGAGCAAAAAGTAAATTAATGTCGTGGGGATATCCACCGAAAAATTACAAAGAAATAGGGAAACGTTCAGAAAATTGTTTATGCCAGTTTAATCAGTTAAAAATCAACAAATGGTGAAACAGCGAGACAAAACAACAATAACAATAACAATTTTGATAGAAAATAGGGCGTAACATGGAAAAACGAAGAAAATCCAGAAATCATTCTCCGAGCAGTTGTTTCTTGTTGATCGGACGGATTGCTCTTCCAGCCTGCAAAAAAAGAAGTGTTCTTTGATGATTCCAGTCATTTTCAGCTCTTTCTTTCATTTTTCTCTAGAAGCGAAGGAAGGAGAAAAAGACGAAAAATTGGCAAAATTGCATTTCTGTGACTCTCTTATTTTGTGCGCGGAAAACTCATCGATTTTTTTCTTCATAGAAAAAAAAATGGAAATTCCACTATTTACCGCTTTTCCCTCGTTAATTTCACACCAATTTTCAGCGATCAAACATCGCCGTTCGCTCTCTTTTTCACCGCTCAAAAGAGAAGGAGAGAGAAAGAGGGATGACCTGTCTCTCTTTCTGTCTCCGTCTCCCTCTTTCCCGTACTCTTTCGGTCTCTGGAAAGGACAAGAAGACAGCCGTTCTCCCTCTCTCGTCTTCCTATTCTTCTTCTCCCACTCATTAGTTTCTATTCTCTTTCCTCTTTTTCTATAATATCTGTTTCCTTGGTCGGCTCATGAGAGCTCAAAGAGCCAAAAGTTCTAGTTTGGCGAGAGAGAGAGACAGAAAACGAGAGAAATGGGCTTCACTCAATGGAATTTCCAATTTTTCACGTTTCCCCCATCGATTTTCTTCTCCTAGACTTCTTTTTTCGGAAAGAATACTTCAAGTTCACAAACACAAGGTACTTCTGTATTTCGAGAACGTATACTTTTTGGGAAATCGAAATTTTTTTCTAATCAAGTGAGTTGTACGTAAAAAAAAGCTTCAACATTTTGCCTTCATCCGAACAAATCAAAATTCTCTCTGCGTTTTCTCTTAAAATACACAATTTTCTTCTTTTTTTGCCTCGCAAGTCTTCCAAAAACCGTCCAATTATTGCAGCTTGCCGCTCGTCTCGCAGTCGATGGATTCGATCATGTCGGGTCTGTACACGTTCGTCACCGACACCGTCGTGCCCACCGTAACCGAGGGCGCGTCTAATCTCGCGGTGCTCGCCGAGGGAGCCGCCAACGTGATGAACCACGCGTTGGAGTGGAGCTCCGGCTCCGAAGATGCCACCGCTTCTGCCGACGTCTTTTCGTGGGAAGAACGGCCGACAGTGACGGAGCAAAAAGCGGCGGAGCCTGTGGTGGTGAGCTCAGAGCCGGGACCGGCTCCCGCTGGCTCTGTCGACTGGGAAATGGTCAAGGAGGATCCGGAGGAGACGGGGCCCGTCAAGCACAACGAGTTCGAGATGGTCGAGAAGGACTACGAGTGGATGAAGAATTCCAAATAATTTTGCAACTTCGGGTCAATTACGTTCTCAATTCTAATCAAAACTACCTCAATTTTACTGTACTTATCGATAACGTTCTTCGAATAAATTGTTCATTATTTTAGGGCGTTCTGATGCTTGGAGTCGAATCACGGGAACACAACGTTTCCAAGGATTTCATAATATTCCCATTCTTGTGCGGACACACAAAACAATTTCGTAACCTGTCACACCATTTTTCAACGAAATTCAGTTTCGAAACCGGTGCGTCTACGCGTCCATTCGTGTCATTTTCAGAGGAAACAACAGTATCCATGGATTGTGATACTGCTGACAAAATATACAATACTATGTAAAGGATCTATGTAAAAACCAACAAAGGGGGCTAAACTTTCCGTATAGAGCCCAAAGTAAAAAAAAATAGTAAAAATAGAGCCCAAGGTTATTCCCACTGTATTGTACATTTTGTCAGTTGATCACATTACAAAATGCACGTGTTCAAGAAAACGGAGAGCGCACGCACATTTCCGTTCGCTTTCCTCGAATCATATGGTGTTTGGCGGGCGGAGAGACACGAAAAAGAGACAGAGTACGATCGTATTGTCAACCCCCTTTTCTCATCGCTTTCTCGCATTCTTTCCGCTTTTTTGATTGAGCACTCAATCAATTTTCGTCAATTCATAGATTTAGCTGCATTTTGAACCGATTGAGCAGCAAAGCAATGATTTAGGATCAAGAAAAAAATCAATTAACAGAGAAGAGCAATTATAGGCCTTAATCGATTCATAACCATTATGTAGTAGCAGAAACTTTTAAAGACGTTCAAACCTGCCAAAACTCCTCGTTTATCTAGAAAAATTCAATGCTCACTTTCAGGCCCATCAAAAATGGCATCCTATCTCTCCTACTTCTCCTCAATCGTCAGAACTGCCGCAGAAGCCATCGAGGCGTACATCACCGGCGAAAATGTGCAAAACGAGGAGGAGAACAGTGCGGAGCCGTCCGAATGGATCAAGATCGACAATTACAGGGGAATTCTCGTGGAGACCGAAGAAAAAGAGGCGAAAATCGAGAAGAAAGTTCCGGAGAAGATCGAGGAAGTCGACGAGAATTCGGAGAATTACGTGTGCCCGTCGGTGGATTACGATTTTTTGCTCGACTCGAACTGTTTCGTTGTCGTTTTCGAGCACGCGCACGGATTGGTCACCCAGGAGATGCTCTACGTGCATTTGGACGACGATTGAGCCGTGGGAACCGGTTTTTGTAGTTCTTATTCTCCTGCCATTGGTTTCTACGGTTTCTCACTTGTAATACTTCAAAAAATTGCACTCATTTTCGCACTCATTTTCAAGCTAATTCGCTCCATTTCCCCCGATTTCCCGAGCCTTTTCTACGGTTTTTGATCAATCAATTTTTTCCACATGTTTCCTTACTGATGCCGTGGCTGTTATTACAAAATAAACCTTTTCCACTCAATTTTTCGCCAAAAATCGCATAAATTGCTGAAAATAGCGGACGTACCTCGACGACCACTGCCGGTTTGCACAGTTCGTCCCTCATCTTCTCCATGTTCCACTCGAGGCCCAACGGCTGTTTGAGCACCGCCTCGTAGTCCTGCACGCGCGAATACGGGAACGGCAGCGAGCGCGGCTGCATTTTACCGATTCCCTGAAAGATTGGTAATTATTTTTGTGCAGTTTCAACAGTTTCGTAATTGGTACAAACATCACTTATTTTAATGCGGCTTTGTCTTGTTGAAAAAAAAAGTGAATGAAACTCTGGTGGCACTTCGCAAGGCTCTGAGGATAAAATGGCTTGGAGGGAACGTGGCCATCGTTTGTGAGTTGGATTCGCGTTCTTGTTTTTAGGTTATACATCTGCTTCAACATTTTTTCCCGGTTTCCTACTTTGATGATTTCGTTTTTTCAGCATTAAAGTCTATTTTCAACAAACATACATCCTTGGCGGTGAGGCTCTCTGTGATGACTAATCCGTTCCTCTCGCCGTCCCTTCTCTTCTTCTCCTTCGCCTTCACCACAAAATTGCGTCTCCGCTTCTTTTCCGTCGTTCCGGGACCGATCCAGGCGCCCCATCCGGCCAGATTCAAATCTATATCTTTCACTTTCTCCTTTTGCTTTACCTGCAAAAAAAAAGTTTATTTCCCCGGAAAATTTGAGGGGGAAAAAACGCACTCCTTCTTTCATTTCCTCAAAATCGCCGATAACATCGTCATCTTTGAACGCCTCGTTGATCACTTGAGCCGCTTCTGAAATTCAAAAAATCCATTTTCAGTTATTCAAACAAACATTCCAAAAAATGCGTACCCTCATCAAACTGGTCCATTTTCTCGACAAAGTCCGCGGAGACCTGTGTCAAATCGTTGGTGTTCAGCTCCAAAAACTTGCTCGGATCGATTTCAATCTCTTTTTTCCGTTGTTCCTCCGCATGCACCCCCGCCTTCTCCACCGCCTTCTCCACTTTTTCCTCAAAGCTCTCCTCTTTCGCCTTTTTCGGATCATATTCTCTGTCCACGAAAGATTTCCTGGAGATTGTGCCTTTTCTGAGCTTCTCCTTCTTCCTCATCGCTTTTTTCGCCTGCTTTCTCTCCGCTTTCTCCGTTTCTTCCCATTTTTCGTCCACCTCGAACAGCGGCTGCTCTTTGCCAGTATTCGCCGAAATTGTGCGAATCGTCGCCGCCTCTTGCCGTTTTTTCGCTCTCATTTGTGCCAATGTCACTTTTTGAGCGTCCGAATCGTCGAGAAATGAGTCCAGAAGAGCGGCGCCGATTTGTTGCTTCTTCGATTCTTTTTCCGCTTCATTTGCGGCATCCTGGAAAACAGAAAACAATTTTTCGACATGCACGTGGCCCACTCGAGCCCGCCCGTTCCTCTAACCCTTCCCTACTTCCCTAATGCCCTTTATTTCTGTTTCTCGTAATGTTTCACTAAAAAAGTAAAAAAAGACGATGAGGAGTGAAAAAGCATCGATGACTGTTTCGCAAATGATCAACTCGCAATTACTCGCATCACAGGTTTGAAAAGTGGGATTTTCTATTGGCTCTCCACGTGTCAACCGTAACCGACCTTTCGAAATTGCCGATTTAGCTGATTAAACCCATGTTTTTTGCTGATTTTCCATCGTTTCCGACAAAAATCGATAGAAGGCGCAAAAATGTGTTTTATTAGAGTTCTTTTGGATATGGGTCTAAAAATCGTTCCTAAGTACCTTTTGAATGGTCCAAAAATGCGCAAATTAACTTGCAACCCCTTTAAAATGATTCCAGTGTTACTGGAACATACTCTTGTTTCTGTTCCACTCGGTTCTTCCAATTTGGCTACTAACTCAATGCGGCGGGAGCGGAGCCACGAATTCGAGTGCAAGCGCGGAAGCGGTGACGACGGAATCGACCGAGACTCGGGGAGAAGAGGACGAGGAGCGGCGGAGGCGGCGGAAAGCGGGCAAGAAGAAAAAGGCGGCGAAACGGAAGAGAGAGGCGGAGAATCTTTCGGAAGGAGCACCCAAACCTCCGAAGAACCGGACCGACATTGCCGACAAGGCGGATCCCAATTATCAGGTAAATTGGGCAGTTTTGGCGGCAACTCCTTGAAAAAAATCTATCTGACACGGGATTGGAGAACGTTCTAGAAAATTTTTGCAGCAAAAAAGTTTTGCAGACGCTCGCCGACATCAAAGACGACGTTTTTGACAAAAAGACGCCGCCGGTCGCTCCGGGAGCCGGGCCAAAGGCTCCAAAGCCCGGAACGAAGCCTCAAATGGCCCAGTCTTTCGATCCCAACTACCAGACACTCGCCGGTCTGAACGATGACGTTTTTGCTAGGAAAGGAAATGCTCCAGCTGCTCCAGCTGCTCCGAAGGCTCCAGTTGCTCCGAAGGCTCCAGTCGTCGGTGGGAAAGCGGCGACGAACGATCCCAATTACCAGGTTATTTTGTTCGAAACTTTGAATTTTGGCTGCTACAGTTCTCTTATGATTCCAGACACTCGCCGGTCTCAATGACGACGTTTTCGCTAAAAAGGGAAAGCCTGCCGGAGCTCCGGTTCCCAAAGCTCCGGCAGTGGGAGGAAAAGCGGCCACACACGATCCGAAATATCAGGTTAGTGTGGAATGTTTCAAAAAGTATAAAACTTCTAGACCCTCGCCGGCCTAAACAATGACGTTTTTGCTCCGAAAGGAAATGCTCCGCCGGCTCCGAAAGCTCCGCTCAAACCGGGCGGAAAAGCGGCCACTCATGATCCAAATTACCAGGTAAATACTTTTAAAACAAACTTTTCTGGATGTTTTTGCAATTTCCAGACTCTAGCCGGTCTCAATCAGGACGTGTTTGGTGCGGATAAAAAGAAGAAATGAATTGTCGCGTTTTTGAATTTTTCTGTTATTGTTTGATGAATGTCCGAATGAATTCGTCGTTTTTTAATTGAATGTTAAATTTTGTGTCAAAAGTGTGTAATTGTTTGCTGGAAGAAACCCACAAACCTTGAGCAACTCGTGAATGCTCTTTTTCTTGGCTTCCGGTGCTCCGGCGCCTTCTTCCCTGTCAGAATCTTCCGTGGCGGCCACCACTTTCGCTTTCAGCTCTCTTCCCATTCTGCAAACAAGCATTGATCTACATTTGTTTCCAGTTTTGAAATAGTGTGATATTTCTGACAATTTTGAATTCAAACATTTTCACTTTGCCTTGAGAACATAACTGTAAGAAGGAAACTTGCCTCAAATGCTCGTCGAGCAGCTTCTTGACCTCGGGATTGCGGCTCGCGTGCTTTTCGAGCATCTGCTTGAACTTCTGGTTCTGTCCGCGATGCTTCAGACTGCCCCTCTCGATCACCCTCTGCAAGTCCATCTCCGCCAGTTTCTGGTGCGCCGCTTCCGGATCCCGCGTCACTAAATCGTCGAATTCCTTCAATAACTGCTTCCGTTTCTCTCGCTTCAGAATGCGATGGTATCCTTTCGATTTGATCTTCTTCATGTACCGATTCTTCGCCTCTTGAATTCCGACGATCGCGCGCATTCGTTGCATTTGCGACAGCCGCTCTTTCGCCATTTTTATGTCCGTCGCCTTCATCACTTCCATCTCTTTTTCCGTCAGCACCGGCTCGGTTTTTTCGTCCTGAAATTGACGATCAACGTGTTCATTTCATTTGTTCATTTGATCCCTCACGACTCATAAGACCAACTCACCTGAGGAGCATTCCCTAGTAAAGAAAAACGAGAAAAACTTACACCCCACATAATTCCGTCGGGTTTTGTGAGCGGAAAAATTAGCTGGTCGCTGATTCGGTTGCTTTGAACGAGTTCCGTCCAGTTTTGGGTTACTTCTTTTCTGAAAGAATACAAGAATACAGAGCAACGAGTAACATATCCATAACAATGTTGAAAAAAGACGTACTTCAAATCGGTGAACGCGATTTTCCCCTCAATTTCCTTTCTCGCCTCGACATCTCTCAACGGAATGAGCGTCTTGCTTTTCAGCTTCTTCTTCTTCGATTTCTCCTCCGAAATTGCCTCGGATTTCCGTTTTCTCGCACTTTTCTCCGTCGGTTCCGCCGATTCCAATCCCTCGATTCCGAGTGCTTCTTTCGCTTTGTTCGTCGATAGTCTAAAGTTAAATTTAGTTTTTCAATCTCTTTCAATTCTCCTCTGAAACTGTAGTTTCTTTTCCGAACCTAGACACAGTGATGTGCGAAAGAAGGGAACTGGCGTCGATTTTCGCCTTCACCGTCTTTTTCAGCCGGTTTTTCTTCGCAATTCCCGCACTTCCGGGAGTTTGAATCGATTGGAGCAGCTTCTGGTGTGCCACGTCATCGATATCCGAATCGTCGCTCATTTGCTCACTTCAAGACAGAAACAAATGTGGGAATATGCTCGACATTTGCTAAAATAGATAAATTACATCGAGAAAACGAGGAAATTGAATTGCTAAAATGATTACAATCGTTCACAGCTCTATTTATTTATTCTTACAATAAAAATTGGTATTTTCCCAAACAATTACACTGTCGACCCTAACAAAAATTTATCAAAACATTTTCACACTAAAAGAATGGTTTTTACTCGGGGAAAAATCGGTAAAAGGCAGGGAGCAGGGTAACGGTTCGAGGCGGAAAAATGAGGAATTATCCAAATGTTTTTCTGCAGACAAACGGTCATTCGAAAATAAATTCGGAAAATTGTTAGATGGCGGTGGCGAGCGCTTCCTTGTACTTCTTGACGCGGGAAGCAATCGACAAATCGACGTATTTGTCTCCGATCGTGACGACGAGTCCTCCGAGGATCGCCGGCTTCACTGCGTACTTGACCGTCAGCTTCTGGCCAGTCTTTCCGATCTTGCTGAGGGCATCAGAGAGAGCCTTCTGGTTCGACGAGCTCAGTTCTTCGGCAGAGGTCACCTAAAAAAAAAGCTTTTCCGAGAATTCTTACAATACTTGATAAAATTGGGTGTTTTTGGGCTATGTTTCTACCTGAACAAAGAGTTCTCCACGGTGAGCGCGCATGATGGATTCGAAAGAGTTGGCAACCGACTCGAGCTTGTTGAGACGTTTGTTTTCGGCCAAAAGTCCTGCAAAACATATTATTATCATAGAGTTTTCAATGATTTTCACATCAATTTCGCCCCAACTAACCGAGGAAATTGCCGGTTTCCTTGGAAAGTCCCAATTTGTTAGAAACGGCCTCGATGACGGACTTCTTCTTGAAGGCTTGGAGAGTCGGGTCAAGGATGAACTCCTGGAACTTCTTGTTGTCCTTGTAGACGGCGCGCACGTTGTTCAGGTCGGCGGCGATCTGGTCCAACTTGTTCTGCTTGTGTCCGGCAGAGTAGAGCGCGGCGGCGTAGCGCCCCTCGATTCCGTGCACCTGAATTGGCGTCTTGACGAGCTGCTGAGCCTTGGCCAGAGCCGCGCTCGTCGAGAATCCGCGTTTCATGATTTGCGCCATTACCTGCAAAAATGCGACACTTTGGAATAAAAAAGCTGACAATCAAAAATTACGGAACAATTAATGGAAGCGCGAGGATTTCCGAGTTTTTATGTGAAAAATTGAAAAAAGTTCTCAAAAACGGTTTTTAAAAGTTTCTCCGGAAAACAGAATGATTAAAAATCCAGTTTTGGCAAGGAATAGCTCTGCAAAAAAAACGGGTATGAAAGGCGTTTAATTTACTATTCACTAGTAGTCTTGAGTGTTCGCAATTCGTTTCATGCTTTATTGAACCAAAAATCAAGCAGAAATCACCTTGAACCCGTCCGAAACACTAAAAATGCAAGCTTCTATACAAAAAAATTAAAAAATCGAAAAATTAACGTTTCGAGCCAGATTTTTTCGCAAAAATCGATAGAATTAAGGTTTCTCTTCTATTTTCAAACAATTTCAAGCGATAAAACTCAAGAAATTCGTCTGAAAATCGTACTGAAAAAATAAAAGTCGTTGGAAAAGGCGGTCGTTGGCTGAGTATCATTTCCTTAACCATAGGCCCACGTACGCAGTGAAATCACCGACTGTCCAGTTCGGTGGAGCGCACTTGCTGGCCCCCAGCGTTGACACCGCAATTTTTTTCCATTTTTTCACTGATAAAAAGTGGGAATTTCCAATTTTTGGCGGGAAACTGTTTAAAATTTGTTCAAAAAGTCATTTTCAATGCAAAAAGTCCTGAATTTTATCGATTTGTTGCCAAATCCCAATGATTTTGATCAATTGCGTCACTTTTTCAGACAATGGGTACAAAATGGGCCGTCCTGGCGTTGCTGGTGGCTGTCGTCGGTGTTTGTGGTGCTGAAAACAAGGTTTGTGCGCTATTTTTGCTCATTTCTCATTTCGTTTTTTTTTTATGAAACCGAAAATTTGTTTTACACATTTTTTTTCAGAGCTCCTACGCACAAGCAGCCGACAATTTCCTGGACGAGCTCGCCGGAAAGGCCGTGGAGCCGGTAAAAGTGCCGGAAGAGGCGGAAGAGCACGAAGAACACGGGCACGGAGGACACGGAGGGCACGAGGGACACATGATGAAGATGTGGTTTCACGGCGGATTCGAAGAAGTCATCCTTTTCGACTTTTGGAGGACCGATTCTCTTTTCGGTATTTCTTTAATTAAATCAATTTATCGAAAATTTCAAAGAACAATTGCAGGAATGCTCCTCTCGTGTGCCGCAATTTTCATCATGGGCGCCACGTACGAAGGCGTCAAATGGTTCCGTGTTTTCCTTCAAATGAGCCAGACGCAGAGCCAGGTGCTCGCCAATAAATCGTGTGTTGAGGTAGATTTTGTCCTAAAGTCGCCGGAAAAATTATACAATTAACGCAAAAAAACAGTCTGTAGGCGCGTGACGCGTTGCAGTTGGGGAAGGCATGCAGGCAGGCAGGACGAGGAGAAAAAATGTGCCGAGAGATTGGCCAACTTGCGATACTCGCGAGAGCGGGGATGACCGGGTCCATCCGTACGATGGATTTTTTTTCGGCCGATTGCTCGGTTGGCTGCCATCGCTCGCTGCCTTCTCGAATGCAAACTTTCAAAAATGGCGCGCCGTCATGAGCGCAGTGTGGTTGGACAAAATAGCGCGCGAAAATCCCCGTCTACCGTTCAGTCGGACGGACTCTCTCTCTCTCTCTCTCTGGCCAATCGCTCGGTTGATGGAGGTACGCCGTACTTAGTCTTAAAAAAAACCCAGATTTTTTCAAACAATAATCGGTCCAGTTTGCACTTCAGACGACGCGATCCTCGGCCGGAACGTGCCACCAGTCCGTCTCCCGATCCGCCTCGAAACCCCAATCGGAGCCCTTCCTGCTGACGTCATCAGTGGTGCGAAACTCGGCCCCCGCGCCCTTTTCGCCGCAGAGACTCGTCCAGATGCTCTTGTACATTCTGCAATTGGTGCTCGCCTACTGGCTCATGCTCATCGTCATGACTTACAACACTTATTTGAGTCAGTTTCAGAAAGTTTTGAAGATTTAGAAATTTGCAATTTGTTCGTTTCTTACTTAGCAAAAAAGTTTTTAAAAAATTTGGAGCTTTAGGAGCATGCCCCACTTTGAGCTTCACTTTAAGAATATGCTGCCATTCGATTAGAATTCTTTCAAACGGTTCTTTTTCAGCAGCAGCAGTGGTTCTGGGCGCCGGATTCGGTCACTGGCTGTTCGCAGTGCTCCAATTACGAAATTCGGACGGAGAAGCGACGGATTCGTTCGAAACTGACGCCTGTCACTGAACAAAAGCACAAAAGAGCACCGGAAAGATCTCACCGTTTTTCCAAAGATTTTTAGGATTTTCCCCCCTATTTTTTTGTTGAATTTTCCCCGCCCTCACACTAATCGACCTTCATTTTGTCATGAGCGGATGCGCCAATTATCAAGAGAATCTCAGAAAAACGACATATTCAGAAAATTGATGGAGAAGGAATTATATTTATTTCGTGTGATCTTCTGACGATTGCCAACTTTGTAAATGAAGTTTTCGAAGACACTGTTATTATGGGCTAAATTGGGAAAAAATACGAGAAAAGAGAAATAAATTCTGTCTGGTAATGTTTACTTTTGCTTCTGCGTCTAGACGAGACGTCTCTCCGTAAAAGTGGGCGGAGCCTGCTGCTGGTATAAATAGGCCCGGCCGGTCGGACGGTTTCTTTCTTTCCGTTACCCTCCTGGCCGGCATGCTCTAGCCAACCACCCGTTCCCACTATTTTCTTTAATTTTTTTTCAATTTCTAACCTAGCCCACTTAATACTGAACTTTTTATGTAAGTTTTATTTTATAAACAGGAGACCTCTGAAACTGAACTTTTTTTTTTCAGAACTTTTCTGAAAACTCGAAGAACTGAGAGCCAAATTGATCGGAACCAAACGCAAAAAAAAAGAAGTGTCTGATTATAATAGGCCACGTGGAGGACGATGGTTACGAGAAAATTCGGTGAGAATTGTTTTACAAGCAAATTTCGTGTTCGATCGAACGATTGAATAGGCGCCACGGTGATTCTTTGCGAGGGTGACGAGGAAAATTCTAGTCCATTTGCCCCCCGGGGTCGCAGGCCGTGGTACTAGGCCACGGTTTCCGCCGAGTCCCCCGGCTGAACAAGAAATTATTAGGCCACGCCAGAAGTTAGGCCAGGAGGCCGAACCGAAGAAACTCGGCCATGGGAAATGTTTCACGAATTTCGCGCTTGTGCGGCAATTGCGCAAGACCACGCCCTCTTCTTTGAATGGTGGCCGAGTTCGCGGCGCGTTTCTCATTACACCCTCGCAACGAATCACCGTGTAGGCCAATATCACCGTCTCCCACGGCGCGAATTATTTCAATGGGGCGCACTTGCAACGGGCGGGCTGTGTCGATTTACGCGGCGGCCGATTAATTAATTTTCAACGGGAGTTCGCGTTCTTTCCATGTTTTCTCTACAATACACCTATTTTTTTGTACGCCTGGAACCTGGATTCGAATAATTAGAGCACTAGCTACGTTTTGGTAACAGCAATCTCACATATCGTTGAGAATTAGCCGAGTTATTTCGATTTGAAGGTTTTGGCCTGGATTTTGATGTTTTCGAATAGTTTTCGAAAACTGCCCAAGAAAACTAACCGCCGGAACCTGAATTTTGTGAAGAAAGATTCAGCGAACATTTTTATCGTTCGTTGGGCTCATGAAATACAAAATGAGCTGAAATATAAAGGTTTGAAGTTTTGACGAAATGCGAAAAAGACGCTAAAAACATGAAAAACTTTGAATTCTGTAAAGAACGGTTTCCAATCAGTAAAATATTGTTTTCTAGACGTTTTTCAAGTCAAAAAGAAAAAATAAAGATCGTAAACTCGAATTGAACTGCATTTTTATTATAGGGGCACCGGACAGAAAGGGCGCGCTATTGAGAAGAGCCCGCGAAAACCTGGGGGACTCTAAATTTGAATGGTGTGAGAAGAGAAAGTTAGTCCGCGGCCACGTAGGCTGCTGCAGAAATTTTTGTTTTCCTTCTGTTTTCCGTTTTCTTTTTAATAAATCGATTGTGTTCTCACCTTTTTCGTAGTGAATTTAATTAATTTTTTCTTTTTCATGTATAGAATTTCTATAAAAAGCTATCGCAGTCGAAAAATGGTGCACGTCGTCAGTGTTTTCTCTTATTTTCCGCAAAATGTTGATTGAATCTGTTTAGAAACGCATATTTCGAACATGAAAAAGAAAAAACTAATTAAATTCACTGCGAAAAAGGTGAGAACACAATCGATTTATTAAAAAGAAAACGGAAAACAGAAGGAAAACAAAAATTTCTGCAGCAGCCTACGTGGCCGCGGACTAACTTTCTCTTCTCACACCATTCAAATTTAGAGTCCCCCAGGTTTTCGCGGGCTCTTCTCAATAGCGCGCCCTTTCTGTCCGGTGCCCCTATAATAGACCTGCAAATTTTCAAAAGTTACAACGACACTCCGCAATTTACGAGCGCACTGTGTTTAGCATTTGCGCCCTGGGAGACCGTGCAATACGAAGTTTTTGAGCGCAACAGCGTAACAATTGGTCATTTCTGTTGTTTGAGCGCTCAAAAACTTGTTTTTTATCAGAAATCGATGAATACATTATAATTTTCAGGTGCCGAACGAAATTTTGCAATGATACGCTCTCGTGCAACTTCATGAACTTGGCGTTGTCATTCGATTTGACCAGGTTCGACAGAATTGTTGGCTCGTTAAAGTTTGACAAGGAAATTCCGATGGGTTTGCTGAACACTCGTGAAAGTTGACACAATTGTTTCGATATTGCTTTTTGAAAATTTAATAAACGATACGCACGAAGAGGAGCAATATAAATTTATTGTTGTGTGCAAGGAATAGAATAAAGAGTCTAGAGACGTCTTCTCTTTCTCTCTGGGCACGGGCAGTACTCTGCGTCGGCTCCGACGGCTCCCTGTGGTCCCGCCTGTCCCGGAGTTCCGTCGTTTCCGTTGAATCCGTCCTTTCCGGGCTGTCCGGTGGGTCCCTGTGCTCCCGGAGCGCCCTCCTCTCCCGGGTTTCCGTTGTTTCCTGGCTCTCCGCGTGCGCCCGGCAGTCCTGGTCGTCCGGCCACTCCTGGCAGTCCCTTTCCGGTGAGTCCGTCGCGTCCCGGTGGTCCAGCGAGTCCCGGCTGACCGTCCTGTCCTGGATGTCCCTCGTCTCCGATGTCGCCCACGCGGCCTGGCTCTCCGTCCTTTCCGGGCGTTCCGCGCTTTCCGGCGTCTCCTGGCAGTCCCTGCAATATTGATTGATTAGAAATATGTCATTTTCCTTGGCTTGTAGGCAGAAAAGAAGTGAATAATTTAGACAACAGGTGACTTTTGTTGATTTCTTCTGAAACTACTGTTTCAAAAAATTTTCACAAATGTTTGCATTACATTGTTCACCGTTAGGACTAGATTGTTGTTGCAAACATTTGCTTTCCTTAAAAAAAAATCATAACTTATATCCGAAAAATGCTACAAACCCGCCACGAGCGCTCAGCCTACTAAAGTGAAGCAATACTTTTTCAAAGAAAGCCAAGCGCTCTTTTATACGCACTTTCAGGAAAATCTGAAAAACGTGTTGCAAAAAAGTACCTGGAATCCTTCCTGTCCGGGGAGTCCGTCGGGTCCTGGTGGTCCGGCGGGGCACTTGATGCACTCTTTCGGGAAGTCGTTCGGGATCGGGATGTTGAGTCCCGGCAGTCCAGGCGGTCCGTTCTTTCCGTCTGGTCCGGTGCCTCCGGGCTCTCCAGGGGCTCCCGGGTTTCCGGGCGCTCCGGCTGGGCATCCCTGAGATGGGAGTCCGCACGAGCACTGGCTGTTCGAGCGCTTGTGGCGGCCGAAGATTCCGCGCACGTACTCCTCCGCCGACTCGCCCGATCCACGACGCACGTCCAGCATCGTTCCCCACGTCTCATCCGAGATGTCCTGGAAATATAAAACGGTTACGTTTGGCGGGAATTTTGGGGGTAGAAAGTGTTGAATGCGCAAGCGTTTGCATCATCCAGCAACTCGGAATCGTTTCATTCTCAATGTTCTCTCTTCAAACTTTGACATTTTGTTCGTCGAGAGGCGGAAAATTCAAGCGCTGAACGGAGCAGATTCTTTCAAAATTAGCACTGAAAAACAACAGTTTCGATGCGCACGAGCACATTTGATTTCGGAATATTTCAAAAGAGCCGACACGAGAAAGAGCGTTGCATTGCGCATCTTTTGAGCGTTCAAACGTCAAAAAATATGCGAAATTGACGAATTACAGACACTTTTATGGGGTTATTCAGGCTGTGAAACAAAATGATTGTTTTCCGTTTTTTTTTCGTTTTTTTACGTCAAAAAATCCAATTCAGCGATGTAAAAAAACAGCCCCATTAAGGTCGAATCGGAGAGAATTCTTCCGAAATGAACAAAGAGATTATTCACGACAAGTGTGAAAATTATGGTAGTTTTTTAAAGGCGCAGCACGAAATTCTCGCACGCGAATTGAAGAGGCTTTCGATTCTGCGCATTGTCAACGAAATTTATCGACAATTCACGAAAAGAATCAATGTTTTAAATTGTTCAAAAAAAGGCGATATCGGCTGCTCAATTCTCACTCACTCTGAATCCTCCGAGCTCTCCCATCACGTCGTCGTACATGTCGTTGATGTCATTCGTGATGACAAGGGCGGCCCAGAGGCACGCGACGATCGCCGAGACACCGCAAGCGGCTCCGAATCCCACAACGGCTTTCACCATTTCTGCAAATCACCGCTCTTTGCTATTTTTCCAAGCTGACGCTCAAAATAACGGAAATCATCTGGAGAATATGGCAAAATGTTATATCAAAAGCAAAAGATAGAATGAGTGTTCCAATCCGCCGCGCTCTCTCTCGCTTTTATACACATTTTCGGCGAACAATCAGGAAAATCGAAAAAATCCGAATCGGATAGGAATTGGGCGCGCGAGGCAGAGAGAAAACTGGATAACGGACTGGCTAATCGGAGGCGGACACACCTTTTCTTCTCGTTTTTTCGCTGTTGGGAGAATCTTTTTGACAAAATTGTTGGATCTGTACCAGAGTTGAGCGAAAATGGAATTTTGAAATCCGGAAGACGGCAGACGGCAGACGGAAGAAAATGTTTTTAACGGAACACGGAAAACGGAAGACGGAAGAAAACTTTTCACCGGAAGACGACAGACGGAAGACGGAAGACGGAAGAAAAAATCGTCAACGCAGAACCTTTTTTTCTCCGGTTTTTGAAAAAAATAACTGAACAACAAAAAAATTTTTGAATCTGGGTCACTGCCCGTGGACATTCGCGTTCTTCGGGGCTAGTAAATGGCATCTGAAAAGCTATTACTCTTTTACGGTAATAAGAAAAATCCCGGAAGACGGAAGACGGAAGAAAACTTTTTTCCCGGAAGACGGAACAAAAAAATTCACGGAAGACGGAAGACGGAATTCCGCTCAACTCTCCCGTGCGATTTGGAAAGTACGAATTCGACGATAAAGGAGGGCTCAAAGCCAATGTCACTACTTCATTGTACTCCCTCCAATCCTATTATTGCATGGAAACTTTGGCAATTAGTTATGCAATTCTCGTGAAACTGTAAGGTTTTGAAGCCGACTAAACGTTGTAAGAATTATTGCATTTGAAATAAAAACATTGAAAGACATGTTACATGTGTAATGAAGAGGACAAATAAAACAAGATGATCGAATTTCGATGGGCAAGAATGAGAAAAATCAACAAAAATGAGGTGCTAATCCGATCACACACTGCTCTCTCCTTCTTCCATCGGATCGTCGTGTCCGAGGAATTGCAGCGGTCCCATTGCTATTTGACCGTTTTTCGAGAGTTCTCTGCAAAAACGACAAGCAATTGGAATGATTTAGGATTACCGTTTCACGGAGATTTACAATTTGAATGTAGTTTAAAAGTAACACTGAAACTTACAATAATCCAGACTGATAAACGCATCGAACTTCTTTTTTCGATCCTTTCATCTCGGTCGAAACTATTCGGATGGATCCCTTCCAGTTTTTTGGCTGAAAAAAAACAGTTACTCTCTCTTTATCGTTAAATTAATAATCAATCTCACTGTTCCGATTTTGGCCCACACTTCGATGCTTTGCAATCTTTTCATATCCGACGCCGTGATCACCATTTCGAAGACCTGAAAGAAAGCCCCATCATGGCCGAACTTTTTCTCTTCTCTAGGCCATACCGTGTTGGCGCGAAAGTCGATAATACCCGGATGGGGCCTGTAGCCGGTGTCGCCGTCCTCGCCAATCAATTTTATGAACGGACGGAAGTTGCTGCTGTCGCCCTCGACAGTTCGAATGTGCAATTCGTATTCCGAGAGGAGTGCTGTAATTTCAACGGAACAAAACGTGTGTTGCCGACACCAAAAAGTGGACGTACAATAGTTGCCAATGTCCGGATATCCGCACAATAATTCCTTCGTTTCGAGCTCGTAAATCGGCTCGTCCAAGTTGAGAAACACGTGCGTTCCCGTGTTGACTTCGTGCAGTTTCATCTGAAAAAAACAAATTTGAATGTAAAATTGACAAATTCAGGCCACACTCACCTTCCAGACGTGCGTGTAAAATTCGGATTTGGCAAAATCGAGCGACACTCGGACCTTGGCCGGATTTCCGAAATTCGGGCACGAAAGCTGCAAAATAAAGTTCATAATGGGGCTATTTAGGGGATGAAAAAATGATTGTTTTCCGTTTTTTTCCCTATTCAGCGATTTCAAAAAATGGAAAAAAAAACGGAAAGAAATTCGTCGCTCGCAGGGTTTTTTTCCGGCGGGTCTCGCAGCGATTTCCCGTAAGAGACGTTTTATGAGTGGATTTACGAAAATGTTTCTAATTTTTCAGCGAAATTGCCACGTTTTCGCGTTATTTTGAACCGATTTTCACCGAAAAGCCTTAATGTTTTGAACGATATGACGAGGCACTCGAAAATATACAAAAAAAAAGAATTCAAGCGAAATCGGTTGGAAATAGCGGTAAACGTGACAATTTCGCATCAGTTACCATAACAGATAAAGAAAAACTGAAATTCCGTTGAAAATCGGTTGAAAATAGCGGGAAAACGTGGCAATTTCGCTGAAAAATTAGAAGAAAAAAACCCCCCCTTCTCGTAAATCCACTCATAAAACGTCTCTCACAGTAGCCGCATGAAATCGCTGCGAGACCCGCCGGAAAAAAAACGCTGCGAGCGATGCATTTCTTTCCGTTTTTTTCCATTTTTTGACATCGCTGAATAGGGGAAAAAAACTGGAAAACAATCATTTTTTCATCCCCTTTATAGCCCCATAATGGGGTTATTCAGGCTGTGAAAAAAAAATGATTTTTTCCGTTTTTTTACGTCAAAAAACCCAATTCAGCGGTGTAAAAAAACGAAAAAAAAACGGAAAACAAACATACGCTGAATAGCCCCAATAGCCCCATAACACTTTAAAGTATATGAAAACGTACGGTGTACTTGAGGAGCATTCCCTCCTCGTACTTCTCCGGTCTCTCCTGCTGACAGTCCATCTCGAACGTTCGGTGGTCTTTCGCGACGAGGGTAACGGTCGGAATGGCCACCGCAGCCGACAACTTCACTCTCACCGGCGGCATCATCGGGTCAGAGTGCGGCAGAATTTCGTACGGGTGCTGCAAATCGATAAACGAATAGAAAAAGTGAAGAAACAAGTTCGCACCCTCAAACTCATGTACAAGTGCCACGTGGCATCGGTCTCCACACTCCTCAAATCGCTTTTCTTCCACTTTCGCATTGTCGACGTGGCCGGCGAGCCTGAGTGATCTGTGAATCAGTTGAGAACACAAATGTGTGGAAAAACGTACTGCTGGCGGTCATTTGTTTGAAAAACGGTCCCTGATCGTGATTTCGCTCGTATTCAATGTTCGAATTTCGGTAGATCATCGAAAACGGAATGTGATCTCCGTTTTTATGGTGAATTTCCTCGATGAAAAGCTGCAATTCGAGTTCGCTTTAGAGAAACAAACGTGTTTTTGTTTCCGTATTATTTCTTATTTCCATGGCATGTTATGCCGCGTCCAAAGTCTCGGAAAAACCCGGAAAAACCGCAGGTTTTTCTGTCCAAAGCAGGGGTGTGCGGAAAATTTTTTTCGGAAAATTTCGAAAAATCGGTTTTCCGAATTTTTTTTTCGGAAAATTTCGGAAAAATCGGAAAACTCACTTGTTCATTGGTTCAATAAAGTGTTTAAACAACGTTCTAATACAAAAAAATGCTTATTATGATTTGAAATCACTTGAGTGGGCGGAAGCCAAGCAATGGAATATTTTTTTGCAAAAAAATTAGCCGAGAGAAGCTCTCCGGGTCCAGTGTTTTCCGATTGTCAGTGAGAATGAGACGCGCGGTTGTTTCAAATTTTAAAAGACGCTCGCTGCTAGACCCTTCCAAAAATTTTGTGATGCGCCTTTAAAAAGCATACGGTGGTTTCGGACAAATTGACCTTGAATCCACACTAATTTTCCGAAAATTTCTCGGAAAATCGGAAAATTTCGGAAAATCGAAATATTTTCCGCACACCCCTGGTCCAAAGTCGGCCGAAATTTGCGTGAAAAACGGGGGTGTGGCGCACAGCTCAACGAATGTAACCGTACCCCCTAAAACTACGGTATTTTTTAAAAATTTGCGCAAGAATTTTGAATATTTTCAAATATCCTCAAGAAATTAACAAGATTTCCAAAAACTATCGATATTATCGATTTTTTTCTCGATATTATCGATAAATATCGATTTTTTTTGAAAATTTGATAATTTCTTGAGGATATTTGAAAATATTCAAATTTCTTGAGCACATTAAAAAAAATATCGTAGTTTTAGGGTTACGGTTACATTTGTTGAGCTGTGCGCACGCCCGTTTTTCACGCAAATTTCGGCCGACTTTGGACAGAAAAACGTGCGGTTTTTCCGAGATTTTGGACGCATTATACATCAATCGATAGCAAATTTCACGCTGATCATTTTTGTCTCTTGCCACTTTTCGCAATCTCTTCACGTTTTCGAGATATCGCCCAAAAACGTACCTCGGCGCCGACTTTCATCTCTCCGCCAATCACTTGGCGATACACTAAACTGGAATACATCCATTTCAACAAATCGAGTCCGTCTAGAATATCTTTTCCTGGAAAACGTTGTGATATTGAAGTGTTTGTTCTCTCACAAAAAGTTACCTAATTGAGTAATGTGTTGTGGTATGACGCGAATATTCGGTGCGGTGCTTGTAGTGACGTACTCGATTTTGTAGGTGTAGTTCTGGAAGTATGTTTTGAAAAGTTGAACGCGAAACGTGAACGCACAATATTTCCATTTTTCATTTTGACCGGAACCACCGGCACAAGGCCACTCGCATCCTCTTTTATTTCGTCCTTTTCCGAGGATGAGTGGAAGAATTGAAGGAATATTTGCGGATCCTTCTCGTCCACACACAACGATCGATCCGCCAATTTCACTGTTCCCTCGTACGTTTTTGCTGCAAATGTTTACAATTGCAGAGGAAAGTAGAGAGTTGGAAAACGTACTAGAGGGTACGGTATAGTTGTTGTCCAGGAACAAGGCCATCTCGCGGAATCCTTGCCACTTTCGGTATCCGGGCGCCGCGCCCGAGTGCAACCATCCGTTTACACTGAATGAACAAATTTTTTTAGAATTAAACGGCGACCAAAAACGTAGAAAGGGGCGTGGCCTACCATTTTGGCGCGAAATTCGAAATTTAACCCCATTTTTCACATGTCTTTCGTCAAAAATTACCCAAATTTTGTACGGGTTTCGACGATGTTATTGCATAACTTTGTTAAACTAATCATCGCGCACTTTTTGAGCTTAAAACGAGCACGTTTCATTCAGAAATGAATCAATTTAATCGATTTTCAAGTTTTGTGCTGAAAATGCGCGAATTTCAGTCATTCGCCGATACTTTTTGCCGTTTCAGCGCTTAAAATACTTGAATTAACGTGCTTAATCACTTCCGACACTCACTTCGTCTCAAAACTATCCACATCGCACGGTCTCCAGAGCTGAAAATGGGTGCAAGTGCGCCCCGCCCAATAGAGCGATACATTGGCGCGAAATTCTAATTTTAACAGCAAAATTTGTGTTTTTTGCCAGATTAGCCACGAAAAACCGATAATTTCTCATTTGTCTCTCGATACACCGATTTTACAGGCTATTACGAATTTTTTAAGCGCAAGAGCGTTAAATGTGGTCAAGTCGCAAATCACATTTATCCGTTTGAAGGTTTTTGGCTAAAATTGCGTGAATTTCAGTTGCTTTTCGGTAATTTTCGCGGTTCGAGCGCTCAAAATGCTTGTATTTACGTGATTTATCATTCTCAAAACCAGCTCTGTTTGAAAACGGTCAAGAAAGCGCAAAATGAGAAGTGCGGTTTTTAGGCGGCGATCGGCGGCGAAGGCGAAAAAGCAAAGTCTGCGAAAAATGCGCCAAAACGTCATTAATTCACGAAATTAATTTCACGAAAATTTCGAAATTAATTTCACGAAAATTTCGATGTTTTCTCTCTTTAATGTCTTCTTTCGTCGATATCAAACACACAAAAACAACGGAAAAGTGCTGGAATTGCGGCAATTTTCAGAAAACGCGTCTCAGATTAGGCCACGCCCCCCGTGATAGAAGTTTGCGATAAATCGCTAAAATGACTCACAAAACAGTGCATTTTTCCTTCGTGTCCACGTCCTCCATTTCCACGTATTCCAGATAGTAGTCGGGTTGATCGCCGTAGGGCACCAACTCGAAGCGAACTTTTCGCAAGTATCCAATATCGGTGCCGAACTCTAGTTGGATGAGCGCTCCGTCGGTCGTCATCAAAAGTCGACTTCGAGGGAGCTCGTAATGGATGCTCGACTGAGTGCCTGTGACAAAAAAAAATATTGTATTTGCACGCGATCCGGGGGGCTCTACCGTATGCCACAACGATGATGGACGATGTGGTTCCGCCGAGCTCGCCTTGTTTCGAGTAGAGTCGGAATGACCAGCGTCCGGCTGCAAATTAAATCGATATTGTATCGATTGACACGATTCCGCAACAAAACGACAATTTTAAACGCACCCGTTGGTTTTCGCTCCTTCATCAGCGATGTTTGGTAGCGGAAGCTCGTCGTCGCGATCGTCCTCTCGATCAGCCCGTCCACTTGGCCACTGTCGAACCATTTTTCGACGTGGAACAGGAAGAGACAGCCGTCGACAGTGTCCTCCGACACTGTTATTCGGCTGATGTACGTTCCGGCACCTGCAAATTGGAATTTTGTCAGTTGGGCCTACTAGTTTCCGACTTACCGTAACCCTGCTGCTCGTGACCCACTTCCAGACTTGTCAAAACGCCCAAATGTCTGGTGCGTTTGTTGAAAATGAGGTGATAACCGTCGTTTTCGCTGTAGTTGTTCTCGTTGAACAGATAGTTTGGCTGAAGCGAAAAGAGAGCAAGTTTAATCTCTCTCTCTCTCTCTTTCTCTCCCCACCTCTTCCGACCAAATCTTTTCGCTTTTCTCTCCGTTGGCGGCGTGAAGAACGACGAATAGGCGCGTGTCAAAGTCGACGTTGAAGCGCGAGCCGATGTGCACGTCGACAGTGTAGGAGATCACTGAAAATGTCAAAATCCGTTTTTTTTTCCGCTGTTTCGACAGTTTTTCGATAGTCAGTCATCATCACTTCACCGCTCCTGCCCCCTGAGAAAAGCCCGCGAAGTTCAAATGGCGCCCCGCCCCTTTCTTGCAAGTAGTGCGCGCAGTTTTCGCAACGCTGCCGCACGCATTTTGCTCTTCACTTCGACAGTTTGTTGTCGGTTTTTAGTGTTTCCTTTCTGAGAAGAAGATGTGCAACAAGGCGAAAGAATAGGTTTTGAGAACAAAAAATAATAATTTTCTGCTTTAATTTTCAAGAATTCGGTGTTCAGAGCAATGAGAACTCAACGAAAGAACACGGAAGAATTTTTATCTTTTTTAGAAAATTTTTTCATGGAATGTGATCAACTGACGAAATGTATAGCAAAGTGTGCTCTGCTCATAGAAAAATAATTGTAAATTTAGCTTTTCATACAAAAAAGTTATTCGTTCCGTCTTCCGTTAGCCCTCCTTTTTTCACGGGAACAACTCGAATAACTTTTTTGTATGAAGCGCTAAATTTACAATTATTTTTCTATGAGCACAGTTCACTTTGCTCTACATTTCGTCAGTTGATCACATTCCATGAAAAAATTTTCTAAAAAAGATTTTTTAAAAAATTCTTCCGTGTTCTTCTAGAAAACTAGAACTCACTGGACGCTTCATAGGCGATGCGCGCCCTCTTCTTTTCCTCCTTATCACGTTCGAATTTGACTGAAAATTCAAAAACAATTGAGAGTACCGTAATCCCCGACGCCCTCGCGTACCTCTCCTCATCGTCCTCTGCACCACACGCGCCGCCTGATTCCGACGTTCCCGTTCGCGCGGCGAGAGATCCGCTTCTTCGTCGTCGGACGGCAATTGGACTTCCTGAAAAATGACGGGAGGCCTAGTAGTTTTTTCCTCCCCGGCGCGGCCTAGAAGCCCAAACCTTGTCGCTGAACTGCGAGATGCGACTCCACGCGTTCGAACTGCCGCTCACAATGGTTCGCAACGAATTTCCAGTGGACATTCGCGTGTCCGGGGTGTGGATGGCCGGAGTTTCCGGCACATCCTCGTCCGCTTCTTCTTCCGACGATTCCGATCCTTCTCGGCCGTTTTCCTCCTCGGCAATTTGTGAGCCAGTCGGTGGCCGGGACGAGTAAGTTGACTTTGGCCGCGAAGATCCGGATCCAGCGGATCCAGACGTTGACGGTGGGGTCTGAAAGTGACATTTTTAAAGGACCAGGGAACCCTAACATTTTTTGTGGCTGTTTGAATTGGGCTCTTATGGGGCTATTCAGCGTATGTTTGTTTTCCGTTTTTTTTTTTCGTTTTTTTTACACCGCTGAATTGAGTTTTTTGACGCAAGAAAACGAAAAAAAACGGGGAAAAAAATCATTTTTTTCACAGCCTGAATAACCCCATTATTGCCTCAAAAATGCCAATGAACGAAACGGCGTGCAGTTGAAGTTGTGGCCGTGGTGGCCTAGAAAACTCCGGTGTGAAAACTCTTCCCCTTGTGAGCAGTTTAATGCTCTTGCACTCTGTACGGATGCTGATTTGTGTGAATGAATGTTTTGCAACGTATGAAGATTTTGCCGAACGCCAAAAAAAAATCGCAAGGCCTAGAACTTTTCTCGGCCACGGCAGAGTTGAGCGGAAGAACTCAACGGAAGAACACGCAAGAATTTTTTATCTTTTTTAGAAAATGTTTTCAAGAAATGTGATCAACTGACGAAATGTATAACAAAGTGAACTGTGCTCATAGAAAAATAATTGTAAATTTAGCTTTTCATACAAAAAAGTTATGCCTTCCGTCTTCCGTTAGCCCCCTTTTTCACGGAACAACTCGAATAACTTTTTCGAATGAAAAGCTAAATTTACAATTATTTTTCTATGAGCAGAGTTCACTTTGCTATACATTTCGTCAGTTGATCATATTTCATGAAAAAATTTTCTAAAAAAGATAACAATTCTTCCGTGTTGAGTTCTTCCGCTCAACTCTGGTCCGCGGCCACAACTTTGACTAAGCGCTGTTCCATTCACAGCTATTTCTGAAAGTTGGCGCTCGGACAGTGAATGTGGAGACACACATAAAGTCCTTTAAGGTCAAGGAATCGAAAAGCCCACCTGTGCGGCAGGAGTCTCCTGCCGGCTCAATCGTTTGCTCCGAGTGCTTCGTGCCGGCTCCCGATCGGAACTCGACGTCGACGGGGTTCTTCGGGCGGGAGTTCGATGCGAATGAGTGCTGCCACGTGTCAATGGCGAATGTTTCTGAGTGGATCCCAGCGCACTGTCCGCTTTTTCTCTCTCTTCGTCCGTTCCGCTTTCGATCCCGCCGGCTACTGAAACTCCAATTTGTCTTCAAGTTGTAGGGGAACTCAACGGAACAATTTTTATCTTTTTTAGAAAATTTTTTCATGGAATGTGATCAACTGACGAAATGTATAGCAAAGTGAACTGTGCTCATAGAAAAATAATTGTAAATTTAGCGCTGCATACAAAAAAGTTATTCGAGTTGATCCGTGAAAAAAGGAGGGCAAACGGAAGACGGAACGAATAACTTTTTTGTATGAAGCGCTAAATTTACAATTATTTTTCTATGAGCACAGTTCGCTTTGCTCTACATTTCGTCAGTTGATCACATTCCATGAAAAAATTTTCTAAAAAAGATAAAAAAAATTCTTGCGCGCTCAACTCTGGTACGAATCAGAGAACAACAAGTGTGTTTGTGTACTCACCGACATTGTCGAAATCGCTGTCCTCCTCGAGTATGCGATCCTCTTCCGAATAGTGGTCCGAGCCGCTTTGTTGGTTCAAATTGGCACGCAACTCGTCACGTATCATCTGGGCTTTTCTGGAAAAAGTCAACTGTGTGAGAGGCTATAATAAATTGTGTATGTGTTACCTCTCCGTCATGCTCTCAGCCCTTTCCGACTGTCTGGAGCTGGAAATGGAGTTGCCGGTCCCAGAGTCTTTCCAATTTCCGTTCAAACTCGTCGCCGACGACTTTTCCGTCCCTTTCTCTCCGCCTTTTTCCGCCATTTTATCCATTGTCTTCCGTTGTTCGACTACTGTAGTTTTGACAATGTTCGTCCCGATTGGGACCGTCCGTCTATTGTATCTTTCTGGTTTTTCCGTCGAGAACGATTTCGGCGCGTAGGCGTCCGAATTCTGGAGTTGTTGCCGCTTTCGGGGAACGTATCGGCTGTGCTGGACCGGAGGAAGACGTTCTCTGCAAATGAGATTAATGTTTCGATAAAGTATTGATAAATAAATGTGGAGAGAATGCTTTTAAAACTTTATCGATAAATTTATCGATAAAGTCAACGACCGGCTCAGGCTTTTTGAAGGCGGAAGGAACTTTTGAGACTTTTGATCCTCTTGCAATCAATAATCCGATCGAACCCTAACAATGCAGGCTTCTTGGGACCGAGTTTCAGGCTTATCGGATTATCCGTTTCCCGAAATTGCGGTCTTTTCGGTCTTTGATCTACATATCTCGGGACCACATGATCCGATAGGTCCGAGCAAAGTTTGGACCCGATCGGATGACTCGTCCAGGCCTTAAAAAGCCCTAGTTCAGGCCCCCCGTACCTTTTCTCAATGCTGTTTCCCGACGAATTGCCGGAAGTGTCAATTCCACCGGATCCTCCTGTCGACGAACTTTTATAGTCTGCAAGACGGGGAGTACTGTAGTGTGTCAATTGTGTGCGCTTGAATTTACCCGGTCGATGGTACGGTAATCTCGGCGCAAACTTGGACGGATGAATTTCCGGCAAATGAACGTCTCTTCCGTTCGCATTCGACACCAAAATCGGTCGTTCATGACGTGGACAGGCGATGATCTGCAAAATTGTGATCAAGAAACATTGTTTCTAACGCGGCGCGTCCAAAGTCTCGGAAAAACCCGGAAAAACCGCAGGTTTTTATGTCCAAAGCAGAGATGTTGGGAATAAAAATTTTACTCTACGGAACACGGAAAACGGAAATTTTTTTTTTACGGAACACGGAACACGGAAAAAAGCGTTTTCAAGAGAATTCCAGTGATTTTTTTAAAAATAATGTTTTGTTTAATTCAATTATCTGACTGACAAGGCAGCTGTTTGACTCATGTGAAAGTTTTACTGAAAATTTCATAAAAATAACAAAACCAACAACACAACAGTAAACAACTACAGTAAAAAACGACTGAAAATGGAATCCACTTTTCACGAATATGGTCCGAATCCGAAAATTTTCAAATTTTGACCACAAGACGTCAATTGTCCTAATCTTTCCGGAGATAAATTTGATCTACGAGGCGAGCATTTTTCCGCGGAAAATATAGTTTATACGGAACACGGAACACGGAACACGGAAATTTTTTTTTTTACGGAACACGGAACACGGAAAAAATATTGAAAAAAACGCGGAACACGGAACACGGAATTCCCAACATCTCTGGTCCAAAGTCGGCCGAAATGTGCGTGAAAAACGGGGATGCTTAACGAATGTAACCGTACCCCCTAAAACTACGGTATTTTTTGAAAATTTGCGCAAGAAATTTGAATATTTTCAAATATTCTCAAGAAATTAACAAATTTTCAAAAAATACCGTAGTTTTAGGGGTACGGTTACATTCGTTCAGCTGTGCGCACCTGCCGTTTTTCACGCAAATTTCGGTCGACTTTGGACAGAAAAACGTGCGGTTTTTCCGGGTTTTTCCGAGACTTTGGACGCGCCGCATAAATGATTCTCTCACCCGCGGACTATTAGTTGCCAAAATCTCCTCGACCGTCGTGATTAGGACACCTTCGGGCGTGTAGAATCGATGAATTGCAATCTGAAACGGCGAGACACATTTTGTGAACATTGTTCTGGCAACCCGTGTAAACCTCCAAATGAGTGGAACACTCGGTCAAAAGTTGCTCCATCGTCGGCATTTTCATCGGATTTATCAGCGTTTTGTAGAATTTGCCTTTTCCGTTCAAAACGAACAATACCTGGAAACGTGGTGATTGCGGATCAGGCACCCGATTTTACGACATTTTTTTCCCCCGATAAACTTACGATTTCACACCTGAAACTGTCATTTTTTAGCGATTTTACGGTGTTTGCGTACTGGGCACTCGATTTTACGCGAAACTTGTGATTTTTGATGTTTGAGACGGGGGAAATGCACTCAAAATTACCTTTCCGTCGTTCATTTTCCAAGAAGAATATGGAATTCTCGAAAAAATTGGTGTGGAGAAAACAGAAGGCAGAAGAGACGAATCGTAGGAAGAAGAGAGAGAGAGAGAGAAATTGGAGTCGTAAAAATTGTGCTCTTTGCTCATGATTTCCTTATTGTTTTTCGGCCGTCTTCGCCCCACAAAACTACATTTTTTTCGTTTTGTTTTTCACTTGTTCCCATTATTTGCGTCCTCGAGGGACACGACGCACTTTAAGCGTTTTTTAAGGTAAAGTTTCCTTATTTGTTTCAAATTCGCCTTGAAATTTAATCGATTCCTTCTATTTTGTTGGAATGGAAGAGTTCAACACACAAAAAAGTCGTGAAATACAGTGTCTGGTACGCAAACACCGCACATTTCACACACTTTAAGCGCTACAGTAACCCATAAAAGCGCGCACGCTTTTTGCGGCGAGAACAATTTTTCATTTTTCGCGCGAAACCTTGGCGACTTTCGGCGCGAACTGTAATCGTTCAATTTCACGAAGTGTGGGCATTGATTTTCGGCAATCGCGGTGGAATCGGCTGCCTTGGGCCGACGACGTGGCGGACATTTTTGCAAGGACTCTCAAATCTGCAAACAAAATCGGGTAAAACTGACCACTTTCGCGGCGATTAGACTGTAGAGATTTCGAAGAGTTCGAGACATTTGGATACGGGCCGGAAGGTTCGGAGTGGTCGGCATCTGACACGGATTACGGTACGTTTTCATGAATTCAGCAGGTTTTCTCTGATTTTTGTGCTCAAAGGCAATGAAAAATGCATGTGCGACATGAAAACACACTAATTCCCACAGAATTAATGACGTTTTGGCGTTCTTTTTTCGCGGACTTTGCTTTTTCGCCTTCGCCGCCCAAAAACTTCTGATTTTGCGCTTTCTTGACCGTTTTCTGACAGAATTGATTTTTACTTACTTACTTAGTTACTTACTTAGTAACTAAGTAAGTAAGTAAAAACAGCGAAAATTACCGAAAAGCAACTGAAATTCACGCAGTTTTAGCCAAAAACCTTCAAACGGATAAATGTGATTTGCGACTTGACCAAATTTAACGGTCTTTCGCTTAAAAAATTCGTAATAGCCTATACAATCGGTCTATCGAGAGACAAATCAGAAATTATCGATTTTTCGTGGCTAATCTGGCGGAAAACACACATTTCTTGGTATTCAACACTAAAATAGTTGAGCTGATGGAAAATGAATAAATGTTCGAGAAATGAAACCGTAAAGTCGAGTGTGAGTTGGATGTTTGTGACCAGGTAATGCGAGAATCGACCGACCGACTGAATACAAATCCCTCTTTTCATTCTCTCTCGAACAATACAATATTCTTGACGTCTTCATGCGACAAAACAAGTCTAATCCCCGGCTATCTAAATGCATCCAATCACCCGATTTTCTATTGAAATCCCGCTTAGCCGAGCGAGCTCGGGGAGCAATGCGATACTTTTTTTTTGGGAAAAAACTGCTCTAGCTCACTTTTCTAGTTTCAAAAATTATCGGATCGGACCCAAACAAACTTTGCAGGCGATTTGGAGTTGGATTGAACCACTCCAAAACTGCATTGATCGGATCTATGGATTATTAGCAAAAATCGGCTCTCAAGCACTATAACTCGACAGTAAATTATCCGATCGGGCTGAAACTTGGACCCAACCAACTTCAATCCAAGTCCAAGAAGTCTGCAAAGTTTGGGTCCGATAGGATCATTGCATTGCAGTTGCCCTTCTAATATAGAGTAGTGAACTTTCCTTTTCGGTTTCAAAAGAATATGTATTTGTGTTTGCAATTCGGAGAAAAAAAGACTAACCCAATACGCCTGTCCTCCGTTCGTTTTATTCGGATGTCGTGTCTTTGCAGCCGAATTTTTCTCTTGAATTTTATCCAAATCCACTCCTTTTGGAGGATTTGAGGACGATGCCACGTACCTGGAAAAAAAAGTCTTTGTGCAGTTCTCTAAATAAACTCACTTTCCCAAGTGCACAAGTTGATCTAATCCGTCAATGTTGGTCCGACCCATCGGAGTCGTTATTCTTCGAACCTGAAAATTGTTGTGAATTTTTTTTCTTCAAATTTCCGTCCCTTATGAGTCATAACACAAACTCTTTACGTAGTTTCAGACTAGACACATAGCACATAATCAAAAAATTATTGGAAAAATAGGTCTTCCTAATTCGTCGCGCGGGATTTTGTGTCGTATCTTACAAGACCTTCCTCAATTTTGGACTCTGCGATCAGACCAGAAGACCAAACAATATATCAAAAAAATGTGTGAACGCTACTCGATTTGGCATACAAAGTAACGCCCGGCGCACCCGGTTTGGAAACGTTTCGTACTCTCCCACCAGAGTTGAGCGGAAGAACTCAACGGAAGAATTTTTATCTTTTTTAGAAAATTTTTTCATGGAATGTGATCAACTGACGAAATGTATAGCAAAGTGAACTGTGCTCATAGAAAAATAATTGTAAATTTAGCGTTTCATACAAAAAAGTTATTCGAGTTGTTCCGTGAAAAAAGGAGGGCTAACGGAAGACGGAAGGCATAACTTTTTTGTATGAAACGCTAAATTTACAATTATTTTTCTATGAGCACAGTTCACTTTGCTATACATTTCGTCAGTTGTGCACATTTCATGAAAAAATTTTCTAAAAAAGATAAAAATTCTTCCGTGCTCTTTCGTTGAGTTCTCATTGCTCTGAACACCGAATTCTTGAAAATTAAGGCAGAAAATAATTTTTTTTTGTTCTCAAAACCTATTCTTTCGCCTTGTTGCACATCTTCTTCTCAGAAAGAACACACTAAAAACCGACAACAAATGTTTTTTCACTTGGGTTTTCAGTGTCGAACTTCGCGGGCTTTTTCATGGAGCAGGAGCGGTGAAGTGATGATGACTGACTATCGAAGAACTGTTGAAACAGCGGAAAAAAAGGATTTTGACATGATCCGGACATTTAGAGACAACCTTATTTTGTGACAGGCTGCTCGCAATATTCATAAGAAACGAAACAAAAAAAAGCATCTATGATCTTAAAAGCTCTTTCCTTGGAGTCTTTGAGCACAAACCAGAGATGTTGGGAATAAAAATTTTACTCTACGGAACACGGAACACGGAAAACGGAAAATTTTTTTTTTTTACGGAACACGGAACACGGAACACGGAAAATTTTTTTTTTTACGGAACACGGAACACGGAAAACGGAAATTTTTTTTTTACGGAACACGGAACACGGAAAAAATATTGCAAAAAAACGCGGAACACGGAACACGGAACACGGAACACGGAATTCCCAACATCTCTGGCACAAACATGTCCAGATGACGCCAAAATATAGCCACGCACTGTAGGTTCATTTCTATGAATGTATACATCGAAAAATGCTCGCAAACAACAACTCATAACTGGATAATATCGAAAGTCACGCGGCTCCGTAACTCCATTACTCGCACACTTTCTCTCTTTCTCTCTTTTCCATTTATCACGAGTTTATAGAGTTTACGGAGGGCCAGATGTATTTCTATAGCTTTGGAGCACGGAATCTGGAGCCAGAAACATGCAAATTGTCTTCGAAAAGGGTTGCTCGAAACGCGGTAAGAGTTGTATTAACAAAAAAAAAAAAACGAACGCCATAGGGTAAAAACATGGTCCGATTGAGTTCGTCCATCAAATTATTGATCGTCTTGTAGCGATGATGGGAGATTGGCACTCGAACACCCTAAAAATTAATTTACCGTTTCAAACAGACGCCTTGCTTTAAAAATCCCCCAAAAAAAAGTGTGCTTACAGTGAAGAACAAGTCGCCTTCTTTGTAGAAATAGCAAGTTTTGGCGGAATACGGCCGCGTGAACGTCCGTGACGGATTCTCGTACGTCTTCATTGTGCCGTTTTGCGGCAGTGCCGGAAGAATCTGCAAATGTTGTACTCTTCATGAATTCGAATCACTCCGCGCTCATTTCCTAGTCTAACCTGAAGATTCTTGTACATTTTGTTAGAGAGTGTAGAGAATTTTTCGGTGGATTTTCTCACGGAATATTCAGAGAATTTGGGGGCACACAGGGCTTAGAATAATAATAATAGTAATAATACGAAGAAGAAGAAGAAGAAGAAATGTATAATATCAGACTCTGGCCTACGGGGACTTGAAGGGCTTCATGTGATTTGGGCAGAGAGATAGAGAGAATAAGAACTTACTGATGATGTGGACGGCATCGCGAAGTCCCAATCTCCAGCATCTTCCATCAATGTTGAGACTGCAAAAACAATGGGGATGAGGTGGTAATGAGGGGGGAATTTGCGAACCGGAAACAAATTTTCCCTAGAGTTTCAGGGTATTGAAGGCTTGCTGCGATCAGTCAATTGAGAGCGTAGGCCTATGAATCATAGGCGATGATATGCCTATCAGGAACCAATCGCGAACAAAAATTGCGTGCAATCTATGGCGAGAGAAAACGTCACTTAGAGTTTTGGTGAAACGGGCAAAAAAAAAGTTTTGAAGGGGTGAACAAAGCGAACAATAAAAAGTTGTTCACTTTTCCACTCCGCCAACTCTTTCTCTTTCTTCTTCTTCTCTACCACTTCCTTCTACTCTTTCGCTTATTTGGTTTGTCTCTTTTTTCCCATGGCAACCTTCTTCTTCTTCTTTTGCTCTTTCTCTCTCTCTCTCACCCTTTTTTTTGATTATCACCCCTGACAACCTTGATGAGGAAGGAAGGGAAAACGGAGAAAAACGGGCCGGGGAAAGTGAATAAAAATCTGGGAAATTGGATTGGATTTTCTTGTTTTTGAAAGACGAGAATGGGCTACGAAAAGGCGGGGGAACCTTTTTTCGGATGGAAAAATTGAATTTAAAAAAAAATCAATCTATCAAAAGCAGCTCCTAAAATAGGGAAATGCAGCGACTAAACTATAAAAAACAGCGTCTAAAATTACGATAAGCAGCGCCTAAATTTGTCAAAAGCAGCCCCGGTGCTGCTATCGATAATTTAGTCGCTGCTATCGATAATTTAGTCGCTGCTTTTGATAATTTAGTCGCTGCTTTCGATAATTTAGTCGCTGCTTTCGATAATTTAGTCGCTGCTTTTCTCAATTGAGCCCACTAGAATACTTGTACCATTTAAAGTATTTAAATTTCAGTTCCTTGGCGTCACACAATCAAAAACCTGAACTATTTTCCTCCCATAATGTTCAACTGTAAAAAATGGTGCATCTCTCATTCATCGCTGTCAATTCCTACTTCGATTTCAGATTTTCAAACATTTTTCCGCGCAATTTCACGAAAATCGATGCGTTTCTTCCGACGACGCCTGCGAACGTGAAGATGGAATCCATTGCCCCGTCATTCCCTCGTCTTCCTCATTCTGCTCACGATGTCGTCCCTCCTCGAATCCGTTTACCTCTTCATCTCGTCCCGATTCCGAAAACTCGATAAGTAAGTCTGTTTCCCAAAATTCTAGGACTAATTTTTGTAAAAAAAAAAATGTTTTTGTTCACTGTTTCAAAGTTTCAATTCAATAACTACACAATGTATAATTTTCATGGCTCGCGTTGACTTTTTGTTGAAAAATGACAAGAACTGTACAGAATCAATGAATGAAAATATTATTTTTTTGTCTGTTTCATCTAAACACCATAAAATTAGGGTTTTAAGTTAAAATGTTGAACTGATGTTCAAAGTGTCATAACAAATTATTCAGAAACATAAAAAAGCGATTCGGATTCACGGACAAGGAAAAAGAGGATGAGTACGGATGGACGGACTTGGACCGGCTGAATTTAATACGCGTCTGTCAAAGTCATCGAGAATGGGACCAGCGAATTATTGCGATGCGGAGGGCCTACAGAGACATCAACAGTCAGCCGAGGTTCCTCACCGAAAATGTACGTTCTTTTCGCTTTCAAACATGGCTCGGATTTTGTTGTCAAAGTGCACGGGTGTCATATTTATCTGTGTGGCAATGAGAGGCAATACGGACAGACACAAAGAAATTTCAAAAATTTTTAAAAAAAGAACTGTTTCAGTGCTGTCGTGAAGAACTGGAACGTCTGCTAAGCCTGCCCACTCCGTCGCTTTCGGAGAAATCGAAAATGGAAAAATGGGCGGAGCATTTCATTTTCAAGGACGGAAAGCAATCGGAAGAAGAAGAGGAAGACGAAGAGGAAGAAGAGGAAAATCACGAGATTACCTTCAACAATAATTATTTGCCAGCCAATTGTACCACAAAAATCAGCCGGCATAACCAGTTAAAGTGATTTGATTGTTCTAAAATTTGAATTCTCCCAATTTTTTCCGGCTTTCATCGAATGAATATAATTTCTCTGTCTGTGTGTACTTTCAGCATTTGAGAAAATAACTTTTTTTCCATTAAAAAAAAACCGTTCAATTAAATTGGCATTTTGAAGCATCCGATGTTGACGTGAAGCACACGCAAGTGCACCAATTCGATTTCCAAATCAATACATCCCGAAAGGATTTTTGCCTTTTTATCCAGATTCAGCTGAAATTTTTCCGAAAAAAATAGATGTTAGGTCCGGCTCCGTGGTAACCGCTCGGAGCAGTTTTTCGTAAAGTTTCAAAAGCTCACATCGGTGAAAGCGGCGCAGAGTCCGGCGATGTGCTCGGCTCCGGGAATTGGCAACGAAAAACAGATTGGCGGCGGGTTTCGGACTGAAAAAAATCTATATTCTTTTGCTTTCTACAAATCTTCAGGTTGATTTTCTACAATTTTTTCGACTTCAAAAAGTCAATTTTAGGCCTAAGCATTTGCAGAACTCACTCGAAATTTCCTCGCTGAAATAGTGTCCGTCCACTCCGATCGAAAGGTCCAGACCGATCGAAACTGGGTTGTAGGTGGCGTTTACGCAAACTGCAATCACACATTTTTTCTCAGTTTCACAATTTTTCTTTAAAAAAATGTTTCTTCGGGATTGGTTCTGTTGTGGTACCCGAAAATATATCAAAAATTGCACGTCAAACAAAGAATTGTAAATTAATTCGATAAAAAGCTTCAAAAATTATAATCTTCAAATTCTTAAACTATTTCCCACCTGAATGCTTGAATTCTGGAAATTCGGTCTGAAGGCAGCATGCACAATTTCCGTGCACACATTCGCATCCGTTCTCCGAAACTTCCGCCTTTTTGTGGTAGTATTGAACTGAAATATCCATGTAAAAACAGTTTCAGTTTCAGCTTTGCACTTTAAAAGTTTCTTTTTGTTTTTATTGAGCTGCATGAATGCAAGCTTGCACTATCATAATATTTTTTAAAAACCAACTTTCGACAGTTTTCTGTTCGGTCGACACCTTCATTTTGTACTGATTCGAGTGCGCACTCAACGTCGACGTCGGATTTTTCAGATTGAGAACGATTTGATCTGAAAATAACTTCTTTTTTTGCCGCTTACATTTCTATCTGCTCCGCCGCACTCAGTACTTTGCACTTTTCAGTTTTGTCGCCAAATGTATTTCCGATAAATTCTGATAAAGATGCAAAGTACTGAGTGCGTAAAAGTACAAAAAAAAGGCTCACTCTGGTCAATTCTCGAGTCGTCCATCTCAAAAATGATTTTTTCGAAACGAGCGGGCAATTTGATCGATCCGGCCACAATTGCATCGCCATTTTTCGGAAAATCCACGTATTTCGCCACCGTTTTCCATTTGTCGTCCAAAATATTGATGCGGAACGGGTTGCCCACTGGTTTCAGCGATTTTATCGAGAATTTTAGGCAAGTCCGCTCTTTCTCCACTAATTTTTTGGTCGACGAATAGGTGGAAACGAGGGTAAGTAGGGAGAGAAGAAGGAGAAATTTCAGCATGTTTATTGGGTTGTTTTGGGGAATTTAGGGCGATTGGGGGATAAGAAATAGAGCGGGGTCGGGTGATTTTACACTTTTTTACACATAAATATTGACCTTTACAACGTATCCATTAGTTTTGAAACATAAAAGAATTGTGCTTCAAATAATGAACAGAAAGAATTTGGGTAATGTCGTTTTTTTTTTACGAACTTTGAGATCTGAAAATATGCATTTTTTCCTCTATTTTATGCGCATTACTGAATTTGATCTATTAACGAAAAACATTCACTGAAAGTTTGAAAATTGAATGCACCTTCTCGCATCGATGTTCGCATCGATCGATTGATAAAAAAAACACAAAAAACTCGACAAAAACAATCGGAAACCCTTATTTACGCGGAGTACGGTAGGTCAAACTGAGGGTCTCGCAGCGATTGGACAAAATGTAGCGATAAACAAGATGCGCCTTTAAAGCGACAGTACTCAAGGGGTTAGCCTCTGGGAAGACAGGCAGGGCAAGGAGAAAAAAAAGAGAATGATTGTGGCAGAATGGACGGTCCGTCGGGGAGAATAGACCGCAACGCGCCCAAACATCGCACCTATTTTGATGGCCGGACAGGGACCGTTCGAGATTTTCGCACCTGTCACCGAAATCAGAGGAGTTTACGAGTGTTTTGATGGACAGATGATCACGTAGACAGACCATCGAAACACGGGTTCGTAGTTTGGACCCTACTGAGGACCATCTTTGCCGAGAACCTTTCTCTTTTCTTCTCCTTGCCCAGAATGTCTTCCCAACGGCCAACTGATGCAACGCAACGAACCGAGTGTCGTTGGCGGATTTCTTTAACTGTTCTGCTTGTCTTTCGTACTCTCTTCACGAATACTCGTTTTCATGCAATCAATTTCCACTCAAAAGCTAGGAATTCTGTGAAATTCGAATTCTATCGACTTTTCGGACACATTTCCACTTATTTGCACTTGAAGAACCTCATCCTCGAGCTTTATTGCAAAATTTCACAAGAAATTGTGCTTTGCGAACGCCCAAAACAGAATTTCGCAATTTTTCACAATGTTTTGCAAAGATGTCTTGCTATTTCGAGTGTTTTTAGTTTTGCATTCATTCTTCCATCTGCATCAATATCATTTTTGTGAGTTTTTTAGCTGAAAATTTTGAAAATCTGAAAATTTCGACGACTTTCTTGCGACTTCGCTTTCAAAATTCAACGCTTGCTTCTAGCAGTGGCCTAGAAATGCGCAACGTGCGGCCGTGGCCGACACAGCTCAAGCGAGTGTGACCGTAGCCGCGTGCGCCTTTAATGCTACTCTCACAACGAAAACGGAAAATCGCAAATTTTTTCCTTCGATTCCTAAACTTTTTCTGTATTTTTCAGCCGTTTTGCGCGATTTTTCAGCCAAATTTTGTAATCGTAAATTAAATAATTTGATTTTGAACATAAAAATGCTGTAAATTCGCGTATTTGTGCCCCAAAAAATGTCGTAGTCCTCGGATTTATAATCGATTTCTCGTTTTTCCGTTCTTATCACAGTTTTTGTTTGCAGGAAACTCCTATTTCTGGGTAGCAAGACGAAATGAGGTGAGTGATTTGACATTTTCTTGTGGAAGAACAATACTCTTACGAAATTCAGCGACCAAACGCCTAAAGATTACTGTTTTTAGACTATAATTTATAAATCTAGCAAGAAAACTGTTTTTCTCAAATTTTCATGAAACAGGAGCCTAAATTAAATTCTTTTCAGCAATCTCCGTCTGCAAAAACGTTTGGCTTCGGCCGTTTTGAAGTGCGGAAAGCACCGCGTCTGGCTTGACCCCAACGAGGTCAGCGAGATCTCCGGAGCCAACTCCCGCCAGAGCATTCGCAGACTCGTCAGCGACGGACTCATCATCCGCAAGCCAGTCACCGTTCATTCCCGTTTCCGCGCCCGCCAGTACGAGGAGGCCCGCAGAAAGGTACATTTTATTCAGAAAATACATAAATGGCAGAGTTATTGGTGTCAATTATCGAATATTTATAAAAAGAAAACAATTTTTAACCATCTCTCTTTGCAGGGACGCCACACCGGATACGGAAAGCGCCGTGGTACTGCCAACGCCCGTATGTCCGAGAAGACCCTATGGATCCGACGCATGCGCGTCCTCAGAAACCTTCTCAGAAGATACAGAGACGCCAAGAAGCTCGACAAGCACCTCTACCACGACCTGTACCTCCGCGCCAAGGGTAACAACTTTAAGAACAAGAAGACCCTCATCGAGTACATCTTCAAGAAGAAGTCCGAGAACAAGAGAGCCAAGCAGCTTTCGTACGTTTCCTTTCTATTTGTAGCTTTATTTGCGACATGGAATCCAGTTCAAAATGTTCAATTATTTTCTTTTCAGTGACCAGGCCCAGGCCAGACGTGACAAGAACAAGGAGAGCCGCAAGCGCCGTGAGGAGAGACAGGTCGTCAAGCGCGCCGAGCTTCTGCGAAAGATTTCCCAGAGCGAGAAGATCATCGCCGGAAAGTAAAAACTTTGTTGTTTTCCTCTGCAATGTCAATAAAGTTATTTGTTGGTCACTTAAAACCCTGAAGCGGATGCTCTTCTCCTGCCTCCAGAGCTGTCCGATTGCCCTCTCTAACCAAACACAAACTGTAACCATTTTCAGTCTTCCATGATACTTCCCAGGTTCACTTTTTTCTCGAAAAAATGCTTAGGATTCAGGCGGGGGAATGCGAATTGAGGCGCACCAAGTGTTCAATGTAAGCGTTCAATTGTGCGAGTTCTTCAACGTCGACCTGTCGGATCGGGGTTATTACCAGGTTTTCCCCGAGATTTTTCTGGATAATCCAGAAAAAAGCGGTTAAGGTTCGACTCAGACCCAAAAAATCGGCGGAAATTTGGTCGGTCGACATTTCACACGATTCGGATACGGATCGAGAGTACACCGGGTAAAAATCGGAGGGATTTCGAGCATTTTCAGATGTTTTCAGGCCGAAAAGACCGAATAATATCCTTTTGGCGCACGTTTATCAGGGCGCCGCCGTCAGTAGGACCGTCGAAGTGACGTATCAACACGAACAATTCAAATTGGGTACGATTATCGATTTTATGTCGAGAAGGAAAACGAGGGCGCCAAACTTTGAATTTCAAATTGACAAAAAAGGCGTTGCTGGTCTTTTTTCTGAAAAAATATCATTTTTGAAACACCCCCAACCCCCATCTCCATTTATTTTCTTTTCAGTAAGTTTCACATTTATTCCAGATGATTGGTTTCACATTTCGGTGCAATTCAACTCTACGCTCAATTTGTGTGAGCCACAAAAATTGGAAATCGAGGTGGAATTATTGTATGCTCAGATTAGTTAATTGAAAAAAAGCAATAAAAGTTTAAAGGTACATGGATCGATATCATCCGCCGCAGTACGAATCATTCCAGAAATTGACCAAACGCGTTGTGGAGGTAAAATTTATTTCAATTCTAACTCAAAAGCATTGGCAAAAGTTGCCTTCTCTCTCGTGGACGAGAAGGTGTCGGGCGGCCTGGGGTGGGTCAGCCTCAGGTATCCAAACGGCTTGGGACGGGGGGTGGTCTCGTCTCGTGGTACCAAAGGAAATGTTACATGAAACTTTATTTCGTGCAGCATCTCCCCCCGTCTCGTGGTTTCCTTCGCCGGCGTCCCAACTGTTTGGATACCTGGGTCAGCCTAAAAAAAATATTCAAAAATAATACAGTTTCAAAAAACATTTAATCGAAATATTGTTCCCTTTAAAAAGTTTGTCTCGACAAAGAAGTGGGTACTTGCAGATTCCGCTGGAGCCGACTCGCCTGGTGGCGGCCGCCCGTTCCCTCTATTTCGACTCCTCCTACATGTCCGCAATCACGATGATCGTCTACAGTAGTCTGGTTATGGTCGCCACGCGGCAAAGAAGAAACACTCCCGATACGGTAACTGAATCTTTTGTGGAAAATTTCGCGTTGATTGAGCATTGCTTGCAACAAAAAAAACAGGGGGCGAGAGAGAAACGATTTGCGTGCGACGAAGGCACAGACGCAGGCGCGAAACTGTTTTTTTTTTCAAACTTTGTGAAAGGTATTCCAGAGCACGACATCGAAGAGCACAAAATTGCGGCGAATTTACAACTCGTCCGCCCACGCACTTTTATTCGCCACCCGATCCATTCAGCAGTTTATCGTCCGAAATTCGCGTCTTCTCAACGCCAGTGTCTCTGTCGGTACGTTTATAATTTTTTTTTTTCGAATTTCTAGAAAAATCTTCCAGCTCTATTGTGCAAAAAGCAATTATTGCAGATATTGTGGACGTGGCGGCGGAAATGAAGGCCGCCCTGATGAGATTCGACACTTCCGAGCAGGCGGGACGGTGTCTGGAGACGGACGTCTCCGGATGGAGCACCAAAATCACACTCATCTTCCAGCAAATGCTCGTTTTGTTCCGAAAATCCAATGGTACATTTTTATTGAGTTTTTAACAAGACAAATTGAAAAATTTCAGAGCTCGGCCAACAACTGCTCCTCGTTTTCGATAAACAGCGTCGTGCGGTTTTCCGTGAGGCCTTCTGGCTCAACGAACGATCCATCGACGAGATTTCCTTAAGAACACCCGCTTCGGTACTTGAAGTACGCGTTTTAATTGTTTTCTTTGAATTTTCTGCATGGCTGGGCAAAAGGCCTGCCGAGGCCTGGACTTTTGCCCCACTCGCAATGATCCGATCGGACCCAAACTTTGCAGGCTTCTTGGACATGGGTTGAAGCATACTGGGACCAAGTTACAGCCCGGTCGGATTATTTTCTGTCGAGATAGGTGGATCATTCGCCGAAATTGGCCGGAAGCCCGGGCTTTTTAGAAAATGATCCATCTCGGGACCCGACGATCTGATCGAGCTGAAACTTGGTCCCAATGGCTCTCAATCCAACTCCAACAAGACTGCAAAGTGGCAGCAAAAACCAGAGTTGCCACGGGCCGGGCCGGGCCGGGCCAAAATTTTCAAAACTCCGGCCCGGTTCAAATAGCGGGAATCCAAATTTTGAACTATTGATTAAATAAAATGTTTGTTTTTCGTAGAACTAACGAATTTTGCAAGTATCGAGCATAAAAAAGAAATGTAGTTCTCAAAAATAAAATAATTTTATTGGCATCAAAGCAAAAGTAACAATTAAAAAAGAAGAAAATAATAACTTTTCCCAATAAATTTCTTACAGTTCGAAACGCTTTTTCAACGAGTTCTGTTTTTTTAAATTTTGATCCCCGCAAAAAAAAAAACGAAAAAATAGATTTCCCCCAAAAAATTGAATTCGCGCCTTTTGAGCCGGGCCGACCGGGCCGGCCCGTAATTTGGTAAGTCTGGCAAAAACGATCAACAGAACATTTGATCCTCTTGGTATAAGCTATCGAACTATATCAGTCACGGCCCATAAGGCCAACTTACCTGTTGAATACTTCCTAATATGATATTGTCAAAGTGATCTTCACAAACGTGAGAAAGAATTGCTGAAACACAATCTTTTATTGCAGACGTACAAATCGATCGTAAAAGTGGACTATTTGAAAAAATTGCCACGTACCACCATTTTTTGCGAGGAAACCGATTGTCCCGGCGAATATTGGTAGTCAAAAATCATTTTGAAACAAATGGAAAATAATTGTTTCCAGCCCAATAATTTTCGAAGACAATTTTTCGCGGCATCCCGATCGAGCGATCCTTGTGAGCAACGGAAATGTAGAGGTAAAATTGTCTGTAAATTTTTCTGAAATTCCACAAAAATTGCAGATTCCCCGACCGAACAGCGCGTCGCTCCCAGCCACCAAACCAGCCGACAAACACAAATCTTTTCGTGAAAGATTGCGAAAAGAGACGAGAAAATTGATTCATCCGCGTCGGAAGAGCCTCGATTGCTCACAATCGCTCTCCAGAAAAGTGGTGGGGGAGAAAAAGTGTGTTTCCAAGCACAAGAACATTTTTTTCAAATTTCCAGAACGTCAACGGATCCGCCTCTCGAAATCGTACAAAAACGATGGGAGAAACTGTGACGGATGGCTCTAAAAATGTGATTTTGGTCAGCAAAAATCTGGATTTTATCGGAAAATCGCCAGAAAATGCGGAAAATTCGGCAGTGAGCACGCCGAGTTTTCACAGTGAACCTACAGGTATTTTCTATAATAAATTTCCTGCATCCGATGTGTAACATGTGTTTTTATAGTGCGCCAAATTTCTTCGTGTACTTACTATTAGCTTAATGTTTTTCCTCTTTCTTTGTACCTTTTTTTCAAGATTAGGGAAATAGTCAATTAAACGTGCCGGATCGACAGCGGTGAGAATCTCAACCACGCATATTTGCACGGATCGGGACATTTCAAAGTGAATGCTCTGTTCTGTTGAGAAACCCCTCTTTTAGTGATTTCCGGGACCTAACTCAGTGTTTTTCATTTGACTCCTGGAAGAAATTTCTCGGTTTTTAATTGGCGCCGGGCTGGAGGAAATCACAATTGAAACAGAGCACACTCACTTTGAAATGTCCCCGATAGTGTATGGGGGTGACGAGCGCGACGGCGGCGACTAAAATTTAAATTAGCGCCAACGTCGATAGACATGCAGGTTATACCGTATTCGCTGCGTAGCGATTCATAAAGCGTTGCGGCGATACGTGGGCTGGCACTTTGCCAAGCTTTTTCGCAATGTAGCGCGAATGCAGCGGACATGATGCGTAATCCGCTAGTCACCCGTGATTGAGAGCTACCGAGACAGCCTATGACAGTACATAAACTCAATTAAACGCTGTTGCTCCTCGATGTTTGCAGACTCAAGCTAAAATGTATCCTAAATGTACAAAGGAAGAGTGAAATCATCATGCCATTCACAAGAAACAATTTCGCCATTGCTCGGTACAACAACACATTTTAGACAATTGATACACCGTGAAAGCGCGATAGTTGCAAATTGCGAAAATGGGACTATCAGCGGTTCTGATTCGTACCAGTTCTTTGAGCAAATTCAAAAAATAAATGTTTTGCAGGCTCGTTTCCCTCTCCAGAACACGGTAGATGCTCGGCGGCCGGAGAAGAACAAGACGCGGCTCCGTTGATCTCGAAAGAAAGTGTCACCTCTGATGAGGTACGCAATAATTGTGAAAAAAACCTAAATTCATTTCTTCCCACAATTACCGTGTCTTCCAGGTCGCAAACGCGCTGCGCATTTCCGTCTCGGCCGATGACGTACTTTCCTACGCGGATTCCACTGAAAATGGATCGATTCGACAGGAAAATGAGCAAAAATTGACGGAAGAGAATCCGAAAGAGACGATGGCGGCGTTCGAGTTGCTCCGGGAGCGGGAAGCGGCGAAAAGGATACTCCGGGAGGAGGCCCACTACGAGGGAATACTTTATAGGCTCGTTTTTCAACTTTTTATCATCGTTTTTTTCTACATTTATTTATCGATCTAAAAAAGAACAGCAAACAAGAATGTGCCATCGCCGGTTAAATTTGGGCACCATAATATGGAAGAAGGCTCGGTTGCAGCGTTCCAGGGACTTTAGATGCATGCCGCCGGAGAGATACTGCATCATGTTACCCGTTTTTGTAATAATTGTGTGTATCATGATTTAAACTCGTGAGCAGCAACAAGAAACTCGCAGAAATGTCTATGGGTCACTGCCAAAACAGTTTTTTTTTCGAGGCATGGCTGCTCGCGCGTACTTTTTGTGTCTCCCTGTTAGTTTACATCATAATGAACTAATTCCCAAAACAAAAAGTGAAATGAATCAGTATCCTTCCGATGGCACGCATGAATGAGTTCATTATGATCTAAACTAACAAAGAAACACAAAAAGAGCGTACGAGAAGCCATGCCTCGAAAAAAGCTGTTTTGACAGTGATCCCTAGACATTTCTGCGAGTTTCCATTATAATGAACTGGATAAATCAGTACTCTTCCGACGGCACGTATCTGAAGTCTTGGCGCGCGGAAAAATGCGCCGACAGTTCACGGGACGGGGGCCGAATTTTTGTGAATTGAGCAGGTTTTCTCTGATTTTTGTGCTCAAAGGCAATGAAAAATGATTGTTCGACATGAATACACACTAATTCTCACAGAATTAATGACGTTTTGGCGCTCTTTTTTCGCGGACTTTGCTTTTTCGCCTTCGCCGCCTATCGCCGCCTAAAAACCGCACTTCTCATTTTGCGCTTTCTTGACCGTTTTCAGACAGAATTTGTTTTGAGAATGATAAATCACGTAAATACAAGCATTTTGAGCGCTCGAACCGCGAAAATTACCGAAAAGCAACTGAAATTCACGCAGTTTTAGCCAAAAACCTTCAAACGGATAAATGTTATTTGCGACTTGACCAAAATTAACGCTGTTGCGCTTAAGAAATTTGTAATAGCCTATACAATCGGTCTATCGAGAAAAAAATGAGAAATTATCGGTTTTTCGTGGCTAATCTGGCAAAAAACACAAATTTCGCTGTTAAAATTTGAATTTCGCGCCAATGTATCGCTCTATTGGGCGGGGCGCACTTGCGCCCACTGTCAGCTCTGGAGACCGTGAGTCACCGTGCGAACTACTGATTAAAAGAATTTTTGAAAAGTTTGAAACTGAAAATGTTTACAAAAATTCTAATTTCTCCCTATTTTTGCAGTGAAATCCCGTCGAAATCGATGCACAGACCCGTTTTCACGCCCGTGAATTCTCGTCTGGTTCTCGGTGAGCCCGCGCATCGGACCCCGTTCGATCGGGCGCACTTGGTGGTGTTCGTGCACGGATTGGAAGGTACATTTGCTTTTACAGCAACAAGAAAAGCCACCTCTCATTAGGCACCCAAGACGACCTGGTGCCATTCCGATGCGGCCTTGATCAGGCCATCTCGGCCCACTACCACAGCCTGCAAATGAACGAAACGGACGAGGAGAGGGGCGAGAGATGGCACTTCGAGTACCTGATGAGCAGTACGAATCGAAGCCAGACGTGGGCCGACATCAAGACTATGGCACACAATTTACTCGCAGAAGTCAGGGAGTACGTCGAGGAGTCGAGGCATAACGTGCTCAGAATTAGGTGCGCTTTTTTTACGGCGAACATTTGGAGTTGTTCCTAAACGTTCCGATCCTGGAAGAAGAACTGAATTTTTAGGCCAGGACCGGGGAAAGTTCCTTTAGAGGTTACTTCAAGAAAAGCAAAAGACAGAGGAAAACAAATCAATCATATCAATTCAGTTTCATGGCCCATTCGCTGGGCGGCGTAATCGTGCGAAGTGCGGTCGGAATGGCTGCCGAAATGGGAATGGAGTGGCTGAATGACCGATTGCACACCCTCATGACTATAAATTCGCCGCACTTGGGCCTCGCCTACGTCCAAAAACACATTCATTGGGGAGTTCAGATCGTCAAATGGTTTGTCACGCTTTTTTTTGTGGGGGATTCTTGACAATAGTACAATTTTTCTGATTCAAATAATGTAGAATAATTACGGATTGCAAAATTTCCACAATGGCTCTGCTTTAATAAATCATATTGGGTTAAATTTCCATACCCTCTGCGAAAAACCAGGGCTGGGCAATTGGACGACCCGGGCATTTCGTTGTCCGGCCCTTGACCTGGACTTTTGAATCACTTGCAATTATCCGATCGGACCCAAACATTGCAGGATTGTTGGAGTCGGATTGAGGGCCATTGGGACCAAGTTTCAGCCCGATCGGATCGTCAGGTCCCGAGATATGTGGATCATTGGCCGATTTTTTCCAAAAAGCCCGGGCTTCCGGCCAATTTCGCCCAATGATTCACATATCTCGGGCCCAAAAAATCCGATCGGGCTGAAACTCAAAAATTGCCCGGCCCTGGAAAAAAACGGAAAAATGTTTTGTGCAGGTGGAAAAAGTCGCGTTCGATGGAGCAGCTCACTTTCCGCGACTCGCTCAACTTCGGCTCCTCGTTTGTCTATCAGGCGTCGGTGAACGGAGCATGCGGCAAATTTCGACACGTTTTGTTGGTGGGAACGCCTCGTGAGTCGTTTTTGGGTGGAACTTACAAAGATGTCGAATTTATCGCCCAATTTATCAGACGATCAACTCGTTCCGTACATGTCGGCGCTGCTGGTTCCATCGAAAAACTCGGCCGAAGATCAATCGGCATTCGGAGAGGCTTACCGGTATCTTTTTTCTTTGAATTGTTTTCTGTTTCTATCTTTTCTTAATCAAACTATATTTAAAATTCAACAATAATCGTGCCACATTTTTCAGAGAAATGATGTCGGCGATTCTGAATTCGATGCGAACGAGCGAAAAAACGGAAACGCTCGTCCGATACACCACTTTCCATCAACTCGGTTCCTCGAATTCGCAGAAATTGACTGGGAGAGCCGGTAATGCTGAAAATAACATTTTTCGGCGCTGTCCGGGAAGAATGAACCGAAGAGAAGGTGGTCCCACAGTGTTAGATACAATATGTGACAAATTTGTCCAGGTTCACTCTCTTTACACTTTATTAATTTTCCTACCTTCGAAATATATTAGAATCCTGACTTTGTAGAAAAACCATTATGAATTTCCAGAAACGTTGAATATGTTTGAGATTTATGATCCCTGTGAGTAGAGACTAACTATCGAAGTAATGAAAGTAGGGATCATGTAACATAGAATAAGAGTGAAACTGGACAAATTTTGCTGTTTCGTATTACCACCACATTCCGTTCTTTCTGGACAGAGCCAATTTTTCTTTATTCACGATATGTTGATTTTCACACAATTTTATTGATGAGACAACAATGAGGCAACATTTTTAAACACAAAATGAACTTGATTCTCACCGAGGGCACGCATGAGCAGCCGCTGGTTTTGTGAATGTTTTGTTGCTGCTTGTCAATTTCAATCGCCATGAACACACTCGCGATGAGAACGGAAAAGATGAATCAGTATTTGACCGGCGGCGCGCGGACACGAGCAGACGACAGTTCCCGGTTCTGCTATGTTCACTGGAGCGCACTCGCAAAATACGAGCAAAAAATCAATGCCCTCAACCTGCTATTCGAAGAATCGAAGAATAGCAGATTGAGAGCTTTGCACGTGTTCTCTTTGTTCCCTCTAGTATTTACTTCTCCCCGGAGGCGTCCTTTAAATAAATAAAAGTTTCAGCGCACGTGGCAGCTCTGGAAGACCCCGTGTTCATCGAAAAACTCTTCAACATCTCGGCCGTCAATTATTTTGTATAGAAACATTTCCCTTTTTTTATTTCAATGGTTTTCCCCCCGAAATGGTGTGTGTATAATGTTTTTGGAGAAAAATAATCATTCCCTTCTTTTTCCTCTCATTTTTCGCCTGCCGATCCTAACACATTCCTCCGGCCATATCCATTCCTGCTTTTTTTTAAATTTTTCTGTAACAGAAAATTAATTGATTCTCTGTTTCTTTATTATTTAATATTATGCGGTCCCACTAGAAGTCATCACACAGTAATAAAACAAATTCCTAGAATAGTTTACCGTAATTTTTATGGTTGTACACCTATTTTCTATCGATTTTCATTGAATTCCTGTGAGAAAATGGTTAATTTTGCATTAAACATTGTTTGCAGATGGAAAACATCGGAGGTGTCCTTTCAGCGTGGAAAAAGAAGAAGAAACGGTTGCGGATCGGAAAAAACGGCAAAAAATGTACGTAGAAACAGTAAACAAATAGTGTGTGAGATATTGATATCATCGGATAGAGCGTGAAAAGTTATAGACAAGTCCAGCACGTCATTGCTCCCAGAAATCGCTTTTAGGGCCAGATTTGAAGCCTCAAAGTACCTCGCCTTACTTTTCTATTTGCTTTGTAATTACTGTTTAAAAAGATGCTCAGAACTCGGAAATAACACAGCGAAAAAGTGAAGCAAAGTACGTTTGAGGCCTAAAATCTGGTCATAAAAGTGATTTTTGGGAAACAATGATGTACTGGACTCGTGTGGAACGTTCTATGTCACACACGAATTTTTAGTGACAGGCCTGTTCTTTAAAGAAGAAAATTCCAGTGAAAATGCGCCAAAAATCGAAAAAACCGGTGAAAAACGGTGAGATCAACGGGACAAATGGCCGAAAATCCGGTGGACAAGAGGCGAATTTATTGGAGTTTCGAACGAAGAAAAAGCTGAAAAAAAAGATGAGATTGGTGCGGAAATTGGACAATTCGACAGTCTTGACGGTCACCGAAACGGGCGAGGAACGCACGATCAAACTGATCAACGGCGGCATTGCGATGTGGAAAAAAAAGGAGAAAACGGCGGACGAAGCAGCGATCAAATCGCCAAAATCTGCCACGTCATCACCGTCTTCGTCAACGCTCAAATTGTCGCCCGGAAAAATGGTAATTGAAGTGAATTTGCATTTTTAGAGTTGTTTTTCTTCAGGTCCCAATTCCAGTCGGAAAATCGCCGAAATCGGCGCCAGCCAGCACATTTTCAACGCCGAAAAAAGAAAAGATTCAAAATTCCATCGAACGGTCCCGAAAAACGTCAGAATCCACCAAAACACCAGAAAAAAATGGTGAAAGGTTGATTGAGAATTTCGAAAAATTCACACGGCCCCAACTGCCGATTGATATTGTCGAACAACAATTGATGTACGAACTGGCCACCCAACAGACGCTCATTATCATCGGAGAGACCGGATCCGGAAAATCGACACAAGTACCGCAGGTATAAACTTTTCTCGGTATTTTTAGGAGCAGACATTCACCAGACATGTTTCATTGACTCGTTGAAAAAGCAGAATAATGTTTCAGTTGTGCGTCCGTGCGGGTCTCGCCGAAAACGGAGCGATTGCGGTGACGGAGCCGCGGAGAGTGGCGGCAGTGTCCCTCGCGACCCGTGTCGCCCTCGAAATGGGTACCAACATTGCCGGAAAGGTCTACCATTGGAAACGATCCATTTTTTTGAGCACAAATGTTTACAGGTCGGATATCACGTTCGATTTGAGAACGCGACGAGTCAGCACACAAAAATCGAGTACATGACGGATGGAATTGTGCTCAGGTTTCCCCTTTTTCACTTTTTTGCCGGGGATGCGCGAAATCTGGCCGGCATCGGGATTTTTTGTAACTTTAGTAACCTGCCAGATCTCGGCGATCGGTGGCTCCGACGCTCGGCTTCGTGTGCCGCCGCCCACATCTGAAAAAAATTGTTTGAAAGTTTAAAACCCTTTTTTTTTCAGAAAAGCCCTAATTCGGCCACTTTTGGAGCAATACTCGACGGTAATAATCGACGAGGCGCACGAACGGAGTCTCCACTCGGACGTGCTCATGTGCATTCTGAAAAAGTGTCAGGAGCAGCGGAAAGACACTGAAACCCCGCTCAGATTGATTATTATGTCCGCCACGTTACAGGTTTTCATTATCGATTTGAAAAGACAAAGATTAATAGTATAAGGTCGAACCTGTTTTTGAATATAAAAACTTGCACGGTGAGATGAAGCGGTTGTGCTGCAAGTGCGCGCGAAACTAGCGATTTTTGCAGCGAAATTCAAGGTTTATTTTCGCGAATACGCTTCAGCACGCCGTGACATTTCCGTTTCAAAATACCCTTTTACACTTTGAGAACTAATGAGGTTCAGTCGATTGATAAATTTACTCGAAATTAAAAAAAAAATCTGAAAGACCAGGGAACCCTCCGAGTACATGTGTCTATCTTCTGAATAGCCTCTTATTGCCACATTCACTGTCCCAGTCCCAGCTCTCAAAAATGCGTGTTAATGGGATCTCTTCCGGGTTTTTTTTGCATTCGGCACAATCCTCAGACAAAAACGACTATATTTGCAGGCCGACAAATTCAAATCGTACTTTAACAACGCAAAAGTGGTGCTGGTGGCCGGCCGAACATTTCCTATTGAGGTGAATAGTTTTTCCCATTTATATTAGCTTTACAAGCTTGCTCCCCGGCTCGCATATCTATTCGCTCGGCCTTGGACCTCGATGATCGCATGTCAACGCGAAGAGCAGCAGATTTCTTTCTATTGTGATGAGCGGACATCCAAAAAGACAAACAGACAGACAGACGTCTCTTGTTTTTTATATATAATAAGAAAGATTTCTCAATTCTGGTCTCATACTTTAGTTATTTTCAGGTGATGCACATTGAGCCAAAACGTGACAAATCGTTTTCGGCCACCGATTACATCTACAATACGGTCGTGTGCGTCAAACATTTGCATTTGACCGAGCCGAAAGGGTAAGGAATTGGAGAATTGAGCCTATCGAAAATCAAGTACAATTAGCAAGTGTTCAGGCACGATATTCTGGTATTTCTGACGGGCAGCGAGGAAATCGAGTCGGTGGCGGGGCAGCTCGCCGAGCTCAACGCCTTCTTCCCCGCTTCGGCGGACGTTCTCATGCCGGTGCCACTCTACGCGGCTCTGCGGCCCGAAAAACAGAAGGAGGCGTTCCGTAAAACACCACAGGTACGGTTTTTTTTAAGCATTTTTCCTGATTTCCTGATTTTGGAGTGATTTTGTACATACATTTAATTATCAAAGAACATTTGGAACTGAACTTGTGCAAAACAAATTTTTAATTGTTTCAGGGCGCCCGAAAAGTGATCATTTCGACAAATATCGCCGAGACGTCGGTCACGATTCCCGGAATTCGGATCGTCGTCGATTCTGGAAAAGTGAAGACAAAGTCAGTTTATTTTTTACGCGGCCTGAGCGGAATAGTGCTTGAAACGGAAAAAAAACACAATTTTCCAGACGCTACGACGCATCGGATCGAATCGACGTGCTCAAAGTGCACAATGTGAGCAAGGCGCAGGCGAAACAGAGGGCCGGAAGAGCCGGAAGAGATGCGCCCGGAAAGTGCTACAGGTCGGTGCAAGAATACGATTTTTCGCGACTTTTTCAGTCGACAAATGTTCTATTTGAAAGTTGGTTTACGAGCGAAAACGAGCCTAGAACGTAGTGTACTTTTCCACCTTTTCTACCTTATCAATCTTTTCGCCTCTCGCATTTTTTATCGCTGGAAATATTGGCGCTTTTGTTGGTTTCCCACAAACTGAAATTCCGCGCATTTTTTCTGCTGAAAACCCAGGCGAAACAATGATGTTTTTGAAAAAGTTTTTGAAGAGGTGAGTTTTGTTTTCACTTATCAAAACGCTTGCCAATGTTTTTTAATTAAAAATGTGTTTGTGTTCCAGACTGTACTCGCGTGAGGACTTCAAAAATTTCGAGGCCGAAAACATGCCGGAGATCCTTCGCTGCAACCTTTCCGCCACTTTTCTCGAATTGATAAAGCTCGGAATGAAGAATCCGCACAAATTGGCGCTCATCGACCGTCCAGAGCCCAAGAATATCGACGCCGCACTTTTGGAGCTCACGGTGAACTTTTTTTGGAGTTTTTACTTAAGTGTTGCCAAAGAATCGAATAGCAAAGCTCCAAGAATTTGTGGAAAACAATAAAATGAATGTTGTTTTGCAGTCGCTCGGAGCAATCCGTCCGGTCAGTTTGCAACGCAGCTTGTTCGTGCTGACCGACATCGGAAACGTCTTCTGCATGTATCCATTACCGCCCGATCACGCCAGGTACGCTTTTTTCCGTATGCATGGACCCTTTTTGTGTCCCAGTTTGTCTAGATTTGTAGGTAGCTTAGCTAGCTTTGAAACATGTAAAAACCAACTGTTTCAAAAAATTGCAGAATACTGTACACGGCTCAAAAGGAGGGCTGCATAATGGAGGCGATAAAAATCGTGGCGGCGATGCAGACGGACGCCCTCTTCTCGGGCGCGCACAGCGATTCGCAGAGCGAGGCCGAAGTGGAGAGGGCGCGGAAACGGTTCGAGACGCGCGAGGGCGATCATCTCAGCCTGCTCAACCTCGTCCTCGCCTCCAACGTCTTTTTTGAACAGGTTTGAACGCCCTTCTTTTTGTTTTGGAAATTTTTAGGGTTTTTTTGAAATGGAGTACTGAAAGTGGCTCAAAACTACTCAATATCAATAAATACGAAGCATGCAGAGTTTTTTTGCTAGCCGACGTTTCGCAACTCTTTGTTTTGAAACCGCAACGTGTCGATCGATACCCACGTGAACTTTGACAGTAAAGTAGTTCACGTTTGTTGCGAAGTGTCGCGGTTTCGAAACGTCTCTTAGAATGTTTGTTTGCAGCTGAACAAAAAGACGCAAACGGACGAGAGATTCGGAAAAGGCACTAGAACGCTGGAGAAAGAGTACAACTCGGCGATCAGGGTAAGTCTTCTTTTTCCAAATTAAAACATGAACTGTTTTTTCGATGTGCCACTTTCAGAAGTACTGTAACGACAATATGATCAACGAGCAACACCTCAAAACGGCGTCGTTAATCGAAGAACAACTGAAAGAGATTGCGATCGAACAGAAAGTGCCCTTCTCCACGTGCGGAGCCGATTTTACCAAGTTGAGGTGAGATTTGGAATTGTTTTAAGACATTATTTCTAGGAAATCAAGTATTGATGAAAGAGTAAAATGTTTATTTCAACACTATTTTTTACAGTTTCACGAGCGCACGCGATCTTTTTCACTTCTTGTCCCGCCGCACTCTAGCCGAGAGAGAGAGAGTGTGTGTGCGGCAAGAGGTGAAAATGCACAACCGCCGTCCAACTCTGCTCTCAACAATCTTATTGCTCATTTGTTTTTTTCTTCTTTTAAACGAAAATTTTGCAGAAAATGTCTGGCACAGGGACTGTTTCTGAACAGTTGCGAATATAATCGACAAGAGGATCGATATCAACTGATGATCAATCCGGCGATCACCATGAAAATTCACCCGTCTTCCGTGCTTTCCAGAGTAATTTTTCAGCTTTTTTAGAAAAAAGGCTTGCCGAGGCCTGCCGACTTTTGGCCACCCACTTTCAAGGATCCGATCGGGCCCACACTTTGCAGGCTATTTGGTCTTGGATGGAAGTATGTTGGGTCCAAGCTTCAGACCGATCCGATCATCCGATCCATTTATCTCGGGACCGGATACTCGGATCGGGCTGAAACTCGGGCCCAGCATATTTCAATCCAAGTCCAAGAAGCCTGCAAAGTTCGGGTCCGATCGGATGATTGCAAATGGGTCAAAAGTCCAGGCCTCGGCAAGCCTTCAAAAAGCCTGGGCCAAATTTACCCAGTTCTCTGAAATTGTTCAGATAAATCAATATTTTTTGCAGTCTAAACCCGCCTACATTGTGTTCTCGGAGCTGATGAAAACCAATGATCTCTATGCTTTGTGAGTTTTGAGCCGTTCCTCCTCGAAAAGTGTAAAGTCGTGGGGTGGGGTATACTTTTTACGCTGCCAAAATTTCGATTTTCCGACTGGGCCGCCGTAAATTTTGTGCAGTTTTCATGGAATCTTGCACCCCGGGCGGTCATTTTAAATTCTGAATCGAATGGCATTCGCCGTTTTTTTGATAGAACTCTTCTAGTTCTTCTAAGCGCACTGTAAAGCATTTTCCCAATATAATTTGTTTCAGACAAGTCTCGCTGATCGACGGCGACTGGGTGCGTCCGCTGATTGCGGAGCACAAGAAAATGCGCAAAAACCACCTGGCGGAAAGTGCGCAACGTGTCCGTGAACAGGCACATTTCGAGCCGAAATGCAAAAAATCGAGGCTGGAAGGATCCTGTTAATATCTGTTACTGTTTCTCGAATTTTCCCGATTTCTTGTTTTCTGTTATCACTTTTCTCCCTGTTTTCCCCATTTCTTTCTCTTGCTCACTCATCACTTTTTTTTTACCAAATTTCTTCTTAATTTGTTCGGTCCCCTACCTCTTTTATTATTACCATTGCTTCTCCTGAAATCTCATTGTTTGAAATTTGAAAACCGTTTATTTTTTTTGGGTTTGTTTCTCGGTATTTTCATGCTATTTTTGTGTTTGTGAAAAGCGGAATCGCGCGGAAGAAAGGCTTTTTTTGAAATTGTTTCGGGAACCGTGATCCGAGCAGGTACCTAAAATTCTTCTTGGGTGTCACTGTGCCACTCTAACTCGTCTTAATTTTAAAATAATTTTCGCAAACGGATAAATTTCTCTCTCTCAGTTTGCTCGGTGATTCTCTCAAAAAATCGGCCGAGTGCGGCGGCGATCAATCTCTCGAATTTATCAGTTCCTTCCTCCGTTTTATTCGGGCCCAAAATGAACAGCTGTCTGCTTTTTTCGCCCGCCGAAATGCTCCGATCTCTCTGTGTTTTATTCTCGATATCACACCTGGTTCATGAAAATGAAAAAAAAAGAAGCAAGAATGAGAGAAAGAGCTGTTTTGCTCTCGCGAAAACCTTTTTATCACCTCATTTGTTGTTCTTTTGTCGCATTTTTTTTGGATGTTGTTTCTTGCACTATGCTGATCTGAAGAATGTGTCGAATGCAAAAACGATCCCGTGGCCTAGGAGTTTTTCTAGGCCACGGCCACGACCTTAACGCTCGAGAACTTGAGCCACAACTCGAAGGGGAATTTTTATAGAAAATAATCGTCAACTACAAAGTTGATCAGCGTAACATTCACTTCAACTTTTCAGTTCATCACTTCCCTCAACAATTTTTCGTTCTCGAGATACGGCCTTCTGAAACTAGAAGGGCAAAACAGTGCTGTATCTCGGGAACCAATAAAGATTCCGAAAATGTGTCAACTGAAAAAACATTCCCGAAGACATTATGCATCGTTTTTCAGTTGACAACTTTCTCGTAATCTCGCTAGTTTTTGTGATACAACCCTAAAAACGATCGCTTTCCCTTTCAATTTGTGCCTATCATATCGTATTCCTTCTCCCCCCTCCTCTTCCGGTTTCACATTTATTTCTCATTTTTATGACACCCCTACACGGCATTTCACGACGACACGAACCTTTGCAATTTGACCCCCCCCCTTTTCCTTGATTTTCCGGCCTTTTTTGTTCTTTGTGCTCGTTCAGTGAAAGCTTCAGAGCACAATTTCGAGATTTTTCATTTTTCTCGCCGTTGCGCGCATATCAAACGTTTATAGCGCCAGTAAAATGATCAAAAATGTTCAACGACTACTGAGAGTCATGGCGATTTCTGAAAAAAAAAAGTGTTCGTGTTCTCGTCGGCCGACACCAATTTTTGTGTCACATTACATTTTATGAGCCCTTTTGTACATGATCTTGTACAAACTTTTCATGGGAATCAATCGTGGAATTGGTTTCCGGATACTTGATGTTGGTTCTTGTGCGATCGGTTTAACCGTCGTTCCAACCGCTTCTCTTTTCTGTTCTCCGATCAGCGTTGAGCGGAAGAACTCAACGGAAGAACTCACGGAAGAATTTTTATCTTTTTTAGAAAATTTTTTCATGAAATGTGATCAACTGACGAAATGTGAAGCAAAGTGAACTGTGCGCATAGAAAAATAATTGGAAATTTAGCTTTTCATACAAAAAAGTTATTCGAGTTGTTCCCGTGAAAAAGGGGGCTAACGGGGAAGACGGAAGGAATAACTTTTTTGTATGAAGCGCTAAATTTACAATTATTTTTCTATGCGCACAGTTCACTTTGCTTCACATTTCGTCAGTTGATCACATTTCATGAAAAAATTTTCTAAAAAAGATAAAAAAAATTCTTCCGTGTTCTTCCTGTCACTCCTTCTTGGTTGCTTCTTGCCACGTGTCCTGGCCATCCAGACTTCCTCTCGTTGCGAGACCCGCATTCCTCCTCGATTTCTCGCGTCCGGGCCAGTTTTTCGGTGCAATTCGGCGCTCATCAAAACGGCGCCGAAAAGTGTCACTTTGGATTACTGTACACGCGTGGACACTCATCCAGAAAGCCTGTGAAAAACATTCATCTCCAAAACACACCGACACTATTTCATTCCATTTTTTTTTAGGCCAGAACACTCGATTTTTCCAGAATTTTCTATACACATTTCAGTGATTTATCCTATATTTCCATATCATTTCACTTCTTTCTCACTTCTTTGCTTATTCTTTTATATTGAAAAAATGCTGGTGGTGCCATGTCATTTTTCGGGTTTCTTTTTCAAAAAAATCTGAAACATTGGACGAGTCCACGAGGGATTACTGTAAAAAATTGCCTAACACTAAAGTTTCCAGACGAAACCTGTCAGAGACTGTCAAAAAAAAAACATTTATATTATTATTATTATTATAGGCCACCAAAGAAACTTTCAAACAAAAAAAAAGAGGGCGTCAGACGGTGAGACGGAAATAAAACCGGTCGAAACGGGCACGCGAAGACCATGCGGTTTTGTTTTTGTGCTTTTTGGCCAAAAAAAAAGAGTAGTCTGTTCTCGAATTAATTTTGATTGGCATTCTTCTAAAAAACCTATTGTTTTAGTGAAGAAACGTCACGGCGCGGCGATTTCTGTGAAAAGTTACAGTTTCACAAATTCCCCGTATACTATGCCGGCCCGTGTACTCCGATAATCTGGAGTCCGTCTGGGTGTCCGTTTTCTCTGTTCCACACACAGTCATGTTCCAAAGTTCAAAATGTGCACACCACAATTTTGAACGAAAAAACAAGACGAAAAATCAAAAAATGCTGATAACACAACACCTTTTGATAAAGAACTGCCTGACCACGAGACAGTGCGCTGATACGATTATTCATTTTGGACTACTATACTATTTGTCCGTCTCAAATTGCCTTAATTTGATTTCAAAAATTTATAGCAAAAATGGGGATAAATTTGGGACAAGCGGTCAAGGATTTCATTCTCAAAGGCGTAAGTTTTTGTCGATTGTTACAGATCCACTTGCAAGCAGAGTTGAGCGGAAGAACTCAACAGATGAATTTTTATCTTTTTTAGAAAATTTTTTCATGGAAAGTGATCAACTGACGAAATGTATAGCAAAGTGAACTGTGCTCATAGAAAAATAATTGTAAATTTAGCGCTTCACACAAAAAAGTTATTCCTTCCGTCTTCCGTTAGCCCTCCTTTTTTCACGGAACAACTCGAATAACTTTTTTGTATGAAAAGTTAAATTTACAATTATTTTTCTATGAGCACAGTTCACTTTGCTATACATTTCGTCAGTTGTGCACATTTCATGAAAAAATTTTCTAAAAAAGATACAAATTCTTCCGCGCAACTCTGCTTGCAATGATCGGTTCGAGACCAAACTTTGCAGGCCTCTTGGACTTGGATTGAGGGCCATTGGGTCCAAGTTTCAGGCCGATCAGATCGGATAGACTCGGCCAATGATCCATATACTTTTCGGGATTTGAACAAAAACCCAAAAATGACATGGCATCATTCTCGAAAATTCCTGTAAATTCCTACACACACACACACTTCCAGCCGGTCCCCGTAGCCGTTTCCTCGGCGCCCACACATTCGCCGGTTCCGAGTGCATGGACGAGCTTCGAGTCTGGCCACGCCCCTTTTTTGCGTGTTTTCTCTATTGACCAACAGGTTCGTGCACTTTTTTGCAGCTTTTCAATTTTAGGCCCCAAATTTCTTCTTCAATTATTTTGAAAAATAGAGAAAAGAAGAGGAGACGAAGGTGGCGGAAAACCAAGAAGAAGAAGAAGAAGAAGCTTGCTCAACTAGAAGCCCCGCCCCGTTTTGCTGCTCCGCCGCGCCAACGAGCGCCCGAAAGCACACGGAAACGCGCGACGATCGAGTGAAGAGCAAACGAACGAGCAAACGAGGTAGAGGAGAAGAAGAAGACGAGATGGGCGAGCAAAATGGTGGCACCAACGGATCCACCAATCATGTACTGCTCGTAAGTGAAATTTGAAAAATTAAAAATTTTTGAAACCGACACTTTGAAACAGTAAAACTTCATTTCACTAGGGAGGTAGCTCATCGAAAAACTTGGAAAATTTCAATTTTGAAGTGAACCTTTTTTGAAACAGGAAACATTGATAAATCCTTTTAAAAATCTCACTTTTCAGATGGAAAAACCGGAGAAACTCGAGCCGAGAGTATTCAAAAAACGTTGGCTCATTCTCGCGATTTTCATGTTTCTATCCGGATCGAACGGAGCCCAATGGATACAATATTCGATTATTGCCAACATTATTTCCGATTATTATGGAGTCTCGTTAGTTGTTGTTTTTCTCCTTTTTTTCCATTACACCTGAAAATGTGGTTAAATGTTTTCACTGCAAACATTTTCTGTATTGTCCGTTTCAGATTTCAAGCCGTCGACTGGACTTCAATGATCTACATGCTCACTTATATATTTTTCTTCATTCCAGCCGCGTGAGTTTTTTCGTTTTCTTTCTACTATTCACAAAGAAATCGCTAATCGCTTGTGTTTTGCTTCGAATTTGAAAAAATTAGCTAAACTTGTTGAAAAATCGATTGATTAAGACGAAAAAGTGGTCAAATCAAACACAAAAACAGAGTTTTTCTTGCCTGAAATTCTAGAATTCGTGCGAGTGTTCGCCGATTCGGTGGGTCTCGCACGGAGCGAAACTTCTCAAGCGGGAGTTGTGCGCCTTTAAATTCGAAGCGGGATATGGTAGATCACATTTTTTCTCCGTGTTCTGACATAAAAATGCCGATTTCTGACGATTAACAAAGAGAGAATTGCATGTAAGCCGTTTTCAGTTCATTTTGTCAATATTTGTAATAGAAAGCCGTCTGAAATCGGCTCTTTTGTCAGAATTTTTTTAGATTAAGCCACGTGTGCGCAAAGGTGTCAATTTTGACATACTGTTGAAAAATCAAAGTGGAACAGTGTAGTAATATCATAATCTGTCTGAAAAAATGTATTATTTCGACCATTGACCTCACTTCTGTTCCGTTGTTTCGTCGTTTCTCTGCGTCTCTCACTCTTTCTCTCCGCGACAGTTTACAAGCAGCTTTTGACGTGTAAATACGGGCAGTACACGCGAAAAAAAGAGGGAAAAAGTGAGTCAACAGTATATAAATACAATGGATATTGTCGTCTTCTTCTTCTTCTTCTTTTTCGCTGGTAAATTTGTTAATTTGAAGAGTTTTCGAGCGGAAGACAGAAAGATCAAGTGAGAAGGGGATAAGTCTGCGGGGGCGCGCACAGACTTTACTTTCTTCTGACCCCATCAATTGGGGGGGATTCATTTCTATTTTTTTTACTGTTTTCCAGATGGCTCCTCGACAAGTGGGGCCTCCGTTTATCCGTACTTTTGGGAGCGCTCGGGAATTGTGTCGGCGCGTGGATCAAACTGATGTCAACCCATCCAGGTACCCAAACATTTATGACGTACTTGCGCTGTAACAGTGTATTTTATGAGCTGTTTCACGATTCGACAAAAACATTGCAGACTCGTTCTGGGTGACATTTCTGGGTCAGACTATTGTCGGAGCGTCCCAAATGTTTACACTGGGCATTCCGCCGCGATTGGCCGCCGTCTGGTTCGGTCCTGATGAGGTTTCCAGGGCGTGCGCACTCGGCGTCTTTGGAAATCAGCTCGGAATCGCCGTCGGATTCGTTCTGCCGCCCATGATTGTCTCGAATGGAACTGTCGATCACATCACCTACGATCTGAATACTCTTTTTTTGGGATCCGCCGTATTGAACACTGTCATTTTGGCATTGGTTGTTTGTTGTGAGTTCACTCCACTCTTTTCTGGGTTTATCTCAATAACTAACAGGGTTGGCAATGTTGTTGAGCGCAAAATTTTCTATCGGTTGGCGTATTTGATGGCCTTTGCAAATTTTCCGGTTCTAGAAGTGATTTGAAAAGAATTGATATACCCACCATATTGCTCATTTTTGGGGTAATTTTGTTTGAGGCCTACTTTTTCATTTTCAGCCCGGCCCGAAAAGCCCGTATATAATATCTTAGCAAATTGTGATTAAAAAACATTTCAGTCTTCACGGCCCGACCGTCAGTCCCACCAAGTTTGGCCCAATTGACGGCCCAAGAGGAGAAAACGTTCGACAACAATTTCTGGGCCACTTTGCGCAATTTGATGACTTCTCGTGACTTTGTCATTCTTTTTATTACCTATGGTACGTATTTTTTTTGGGGCCTATAATTTTTTGTGAGGTACAAGGTGTCAAAACACACATAAAATCAGTGGAGAAAAAGATGAGGACGCAATTAAAAGTGTAATAACAAATGATGTGTCGGGGCGAGGCGTCAGGAGGGACTGTGACGCTCGATGATCGATTTGATTGGTCCCGCTTGCACATTAAACCTACCCGAAAATCACATCAAACATGACGAGACATTATGTCTTGGTCCCCTCGAAATGACGAAAAATTAAAGTTGAGGGGTTGAGATTTTGGTTTTTTGAAATTTTCTCCAAAACTAGAAGAGATAGGCGCGAGTGTCAAGAGAGAAAAATGTTCGCCATAAAATTTCCTATCGATTGGTATATAACATGGGTTAATTGAAAACTAGAAGTCGATTTTCCGAACAAAATTTTCAGGCATCAACACTGGCGTCTTTTATGCCATTTCTACGCTTCTCTCGCAAATGGTTTTGAGCGTTTATCCAACGGTAATTGATTTTTCGACAAAATTTTGAAAGAAAAGCAAAACATTGTTTTAGGAAACCGTAGCAGTCGGTCAAGTCGGACTAGTGATTGTGGTGGCCGGAATGGCGGGATCTGTGGCCGGCGGATTCCTTTTGGACAAATTCAAAAAGTTCAAATTAACCACAATCCTCATTTATCTCTTCTCGTTCATCGGAATGCTCTCCTTCACGCTCACTATCGATTTGGACTCGATGACGCTCGTTTTCATCAATGCCGCACTTTTGGGGTACGCTGGGATCACTCTAGTTTTCGGGAACTCTTGGATCGCGAATCACTTGTAATGAAAAACTGATGAAAGTGTTTTTTACAGTTTCAAAGACACTTTTTAAGAAATTGAAATGTAATGTGATGGATGAGCGAGTTCTTATAAGGATGTTTGTTTTCCGTTTTTTTTTTTTCGTTTTTTTACATCGCTGAATTGGATTTTTTGACGTAAAAAAACGGAAAAAGCGGAAAACAATAATTTTTTTCACAGCCTGAATAACCCCAATACAATTTTCAGATTTTTCATGACCGGATACTTGCCGATCGGATTCGAATTCGCCGCCGAAATCACTTATCCGGCCGCCGAAGGGACCACTAGCGGCCTTCTGAACGCCAGTGCTCAGGTTTCAAATTTCAGCAAATTCGGTTCAAATGTTACTTAATTTGATCTTTTGCCCCCATTTTGAACACAAAAGAATGGAAAGTAAAACGGAAGTAATTGTGCACAGCATTTTGTCCTAAAATGCTCAATTTTGCGGTCAAAGGTGCACATTATTCAGAAAAATATAAGTTTGGTGTTTCTTTTGTCCGCAAGCGGCTTTGAATGGAAAATGTTGCGAAAAACAATTTTTTCGAGGGATATTTAGGTGGAAAATGCGTTTTGTTGCAGATTTTCGGAATCGCTCTGACGTGGCTAATGGGCATCGTAATGCACAGTTTCGGAACACTCACCAGCAATATTATAATGAGCAGTTGTCTCGTTTTGGGCACTTTTCTGACTTGTACGTCGAGCAAAGCCGATTTGCTGAAAGAATAAAGTTAATCATTTACAGGTTTCATCAGCGAAGACCTAAAACGACAAAAGGCGCACTCGGTGCAGTCGCAAATTCCGGTAATTCACAAAAATGCTTTTCAGAGCTTCTAGAATGTTTTTTTCAATTTTTCAGACATCCGAAACACAACTGACAAGCTGTACACTCACTCAAAATGAACATTTCTAACTGTTAGCTTCTTTTTTTTTATGTTGTCTGAAAAATCGTCCCTCATTCCCTGAAAATCTCTGAAAATATAGAGCGCTTTATTTTGTGTCCCTCTCAAATTATCTATTTTGTTCTGCATTTGTTGTGACATAATTATACTCCAAAAACTCTCCCAAGTCTAGAGCACAAGTTTCGGTGTATTTTAGTTCTCTTCTTTTTAAAATTATTAGTTTTAGCTGTTTTTCTGTCAATTTTGATTCTAGAAAATAATCGAGTCAATAAAAAATGGTTTATTCACGTGTTTGCCTTTCCATTCAATAAATAGCGCAAAAAAGGCCCCGACGGCTGCTGTGCGGGGATCGGAATCCCATCAGCTTACCGGACGAGTCTTTTACTGAAATATGTCGATTCGCTCAGCAATTTCTATCATTTTTAGCCATTCGATTCGTTGGAAATCGCAAAAAAGGCCGCGATGGCTGCTTTTCTACAATTCCAAACGTTTTCGCTACTCGAAATTGTCGAGAATCCCACATATTTTACCCGAGTAGCCGCCCATAAAAGCTTCCATTTTTGTTGACCACGATGCCTGAAAGAAGGTTTTTCTGAGGAAGCACGTTGAGTTTTATTAAAACTGACCCCGATCCTCCTATTCATTGAATTTAAGCTCACTTCCTTCGTTCTCGTGCATCGTTCCATCCTCACTTCTTTAAAATATTGCTCGCTGTCATTCCATCTACAATTCTTCAATCTGACTTGCGGTCGTTTCTGCAACAAACGTTTTACGGCGAGTATCTCAAGTTCCAGCCAAACTAACCGCTTTTCAACATGCGAGTCTGAAAGATGTTGAAAAAGTTGAAACGATTCGCATAAAAATTCACTGCGAACTTTGTAAAATCATTCAACAGCAAGTGCGGGAACCCGCGAAATGACGCAATCTTGTTCCGACGCTCCGTTCTTACACCGGCGCGTAATTTAGCAATCGCGGCTGGCAGAAGAAGAAACTGAAACTGATTGTGAATCCAACACGACAATACGAAGTAAAGTTGACGTCAAAGATATGTTCACTGTTTGTTTTCTGATGCGAACTAGTAAATCGCTTTCGATATAAACCGAAACAACTGTCAATTTTATCTTAGAGATTAAAAAGAGATCGAATAAAATCAACAAACAAAATCTACGAAAAATCAACAGAATCTTCTAGTCGAAAAAATCCGGAAAAAGAAAGAAATCTAGAACCAGTAGGTGGGTTTCGGCGTTCTTTCCTCCTTGATTCCCATGTCTTGCATGATTTCCTGCTCGAAACTCGCCACTTTTGGCACGTACGTCCGTTCGAGCACCGCGTCCGCCGGCGTGTCCTTTCCCTCCACTTCTGCAAACACGTTTTTGCTGTTATTTTTTTCACTATTTTTCTAGTCAAAGAAAGGGTTTTTATGTATGAGGAGCGGTATTGTTTAACTAAAAAGCGATAAACAATCAAACAACAAACCTATATAATTTTCGGGCTGCAGGTACTCGTAGGTAACTTTTGCCTGCGACGGAATCGGAATCTCGTATCCGCTTCGATTCGAGATGCGAATGTACTCGTCGCCGGCGCCGTTCAATTGCCATCTGCAAAAAAGCGTTTTTTTTTGTGTGTTTCAAAATGTTTGAAAGAATTTTTTTTTCTCCAAATTTTTCGGTACTCTTCGTATAGCTCTTTTCTGAATATAAAATTAGCACAAGGCCGGACAGAAGCTGACATTTTCAGGATAATTTTCAAAAAAATTACCTGGCCTCACACGGTTGTTCGTCATTCGGATCCACCAGTTTTACCTGGTTTTTCAGCACCGAAAGCGGCTGTTCTTGCCATCTGCAAAACAAAGTAAATGTATTCAATCGTAACCCTCACAGCCTCGCAAAATTGCCGATTCGGCTGACAAATCGATTTTTGTGCTAGCTTTGCTGTTTTCTTCCAGAAAAAATCCCCGTAATAATTGCAGTTAAGAAAAACAATAAATGTAACCTGAGTGTCTCGTCGATTCCCAATTTCTCACTTCCCGCCATATCCTCGCCCAGTTTTGTGTGCAGTCCATCGACGATCACCTAAAATTGAGATAACAATAATTTGTTCAGGTTTTGTGAACAAAGAGCGTAAAAGATCACATTTTCACAACGAAAAATTAGTGTTTCAACCTTTTTAATTACCTTTAATTACCTTTACCTTTATAATTTTCAGCACTAGTTGTTATTGTGCAGCAATTTTTCACTGAAAACGTGGCCTAATGGGGCTATTCAGCGTATGTTTGTTTTCCGTTTTTTTCGTTTTTTTACATCGCTGAATTGGATTTTTTGACGTAAAAAAACGAAAAAAAACGGAAAACAATCATTTTTTTCACAGTCTGAATAGCCCCATAACGGGTATATTCAAATAAAGTCCGCCATTTCTGTGCGGTGTCGTGAATTTTTATTAAATATTTTAAGAAATCTGCAAGAACGGGCGCTTGCCTGGCTGGTGTCGCGGCTGACGGTGAGCACGAGTCCCTGCCGTCCCTTGTCCTTTCCGACCATCACTTGCACGAGGTCTCCCGGGAAGAACGTCCATTCCGTGTCGGCCATTCGCTCCGATTTCGGGCGCCGAAATTCGAAATGCTTGTTCGTCAGCCTGAAATAAATTTTTTACAAAGAATGCCGAGCGTATCATAAGGATTGCGGTAACGTAAAAAAAGAAGCGAGACGAACTGTGCTCCAAAGTATTTGTCGGCTCTTTGAATGTTGTCGGACAGCTGCTTGTCGTCCCACGGTCTGCGATGCGACGGTTTGTAGTCGTCCGGATGCACGTAGTACATCTTAATGTCCGGAGCGCCGAATCTGTAAAGAATGCAAATTTCTCACCGTTTCAATGGGAATAATTATTTTAAATTATCGCTATTGCCGCCTCGGCGTTTGCAGACTCTGGCCTCCAAAGTGCGCAAACGCCGACGGGGACAAGAGCGGTGAATTGAGAGTAAAATCAAAGACTGACCGATCTCCGTAAACTTTTCTCGGCACCGTCCGTTTCGATCTTTCCACGTAGGCCGAAGGCATGTGTCTCGCGTAGTCCAGGTCGACGAACGGTTTGCGTGGCATGCGCATCAGACGGCTTGTCAGCATCTGCAAAAAAAGTTTCGATTTTTTCGCCGGTAAATTCTTTTTCACAATAAAAAGATGAAAATTCAATAAATATGTTTCAAAGTCGGGTAAACTTTGCCGAAAAACAATCATTCTAAAAAGTCGATAAATTATTTATGTACACTGTCAATCGGTTGTTTTTTGCGTAGCGAAAGAAATCTTCGAAAAAATAATTATGCAGAAAAAAGTGGGGAGGAAACCGTTAGGTGTTATTATGCATTTTTCCGGAGAGAGAAAGAGAAAATGTGAGAAAAATTGGGTGGCACACACGAAAAATAGATAGAAAAATGCGTAGGCGAGTGGAAAATCACAGATAAAAAGTGGTTTTTGGTGGGTTTTTCACAGAAAAAATTGGGGAGAAATCAGAGAAATTCCGCAGAAATTATCCGAGTCCCACGTCCATGCACATCATCACGAGAAAGCCGACAATGCAGCCGAACGAGGCGATTTTTCCGTTTCCGTTCCTTTGAGCCTCCGGTATGATGTCGTCGACGACCACGTAAATCATGGCTCCGGCGGCAAAAGCCAGGGCGTACGGGAGCACCGGTTCCATGAAAATGACAGCGGCCGCACCGATCAACGCGGCGATCGGCTCCACCATTCCCGACAATTGACCGTACCAGAATGCCTGAAATTTGTAAAATTATGAACGTTTCACTTGATCGCTGTTTTTTCCCGCGTTCTTAACGTTACAAATGTCGTCTGCAAAAGCCTTGGAATTCTTGAATGTTTATAAAAGTTTCTCTAATTGTAAAGCATTCTTCTTGTCAATTTATTTGATTGCCTCGAGCAATTGTTCTCCTCGAAGATCAAACTAGTGACAGAACAGTTTTCTGAGAAAAGTGGTTTGTCCAATTTTTTTATTATTGCACGGAACCCCAGCCTTCCAATAAAAAATTCCCTTGGCGCAATTCACGTGCGCTAAACAAGGCGCGTACGCGTTATTCCGGAGCGTCGTTGTAGAGTTTCTCATTTCAATTTTTCCTTTTTTTTGCATTTTCCCCATCTTTCCAGAACCAATCAGTGTCAAAACCTATGATAATGATTAGAAATAAATAAAATATGAAATGTTAACTGCTTCGTTATCAATTTCGAGACGTTTTATGTGAAAATTACAGATAGTTCGACGAACGGCGGAAGATTGCTGCAGCAATTCAGGGCAGGAAAAGAGAAAGAGTAGCGGTTAGTGAGACTGACTCATTTTACTTCGCCGTCAGATGTTTTCCAGGTATTTTCACGGAATTATCCAAGAAGATGAGAAGATGAAGATGTAAAACGTGTTGAATTTATCGATAATTGAAAAAAAGAACATGAAGAAAAAGTGGATGAAGAGATTCAACATAGGTCGCCGACGTCGAAGAGAAAATTGAAGTGGCCCATGTTCTCGAGAACAAGACAGATTCTCTGCTTCACGTCGTTGACACTCGCGAATCGGCGCATCAACCCGTTGAAGATGGCGTGAAGTGCTTCGATTCCTTGCTCCGTCAACCGTCCCCAGCTTCGGTTCTCTCGCAAGTAGGCCTCCAAATGAGCAGCGATGATGTGAAGCTTGGGGATCACTCCAGCCTCCGGATGAACCTCCCGAATGTTGATCACAAGGGATCTGATGGCCTTGCCGATTTCGTCAATTTGCGTGTCGTCCTTGACTTCATTGTTTGCGCTGCTCATCAGGAAGGACAAGTCGAGCATGAGCTTGCGCATCGCCGGAACTTTTTGGATTGCTCGGGAACAGTTCAAGGAGCTTGTCGATGTTCTCTTCGCGGAGAAGAGCACGGACCTGATTTCCCGTACACTGTTGATACCAGGCACGGGTATCGGCGCCCATTGTCCGCATCAATCTCTCCATGGCGCGAAGAGTCTCTCCGCTCGACTCCTCGAACATTTGTTGCAACGTGATTCGTTCGATCTGGGCGTTTTCTAGCATGGACTTCTCCTCGCCGATCATATCCTCCAGTGAGCGGCGAACCTTTCCGACGTGGCTTTTCTTGTTGTTATTATATATATTTCTTGTTATTGAAACGATTAAAGTAAAAAGACAACATTTTATTGCTACGTTATCTTTTTACATGTTGAATCGGAGACATTCATGCATACGGACAATAAATTACTGAAAAACGGCGATAATTTTTTTCCTTTTGGAATCGAAAATTTGCCTCAATTATCTCAATTCTGTATATTTTTCGACGGTTGAGCGCTTAAAAGATGCGCAATAAACTCCTTGTTGGCTGGACGGTTCGAATGCCAGTGTCCGAACTCGATTCGGCAAATAAACGTTAAAACTCCGTTTTTTCAGTAGTTTTCGACGAAATCCCTCAATTTCGTCAATTCTGAACGAATCTGCTCCGTTTCGCGCTTAAATCGATGCTTTTAACTCAGACAATCGCCTCACGGTTCCCAAAGAACAAAATTTGAGTGTTTATTAAGAGAAAAACGAAAAAATTCTGGTTTTCAATTGAAAAAAGAAACTCCGAGCCGACGGTGGATGCAAGCGCGCCCCATTGACAACTTGCTTGCGCATTGGAATGCTGGGGTTCCGTGTATTGACGCACTCCCACAAACTATTTCTCGTAAACGAAAAGAAGCGCAAAGTCCAGGAGGGCTCGTCCAAACTCCATTGGCGAGATGGCTGAAGTCTACTCGACCGCAATCGGCCTGCATTTGCTATCAATTACGAATCTCGACCATTCCGTCGCACTTTCGCCCATTTCTCTCCAATCGAAAATAGCAAAGTCTCGAATTATCAAGCACACCATGTCAATGATCCATAATTTTTCGGAGATAATAACGTATAGATGTACACACCTTAAGTTTGGAGTGTCCGAAAGCGGCGAGTGGGAGTGAGACGGCGAGTCCTTCGGGAAAGTTCTGCAATCCGATTCCGATGGCCAGGTTGAATGCCGATTCGAACGTCGCCTGCTTCGTTTTTCCGGCCGATCCGAATCCGACGCCCACCGCGAGACCCTGCGAGAATTGTCTTTTACAACAACAACAACAAAAAGTTAAAATTACCTCTGGAATGTTGTGAACGGTGACGGCGAGAATGAGGAGGAGGATACGTCTCCACGATTGACGGTAGTCTTGTTCCTGTGGAAAACAATTGTTTGCGGGAAAATACCATTTGCGCGTTAGAAGAAAGAGAGGCGCAGACAGTAGGCAGTTAAAGAAATAAATTGCATGCTATGCGCGTTTATCTAACAACGAAAGAAATTGAAATTTTGAAGCATCGCCAAAAGTTTAAAATTGTTAGAGAAACAGTCAAAAATTAACTTTTTCTTAAGTTTTTCAGCATCCCACAAGGAATGTAATCCGACTGTTTCCTCCAGTTTTTCTCGGGACTAGGGGGAATGAAATTTCGAATTATTTCAATTTTTCCAAAAGATCCTCACCGGAATCACGTCTGGCCGCGTATCAATGGCCGTTTCCGACTGTTTGTCCCTTTCGCGGTGCTCTTCGTTGACCGAACTGCAAAAAAACCGAAATTAATTAAAAATCAGCTTTTCAGATCGATTTTAGTCAGGGCTGCGCAATTGGCCGGCCCTTGTCCTTCCGATCAGACCCAGGCTTTGCAGGCTTCTTGGACATGGATTGAAGTATATTGGGACCAAGTTTGAGCCTGATCGGATTATTTATTGTCGAGATTGTGCTTGAGGCCCGATTTGGCCGAGAGGCCCGGGCTTTTGGCCAATGATTAACATATCTCGGGACCAGATGATCCGATTGGGCTGAAACTTGGTCACAATGGCCCTCAATCCAAGTCCAAGAAGTCTGCTAAGTTTGGGTCCAATCGGATAATTGCAAGTGGCTCAAAAGTGCAGGACAAGGGCCGGCCCTGATTTTAGTGAGAAATAGAAAGTTATCGCTTCGCCAAAATGTTTCCTCAAAGAAAGTGGTTAGTAAAACCCATAGATAGAGTGTGAAGATTAGAACATTTTCAAAAAAAAATTGGCGAGAAATGAGAAACGACGTGTTTTCGGGTGCAAATTTCGTTGCAAGGCTTCTCGTGGTGTGTTTGTGTCAGAAAAACATGCAAAAACCGAAAAAAGCCCAAAAAATGGTGAAAATCATTAGAAACGTTTAAACAAAGTGCGGACAAACACAAAAGACGGTCACAAAACTCATTTTATTCTCAAAAATAACCACGAGAACGCTCGAAGCGAAAAATGCCAATTTGTCCACTAAAAACGTCATTTCTCACCTATTTTTCTCCGATTTTTGAGCTTTTCCACGTCGTCGTCGTACTTCCGCCACTTTTCTGACGTCTTCTTCCGAATTTGTGCCGGCTGACCTACATTCAGGACTTTCTAATTCTAATATTGTAGAAGTGGAAAAACGAGCACACGAGCGGAGAGCAAAGAAAAACACACGTCACAGTACTTACGAAAAACGACGAGTTTTGTGCATTTTTCTAAAAATGTCTCGAAAGTTTACCGTGCCAGAGCAGCCACGTCCAAATCCTCTCGAGCGGCCGGCATCAACGACATTTCCGTGTCGGAGCGCGGAGCCGGTGGAGCCAGCAGTGAGGCCATTCCGGCGTCGCCCACGCATCTGCAAAAAAGTGAACCTTTTTAAAATATTTTGAACTTTTCCTAAACGAGATTCTATTATAGGGGCACCGCACAGAAATGGCACTCTGTTGAGAAACTCTTTTTGCAGTGCAAATTGAGCGACCTCGAGGCCGAGTTTGAAAAGTTAGGCCACATTTTCAGTGGAAAATTACTTCGCGGCCTAGAAATTCGGTCAGATTGCGAACAGCGCGCCCTTTCTGTCCGGTGCCCCTATAATAGAAAACCTTTCGAAACCGAAAATTTCTGATTTTTATTCAGTCGAGAAAAACATGCTTTTCCTCCAAGAAACTCGAGTCAAAATCGAAAAAAAAAACAGTTTCACGGCGACCAAAAGTGTAGAAAGGGGCGTGGCCTAATCTGAGACGCATTTTCTAAAAATTGCCACAATTCCAGCACTTTTCCGATATTTTTGTGTTTGATATCGACGAAAGAAGACATTAAAGAAAGAAAACATCGAAATTTTCGTGAAAACGCCGCGTTTGAGGCGTTTTTGGCATATTTCGCAATTCGGAATTTTCATACCGGCCGATGTGGATAGTTTTGAGACGAAGTGAGTGTCGGAAGTGATTAAGCACGTTAATTAAAGTGTTTTAAGCGTTCAAACGGCAAAAAGTATCGGCGAATGACTGAAATTCGCGCATTTTTAGCACAAAACTTGAAAATCAACTCAATTGATTCATTTCTGAATGAAACCTGCTCGTTTTAAGCTCAAAAAGTGCGCGATGATTAGTTTAACAAATTTATGCAATTATACATCGTCGAAATCGTACATAATTTGGGTAATTTTTGACGAAAAACATGAAAAATGGGGTTAAATTTCGAATTTCGCGCCAAAATGGTGATAAACCGTGCACGCTAGGCCACGCCCCTTTCTACCTTTTTTGGTCGCCGTGAGTTTTACTTTAAGTAAAGTGTTTTTGTTTCCGTAATTTCCGTACTTACGAAGGCAGGAGAGTATCGGCAAAATGCACAAAAGCGGCTCCGACGGCAAATCCGATGGCCACCGGAACAAATGCCCATTTCTCAAAGTCCGCCTCCGCAATTTCGATCGCCGGCGCCAAAAGGGACCAAAAAGAGGCGGCCGTCATGACTCCGGCGGCGAATCCGAGCGAAACGTCTGCAAATTATCATTTGTTTCTCATTTCTTAATTGTTAATGTCACTTTCTCGAAATATTTCAACTCTTCGAAGGAGATGAAGGCTTGTTGGACAAAAAAAAGGCTTACCCAGCAATTTCTTGCTCTGATGTCTCATGACGAACACGAGGGATGCTCCGAGAGCAGTGACTCCCCACGTGAACGTGGCCGCCAGTAGGGCCTGGTAAATTGGGTTTATTCCCCTAATCATTCTGAAACTGACAAAACATTTATTGGAAATTTTATTTTGAAGAATTCGAAGAGTGAATCACGCATGTTTAAAAATATGCAAACCTTGAAACTGTGATTATTGTTCTCTTTTTTGGACAACAACTTGAAAACATTGCTTTCCAAATGCAAAAAACTTGTTTTTACATAGAAAAATAGAAGAGCAACCGGTTTTTGTATGAAACATTGTAAAGAACAATTTGTGTTTTGATTTCCCGAGAGAACACCGGAAAATCGGCAATTTTCCGCTTGAAAACAAAAAAATCGATAATTTCCCGTCGCAAAAAAGGTTGTCAACAATATTTCCACAATATTATCCTGTCTTTCACACAGAATCATTCAAAAATCCAATAAAAACCGGGGAAAACAGTGGCAAGTTGGCAAAAGTGTGCAAGTCCGCAATTGTGCCGTGGGTGCCGGCGCCTCGTCTGCAAACACCGTCGATGATGATTTTGCGGATTTCTGCTCAAAAAATCGCAAAATTGAACAGTTTATTAATAGGAAACGCATGCGACATGCCCGGAGCTTTCTGTACAGATATATTATGAACATTTCCAGGAGAGAACAGTGAAGAACCGAAAAACTACAGAGGTTTTCGAATAAAACGTAAAAATCAAAACATTGACATGTATTCGTCGAGTTGGGCGGTATAGATCATTCCCTCCTCTTCCATCTCGCTGAGAATTTCTCGAAGACGCTCCTCTGACATTGGCTCCATTTTTTTGAGAATTTGAGCTATCGGAACGCCGTTTTCCGTGTTTTCCGTTCCCAATTTGTTTTTGTTCGCTTCCGAGCGGACGACGGCGCGAATCTGGGGATTTTTGAATTTTTTGAAAAGAAATTTTGGAATTTTACCTTTGATTTAATCGCATTTGGGGTATGTGGTGAGGTCGCCGGAGCTGAAGAAGACGGCGATGGTTCTTGTGCGCTTCTGATCGACTTTGGAGTGACTGGGCTCTGAAAAATGAACAAATTACCTAGTATTCTGTGAAAAACAAGTTTTAGCGCAACATTTCGTGCAAAATGCAATTCTTTGATTACCAAATAACTGCCGACTCGGATGGGCGGCGCCAACATTCCGTGCCAGCCCATTGTGTCGCCGTTGCGCATTTTATCGCTCAAATCCTGGAAATCAACACATTTCCGGCTAGAAAAACTAGAAAACACGCACTTTTTTGAAAAACAATTGAGCCACTTGAGATTCGAGCTTGAAAATCTCGTATTCCTTGTCGTCTATCAGTTTTTGGAGGTAGAACGCCAGAATTGCTGAAAGAAACGCTTTTTCTCTGAAAATCGTACAAAAATGTAAAGCAAAATCGAGGAAAAGGTAAGAAAGTTTTAGAAAATTTGAAAGAATCACTCTTTTCTCCAGCCAAATTCTTCAATTTTCCCATGACTCGCACTCGAACGTCTTCGCTCAAATCGGGCTGAACAAAACGGGATCCGCCTTCCTGAAAGTGTTTTTTTTTCGCTTTCCAATTTCAGACAATGTATTTCTACATCAATACTGCCAAATTGAGTGACACTGAACGTTTTTTCCGTATTTTCCGGGTCGTGCAGCAAATATTTGACTTTTCCGTCTTCTTTTGTCATTTCCAGAATTACTCCGACCGTTTGGATCTGAAATTTAAACTTTTGGGCATTTTTGACCGAAGATGATCAACAAACCGTTCTGAAGTGATAATCGCCAATTTTGTACGCGTCATCGTCCGAATTGGACAAATATTGTGTCAACGACGAAAGAGCCACTGGAATTGGAAGACGATCGCCCAGATTTTGAAAGGTTTGGTTCTGAAATTTGAATTTTGCAGCAAATTGATATTTTGTGAACAAAAACCTTTTTTTCTTGTGCAAAATCATGCGAAATCCATCCGTCTCCGGCGGCGAAATCCATTTTTGCTGAAAAATTGACAAAAAATAATTTTGGACATTAAACATAGCATTTCAGCTCGAAATTTTGTTTTCAGAAAATTGTTCAGCGAAGAACGGAAAAATTCGTTCGAGAAGGATTACTGTACATTAAAGGCGCAGCACTTATATCGAGATGGGTCTCGCAACGAAAACACGTTTGTTGTTGTTTCTTTGATGATTTTCGCGGCATTTCCAACATTTTCAGCTGCTTCGTGATGGTTAATTTTATTTTTTCTCGAAAGAATAAACTTCCGTCTGTTTTTTCATTACAAAACTGTCAAAAATTGTTCATTTTTGTATCGAAAGACAAAGCCTGAAACCCCGCAGGCTTAGCTACGTTTTTTGATCCACTCAGATTAATAAAAATATGCTTAATGTATTAGATACACTCGCAAGTTTTACCTTTTGAAAATTTTGTGAAACAAAATATTTTTTTGCAGCAGATGAAAGATTTGGTGCCGAAAAATCGAGAAGATGACGATTTTCGGAGGTAAGATATCAGAATTTTCATTTAAAATTGGAAAGAAAACTTTGCAGAGACCTAAAAATCGTCTGGCAACACGACCCAATCAACGAGTGTCCGTGGTCGACGACAATTGAGCATTTGAACGAATTATTCGATTTGTACAACGTCGGAGAAGTCAAAAATGTTCTGTGTCTCCGTCTATTCGCTCAATCCATTTTTGAAGTTGTACGCTTTTTTTTTAATTGATGAAAAGCGGCCAAAGAAGTATGAAAAATGCTGTGAGAGATCGCTGGTGGAGCAAGGCATTATAGCAAAAGATTATCAATTTTTATCTAGAAACAGTTAAAAAAACAACTATTTTTGCAGGCAAACAGTCCGGTGGACTCTCCTAAGCTCATGCACACAATTTTCGGCGAAAGACTCATAAATCAGGTGGCGAACTACGATCAACAAGTGTACGAGGCCATCGGGCACACTACACAGTACATGGCGTGGAAAATACGCAAAGCTCAGATCATGTACAGATTTTCTGGATTTTTCAGACTTTCAGAGGATTTTCTTGACGTTTTTCATATTTTTCTGTTTCTCAGGGCTGGGCAGTGTTCGGCCCAGGCTTTTCGAAGGCTTTCTAACAAAGGCCTGGACTCCAATCGCGCCCAAACTTTGCAGGCTTCTTGAACAACGCTTTATTCGACGAAATCTGAGACCGAGTTTCTGTTGCTCTGTTTTGATAGTTTTCCATAATTTTTCAGTGATAGTTAGCCAGACTAATATCAGAAAGGTTTTGTGGGGCCTTGCCGCTGAGTGCATTTTAAAATCTTGAATGGATTGATTTCATAAAACATTCAGCCTGCTTTAAAGCATCTCGCCACGCTGAGGATGTTTTTAAAGGAGCAAAATAAGCGGCCATGTCGTCCTAATAAAGGTTCGGGGTTAGGTCGCGCAGTGAGGTCTCCTCTGAACTGTCTCTTTATAATTTTACTCTATTAAGTGTCCATAACAGATCGAGGTGGTTTAGGAACCTAAGCTTCTAACGTTTGCTACTCAACATTCTTGATTCTACAGTAGAATTTCTACTGCTTCGGAGTAAATTCAACGCCATCGAGATCACTGAAGTACTGATGCTTTGATTAGCCCAAATTCCTTCATTAAAAAACAGAACAACAGTGAAAAACGAAAGCTAGTTGAACTCGGCCTCTTATTTTATATTTGGCCTCCTATTTCCGAACAGAGCCTGCCAAAAGTCCGGGCTACGCCAGGCCTTCAAAAAGCCTGTCCAGCCCTGATTCTTCTAGATTTTCAAAGCAATTGCTAAGGTTATGGGTTCCTTTCTCTTTTTCTAATTCTCTTTATTTAACTCTTTTTTTCCAGAAATTTCCGCCGTACAAGCGAAGAGCACACGTGGAAAAGTGTGCGAAAAATCATGATCGACGTTTTGAAGAACAGCGAAATTTCTGAAAATGTGATCGCTGGAATGGTTAGTTTCTCCTCTCTATCATTGAACAAAATGCAGACTGAAAGCATTAAAAAAATCTGCAATTTTCAGACGGCTGCGATTCTGGAAGAGGTGGTGCGCGGGGACCGTCTCACGTGGGCCGAAGACGGTCCTTTGCTCCGTCGGGACCGTTTCCCGCACGTTTTCCGCGTCGCTTTCCGTCTTTTCAACGACGCGATCGGCGAGAGACTGCGGAAAAAGAGGGCGGAAGTGGTGTACGAGGCACTCGCCGCCCGGCTCGTCACTTTTTACTGCAGACTGGCCGCCGACACGTGGAGGTGATTTTTTTTGGATTTTTTTATCTCAAAAATGATCAAGATTGGCCTAAAATGAACGTTTTCTATTTTTGCAGAATTCTAATATTGCGAAATGGGCCGAAAGTCGAAGTGGAGCACTTTTTGTACAGAAATGTGGAAGTGAAAATGGTAATTTTTGAAAAAAAAAATATTAAAGATGGATTGGTTGTTGAAAATGCTTCTGTTGTTAATAATAACTCATTTATTCACTTCGACCACAATGCTTCTGTTGCTTCTGTTGTTGTTTAAAATATAATTTGAAACCGGAATGTTTCCTTGCAACTTTTCCACGACAGTTACTTTTTTCAGCCGAAAGTGCTCATCCAATCGCAGCCGCCCACGTCGAACTCGAATTCGAGCAATAATAACGAAAAATCGGTCGACGCCGCCCGTTTTACCAACCAGAGACCACTTTCGAGACCGATGAAGAGAGAGCATGACGTTTATTGAGCCATTTTTACTTGTATACGCACCCAGATTATTTCTAGAAATTTCTCGTCTATTTCCCCTTATCGTGTACCATTTTTATCAATTTTTCTAGTCGTTCCCCATGCATGTGTGCCATTTTTGATCCCCGTTTGTGTTTTAATAATTGCTGTATCTGGAAGATTTCCAGGCACACTCATTTCCCTCAATTCGTCTCGTCAGGTAATATTGTCGTGAAAAATTCATTTCTTCCACGCATTCACCCAAGAGGTGCGTTTGCTTATTGTCCATTTCCTCACATGACCACACATTTCTCAGACGTTCTCATCGCCCTTTGTCTGCTCATCTTGCTTATATGCGAGATGTGTCTCGCTCCACCCGTTTCTCCTTGGCTCCCGGATTGTTTTCCTGTTCAGTGACGGGCGGTTTCGGCGAAATGCGCACAAAAGTGTGCAACATTCCATCTGTCTCTTTGCTCAGTTCTTGCGAGAATACTTTAACGTCGACATGGCGGGCAATACGGCCGTGCTTTGATTTTTTACCGGTGGAGATTCTTTCTCGTTCGCATCACTGTTCATGCTTTCACAAATGACGAATAATAATAAAAAAATAATGAAACTGAAAAAAAAATAATGAAAAAATCTCACGTGAGACTTTCTTGTGTTCAATCACAAAAAAGCAAAAATCGATATTTCCCGAAAAATGCCGAAATCAGAACGAGAATCCGGCGGCGTCGACTTGACAAACGTCTCGGTTCGAGTGTGTGGTCTCGCAGCGAAAGTATTACAATCGACAATGAAACTGCTTTCGATATAATTTCAGTACTGGCTCATTTACTTTATGATTTGTCAATTATTACTGGGCATTACAAATTTGACATTTTTTATTACAAGGTACGGATACAATTTTTTAGAACTCTTAAAAACGATGTCTTACAGAATACCAACAAAAAGTGGTTCAGAAGCGAATAGTGGAATTTTAAATGTAAATTTAAAAAACAATGTTTTAGGTACTTAGAAACATAGTTGCCACGGGCCGGGCCGGGCCGGGCCGGGCCGGGCCGAAATTTCAAAACTCCGGCCCGGCCCGGCCTGTCGGCCCGGCCCGGCCCGGCCCGGCCCGACCCTGGCCCGGCCCGGTCGGCCCGGTTCAAAAAGCGGGAATTCAAAAATTTGAATAATTGATCGCATGAAGCCATTTTTTTGTAGAATTAGGGGTTTTTTGCAAGCATCGAAAAATTGAAAAAAACAAATGTATTTCTCATAAAAAAATTCATAATAGCAAAAAAACAAAGAAGAAACACTAAAACTTTAGTTCGAAAAATTTTTTTTGTAATAACGAAAAAAATTTCCGCGAAAAATTTGAATTCCCGCTTTTTGAACCGGGCCGACCGGGCCGGGCCGGGCCGGCACTTCACCGACCCGGCCCGGCCCGGGCCGGCACTTTACCGGCCCGGCCCGGCCCGGCCCGGGCCGACCCGGGCCGGCCCGCATGGCCGGCCCGAAATCTGGCAAGTCTGCTTAGAAAGTCTCAAAAAATCGATATTCAGCTCTTCTGCGTCGTCCTTCTTCTCTGCTCATTTTGGTGTCAGTCCAAGACGTTTTTCACAATTTTGACTGTAATTTTGGTAAACATTCAAATGCTTGGCCCGAAATTTTTTAAAGGACATTTTTAAGGGTATAGACGGTTGCGCTGAATGCTATCTCCTTTTCACACGAATTTTGATGGTTCTCGAAGTGAACACACCGTTTTATTCGGATAATCTAATTCTTGTGATTTTCTCGCTGATCCGCGTCGGTTTTAGCTCTATTTTTACCGTCGTTTTGATGAGATTGAGCTGGTCCGAAAAGCTCCAAAAAAACACAATGTTTTACATGTTTTAGGTGCAACGGACTGCCAGATGAGGATGATTTGGAGAAAATGGCAATTTACGAGTGTATTCAGGAGATGGGTTTTTATAAATGCGGAAAATGTTCGGAAATCGAGGAAGAATCGGAGGAATCGGAGAAGAATGACTGAAAATAAATGTGCTGCACGAAAACTCTCTCTCTCTCTATTATGGCGGTATTTGACTGCAATCGCGCCCTGTTCGGATACTCTTTTTGCAGTGCAAATTGAGTGGAAAATTTATTTTCGCTAGAAAATTACTTCGCCACCTAGAAATTCGGCCAGAGCGCGATAATAAAAATTGTGGGCATTGTACGCAAACTTCGGAATTGACGACAAATCGCAGAAAGACGCAAATTTATTCGATCAGACTCGGACTTTTTAAATTCTGTCGTTTTTCGTCGAAACACGGACAGCAGCAACAGCAGAAAAAGCAGCAATTACAGCAACAACAACTGGCGTCCATTTCCCTGCAAAAAATCGATAATTGGCTCGGAGGGATTTCAAAAATCACCAGAAACTCATTCGAATCAGGACGAATGCTATGAGAACTTGGAAGATCGAGTGCAAAATTGTGATTATCGATTGAAACGATTCGATCGGACCGTCTGCAACTTTTTTGGTGAATTTTTGAGAACAATTCCGAGTCGGCTCACAAAAACACCGCTCAAACCAGTCGCCATCACTCAAACCCATGCACATTTTGAAAAAAGTGTTCGAAAGCGAAATTATCTGAACTTTTCAGAAATTGCAGGTTCAAAAACTGCGAAAATACTGTATAAACTGCGAAAATTCCGAAGATTAGTTTGGATTTCATTTTGAGCGCAAAAACGAACACGAACACTGTGCCGATCTGAATAACTTTTGAATAATTTTTTAGGGATCAAATTTGAACTTCAACTTACAAATGGAAGAGCGAAAATGATACTTATCGATTTTTCAGTGCTGCAAAAATGTTCTTACTTTTCGTTTTCACCACGAGATCACCATAAATTCAAAGATAAAAATACGATGGCTAAAATCGTGTTCCATAAAATGTAGACGAGAAGGAAATTCTAAATTTTTCAACTTTCCGGCCTAAAATCTTTTTTTTTTAAATGTTTACTTTAGAAGTTGCAGTTCGAAAAATCTTGTCGTCAGTCTCGAAATTGTCACCGCCCGCCGATAGTCTTTCCGGCATATTTAGTGTAGAAATGAGAAGAATTTGACGTAATGGGGCTATTCAGCGTATGTTTTGTTTTCCGTTTTTTTCGTTTTTTTACATCGCTAAATTGGATTTTTTGACGTAAAAAAACGAAAAAAACGGAAAAAAAATCAATTTCACAGCCTGAATAACCCCACAAAAGATAATGATTTTATCGGAGAAAAAAACGAGGATGAACACGAGTTGGTTTCCATTCAAAATGGAAAGCTTAATTGAGTGAAAGAGTGACGAGTCACTGGCCGGCGGCTGTTTTCGTTCACGTGGTCGCGGTCTTTGTCCGTTTCGTGCCTGTCTGCTTCTTCTGTTTCTTCGTCTTGGTATTTCCAGTCTTCGTGGTCCCACTTCCCGTCGTTCTAGTAAAAGAGTTTCCAGTTGTGGTTCCTTTCGTTGAGTTGCCAAAGGCAGTTCCCTCAAACCCTTTCCAGGAAGTCGCACAAACGGGTGCAAAGACGCTCTATGGGACACGCGTGAACTTTGCGCTACGTGGCATTTTTGAAGACTGGGTTTTTTAGTTCTGCTTTTAGTTAGTTCTGGTTTTGTACGTTTGCTTGTGAGAGACACTCTTTTTGGTGTTCTTTCTGTACTTTTCTTTGTTGATTCGTTTCTTTCGTTGCTCCTCCAGCAATAAACCTTTGTTTGATAATCTCTCGCGTTGTTTCTTGTGTTTTCTTGTATTGGACCCGACACCCCTTTTTATAAGCGGGCAACTGTTGTGGTATTTCCAGTTTCGAATTTAGTACTTGTGCTTTCAATTTGCTGATCATTTTTGCCTTTTCGGTTTCTCCTCAATTTCATGAGAAGAAGCGCAATGAGAAAGAGCAGAATAATGAATCCGGCAACAGCTCCGAGCACGTAAAGCGTGGTATTATTCGCTGTAGTCGTTGTAGTGGTGATTTCATCGCAAATGCTTACTGTAACAATGGATTAGAATGCGTATGTAGAGTGAACCCACATGTGTGGTCTTCATTGCAAATGGTTTCAATCGCTTCGCGTCGAGTTTGAAGACAATGCTCTGCGATTCGGGTTGATCAGCAGATATTTTAAAAATAAACCCTTACTTTTATCCTTTGATAGCTCTTTCTCACAAATGTACATGAAATTCCTGAGGACATCCGAAACGGTAACTGGAATTTTGAAGCCTTAATCTCAAAATGAGGTAGAAAACATACACATGGGCGTTTCAATGCAAAATGCACGGATGACTGAACATCTGCAAATACTTTTTCAATTTGGAATTAAGTCGTAAATCTTACAAAGAGTCAGCACTCAAGACGTTTGTCTTTTCGTAGAATGTTCTAAAAGAGCTACGAATTACGGCATCATACGACATGATGGACACTTGAACTGATGATTGTTTTTCTTTTTCTGGAAGACTCCCTTCTGCCTGACCCTCATGAACTGGTTAGAAGAGGCCGGGACAAAGGTTTGTGGTAGCATGTACTCATTTCTTGGTCACCTCACATGTCATTGACACGTGCTTCGTTTTGAAAATGGAATAACGAGTGATGCGCATGAGTAGAAACGAAAAAGATCGGTTTATTCAAAAGTTGGATAAAAAATACGAAATATATTAGGACGGGAAGCGTTCTCGATACAGTACTTTGTTGAGCTGCACCCACCTGCGCTTTGTTGCTGTTCTTCTTCTTCTTCTTCGTCTTCGTGTAGAAAGCCTTCTGCAAATCGAGCAACTGCCTTATCGCAAGTACCTTAAAAAAATGCTCTATTTTTGCTAAAGAGCACTGGCCGGCGAGTAAATCTGCCTGTTTCTGCCACATTTTCCTAGCAAGTTCATCTTCGGCGACGTGTATCTCAAGAACCACGCCGCCGTTGCAAAAGTGGTCAACTAGTAGGTTAACGCAAATTATCTCGTGAATAACTTTGTAGTTGATCGTCTATTTAAAAAAAATTTGTTTTCGAGTTATGAACTGTTTTCCTAGAGCGACAAGAAAAAAGCGACGATAACTCGAAAACTAATTTTTTTTTAAATAAACGATCAACTACAAAGTTATTCACGAGATGATTTGCGTTAACTTACTAGTTGACCACTTTTGCAACGGCGGCGTGGTTCTTGAGATACACGTCGCCGAAGATGAACTTGCTAGAAAATGTGGCAGAAACAGGCAGATTTTCTCGCCAGCCAGTGCTCTTTAGCAAAAATCGAGAGGAGCAGATTCGGATTCTCCGTGAAATTCTCTTTCGAATCATATAGGTCCCATTCCAAAAGCCCCGAAGGTAAGTACGAGTTCGATATAGCAATGAACAAAAATACGTCTGTTTTTATTAAGAAACAAGACTTTTCGAAGCGCGGCCCGGCAAACAAATTAATTATTTTCTCCACAAGTAAATATTGAAAACGAGTACAAGTTCAAGCCTCGACCGCCGCATTCTTGGCCTCCTCCTTCGAACTCTTCGATTCTGCTCGATCAGTAGTCGGAGCCGCTCCTCCGTTTCTCTTTTTCAGCCAGAAAAAGATTCCGGCCCCAATGGCAGCCAGAAGAAGAAAGACGGCCACGCCGATCGCCACGAACAATATGATGTTGGCGGATTCTTCGGTGACGGCGGTCGGAATCCGAGTGGAAATGGTCGAGATCGGAAGTGTGCGGGTCGAGGGAATTATTATTGGGTCGACTTTGATCGGAAAGTAGGCACAGCCGGCGACTGAAGTTGAAAATAGCTGAGGAAAAAAGAATGGAGAAACTCAAACTCACTGGTTTTGTTCGCCTTGCACACAATTTCACCCGCTGCATTGGTTACATTGGTGCATGTTTCTGAAATTGAAAAGGGCGCGTGGACTAGCCTTTTAGGAAATTTTTAAATTTCGCAGCGTTCGATTACAAACTTCACCCACCCAGTTTCTCTCGAGGCAGAAAAATGCACGTGCTCTTTATGTCAGCGATGAAACTTTTGCAATCGGAATCTTGAAAGAATTATCAACTTTTTTCGAACTATAACTTTTCAAGAACCTTTTGGCGTGGAGCAGTTTCGAATGGCGAGAACCCTGAAATGAAATGATGTTGAAGGTGGTGTCCAATATACAACATATTTTTAAAATAAACTTCGAAGTGGGACATTCACTTTCCTAAAGTCCCGAATTACGAAAAAAAATTCCCCGATTTTAAAGATTTTTTTCAAAAAAGTTAATGGTACCGGCGAGAAGTACACGGCGAAATGGAAGAGCTGGCCTAGATTTTTCTAGTCCCCGGATGGAATTCCCCTTTTTTTTCCGATTTTTTTCCGTTTTCGTGCAATTTTCTTAAATTTTCAATCGTTTTTTCACTGAACACACTTACTTACAATATCTAAAAAAATTTATGTTCTTTTCTGTGCCGTGACACCAAAAAAGTCGATAATCTGAAACTTTTCTTTGTTGTTTTTCCGGGTTTTTCGCTCAATCTTTTCGGTTTTGCCGCGTCCAAAGTCTCGGAAAACCCGCAAATCTCGCGGATTTAGCAGTCCAAAGTCGGCAGAAATTTGCGGGAAATCCGGGGTGAGCACAGCTGAACGAGTGTTACCGTACACCATAAAACTACGGTATTTTTTGAAAAAATTTAAATTTCTCGAGAATATTTGAAATTTCTCAAATTTCTTGGGTAAATTTTCAAAAAATACGCACCCCGGATTTCCCGCAAATTTCTGCCGAATTTGGACTGCAAAATCCGCGAGATTTGCGGGTTTTCCGAGACTTTAGACGCGGCACAAAAAGTGACTGATTTTTTCTGAATTTCTGAATTTTGTCTAAATTTTGCTGAATTTTGAAAGTTTCAGATTATCGATTTTTTTGGCGTCACGGCACAGAAAAAAACATAAATTTTTTCAAATATTGCTAATAAGTGTGTTCAGTGAAAAAACGATTGAAAATTTAAGAAAAAAATCGGAAGAAAGGGGAATTCCATCCGGGGACTAGAAAAATCTAGGAAAAATCTAGTGAATGCCCCACTTTGAAGTTTATTGTAAAAAAATGTTGTATGTCACGTTGGACACCACCTTTAAATGCCTTTTTCGCCAACAAAAAATCACTCACACTTTATCGATTATGGCCTGGGTGGTCATGTTCGCCATGATGCTCGAGAATCGGTAATTGTTGGTGCAATTTGAACTGTTCCACATGACCAACCTTTTTGTGAACTGGTCAGTGAGTCATAAGAGCAGGTATTCGGAGGGGTCGGTCACGGAGAGTTCGAGTCCACTTGTCCAGGCCCGAAATCTTTGTATGGACCGAGAGTTTGAAACATTTTTCCGTTTCATATCGAGATTATTTTGTGGCCAAACTGCCTTCAAAATATAAGGAAAACGCAAACAAAAAACACTATTTTATTGATGAACATCATTAGAAACAAGTAAAATGGCGAGCCCATACTCCCATCCGACACTCTCTAAGCCTTCGAAGTGGTAGTGCTTTTTCCAGTGGTAGTAGTACTCTTCTCCGTCTTTGACGAGGTCTTCGAAGAGGTTCTGTTCGTGATTTGAGAATTGGCGGTCGGCGTCTTCTTCTTCTTCTTCTTCTGCTTGAACACCAAACAGACGACGAGGCCGACGAGAAGAAGGAAAACAGCGAATCCGGCGATTGCCAGGAAAACAATGAGCTTCGAGTCTTCGGAAGCGACGCTCGTGGTGGCCAGGGTCGTAGTCGTGGTGGTCGGGGCTCCCGGAAACGTTTTGCAGAGCTCGTCTAAAACCATTTGTATTGATTCGAACATGATTTTTGATCACATACTGTCGAAAGAAATGCTCTCGCAAAACGTTTGCGTTCCATTCAAAACGAGTCCTTCACATCCCTCTGAAGCACCGACGCGTTTTGAGGACTTTCATCTGAAAAGCCTACTTTGACTCAGATGCTGCGGCGAAAGGTTCTCGGTGCACAAAAAGTTGTACCAGTTGAACGTTTGTGTACACGACGGAACTGAAAACAGTCATACTATGCACGACAATCAGGACACTGCGCCAAACTGACTCTTTTTGTTAATACAGTCCGATTTGTGGTATGCCGTAACGCTGGAAACACGGTTGTTTGATGAAAACCGGCCCTGAAAACTCACATTACTTCTTCGTTCTTCGTCTTCAAAAGATCCTGATAGACGGCCAAATCCATTTCGAGCTGAGAGTTTGATGGTGATGCCGAGAATACATCGCAAACTATCGTTCGTTTTTCATACTCTATTTTCGAGCTGAGGTTAGGTTGGGTCGGTCGGTTAAGGTCGTTTCAGTTCAAGTGCGCCAGAATTTGAAAGAAAGAAAAAGAAAAAAAAATCAGATCGACACGGTCTCCAGAGCTGACAATGGGCGCAAGTGCGCGAAATTGGCGCGAAATTCAAATTTTAACAGCAAAATTTGTGTTTTCCGCCAGATTAGCCACGAAAAGTCGATAATTTCTTATTTGTCTCTTGATATTTGTCTCTTGATGACCGATCGATTGTATAGGCTATTACGATTTTTTTAAGCGCAAGAGCGTTAAATTTGGTCAAGTCGCAAATCAAATTTATCCGTTTGAAGGTTTTTCGCTAAAACTGCGTGAATTTCAGTTGCTTTTCGGCTATTTTCGCGGTTCGAGCGCTCAAAATGCTTGTATTTACGTGATTTATCATTCTCAAAACCAATTCTGTCGGAAAACGGTCAAGAAAGCGCAAAATGAGAAGTGCGGTTTTTAGGCGGCGATCGGCGGCGAAGGCGAAAAAGCAAAATTCGCAAAAAATGCGCTAAAACGTCATTAATTCTGTGAGAATTAGTGTATTTTCATGTCGAACAATCATTTTTCATCGCCATTGGCCACAAAAATCAGAGAAAACCTGCTCAATTAATGAAAACACCATTTGGCCACCGAGGCCACGCCCATATTGTCAGCTCTGGAGACCGTGTACCGGCGAGAAGTACACAGCGAAATGGAAGAGCTGGCCTAGATTTTTCTAGTCCCCGGATGGAATTAATTTCCGATTTTTTTCCGTTTTCGTGCAATTTTCTTAAATTTTCAATCGTTTTTTCACTGAACACACTTATTTGCAATATTTTAAAAAAATTATGTTTTTTTCTGTGCCGTGACGCCAAAAAAGTCGATAATCTGAAACTTTTTTTTGTTGTTTTTCCGGGTTTTTAGCTCAATCTTCGGTTTGCGCGCTGAAAAGTAAGTAGAAAGAGATCGCTCAATCATTTCCTGACTCTTAATTAAAGTTTGCGAGTTACATAAAGTTATATTTTTCAAAGTAATGCGAAAAATCCAAAACTTCATATTTTCGGTTTTAAAAAAAGTGGCTGATTTTTTCTGAATTTCTGAATTTTGTCTGAATTTTGAAAGTTTCAGATTATCGATTTTTTTGGCGTCACGGCACAGAAAAAAAACATAAATTTTTTCAAATATTGCAAATAAGTGTGTTCAGTGTCCGCGAAAAATGCGCCAAAACGTCATTAATTCTGTGAGAATTAGTGTGTTTTCATGGCGAACAATCATTTTTCATCGCCGTTGACGACAAAAATCAGAGAAAACCTGCTCAATTCGTGAGAACGCCATTTGGCCGAGGGGCCACGTGTCAGAAGCTTTATTCAAAACAATATTATAATAAGTAAATCGAAAAGTGCACGAGTTGGTTTCTGTTAAAAGTATCAGAAAGCTAATTAGGGTGTTGCATTCCTCATTTCTTGACCGGAAGACGGATACTGTCGACATTGATGCTCACCTCCATTTCACTCTTTCCCTTCGATTTCGTAGCCGTCAACTTTCCAGTGTGCGTACTTCCGGAAACAGTTGTGCCAGTAGTGGTCCCAGTGGTCCCAGTGGTCCCAGTGGTGCGAGTGGTCCCAGAAGTTCCAGAAGTTTTCGAAGCGGTAGTAGTGGGCGCACGGCTGATTTTCTTGTCCATCCGACTCGCGTTTGTCTGCTTCTTTCTTCTCGACTTTATGAGAAGACAGAGAACTGCGATGATGCACAGGAAGGCAAAGATTCCGCCGATGATTCCGACCGCGATCAATCCGCTGTTATCCTTTTCGGTCGTCGTCGCTTCGGTGGTCGTCGTCGTGGTCGTGGTGGGCAAATTTCTGGCAGTAGTGATCGAAATGTCTTTACAATTTTCAGCTGAAGTATTGAGTCGATTTTTGGTTTTGTAGTTGATGAAAACGTTGACTTACTCGCTTGATGCTGCTCACAATACCAGTACATTGCTTGTTGCAGAACCTTGGCGCATAAAGCTGAATGAAAATGTTGTGAATGAAACGATAATTAAGTTCTCACTTTTTCTATATCCTTTGTATTCGCAGTTTTCTGGAATTTTGTCAAGAAGAGAGCAACCATCTGAAACATTTCGATTTTTCGATTTTTCGACTATTCACTTCAACGACTTACAGTACAGACAACTTCCCACGACACGACTGTAGCTGAAATTTGAAAATAAATTGTAAAATGCTTTCTGTGATGACACTCACACAACGGAAACGTCCGAGTCATCGTAAGAGTTACCTCCGAATATGCTATAAATAATCCCCACCAACATGCCGCCAAATGAGAAGAGTCGATGAAAGAGTTTGAATAGTCTCTACACATTTGACTTTGACCTTTGTGAACTAGCACAAGAAAAGTGAGGTGCCAGGGTGCTGGGCGAATGGCATAGAATTGTTGGACTTGGGGCTTTTTGAAAAAAATCGGCCATTGATCCGCATATCTCGGGACCCGACCGGGCTGAAACTTGGTCCCAATGGCCCTCAATCCAAGTCCGACAATCCTGCAAAGTTTCGGTTCGATCGGAATATAGCAAGTGGTTCAAAAGTCCAGGTCAACGGTCGGGCCAATTGCCCAGCCCTGCTCCGGTCCCATCGTGCACAGGGGTCGGAAAGCCAATGAATCGGAAAAAAATGATAAAAGGACGGAAAAAAGTGACAAAAGATCGGAAAAAATTACAAAAGGTCGGAAAAAAGTGACAAAATGTCGGAAAAATGCCAAAAGATCGGAAAAACTGCTAAAATACCTGTTTTCTTTTTTTTTTAATTTTTTTCCGACCTTTTGGCATTTTTTCCGACCTTTTGTCATTTTTTCCGACCTTTTGTCATTTTTTTCCGATCTTTTGGCATTTTTTCCGACCTTTTGTCATTTTTTCCGACCTTTTGTCATTTTTTTCCGATATTTTGGCATTTTTTCCGACATTTTGTCACTTTTTTAAACAAGGCGCGTAACGCGTAATTCCGTAGCATCGTTGTAGACTTTCTCATTTCAATTTTCCCTTTTTTTTGCATTATCCCCATCTTTTCAGAATCAATCAGTGTCAAAACTTATGATAATGATTAGAAATGAATAAAAAATGAAATTTTAACTGCTTCGTCATCAATTTCGAAACGTTTTATGTGAAAATTACAGATAGTTCGACGAACGGCGGAAGATTGCTGCAGCAATTCAGGGCAGGAAAAGTGAAAGAGCAGCGGTAGGTGAGACTGACTCATTTTACTTCGCCATCAGATGTTTTCCAGGTATTTTCACGGAATGATCCAAGAAGATGAGAAGATGAAGATGTAAAACGTGTTGATTTTATCGATAATTGAAAAAGAAAATGAAGAAAAGTGAATGAAGAGATTCGTGCCATTGACAACTCGCTTGCGCATTGGAATGCTGGGGTTCAGAGTTGAGCGGAAATGGAATTTTGAAATCCGGAAGATTATTTTTTTTACGGAACACGGAAAACGGAAGACGGAAGACAATTTTTCTCACGGAAGACGGCAGACGGAAGACGGAACAAAAAAATCGTCAATGCAGAACCTTTTTTTCCGGTTTTTTTAAAAAAATAACTAAAGCAACAAAAATTTTGGATCTGGGTCACTGCCCGTGGAAATTCGCGTTCTTCGGGGCTAGTAAATGGCTTCTGAAAAGCTATTACTCTTTTACGGTAAGAAGAAAAAATTCCGGAAGACGGCAGACGGAAGACGGAAGAAAACTTTTTTCCCGGAAGACGGCAGACGGAAGACGGAACAAAAAAATCCACGGAAGACGGAATTCCGCTCAACTCTGCTGGGGTTCCGTGAGAAATTCACTGAAAACCATAAAAAGGGGTTTGTGAAAGGGATTGTGTGTTATTTTTCGGAAATCTCTTGCAGAACACTCGTTTTCCCCTCTTCCTTCTCCGTCTCTCACTCTCTCGATTTTCTTCCGCGACTTTCCGCATATTTACCATTATATCTGTCTGTCCCGATCGGTTCCTCTCTTTCTCTTTCTCTCTCTCTCTCTCACTTTTTGATTCGGACTGCGCCGAATCGATCCGAGACAAGAAACTGGATTACATTTTCTGATTTGGAAACACACTTTGATTGACACCGAGACAATACCGAGATTGTCGACCTCTTTTTTCCGTGTACTTTTTCCATTATTATTACTGCTTCACAATTCATTTTTGTATTCAATGAGTTCAACTCAATGTCCAACCAATTGTATTGAAAATACATTTGTTTGCTAGTGGCCCCTGGAAAATGTTGTTTATTTGTCTATTATCGTTTTTGCCGTGTGTTCATGCATTTCTTCTTTTCAATCGAAGCTATAATCTTTTTCATGGTCATGATCAAAAAAAAATTCGCTCAAAAACACCGAAAAAAGCGCAAAATTTCTCGTGCTCCGAAAATAAAATGTCAATTCAGACCTGTTTTATTTGCCAAACTGTCCATCCGTTTTTGCCGCCTTTCCCTCTCGTTTTCTCTGCGTCTCTTCCAACACGCACTCTCTCATTATTTGACTAGAAGGGAATTGGGGGGCCAAAAAGACGGATAATATATAGTTTTCGAGCGGAATGCTTCCTAAAAAAGAAAAGCTGGCCTAGAAAAATGATTTTATTTGATCTACTTGAGAAACAGCGTTTTTTTTTAAATTTGAATACATTTAGACGCGTAATTAAAAATGCCTAAATTTCTGAACTTAAATTACAGTTTCTCAAATGATTTTACAGGTTTTTCTGCATTTTCCATTTAATGGCTTGTTTTTATAGGATAACAGTTAAACTTTTTGAAATTTTTATGTGTCTGTTGCCTCTTATTGCCACACGCACTGTCCGAGTCCCGAACTCTCAGAAATCTCTGTGAACGGAACTTGTGGCCGTGGCCGAGAAAACTTCTAGGCCATCGGATCTTCTTTGCATTCGGCACATCCCTCAGACGTTGCCAAGCGCTGTCAAAGTGCAGTGAAGAGTTTCCTAGGCCACGGCCGTTTCTGTGAGTTAGGAGTCGGACAGAGGCAAACGTTTCAGAAAATTTATGGGTTCCCTGATCATTTAAGTGAAAAAAACAGTTTTGCTATTCAATATATTTTTTTTCTATATATTTTTTTCAGAAATGAGGCCATGCTTCGGTCTGTTTCTCGTGGTCATTTCCACTTGGGCCCAACAGGATTTGTCGTGGAAAGCCGACATTTTCGCGTCGGACCGCGAAAATGAAATGGCCGAGGTGAGCGAGCACCATTTTCCGCATGAGAATTATCCGAGAAACGTGCATTTTCAGCAAGACGCCCTAACCCGCTATTTTGGCGACGACAAAAGAAATGCGACATTTTTTCCGACGTGGGATTCGATGAAGCAAAAGTTTGCCTTCATGCACTTCTTCGATAAACATTCATTTTTCAGAGTGGGCGAATTCGAAAATGTAAATTCATCGAAAGTCAAAAACCACAATTATAACGAGATGACGGCGTGGCTCAAAGTGAGTTACGGTGTTCGCGTACCTGACACTAAACATGACGACAATTGCGTGGGAGGGCGAAAATTCAGCAGGAAATTTGAAAAAAAAAATGCAATGAAACATTTCAGGCAACCCGTCTCAACTACCCGAACATTACTCACTTGTACTCGGTCGGAAAATCGGTGGAAGGACGCGAATTGTGGGTGCTTATTGTGTCCGACAACCCGAAAGAGCACGAAATTCTGGAGCCGGAGCTTAAAATTGTCGGAAATATGCATGGAAATGAGGTAGTTTTCGAAAAATAATAGTTAAACAATTCAAAGCGGTTTTTAGGTAGTTGGCCGTGAAGCAATACTTTATTTGATCGAAATTCTGTGCCTCAACTACGGGAAAAATCGATATTTGACTGATTTGGTAAATAATGCCCGATTGCATCTGATGCCCTCGATGAATCCGGACGGTTACGAGAAGGGATTCCCCGGCGATCGGATTTCGGCGATGGTAAGTTCAGACCATTGCTCTAGAACTTTTCTTTTGTTGTATTGACCTACCCGACCGCAATCCGCATTTTCAGGGTCGTTCCAACGCGAACGACGTCGATTTGAACAGAAATTTTCCGACGAAATTTCCGGAACACCGAGAACAATCTGGCGGTGGAGACCCGGAAAAGTAAATGTTCAGAAAAGTCGAAAAAATAATCCGACAGCATTGATTTTCAGAGAAAACGTGGCCGTCATGACGTGGCTCCAATCGTATCCGTTCGTTTTGAGCACCAATTTGCACGGAGGTACCAAGAATGACTCGAAAATGGCCAAAGAATTCGATTTTCAGGAAGTTTGGTGGCCAATTATCCGTACGATGACTCGCTCACCGGACAAGACGGCATTTATACGGCGGTAAACTTTTTTGTGCATTTTGCTGGCCTCGAATCCAACAAACGTATTTTCTAGAGTGCCGACGACAAATTGTTCGTGGAATTGAGCTATCGATACGCGAGAGCGCACACAAAAATGTGGAAAACTGGACGGAGGTGAACAATTGAAAACAGTGTTTAAAAACAGTTTCTGGGGGGCGTGGCCTAATCTGAGACGCGTTTTCTGAAAATTGCCGCAATTCCAGCACTTTTCCGATATTTTTGTGTTTGATATCGACGAAAGAAGACATTAAAAAGAGAAAATATCGAAATGTTCGTGAAAACGCCGCGTTTGAGACGTTTTTGGCATATTTCGCAATTCGGAATTTTCATACCGGCCGATCTGGACAGTTTTGAGACGAAGTGAGTGTCGGAAGTGATTAAGCACGTCAATAAAAGTATTTTAAGCGTTCAAACGGCAAAAAGTATCGGCGAATGACTGAAATTCGCGCATTTTCAGCACAAAACTTGAAAATCGATTCAATTGATTCATTTCTGAATGAAACCTGCTCGTTTTAAGCTCAAAAAGTGCGCGATGATTAGTTTCACAAAGGTATGGAATTACATCGTCAAAATCCTACAAAATTTGGGTAATTTTTTACGAAAAACATGAAAAATGGGGTTAAATTTCGAATTTCGCGCCAAAATGGTGATAAACCGTGCACGCTAGGCCCCACGCCCCTTTCTACGTTTTTGGTCGCCGTGCGAATGTTCTAAATACAACAAAAAATAACACGTCTGGTTCTTACAGATGCGGCCTTTCGGCGGACGGCGACAACTTCATAAACGGCATCACGAACGGAGCCGGCTGGTATCATTTGGCCGGTGGAATGCAAGATTGGCAGTACGAGAATACGAACTGTCTCGAGATCACTGTAGAAATGGGGTGCTTCAAGTTCCCCACGGATGATATGCTTTCAAAGTGAGCACGAAAACATTGTTTTCCCTTTTTTTTCTTCTGTTTCCAAATTGACTGATTACCACAACGTTTTGAGCTCTGATAGTTAACCAAAGTCTGCTAAAACACAGTCAAAATATAGTCTTTTGGCATTTTCTGTGAATTTCAAAACCTAAACGACTGAAAAATTCGAAAAATAAAACGTTCAGACTGTGGGAAGAGCACCAGTACTCGATGCTTTCCTTCCTGGAAATGGGACTGTCCGGCGTGAGAGGTCTCGTGACGGACCGGCTCAATAACACGGTGGCGAATGCGACGATATCGGTCGAGACGGGCAAAGACGTGGTTTCGACGCAATCCGGCGAGTTCTGGCGCCTTCTTCCGCCCGGCGACCACCAGGTTACTGTATCCGCACGTGGCCTCGAATCCGACACTTTCACGGTTACGGTGGTCGCCGGTCAGGCCGCCCAACGGCACGATATCACTCTTTTGGCGTGCGGCGACAATGAGACGGTACGTTTTTTTTTTTTTGGCGAGAACTTTGTCTGAAAAATCCATGTAGACTTTAAAGAGAACAGTTCAAAAAGTCAGTCTAGGATAGTTGGAACAAGAAAAATCTAGTGTCAGCCGCCCGGGCCTGTCTTTTTGAAAAATCCAGAAAAACCCTGGCAAAAACGAATTATTAGAAAACTGATCAATTTTTGCCTGAAACTGAACCTGTTTCAAAAAATGCTCAAATAAAGTGGTTCCAAAAATGTTCTGTTCAGTGTCGGTCCGTCTACGGGTACGATTAATTTATTGTCGGCTTCAAAAGCGTTCTTAAAAAATGCGTTTCAATGTCAAAACCATACCTGCTTCTACACAATTTCTACACACAACGTTTTTTTTTTGTTTCCAGAAATCCGATCTGTACATTCGAGGACGAGGAAAGAATCTGATTGCGGTGATTTCGTTCGATCAAATGTTGGTTTTCATTAAATTGCAACATTTCAATTGTTTCAGCCCAAACAATGTCTCTTTCAGCGGCTCGAAAGTAGTCGATGAGTTGGCTCGTCTCACTTGTACCGGTGATTTTGTGATCGACAAGGACGTGTCCCTAATGTTGATTCCCAATATGACGGACGCGTTGAAAGGGGTACGGTTCCGTTTCTTCTAGAAATCAAGACGACCGGGAATTTTCAGCGCCTCTCGGACTTTGCGCCCTCGGCAGTTCTGATCGTGAGCGAGGGCATCGTCGAGACGGTCACTTTCAGTGTTTCCGAAAATGAGCCGCGCCTTTTCGACAAGGCCAAAATGGACGAATCACTGCTGAAGGCGCTCGGAAATGCGATTCAGTGCGAGCGGAAATTGTTGGAATCGAAAACGGCGCTGAAAGTCGACGATTTGCAACTGAAAAAGGCGTTCGAGCTCGGAATTTCCGTCGGTTGCGATCTGAGCGATTTGGAGAAAAAGGCGGCCACTGTGGGCACGATTGCAGACGTGAGTTTGCGATTTGATCTGCTTGCGCGTTTGCGTACCTTTTCGCAGAAGTAAAATCCGAGGGCCCCGTCCGCAACCGTAACTCATCCGAACTGCATTACAGATGATCAAAAACGAGTTGATCAAGGACAGCGTCAGCGAGTTTTCGGTCGTTCCGTCCGCCCACCCGGGCGATCATTTCACCCCCGATCAGCTGATCCACGTGACAAGGTACCGGAATCCCCCGTTCGTGTCGAGACCCATATTCTACTTTTCAGTGCCGCTGTGGCCGAATTGACGCGAAAAGAGTGTGTTCAGGAGATTTCTCGAGGCGCCAATAAATTCTACTTGATGGGCTCCGGAAAACCACCGTACACATTGATTGCGGCTGTCGAAAAGGTACGCGGCCGCCTAGAAACCCAATTCTAGGCCATCTAGGCTCGGTGGCCGAACATTTTCCTCTTCCAGCGCACCGAAGCGATGGCGTACGAGATGATGTCGACGTACTGCAACCCGGACACCAAATCCGAGTTCTCGCAGGTTCTCGATCAGTCCACACTCGTTTTCATGCCCGAAATCCCGCATACACAGGTAAGTACGCGAATTGTCGTCGAATATGGTGTCTTTGTACACTTTTGCGAAAAGTAGAGGGTTTCGAGTGCATTTGTTGCAATTTTTATGGCAAATGTACTGTGAACCCCGAATATTCTGCATTTTTGCGTCTGCCACGATGAATTTATGCGATTGCCCCGGTAAAATGAATTTGTGACCATTTTCAATGCTGATTTCGATAATTTCAGCTAAATTGCCATGACTACGACACAATTTCGCCGTTCAAAATGCTGTTCGACGAGGCGATTTCGGCGGTGCCCCAACTGGATTTCGTGATCATTTTGGCGACGGGCGGCATGAAAGTGCGGTACATAAACGAGACGTTGGGAGTGGGCGGCCACGTGGCAGACGCCTACCGGAACAGCCACGATCTGATGAAATCGACGGAGACGGAGGGGTGCGCCAAAGGATTTCCCACCGAAAAAGAGGCGATCAAGGCGTTCTCGTGGAGTGACAACGCCTCGCGGGTCGACAAAACCGGCGCCGAGCGTGAGTTTTTCGAATGATTTTCTACTGCAAAATTTGTGTGAAACAGCAAAAAAAAACCCGATAATTTGCAGACGCGACAGACTCGCTCGATGCTCTGCTCGTTCAAATCGGCTGTTGCTACGAGAACATGGCGTCCGGACACTTGTACGCGGAGAATCAGAACTCCCTGCGCGCGGCGCTTCTCCAGAGAATTCGCGGCGTCCGAATCGTGGGCGGCGCCGACGGAATGAGCGTTTCGGTCGACCGCCAGCACAAGAGCCTTCCGTTGCTCGCCGGAAGACGCTTCGTGCCCCTGCCGAACGGGGAACACTTGGTTAGAGTGAAGACCGCCGGCGGACAAATGCACTCACAGTTCGCTGTCGTCGTGAGTTGACTCTGCGAAATTTGTTACCAGCGAACTTTCATGCCAACTTTCGATCAATTTTTAGAGATTTAGAACGGGCATGGCTGATATGAAATGACTTTAGTAGAAAACGTCGCCGCGGAGTCGAAAATTTAGAAGGAAATTATTCTACTGTTGCAGATCTCGGACCGGAGTCCGACAGTGGAAAAGTTCATCGGAGTGCAGTCGTCGAATATGGTCATAATCACGATCGCATCGATTTTAATGATAATCGCGTGCACGTTTATGTGTCGACAGAGGGTCACTTCCGTACTCAATCGCAGAGGATTCTTCAACGGTTCGTTTCGTTGCGTTTCTCCAACATTACTTTGAAAAAATCGATAAGTTTACAGGAATCGGCTCAAAACAAGGTTTCGAACGAATTCCGCTCTACAAATCGGACGACGAGGACGAGGATGAGGTGTTTGATTTGCAAAAATTATAATTATCTTAGTTATTTGATTATTCTCACTGGCGCAATTGTTCACTTGTCTCAAACTGGCATAACTCTTTTCAAAAACGGGTTCTCTTTGAATTTATTCCAACATTTAGTATTTTGTGGGTATCTTGTTGATGTAAAATTGTGATAAACTGGTTTATCTTTTCAAAAATTAATCAGCTAATCAAAAAGCATGATTAAAGATAAAAATAATCAGTTTCTGATAAAAACGCGTATAAAAGGCGCCGAAAAAGAGTGCAGGCATTGTCCGGTCTCAACAAATACTCTCTGGCTCTTCGAGATTTTGATTGGAATGCTCAAGAAGTTGCTCGAATATTGTCGCACCACAACTCGGAATTTTCAATCGATAATTTGACGGATCGCCGCTGAACCACGAGGATTTTCGAGAATTTCAATGAGAAAAACCGATATTTGCATCAGGATGAACAATTAATTTTCAACGATTTATTGTGAACTAATAAATTTTTTCGATGAGCTCTTGGATGTTTTTGGATTCATACTAGGCCCAATCTTCCAAATCGAACTCGAATCGAACTTTTAAAACGAAGCGTGACATGACATCGTTTCATTAAAACTTATCAACAATCACTGATATCAGGTGTTTCGTTCATTTCTATAATGACGTCATCGATCGGATGTCCCGTCCAGGTTTCCGATATAATCGATCAAATCAGTGAGGGCACTCGAATGCGCTACGACGATTCGACACTCGGACGGCAAAGCATGTATGAGGGCCACACAATTTCGGAGTGTCGTAATGAGAACTCGATTTCAGAGTGTTCCGTTCAAACGCTTTTCTTCGCTATTTTAGCACCGCAATGCCTCCTCTGGATTGGGCGAATCCGCAACGAATCGGACAAAGTATCGTTTATTCGAGACGGTATCAAAAAGTTGTCGACTAACAAAATGTGCAAAATTCATCAGTTGACAACTTTTTGATTCCTCCACTCGCAGCTGACATATATCGGCTAGAATAAACGGTATTCTCGCAAACCTTTCGCCTAATTCCTATCAGTTTTTTTTTGGTTCAAAAAGTGAGGACATTCAGAGTGCGTAGAAGACGGAAAAAAATGGCTGATATCGGATTGTCAATCGAACGCCGGCTATTCGGAGGACATTTGCAACAAAGTCATCGACAACGGATTGTGGCTGTTTTGCGAGATCGAAGGGGGAACAGGCAAGTGTTCTAAGGTCTACACACGGTCTCCGAGGGCGCTAATGCTAAACACAGTGCGCTCGTAAATTGCGGAGTGTCGTTGTAACTTTTGAAAATTTGCATGTCTAAAAATGCAGTTAAATTCGAGTTTACGACCTTTATTTCTTTCTTTTTGACTTGAAAAACGTCTAGAAAACAATATTTTACTGATTGGAAACCGTTCGTTACAGAATTTAGAGTTTTCATGTTTTTAGAGTCTTTTTCGCATTTCGCCAAAACTTCAAACTTTATATTTCAACTCATTTTGCATTCCATGAGCCCAACGAACGATAAAAATATTCACTGAATCTTTCTTCACAAAATTCAGGTTCCGGCGGTTAGTTTTCTTGAGCAGTTTTCGAAGACTATTCGAAAAACATCAAAATCCAGGCCAAAACCTTCAAATCGAAATAACTCGGCTAATTCTCAACGATATGTGAGATTGCTGTTACCAAAACGTGGCTAGTGCACCAAATATTCGAATCCAGGTTCCACGCGTACAAAAAATAGGTGTATTGTATAGAAAACATGGAAAGAACGCGAACTCCCGTTGAAAATAAATTAATCGGCCTCCGCGTAAATCGACACAGCCCGCCTGTTGCAAGTGCGCCTCGTTGAAATCATTCGCGCCGTGGGAGACCGTGCTACACGGGTTTTTGCTGTTCACGGTCTCCAGAGCTGACAATATGGGCGTGGCCTCGGCCAAATGACGTTTTCATGAATTTTCTCTGATTTTTGTGGTCAACGGTGATGAAAAATGATTGTTCGACATGAAAACACACTAATTCTCACAGAATTAATGACGTTTTGGCTCATTTTTCGCGGACTTTGCAACTGAAATTCACGCAGTTTTAGCCAAAAACCTTCAAACGGATAAATGTGATTTGCGACTTGACCAAATTTAACGCTCTTGCGCTTAAAAAATTCGTAATGGCCCATACAATCGGTCTATCGAGAGACAAATGAGAAATTATCGGTTTTTCGTGGCTAATCTGGCAAAAAACACACATTTTGCTGTTAAAATTTGAATTTCGCGCCAATGTATCGCTCTATTGGGCGGGGCGCACTTGCGCCCATTGTAAGCTCTGGAGACCGTGTGTTAGAAAAGCGTTCGTCGCGATCGATACACTGAAATTGCAGCTCTGCGATGCAAAGGCGCGAAAGAGCAGACGGTGTGGGCGGTGAACACGTCGTCGCCGTGGTTCTGGGCGCCGCTGGGAGTGGTGACGGGCGTAATGATCGCCGCGATCGTGCTCGCAGTGATCTATTGTGTGTGTCTGCAGAAGAAGGCACCGACGGGACCGGCGAGCAGTGGCGTCACCGGGAAGAAGCCCGTCTCCGGCATCGAGTACACCACCACCAGGACCGAGTCGGCGAATGCAACCAAATGATTATTATACGTGCTCTTATTTTTCCATTGTTCTACTCGCAAAATGAACAATCATTTTGTGAGACAAAAAAAATGAATAGCAACACCTATGATTACACACACTCCATGTTTTCTAAAATGCTCGAAGACTCGACGATCGGCTCCGCCACCAGGTGACTTTTCCGCCAGTACGCTTCAAAAATTATGAGACCAGAAGCACGGCGGCTCATCTCATCTGCTTTAGCGATTCATTGAAAAACGACAAAGAACAGTGTTTCGATGAGGTCCGAACGGGATTCTCCGCTTATTGTGTGGCGCAGACGTCGTTTGGCAAAAGTGAGCATGACCGTAAAACGCAACTAATCTCGTGTGATAAGACCGTCAAATTGGCGACCAAAAGTGTAGAAAGGGGGCGTGGCCTAATCTGAGACGCGTTTTCTAAAAATTTCCGCAATTTCAGCACTTTTCCGATATTTTTGTGTTTGATATCGACGAAAGAAGAGACATTAAAGAGAGAAAACATTGAAATTTTCGTGAAAACGCCGCGTTTGAGACGCTAACGTAAATATCAGACACTAATTGGGAGTGAGTGCAAGCGCGCTCCATTGGACGCGGGAAATTTGAAAGCAAATTGGGAAGGGAGAAGTTTTTATCACTTGTAAAATTTTTTGATCGAATGTGATCAACTGATAAAATGTATAGCAAAGTGAACTCTAATCATAAAAAATAATTGTAAATTTAACTTTTCATACAAAAAGGTTATTCGATTTGTTCCGTGAAAAAGGGGGCTAACAGAAGACGGAAGGAAATTTACTGTTAAGCATCTCGTTGTATCGCTATTCGAAATTGGCCCTTTATTGACCGGAAAAAGGAGAGTTCAGTGAAATCTCCTTCTCCGTTATAGTTTCGGCACTAGTATACGTTTCATTCCCAAGTACTCAGGCCTGGGCGAGTTACCGGTTTCACAGGAAAAAAAACCAACGAAAAACACAAAAGGCGAAGAAGAGGCGATTATCAGGGCGCGCAATCATGGAAACCGGGGAAATGAAGCTCATGAATGGCCGAAAATTCAGGGAATTGTGAAAAGTAATGTATGGAACCATTGCAGACAACCTCTTCGAGGTGATTCGTATCGTTCTTGGGGAAGACGAGAAGTTTTCCAATAAATTCCGACAATTTTCTGAGCCGTCGTCAAACTTTTTCAAGATAATCTCAGACTTTTTCCAGAAATTCTTAAACTTTTCTAAGCAATTCTCAAACTTTTCCAAGAATTTCTTAGGTGGCGCCTGGAAAAGTTTAAAAATAGCTTAAAAAAAGTTTGAAATTTTACCTTTTTTTCCTTACCTTTCCTGGCTTTTCTCCCTTCCCAATTTGCTTTCAAATTTCCCGCGTCCAATAGAGCGCGCTTGCACTCACTCCCAATTAGTGTCTGATATTTACGTCAGCGTGCGTTTGAGACGTTTTTGGCATATTTCGCAATACGCTCTCCGCGGCCAATCGCCGCCGCAATTTCGGAATTTTCATACCGGCCAATCTGGATAGTTTTGAGACGAAATGAGTGTCGGAAGTGATTAAGCACGTTAATACAAGTATTTTAAGCGCTGAAACGGCAAAAAGTATCGGCGAATGACTGAAATTCGCGCATTTTCAGCACAAAACTTGAAAATCGATTGAATTGATTCATTTCTGAATGAAACCTGCTCGTTTTAAACTCAAAAAGTGCGCGATGATTAGTTTAACAAAAGTTATGCAATTACATCGCCGAAATCAGCCAAAATTTGGGTAATTTTTGACGAAAAACATGTGAAAAATGGGGTTAAATTTCGAAATTCGCGCCAAAATGGTAGGCAACGCCGCTTTCTACGTTTTTGGTCGCCGTGGATGGCTTTTTAGGCAAATGCGAAACGCTCGTGACGAACAGTATGTGGGAGTTGTGTCAGTATCTCGTCGATTGTGAGTTCTCACCTCTCCAATCAACTCCATAATATGCATTTAGTCGCGCCGTGCAAATCGATCGAGTACAGTGGTTCGGACGTGCTCTCGTCGCCCCTCTTCTGGGCACTCGCCGGTCTTTTCGTCGGAGCCCTCGGCGCTACTCTCGAATTTCTCGTCCACTATTATCTGTGTCTCAGAAAAAAGCAGAAGAAGGAGCAAATGGCGCTGTTGGGGAACACCACTGCTTCCTCGAATCTCACTTCTACTCCTTCCAAATCTCCTGAATTCGGTCAACAATAATAACTGTCTTTTTCTCTTGCTAAATAAATGTCATTTTGACGAACGAGTTGGAAAAAGGGAAGCAACGAAGCCGGGAGCCGCTCCCACTTCTTTTCTCAGTCCCCCACCGCCCAGACGACGTTTGTTCTAGAGGAAATGGATCAAAAAGTGTACTCATTCGAGAAATAAACTAGTTATCACCAAAAACACCGAGGTTTTCAAGTCTTGAACAACGCAAGGTGACATGAATAAATAATGGGTTAAAATCAGAATAAATGGACGGAGGAAACTGTAATATTTTAACGACGATCTTTTCGGTCGTTACGACGATGATCCCGATCCCGATCCCGATCACGATCACGATCTTCTCGGTCCCTGTGACGACGATGGTCCGGGCTTCTGGAAAAATTGAAAAATTTATTCAACGCTTGTTGTCCAACCTCCAGCGCTCGTCTCTGTGCTCCCTGTGTCGGTCCCGGTCTCTCCGATCGTCTCTTCTGTCGTTTTCTCTGTTTCTCTCCTCTTTTCGCTCTCTTTTCGGCGACGGCGACTGTCTTTTCCGTCTTTTCTCGCCTTCCGACGGACTTTTTCGGTGCGATCGTTTCACTTCCGAGTGCCGACGATGCGACGGTGATTGTGGTGGGCGACGGGCGGAAAACGAAGAGGAAACCGATGGCGGCGGTGGTGGAAGTTGCTTGGATTCTGAAGAACAAATTGTGGTCGTACACTGCGTAGGTGAAGGAAAAATGAAAATTCTAATCGGTTTGAGGATCTATCAACTAAAAATGAAAGCAGAGGCCGAAAAGGCCGGGCTTTCGGCCACATTTTCTCCCCAAAACAAGGCGCTCACTCGGTTTGTACTTGTAATTCTGTGAGACGGATTGCGAAAAGTCGACGTGGATTCTGCGGTCGTCGATGAGCACGTTGTCCATTTTGAAGAAGGCGTTCTCGCAGCTCTTCGCCTCCGCAAACTCGATGAACGCGTACTGCAGAGAGTCTCCGCTGCGACGGTCCCGCACAATCTGAGGGAACCATTTAGTTTTGACATACTTTCTGAGCTCACCTCGCAATTATTAATTTTTCCGAATCGCGAAAAGATGATTTCGAGGTCTTCGTCGGTGGTGACCGGATTCAGTTTGCACACGAACAGCACGTTTTCCGGCGGTACTTCGTCCGCGTCGCGCAAATCTCCCACCTGGAGAAACATTGACAATTATTGCGGGGATTCACACTTCACTTTTACCATTTCGAGGATCTGCGCCTGCTCGGCCATTTCGCGTTGTTTCAGCTCTTCGGCAATCTCCTCGGCCGTTTTTCCCTCGTCTTCGTCCTCTTTTTCGTCCAGAGCGATTTGGTCGGTCTGCAAAATGTTATTCTCTTTATCTGCTCGTTCAAAATCACATTTTGCTTTCCAGGCTTCAATTGTTAGATGCACGTTTTATCAAAAATCAAAATTGCAGTTCTAAACAGTACCTTGACGAGCATTTCATAGGTTGGCGACGGAGATCTCGACGGATACGTGATTCTGGAGTCATCTTCGAACGGATCGTCCAGGATTATAGTGTGGGAGATTCTGAAAATTCAAAAAAATAAGAGAGTTATGGAGGAACCCCCGAAAATATTCGGTAATATCGTATTTTGCATGAGCAAATCGATAATGTCCATAAAAATGTCCATAGAAATGTACCGAATGTCCCTGAACGGTTTGTGATTCACGTCGGTCAGTTGCTCGTTGAGCCGCTCCAAAGTCTCCAATCCCTCTGTCACTTGGCCGAAAATCGTGTGCTGCTCGTCCAGATAGTCCAGATTTTCGCCCAACGTGATGAAGAACTGGCTGCCGAGCATGTTGTCTCCGTTGTTTACGAAAGAAACGATGCCCATGCGGGTGTGGCGCATTTTTGGAAGATCCTCCCGCTCAAAGTACCGGCCCGGCTCGCCGTACATTTCACTGAAAAATGGGCGGGAATAAAGAAGCTTCTGTTAGTTACTTTCCAAAATTTTCAATAAAAGCATTTGTTCGATTTTTACTGTTTCATCAACTTCATTAGATGACCAAATGTTTCAAATTGATTTCTCGGTTCCAAAACTCATATTGTACTTAGGTACCGCAACGGGTTTCACGAAACTCCGAATTTTCATAAAATTTTTGTTGGAATGTGTTCCCCTACTCTATATGAGTACGCTCCCAATTTTTTTTTCCAAAATTTTCGGTACATCCCGAGTTACACCCGTTCAAAGTTGCCCTGTTTTCTCCCGGGTCGGCGGCAGGGGAGGGGCGTGGCCTCGCTTGCAAGTTTGCCGCACGCGTTTTTTCTCATTATCTGGTGGACCAAACCAAAGAGTCAACATTTTAAATGAACAGAAATGATGTTCTAAAAAAGCAAAACCACTTTTGAGGTCAAAAGTTTCGAACCCGAAACCTCAAAATTGCCGAGCGAGCACTCTGCCACTGCGCCACCCAGGTGGAGGCGCGCCCACCGTTAATCGCGTTGAAAAGCTCGGTGTGCGCGGCCCCTTACAGGGGTGAAGTTAGTGCATTTTCGCGCTGAAATTCGAAACATATCTGACTGTAACTTTTTTCGGCAACGTGGAAAATTTTTATGCTAAACGGAATTTTGTTGAGAATTTCACGCAGAATCCGATTCCGTAAAAATTAGCCGTGTGAACGGTACCTGTGACCCTCAAATCCTCGAAAAACTAAAATTTCGGCTGAATAGGCTTTACTCAATCGAACACAAAAATGCTCCTAGGGTGTCTAGAGCTCTCAAAATTTATATTTGGGTTCTCAGAGAGTGTATCTATAGATTCCGAAATTAAAAAAAAGGGGTCATCGCTGAAAATTTTCCGCTAACTTTTCTGGCAGTTTGAGGATCTATAAAAAATTTCGGCAACGTGGAAATCTAAATTTTACTTCAAAAACGGATTCCCCATCCCTTAAACTATCGGAATCACTTGAAAATAGGCGTGTTATCCCATAAACTTGGCCACACAGGCTCTCAGACTGACTTCCATTTTCGTTTTCGCCGTTTTTTGGAAAAACGGTGCGTTTTCACGGGAAACTGAGTTGTTCATTGGATTCAGCATGGTCGATTACATAAAGTAAATCGTTTTGGGTATGGTACTTCATTTGGGGACCTCGGTACAGACCGTCAAACACGCGCGCGCGAAAATCGGGAGAAAATTCGTCAGGCCACGCCCCCTTTGTTGCGCCCCCTAATTGTACTTTGATAAATTTCAAAAAAAAAAACCTAAAAATGGATTCGCCTCCCTTTCCGGTGCCCGTCGGATCGCCGCTTTGTGCCACGTAATTCCGTTCGATACTGTGGAACTGATTCAGATTGTAATACCTCTTTTTGCACAATTTCAGAAAATTTGTGGCGCCTGCAACAATTGCAAATTAGTTTTTTTTATGAATTGTGCCACGAAATTGTACATCTCGGTCGTTCCTTTACAAATAAGTCGATAACGAGGTCGCCGAGTGTGGTCTCCATCAAGACTGACATCTACAAACAATTAGTACAATATTTATAAGTTGATATTTCAAAAAGAAATAGTAAAATTGGCTCGAGCAACCGAGAACAACTCGCAACAATTCAATCAAATACAATTCTATTTATTGTCAGCGAAAAAAAACCCAAGGAAAGAAAGAAGTGCCGGAATTTTTTGATTGATAAAACATAACCCAATCTCGTGAGAAATATACATTTTTACAGGAAAAATCACAGTGAATTTCTAGTCACTCGTCGCCGATTTTTTGAACCATTTTCCAGTGTAGAGTCCTGAAAAAATCGCATAAAAGAAACCGCGCCGCCGCACGAATACCGCTTTAAAAATTTCGGGGTCGCTACGAAATCTGTTACTTTCGAGTAGCGAATGAAAATCGAATTAATTTTACATTATTTCACGATGAAAATGTTGGCGATGAGTTTCTCATTCTGACATAAACAAATTTTCTGTCGTTGGAGACTTCAGATGCGTGCCGCCGGAGAAATAAGACAGATTTTTGAATGATTTCAATTTTGAATGGATCAATACACTTCCTCAAAACAAAGAGCAATGAGAAATAGTAAAATTAATTCGATTCTGACGAGTAGCACGCACAATCAATCGCTAGTCGAATATTGCAGTTTTCGTAGTGACTCCGATATTTTTTGCAAATTTTTTGCTGCTCTTTGCAAGTACTGGTCATGAATAACACGTTCACGAAGAAAATCCGACGGCGTCGCAAAATGTCAGCCGGAAAGCGCATAGAGGGCGGCGGCGGCGGCAATATTGCCCACGCAGAAACATTTCCGGTGGAATTTCTGCTTTTGCCAGACCGCGCCCATCTCTGGCTACGGCCGTTGCTGTCTTCTCGAACTTACCAGCAGCCAATCCTCCAACTCCCGCACAAATTCCAGCTATTGTCGATCCGGCGGCAAGCCCCACAGGCCCTCCGACAGCCAGTCCGCCGACGATTCCGGCGTAGAGGGGAGCCTGAAAATTAGACTAAAATGCGAATTTTCGCTATTGATACCTTCGCGGCTTTCGATTTGACCGCCTTCTTCAAATTCTCATTTCCTCGTTTCACATCCTCGTTCGTTCGTTCGATGTTTTCCTTCAAAATAACATTTGTAACGGATTCAGGCGAGGAACTAAGAGTTGTGTACCCCTCTGGTACACACAAAGCATTCGTCTTTCTTTCTCTCCACGTTGTCTCTCTCTCTCTGCACGCACACACTCTCTCGGTACCGCAAACTCCCAACTTGAGTACACTTGCTGTCTCCGTTTTGCCACGTCATCACGGGCTGTCTTGTCTTCCTTCTCGCTTCTCCGAATCTCTGATTATTCTTCTGTCCATTTATTCAATCCCGAATAAACGTGTAACATCTAAACACCAAGCTTCCGCTCACTCTCTACCTCGTCAGGCACGATCACTTGGAAACACGACCAAACAACTTTCTAAAAAATGCTGTTGAAACAGTAACTTTTCTAGATTTTCAGGTAAAAAAAATTCCGCTTCAGCAAAAACTGAAAAACACAGCAAACACCGAGGGGCAATAGCGACGAGCTCAGTTTTTTTCCTCAAAAATGTCGCCTAAAATCGTACCTCGATAGAATCGACGACGTCGTGCTGTTCATGGACGATCCGTGCCAATTCCTCGAAAATCTTCCTGCAATCCTCCGTGTCCTTTTCAATTTTTCGCATTTGTTCCGCGCGTTCTCGCGTGTCCTCCGCCAATTGACGCATTTCCAGATCTTTCAGCGAAGTTTCTTGCAGATATCTGCAACAATTATTATGGGCTTCAAAAAATATACATAGAGGGCTCGAAAGGTAGAAAAAAACTTATTTTTAGAGGAGCTCACTCACTTTGAACCAGGCTATGCCCACTTTTTGTCAGAGATCAAAGATTTGGACCGTTAGACGTTTGTGGTCACAGCCGGGTTGAGAGCGAATGAAAATATACATGTTAATGTATCAAAATGACCAAGAACCACGAGACAGAGCGATTTGAATTGACAAAGCTATGCTGGAAAACGTTCTGAAAACTATGGCAGAGAGAGAGAGAGAGCGTCTCGTGGTCACATTTTTCTTCAAAGTTGTCGAATCGGGGCCATTAAAAAAGGAAAATGATCCTCTAGACGTTCTCTATGCAATAGACTTCACGAGGAGTAGTCGTCTCTTTTCTTGAACGTACAGCCGCCGTCTAAACAGTCACCTTTCGAGCCCTCCACCGTTTATTGCTCTTGTCTGCTTTAACCGAATTTTTTGCGACAGAACGTTGAACCACGAGACAGGACCCCCGCTGATCCCAAAATTTGAATAAAAACCTGCGTGACTCCATTTCGTACGGATTGTCTTCCTCGCCGTTTTCCATTTCGAACGGGTTCGATCCGACGGCGGGCGACGCCAATTGTGGAAGCGTCTTCGTCACGTGCAACTGCGTTTTTATTTGTTTTCTGAACAAAATAACATTTCAACAAATCAAACAAATGTTGTGAGCCAAAAGACGAACCGAATTGGCTCGACGACGGCGTCGAATTCGTGCTCCTGCTGCTCGTCGTCCATTTCGGCACGCACTCTCAGAATGCCGCGGAGACCGTCCTCCAAATCTTTTTCGTACGTCGCTATCTGCCAAAAATAATACAATTTTTTTCTGAAATAAGGTGAGGGAGAATCATCATTCTTATTTAATAAAAGTCTTCGCGGAAATCACGTCAAAGTGTTTATCTTTTTTAGTAAAGCTGCATTACCGTCATCAGAAAAAGATTACCGAGTTTCTAAGAGCCCGATTATCGCGAATTCCGCCTTGAAGGGCGATTTTCTGCAAACTTTTCAGCTCCTGCAGCTGCCGATTCGCCGTTTTTTCATAAAAACCGACGAGCGCCGTGAATCGCTTTTCCGCGGCGCTCATCTGAACGAAAAAATGTTTGAATTGTACAACAAAAATCCAAAGATAATCAAAATTCGTTCAAGTTACGAAAACATTACAAACAAATATCTTTCTAGTATAAAAATAATTTATATCAGTCAATTTCACAATGAGACATGCGAGAATCGCAACAAAACATTAGAAATGAATAGAAGACGAATAGTTGAGGGAAGACACACCGTCTGAAGAAAGCGAGATGATCACCGTTTGAGTTTTGCCAAAAATTTGCGAATTTCCTTGTGATACGGTCTGAAAAAGGGGGGATAATTAGGGTAAAATACTGAATTAAAAAACCGCAAAAGTCTGGCAATCGCGCTCTGCCGCTTTCCACGTGAAATCAATGCAATATTGGAAAAGGAAGGGGCCGCGGCCGAGATTTCACGGAGGATTGCGGTAGAGCGAAATTGCCAGAATGTTGAGATGCTCATACAAATTTTGAATCTTTGTTATAGACTAAACCACAAGAGGCATCTGCCTGAGCGCCGCAAAAATAACGACGGTCTTTTTACCACTTTTTTGCTCACCTTCCTGCGAGACTCTGTGCTTCCGCAATAGCTACCAAAGTCTTGCTTAACGGCTGAAACGAGCTCATTCCGCCCATTCCGAGCAGCGGATCGTCGAGTTCGGCGAGCATTCCGCGCGTCTTCCGCTCCGTCGCCACGTCGTTTTTCGCGCTCATTCCGAGGGCCATCACGAGCAGCGAATTGACGATTTTCTCGACGATCAACTCGAAACGCGCGGCCACCGAAATCAGGCCGGACAGGGCGTTTATCGATTTGATTAGCTGCAAACATTGTCTTTATAACTTTTTAAATTTGAAACTCACCTTAATACACATCCAATATTGTCGATCGTGAAACTGGCGACAGGCGGGGTTCTCCAGTTGCGTCGGCGAGAAAATCGGCATAAAAAGGTCTTTTCCGATCGAATCGCAAACTTTTTCGCGGATCGCTCCCAGAAGCGCCGTGAATTGTTTGCTGCGTTCGTTCAAGTTCGGCATCTTTTCGAAAATCGAACAGAATGTGGCCAAATTCCGGGTCTGCCGCAGGGACATTGGATCCCATTCCTCTCTTATTGTGTCTGCAATGTTTTACATAATTTGGGGCCGTCAAATTTGTCAGCTTTTCAAAAATTACCAATCAAAAAGGGAATGACGACTTTTTCGACGATCGCCGGCGCCAATTCGACCAGAATCGCGTGACTTTGATCGATTTCCGTGTTTTCCGAACCGGCCAGAACGGCCGTTCGGAACCAGTGCATTGACGTCATTGACGTTTCGTTCTGCAACAAAGAATTGGGTGAAGGTGGGTGGCTCTGCGTACTGTGCACTAAACCTAATAACTTGAACAAAGAACAGAAGAAAAGCGAACCTTCAACACATCGGCTCTGAGCATTTCCAATCGTACGAACGGCGAGCACAGTTTGGGAATGCACAATTGTACGTACGCGTCCTGGAATGATTTTCCGTCGACGGCGAGCCAGTCGGTCATCCGTCCGAGCACTCTTTTCACGTCCGAATACTCCTCGAGTGCGTCGGCGAACACGACCGCCGCCGCCGTCTCCGTCTCCTCTTCCGTCTTCCGATCGGCCATCGACTGCAGCGTCGGCTCCTCGTCGTCCGTGCTCAGGCCCTCTTCGTGGCTGATTCCCGAAAGGGTCGACTCGCGTTCGCGGCGGCGCCGTCCTCTGCAATCATCATTCTTATTTAATAAAAAGCGAACAGAGTTATCGATCTGCTTCCCGGGCGCTAAGCTTGGGAACGGGTGCTCAGTCTGTTTCTCCGTTTCTCGGGACAGTTCTGGCAGTTCGGCGCAACCTCATATAGAGTTTCTGCATAAATTTCGTGGTTTCGCAATTTTCCGATATATTGCGAAATTGTGCGAATTTTTTTTATTTTTCGCTTTCTGCTAGTAGACTTATTGCGCGAAAATTATTCCCACAAGTTATTTCTATTGGAAAATAGCCAAGATGTTCACCTCCTGGCCTCGCGTTCGGCGGCCCTGCTCGTCGCCTCCGCGGTCCTCACGACCTTTGCCTGCGTGCACTCGGCGTGCTGATCCATCGTGTCCTTCCGCCTGCGCCCGCAGATCCGCATCGTCCGCGCCCTTCCGCACGCCCGTTTCTTATCGATTATCTCGTTTATTTCGGCCACTTTCTCGTTGAGACACTCCAAAAGGGACCGGGAATAGATGCGCAGCTCCTGGTACATTGTGTACTTTTCACTTTGTTTCGGCAGTTCCGTTTCCAGCTGAAAATGAGCGTATTTGTGTTTGTTTTAAAAAAATTGTTCTCAATTCAGCTTTTGTAGTCCTACTTTTCCAATCATATTTCTGTTTCCATCCAAGTTCTCATTCATTTTTCTCGTTTCTTCTCTTCGGAAATTCAGCGCCTCTTCCCGTTCTCCGATTCGCAATTTCAGTTTCGCCAGAATATCCTCCAGTTTTATGACGCCGCCTGTGTTGGATGGTCCTGCAAAAAATAAGTGTATTTTCACAGTTTCAAAGTTTGTCACAAAAGTTAATTGCATTTTTTTTTGTTGCATTTAGCGTAAACAATCGTCATTTAGCATACACCACGGCGACCAAAAGTGTAGAAAGGGGCGTGGCCCAATCTGAGACGCGTTTTTTGAAAATTGCCGCAATTTCGCAATTACGGAATTTTCATACCGGCAAAAGAAATCGTAAAAAATTTGGGTAATTTTTTTCGAAAAACATGAAAAATGGGGTTAAATTTCGAATTTCACGAGAAAATGGTGATAAACCGTGCACGCCGTAATATGCACTTCTTTTCAATGTTATTGAACAGAGTTACCCATAAAAGCGGGTTTTCCGGTCGGAATCACTTCGATGTCCATGTCAATGTCCATGTCCATTTCCATGTGCTCTGCCGGTGCCACGTGGCCAAACAATTTCGCCGTATTCCTTTTTTCCGTTCGCAATTGACCAATCTACAATTCTGTTAGTCCCATCACGTATTTCAGTTGTTGCGGCAAAATTCCGCAGTTTTGTGAAGGGAGATGTCTATTTGACGTACTATTCGATGGGAATACTGTCAGTTGAGTCATCTGGATTTGAAATTCTGATCAGGGAACTAAATGTGCCCGCTGTCTCGTTTTCTTCGATTCGTCAAAGTTCCTCTATTGTCCAGATATATTATTCTAGGGCCTAAAAGCCCTGGTTTTTGAGAAAATGCCTTTCTTTTTGGCCCTAGGCCTGAGCAGCCCTGGGTCTAAACATTTCGGGCCCGAACAGTGACAACTATGCTTGTCCGCAGGGCCCACGGACCGAGAATCTTCTCTGGACAATAGACTTCGGGAAACCGGTAAATTCCCCAACTTTTCCGGGACATGTCCCATCTGGACGGCACTCTAGTGGCTTGAATAACGGCCTTTTGTTTGTATTCACACTTCTACCGAAACGAATATCCTTTTAATAAAACGCATTTACTTTTGAATAAAAACAGGCGTACCTTTCTGCCACTGACCGCCTTCTGAATCTGCTGTTTCTCCCACTCTTCCTCCTCGGAATCCCGCGCATTTCCCTCATAATTTTCCTCGATTTCTCCATTTTCTCGCTCCAAAAATCCCTCTTGTTCCTCCCGTTTTCGGTCCTCTTCGGTGCGAAGGAGCTCGCGCGCCGAATAGAATTTACTGGCGCATTCCTGAACGCGTTATTTGGGGGTTTTTAGGTTTTAAAAAATTAGGGAAAAAAATGTTGAAAAATCAAAAGGACACCAATAATAACCTCATCAGAATCGTCATTCTCATCCTCACGAATCAGCCGTCCTCGTTCATTCTTCGATTTTATTTTCTGCGTATCGTCCAGGGGAATATATCCGTCATTGCCCTCGCGTCTCGCCCGTTCTCGCCGCTTTTTCGCCTCGAAAACCGCCCGAGAATCCGGAATTCCTTCAAAAATAGACGAGAACTTGTTGGTGACGCTGCTGAAAAGCAATTACAAATTTTAAATGGAGAAATTGAAGCAGTAGTTAAGATTTTGGGCTTGAAATTAATTAATTTCACACAAACCTGAGAGTATCCGGATCGATATCCAGGTGCTCTTCAAACTCGAAATTGTCCGAATTCGACACGTGTTTGGCACTTTTGTCTCTATATTTATCCAAATATTTCCGTCGCTCGTCTTTCGTCTTCTTCTCCTCTTTCGACTGTTTTTCCCGTTTCACCACCCTCTCCAACGCCTCTTTCCGCTCTTTTTCCTCCTCTTTCCGGAACTTTTCCGCTTCTTCCTCCAATTTTTGCTGTCTTTTCAGCTCCTCCACCTTCTTTTTGTCTTTTTTCAGCTTGAAAGACGAGTCGGCGCCCTCGTCGACGTCGAAACTGAACGCGGCGCGTGGTTGCGCTGCTTTTTTCTTCTCGAAAACTGACGACTCTTCCGTCTCTTCGTCTTTTTCCTCGTCACAAGTATCGATTTTTCGCTGACGGATCGCTCCTTTTGCTTTCGGCTTACGGAACATTCTGGAAAGTGAGAAATTGAAGAAGAATGGCAAAATTTGTGTTAATTCGAAAAATGGTGTGACTTTTTCGCAAAATGTCGACAAATCGAGTGCCGAGTACGCAAACACTGACAGGCACAGAAGAGGCATTTCAAATGACGCACAATTTTTATTCTTTTTTAAAAATTCTTTTCGAACTCTTTGGCAAGCAGAATTGTTGGTTTCCGTGTGAAATTTGTTCTGTTCTGTATTGAAATGTGTGAAGAAGTATTGACTTTTCAAGTTTTAACTGTTCTCGCGTGAAATGTTGGTGTAAATCGATAAACTCCAATTGATTTTTCGATTTTCGAAATTCTCGCTCGATTCGAATCACTTTAGGTGTTATCCTGCAGTTTTTTGTCAGAAATTAGTCTAAAAACACAGTTTTTCAGAAATGGGCGACTACGTGCCCGGATTCGAGCAGCGCGAAAGCGACGCCCGTAGTTTCGGCCATTCCCGGCTGCCGACGCTCGGCGCCATCCCAGTGAAGAACGAAAAAGGACAGACTGTAATGCAGAAAGTGAAAGTGTCCAGATATGTGGCCGGAAAAGCGTGAGTTTTGGTTTTCAACAAAACATTTAAATTTCAGAAACCTGAGATAACCTGAACATCAGTTTTCACAATTCTAGGCTCTAAATTAAATTTTCTTGGGAACTCAAATGAAATAATTTGCAGTCCCGATTACGCTCGAAACTACGACAGCGACGAGGACGATGATTTGGAGAAACACGAAAAACGTCGGGAAAAAGAGGGGAAATACGAGAAACGTCGTCGAAATCGTCGTTCTTCTTCGAGCAGCGAATCCGACTCCAGAAGACGTCCGCACGCTTCAGAATCATCTAGAAGACGTCCGGTGGAACGACCGGAAGTTCTGGGAAAAGATGAGGAGGAATCGGAGAAATCGGGCGATTCGTCAGAGGACGACGTTGAAAAACAGCAGGAAAGACGGGAAAGAGCACGGATGAGACGGTTGGAGCTGACGGAAAGAAACGAGGAGCCGAAGGAGGAGCCAGAAGACGTGGCGGAGGATTCTGACGAGGAGGAGTACGATAGAAGACGTGAGCAGTTGAGGCAGAAGGCGTTGAAGCGCGAGGAGGAGCTGAAGAAGGAGATTAAAATGGAGGAGGAGGATGAAGAAATGGAGGATGAGGATTCGGAGGAGTCTGAGGAGGATTCAGATGAATCCGAAGATGATGACGACCCAGTGCCACGCCTGAAGCCGATTTTTACACGGAAAAAGGATAGAATTACACTGCAGGAGCTGGAAAAAGAGAAAGAGCTCGAAATGCAGAGGAAATTCGAAGAGGAAAAGCGGGCCGAAGAGAGGAAAAGGGAAAGTGCGAAACTGGTGGAGAAGGTGTTGCAGGAGGAGGAAGCCGCCGAGAAACGGAAGACCGAGGACCGCGTGGACCTGAATTCGGTGCTCACCGACGATGAGACCGAGAATATGGCCTATGAGGCGTGGAAATTGAGAGAAATGAAGAGATTGAAGGTGAGACCTTTCTTGTTTCGAAATAAAAATGTATTGCAGAGAAACCGGGACGAGCGTGAAGAAGCGGCGCGCGAGAAAGCGGAACTCGAACGGATCCACGCAATGTCCGAGGAGGAACGCCTGAAATATTTGCGCGCGAATCCGAAAATTGTGACGAATAAACAGGACAAGGGCAAATACAAGTTCCTGCAAAAGTACTTCCATCGCGGAGCCTTCTTTTTGGACGAGGAGGACGAGGTGCTCAAACGGAACTTCGCCGAGGCCACCAACGACGATCAGTTCGACAAGACCATTCTGCCCAAGGTCATGCAGGTGAGACAGCTTTTTTTAAAACATTTTACTCGAAAAAATGCGACAACAATTTCAGGTGAAAAATTTCGGAAAGGCGTCGCGTACCAAGTACACGCACTTGACGGCCGAAGATACGACAGACCACCAGGGCGTTTGGGCGTCGGCGAACCCGCTGAACACTCAATTCTACTCGAAAAGAGCCGCCGGAGCCCGCCCCGTCTTCGAGAGACCGGCGCCCAAAAAGAAGAAGAATTAGACAATTTTACGCATTGTTTCCTAAATTGTTTGCTGAAAACCATTGAATTTCCATCGAATTTCCATTTTTAATTATTTATGGCTGGGCAATTGGCCGGCCCTTGAAAGTGAGACTGAGACTTTTGAACCGCTTGCAATATTCCGATCGAGCCCAAACTGCAAACTATTTGGACATTGATCGAAGTATATTAGGTCCAAGTCTCAGCCCGATAAGGTCATCTGGTCCCGGGTCCGATCGAAATATTGCAAGTGGCTCAAAAGAGACGAATCCTGGATGTTGTAAGCTTTTGCCTTTTTCATCTCAATTTATAAATAATATTGTTCTTTCTGTCGTTGTCTAAATATCTTAGCACTTGAGGCCCTTATTCTGTCACTCAGGCCCTTATAGTACATTCATTTTAAAATTAAACAAAGAAAAAACTTACACTTGGCAGCAACAGCATCCCGAAAAAATGTGGAGGGAATATCTTTCTACCTTTGAAAAAGTTGTACGATTTGACTGAAATGTACAACTTATACCAAGAGTCGAAAAATGCTGTGTTTGTCAGGAAATGAAAACTAGCATACATTTTAATATAATTCTAACTTTTTTATAGTCCCTATCGTTTTTTGAACGTTTTGGTGTCTTTTGACGCCGAATCTTGTTCTTACTGATCATATCAGGCATTTCTGATTTTAGACAAATAGTGCAAAGGTAATAGATTCGAGAAAAATCACTTTTACACGGCGACCAAAAGTGTAGAAAGGGGCGTGGCCTAATCTGAGACACGTTTTCTGAAAAAAAAAAGCCGCAATTCCAGCACTTTTCCGATATTTTTGTGTTTGATATCGACGAAAGAAGAGACATTAAAGAGAGAAAACATTGAAATTTTCGTGAAAACGCCGCGTTTGAGACGTTTTTGGCATATTTCGCAATACGCCCTCCGCGGCCAATCGCCGCCGCAATTTCGGAATTTTCATACCGGCCGATGTGGATAGTTTTGAGACGAAGTGAGTGTCGGAAGTGATTAAGCACGTTAATACAAGTATTTTAAGCGTTCAAACGGCAAAAAGTATCGGCGAATGACTGAAATTCGCGCATTTTCAGCACAAAACTCGAAAATCGACTCAATTGATTAATTTCTGAATTAAACCTGCTCGTTTTAAGCTCAAAAAGTGCGCGATGATTAGTTTAACAAAAGTTATGCAATTACATCGTCGAAATCGGCCAAAATTTGGGTAATTTTTGACGAAAAACATGTGAAAAATGGAGTTAAATTTCGAATTTCGCGCCAAAATGGTGATAAACCGTGCACGCTAGGCCACGCTCTTTTCTACGCTTTTGGTCGCCGTGTTTTATCACAAAAAAAGTAGAAAAAACCACCGTAAACGTAAAATCCCAGCCCTGATCCTAAATCATCCGATTTTTCTACTTTTAGCTACTTTGTCTCCCCTAAAGGAGACATTCCAAAATTAGAAAGCGGACGCTAAATTTCTTTAGGTCATTCCCAGGTTCGCACCTTAAACTTGGGTAATTAAACCGACCCAAACGCTGCGTCGCCGCTCTTCAACAGTGCGCGCAACCGACACGTCCGGTAATTTTAAAGTTCCAAAAATTTAGATTTTTTAAAAGTTCAGAGTTCTTTCTGTTTAAAATGACAGCGAAAAAGGCGAACTAATACGAAAATCAAACAAAAGTTGGGGGCAAAAAAGAAGAGTTTGCTGTTCGCATTTTTTGGTGAACTGTCGAGAGAAACATTGTCGAAAAAGCTTTTTTAAAAAATGTTTCAGTGAAGTTGTTTAAGACATCAATTTCAAGAAACAAACGGTTTCCTATCTATTTTTCTGATGGGGCTATTCAGCGTATGTTTGTTTTCCGTTTTTTTTTCGTTTTTTTACATCGCTGAATTGGATTTTTTGACGTAAAAAAACTAAAAAAACGGAAAACAATCATTTTTTTACAGCCTTTTTTACAGCCCCATGAGTCTTCAAAAATGCATCCATCTTGTTTCTCCTTTTTCGAAAAAAGGAGGGGAATTCCGCATTCGTCCTTGCTTTTTTAGTCGGTTTTGTCCATTTCCATTCATTTTCAAGGTTTTTCCCCCCTCCCTTTTCGGTTGCCGGCATTATTTCTGGGCCATGTTTTCGTGTTTGCAAAGTGTCCTATTTCGGAGGCAATCGAGGTTTTCGCATTATTATTTTTTCTCTGATTTTTCTCGCTTATTTTCTGTCCATTTTCACAGCTTTTTCCAATGAAAACCGAATTTGTCACTAGAAAATTAACAATTCTCTTCAAATCGTGTCGAGACCCGCTGCTCCGAGACACGGTCTGCGCCTTTAAATGGCCTACAAAAGACCGCCTTTCGGCAATTTTTCTGATTTTCCCGCATTTTCGACCGGAAATGAGCCGAATTCTCCGCATGTTTTCCGTTTTTTTTTCGATAAAAATGCGTTCAATCACATTTTCTTATCAATTTCGACGCAAGTGGGCGGACAGACGACCAGATGACCAAATATGGGGGCCGATGAGTCACCCTTTTCAATATTTCGCCCCTTTTTTGTTCTCTTTTCCCGTCTGCCTCTTTTTGTTTATATTGAAACAATCGATTGCATTCGCTTTGTCGGCAGATGCGGAACTTTACGATTTTGTACTTTGTTGGCGAAAAAATTGGGCTTTTCCGATTTTTTACTATTTTTTCGGAAAGTTTATGGAGCTCTATGATTTTTGAACAGTCCTGCTATTCTTTTTCCACGATTTTTCATATTTACAGAGAGAATGTCCACCTTCTCCTCTTCGGAACGCGCCGAAAAGTCTGGAATCGCTCTGGAGGCCCAGCAAAAAATTCTCGGAAAGTACGACAAGAATCTGGCGGGAGAAATTCTTCAATGGGTCCAGGTGAGGCGATCTTTTCAATTTTTTTTTCTGGAAAGTTGAATTTCCAGGGAATCACCGGTCAATCGTTCGACACTCAGGGCGACGCTGACAATTTTGTCAAGGTTTTCCAGGACGGAAGCCTTTTGTGCAAGTGAGTAAAGAAATTTTAAATATTTGGGAAAATACATAAACATTTTCAGCTTGGCGAACGCTCTGAAGCCCGGAAGCATCAAGAAAGTGAACACGTCGGCGATGGCGTTCAAGAAAATGGAGAACATCTCGTTCTTCCTCAAGTTTGCCGAAGAATTCGTCCAAAAATCGGAGCTCTTCCAGGTTTTGCTCATTCTTTTCTGGATTTTAGACCTAATTTCTCTATTTTTCAGACTGTCGATCTGTACGAAGGTCAAGATCCAAATGCGGTGCTCATTTGCCTCGCCTCGTTGGCCCGAAAGGCACAAAAGTTCGGACGTGACGGACTCGGACCGAAAGAGGCCCAGGGAGACCGTCGCGAGTGGTCCGATGAGCAGTTGAAGGTGATTGTTTACAATGTTATGCTCAATAATTGCAACAGTTCAATTTCAGGCCGGCCAAAACGTGATCGGACTCCAAATGGGCAGCAACAAGGGCGCCAACGCCTCAGGACTCAATTTTGGAAACACCCGTCACATTTGAAGCTTTCTGGAATTTTCGAAACATTTTTTTCCTTCGGCTTTTCATAATAACGCCCCGTTTTGCATATAATTGTCCCTCCCCCCAAAAAAAAACGCATTTTATTGTAATGTTTTGCATTTTTCAAATGTTATGGTGAATTTTTATTGTATAACTTATAAGCGAGGAAAGACTAGAGATTGTGATGACTTTTAGAAAATTCAGGGGGGAAAATGATTATTTACAGGACTCGAGGTGGCGATTCAGATAGGCGCGTAGAGCAAATCGGCGGCCACATTTGTCGCATTCGAATCGTTTGTCTCCTGAATTTTGTTGTATTGTTTTGAATTTGTCTCTAGAATTTACCTGTATGCGTAAGCATGTGAGCTCTCAAATTGCTGCGATCGGCGAACGATTTGCCGCAATGTGCGCACTGAAACGGGCGAAGTCCTGTGTGGGAGCGGAGATGTCCCTGCAGGAGCCAAAGTCGCGAGAAGCGCTTTCCGCAGACGGAACACTCGTGCGAAGCGTTGTGCGTTAGAATGTGCATGCTAGAAATGTTTGAAAAATGTTTAATTATCTGTATCCCTGGAAAACTAGAGCTAGTACCAACCTCTCGAATGATAGATAGGTGCTTCCTCATTTTCTTATTACCAGTTATTACATAACTCTCCACCCCCTCGCGAGAATAGCGTAATATTCAAAGAGACGCAGAGAAAAGACAATCAAGAGTACAGGTGGTGATTGCGCAATATCCGACGAGGGGGGCAGGTGCGAATTGTTGGTGATTAAATAATAGTAATCGAAAAAGGAGGAGACGGATTAACCGGGGGGCAAAGAGAAAAGGATCAATTACACAAGGTATTAGTACAAGCAGAGGAGGACACTTTGAAATCGGACGGAAATCGGACAATTTCTAGTTCCACAAATGTAGTTAGCATGGAAACACAAAAATAGTTAATTGAATTGAACGTTTTGTAACCGATAGACAGTTTGAAACTAGCTCTAGCCACTATCAGTTTTTTCTTCTTTTTTTAAGGCAAAAAATAAAGCGGGACGGTTGGCAACCGACTAAGACACTTTGCAACTTGTAAAATGCATCAATCATGCGTTTTTACTGCTTTAACTGAAAATTGAATTGAACTGACAGACGTTTGGCAACTAGAATTTCAGTTTCAGACCTGATGTTTCAATGTTTCGTTTGCGGATATTGTTGACTTACCTCAAAGCGGGCATGCTCACATAAACCCGATCGCAATGTGGACATTGCTTCGCGTGCGGACTGTCCAAGGCCCGGTGCGTCTGAAAATTGATAGTCCACCAGGGCTAGACAATTGGAGTTTTCCGATCGGACCCAAACTTTGGAGAATTGTTGGACTTGGATTGAGGGCCGTTGGGACCAAGTTTCAGCCCGATCGGATCGTCGGCTCCCGAGATATGTGGATCATTAGCCGATTTTTTCCAAAAAGCCCGAGCTTCCGGCCAACGATTCACAAATCTCGGGTCTAGGTGCTCCGATCGGGCTGAAATTTGGTCCCAACGGCCCTTAACCCATGTCCAACAATCCTGCAAAGTTTGGGACCGATCGGAATATTGTATGTGCATTTTTCGCGGATTTCGCTTTTTCATTTTCGCCGCCGATCGCCGCCTAAAAACCGCACCTCTCATTTTGCGCTTTCTTGACCGTTTTCAGACAGAATTGGTTTTGAGAATGATAAATCACGTAAATACAAGAATTTTGAGCGCTCGAACCGTGAAAACTACCGAAAAGCAACTGAAATTCACGCAGTTTTATCCAAAAACCTTCAAACGGATAAATGTGATTTGCGATTTGACCAAATTTAACGCTCTTGCGCTTTAAAAATTCGTAATAGCCTATACAATCGGTGTATCGTGAGAAAAATCAGAAATTATCGATTTTTCGTGACTAATTTGGCGAAAAACACAAAATTTGCTGTTAAAATTTGAACTTCGCGCCAATGTATCGCTCTATTGGGCGGGGCGCACTTTCGAAAACAATGCAAATTCTTTGTCGATTCTCGATTCGCATTGTCGCAGCAGTTAGTTCGAGACAGCAAATGCCATCGATTCACCGTTTCACAAGATACACATTTTCACGAGGCGTGAACGAGTCTCTCTCTTTCTTTTCAAATAAATGTACCTGTTTATGTCGGCTCAAATTCGACGTCGTCGCGTAGCTTTTTCCACACAAATCACATACACATCGGTGCGAAGAGCTGGAAAAAAATTGCAGGCGTCAGTAATTAATTATTACATCATGGCCGCAGCAGCAGCACCTTTTTTTATTCAAACTCCTCCGATCGGAATTGTGGAGCGAGTCCAACGTGAAACTGGTTGTCGAGCAAGTGGGAGACGGAGAAGAACTCACTCCCTCTTCTTCTTCTTCTTCTTCTTCTTCCTCTTCCTCTTCCTCTTTTATCTCCACTTTCGGACACAAATTCAGAATATTCTCAATTGAAAATTGTGCTCCAGACGCTCCTGGAGCACTTTGAGAGCTCCGTGAGCTGTGCGACGACGATGATGGCGATTGTTTTTGGAGCAAATTCATCAGATTCCATATTTGCGATTGGAAATCTGAAAATTGTATTGGATTTTTACAGGGAGTCTTATGTCAAAACCTACCAAAAAAAGTGGAAATATCGGGTGGAGGTGCGGCGGAAATTTGTGAAAATATTCCAGAAGCCGTCGCCGCCGAATTATTATTAATATTAATATTATTATTATTATTGTTCGGAACTACGATAGAGTTCAGACTCAAATTTAATTTTAAATTCGACTGACTCGCCGACATCATTTTTACATGGAAATGAGCGCGCCTGTAGAGCCCGGCTCAGCAGAGCTCCACTAAAGTGGGCGGAGCCACGGCATCTGATTGGCGGGCCGAAAAAGGGGCGGGGCTTAGCGAGATGGTCCCTGAGGACCGTCCGAAAAGCTGGCTGGTAGGCGAATAACCATGGGAAATTGCTGAGACGGGAAATGGTTACAAATGGTTTGGTTTGTCCATAAGTTTTTTGGTCTGTATCTCCTTAGCGAGCAGAGATAACAAAAAGGTGTCAATTACAAAAATGAAGACACATGTTTGGGCTATAAAACTCTAGTTGGCCGCTTTTTGAAATCTCCACTCGCTCGCAAGTTATGCTCGTTTCCGAGTGATCACTCTCAAACTGGTATTTGGTTCAAAAACGCAGAAAGCGCTACCCAAAAAAACTGCTCCATTAGCCAACCGGCTCACGGCTCTTTTTGAGCGGAATTGCGTGGGCAGATGGGGCAGGTGACAGTCAGTTCATGACCTGTTACATCATTGGCTAATTTCTCGGCCGGCTGTCTCTATATTACTTGTATTTTGTTATTATATTATCGGCTCACTAAATGCACGCGAAACGGCAGCTTTATTTGACAATGTTTTGAGGAGAAATGAATCTTTTTAAAAAAAGCGCCGATATTGTCCGTTTCTCGTCGTAACGCAGGTCGAGTAGGAGCATAAAAGGGTACAAGAAACGCGTGTACAACACCCGCGCACTTGAAAAAATGAGCTCTCAATGAGAAAGAAGCACTTGTGAAGTGAACACACCTGTTTTTTCGAGGACAACAATATATTTCGTTAAATTGGCACCTCCTACAAAAGTGTGCCTACAGTACCCGCCCGTCACCATCAACAACTAAATATTATCGTTCTCCTAAATCATCTTGCATAACTTCTTCTTCCTCTTTTTCTTGCTCTTCGAAACCGCCCTTCTGTCGCCCTAATCGGCTCGTCAATCAACATGCTTTCACACAAATTTGCGACGAACCTTTCGGGTTGCGGCCGGTCGGTCACATATGGCCGCCCGTCAAAATTCAGCCTTTCGGACACGGGCGGAAACAGATGATATCTCAGCTGGAGACTACTTTCAATTGCATAATCTTTTCACTTTTGACTACACACACACACACACGCCGACGACGACGAGCACGCATAATCACGCACGGAATTGTCGGGCAAAAGGGGTCGGATGGGTAATTATGGAGGTACAACGCGGGAATGTAACTTTTGAAAATTTACACGTCTAAAAATGCAGTTCATCTCGAGTTTACGACCTTTATTTCTTTCTTTTTGACTTGAAAAACGTCTAGAAAACAATATTTTACTGATTGGAAACCGTTCTTTACAGAATTCAAAGTTTTTCATGTTTTTAGTCCTTTTCGTCTTTTTCGCATTTCGTCAAAACTTCAAACCTTTATATTTCAGCTCATTTTGCATTTCATGACCCCAACGAACGATAAAAATGTTCGCTGAATCTTTGTTGACAAAATTCAGGTTCCGGCGGTTTGTTTTCTTGAGCAGTTTTCGAAAACTATTCGAAAAACATCAAAATCCAGGCCAAAACCTTCAAATCGAAATAACTCGGCTAATTCTCAACGATATGCGAGATTTCTGTTACCAAAACGTAGCTAGTGCTCTAATTATTCGAATCCAGGTTCCAGGAGTACAAAAAATAGGTGTATCGTACAGAAAACATGGAAAGAACGCGAACTCCCGTTGAAAATTAATTAATCGGCCGCCGCGTAAATCGACACAGCCCGCCTGTTGCAAGTGCGCCCCATTGAATTCATTCGCGCCGTGAGAGACCGTTCTTCGATCTTATTCCTCGAACTTCTTTAGGTCGTATTCATTGTGGAGCCCACTAGAGTCACTGTGTCGTCAATAACACTTTATTACAAAAAGTTATCATTTGTTGCGAGAGAACATTTTGATGCTGGCAGTCATAATCGACGAGGTTCCGGCCGCCGAACTGCCCATTTTACTCTTCTGCAAACATTGCGATTACTGCAATTTTCCCGGCTGATTACTGTACCTCCATCTTCTCGACGTCGTCTCCAATTTCAAACAAAACACACGCTTTCTCATCGATTGTCACTTTTTCGAATACGGTCGATTTCTGTTTTTCAGGCGGTGGCGGAATGAACTGCAAAAAAGTGGCAGACAATTATTTCTGTTTCAGTAGAATTACGAATTCTTCAACTCTGTTATCGTATTCGATGTTTGTGTGTGTAAGACCAGACTTGCCAGATTTCGGCCCGGTTCAAAAGGCGGGAATTCAAATTTTCGCGGAAATTGTTTTTTTCGTTATTACAAAAAAAATTTTCGAACTAAAGTTTTAGTGTTTTTTTTTTGTTCTTATTCACTCAGATCTCACTGAGTTTTTTCAAAAAGTTTTTCTTTTTATTCAAATTTTGTAAAACTACGTGTATGTGAAACATCGTTCAGCACTGCCGGATACCTACTTGACAAAAGAAGAACACGACTTCGTTGCGAAAAAGCGGAACTTGTAGTGCTCGGAGCACACATCGCTTCGAAATATCCAAACTGGATTGAGGGAAACTCTGCGAGTGTTGCATAAATATCCCATTTGTTACTTTTTGTTGTTTTTTGTTAATTGTTATTTTTCTAATTGTTTCTTCTTTGTTTTTTTGCTATTATGAATTTTTTATGAGAAATACATTTGTTTTTCAATGTTCGATGCTTGCAAAAAACCCCTAATTCTACAAAAAATGGCTTCATGCAATCAATAATTCAAATTTTGAATTCCCGCTTTTTGAACCGGGCCGGGCCAGAGTTTTGGAAATTTCGGCCCGGCCCGGCCCGTGGCAACTATGAGTAGGACTATTGATTTTGCTTATTTCACATTAGAAAAGTTTAGAAAACATTTTGAAACTTACATCCAGTGCAGTGGCGTGTGAAGTGATCAAGACGAGCGGTCCAAGGTTGGCAAAATACGGATCGGGCGCTTTTTCCTGGAAGAGACAAAGTTCGGCTTTTCCGAGAATCTCGAAAACCGGCGGCCGTGGCCGTGGCCTAGCAAAACCTCGGTTACCTTGCTGCGCTTCTTCACTTTCTCGGTGATTCTCTCCGACTTTTCGCTGCTCGAAATGCACGTTTTTGTGCTCGTCTCGACCGCAAAATTCCGCTCCTTCATCAACCGAGCCCTTGGGTGTATTTTCGGCGGCGGCGGCGGCGTCTCCTTTTTCCCTGTCGACTGTCCCGTCGCCTTCATTTCCAGATCACGATGTTCGCAGAATGAACATTGCGGTCCGAAAACTTGTCGTGTCCGCTCTGTTTCACAGTGTTTACATGTAGCAACGGGCCGAGGTTGCATTTGTTCTTCCACGTCGGGTAGCGTCTTTTTCGACTCATTTTTGTAATCTGTCTTGCACATAGTTTGACAAATAAGCGTCAGAAAGATGATAACAAACGTGTGGATAGCGAGAATAACGGCGAAGAAACCGAAGGTGAGGCCGATGAATTTTCTGCAGATTTTTATCGATTTTTTCGGAAAATCGTACGAAATTCAGCAAAATTTCGAATGCTCTGCGGTAATGCTCATTTTCAGACTGAACACGGCGAGCATTTGTGTGCATGGTTTCAATTTCCCGCCCGTATTTTGTCCTAGCGTATCAACTCATTGGCGTGCTAAAGAAGTACGGTTCGCGAGCGATAAAAACGGGCATGTTCACAAATGTTGGCCGTGCTGAAAATTTTCCATTTGTAAATGCGTTCTACTGCACAACTGCACAATTTTTCGATCGTGTTTAATCAATGTTCACGGTCTCCAGAGCTGACAATAGGCGCAAGTGCGCCCCGCCCAATAGAGCGATACATTGGCGCGAAATTCAAATTTTAACAGCAAAATGTGTGTTTTTAGCCAGATTAGCCACGGAAAACCGATAATTTCTTATTTGTCTCTTGATAGACCGATTGTATAGGCCATTACAAATTTTTTAAGCGCAAGAGCGTTAAATTTGGTCAAGTCGCAAATCACATTTATCCGTTTGAAGGTTTTTAGCTAAAACTGCGTGAATTTCAGTTGCTTTTCGGTAGTTTTCGCGGTTCGAGCGCTCAAAATGCTTGTATTTACGTGATTTATCATTCTCAAAACCGATTCTGTCTGAAAACAGTCAAGAAAGCGCAAAATGAGAAGTGCGGTTTTCAGGCGGCGAAGGCGAAAAAGCAAAATCCGCGAAAAATGCGCCAAAACGTCATTAATTCTGTGAGAATTAGTGTGTTTTCATGTCGAACAATCATTTTTCATCACCGTTGACCACAAAAATCAGAGAAAACCTGCTCAATTCACGAAAACGCCATTTGGCCGAGGCCACGCCCATATTGTCTGCTCTGGAGACCGTGATGTTACAAACCTTCCCTCTTCTTCTAAACTAAGCAGCTGATTTATCGTCGACGAACTTTCCGACGACGTATAAATTTGACACGTCACCCTTTTAATCGATAAATTGAGAAGCAATGGGAAAATGTATAAAGTGTCTGAAAATTCTGGAAACTTGAGCGAAACAAGAACAAAAAACTCACTGAATCTCATGATCCCATCGATTTTTTCCTTTTTTTGCTGTTTTTTGTCTCGCGGAAATTCTTGAGTTTGCCTCGTGGAAAAGTGAACATTTTTGACATTTCTTTTCGATTTGGGAAAACGAATTGGAAAGGTCACGAAGATTCCGAACACACTCCAAAGCAGGGCCGCGCAAATTTCGGTCTCAAACCAGTATATCTCGGGACATGGGTCTGTAACTTGGGCTCAAGATTCTTCAATCCGAGTCCATAAAGCCTGCAAAGTTTTGGCTCGATCGGATTATTGCAAGTGGGGCAAAAGTCCGAAAGCCTGGGCCGGCCTTCTGCTTCATCGACGGAATTTTTTATCGATTAATCACCTTGTTTTGCACCACAAAACAATCGTTTTAGCTGGAAAAAAGACGAATTTATTAACGAACACAATATCAATTCTCATTTTTGTCCGACAATTCTTCATTCACTCTTCTTCTCCTCGGTTTTGTCGATCCTGGCGCGGAAGAAGCAATAATAGATCATGATCGAGTAGAAAAGGACGGCTTCCAGACCGATGAGCAGCAGAACCCACCAGGTTATCGTAACTCTTCTGAAAAATCGACTGTTTAGGCGAGAAAACGAACGAAAAAAGTATTATTCTCTTACACAGCATAATCGCTTTCGACCGACATTTTCGCACTGCGCCAGTTGGAATCGTCGAATTTTCTGTAAAACAATTCAAAGTTTTGACAATGGCGAACAATTCCGCGCAATTTCAGTTGTGCGCCTTTAAACTACAGTAATTTGCGTTTGCTGAAATTTCGATTTTTAGCGAAAAACGGCGGCGGACACTGAGCGATTATGATAATTTAAAGACGCGCAACCGATAAAAATGCTAAATTTTCGCATTGAGAACCGTTTTTGGATGAAAATCACAAATATTGCTCACCTTGTTCAGGCAAAACGGAGACTATTATTATTTAGGGCATGTTTGTTGGTTTTTTCGTGAGAAACACGCAATTTCACGTTTCTTCTAATGCTGAAAGTCTGCAAAAATTTGAAGAAAAAGCGGAAAAAAAGAGGTCAAACAGGTTTATTCTTCTTTTTATCGAGACAACAGAAGCAGGTGAAAAAAATAATGAACAGCAGCAATTCGACGCATAACGCAGTAAGCAAATAGGCCGTGATATCGTCTCTGAAAATTTCCAGAACTTTTCAAAGTCACAAATATGATTTTATTTACAACACGGTGATTTCGCGATGGCGGTCTCGCGGAGGTTTCTAGTCCAGTGCCAGTTTAGATGTTTCTCAAACTCTAAACCGTCATTTTTGTCTGCATTTCTTTTTTTTTTTGAATCATGATCAAAACGAGCAAGCGGCAAAAATAAATTCGCAAAAATTACTGAGGTTCAGCACGAAATCAGTTTGGCGCACGGAAAACGGCTTGGAGAGCGCGCCGCCGGCCGGCGAAATAAGCAGCCGACAGTTCACGGGACGGGGACCGCCTCGCAAAGAATCACCGTGTACCAGAGTTGAGCGGAAGAATTCAACGGAAGAACACGGAAGAATTTTTTTATCTTTTTTAGAAATTTTTTTCATGGAATGTGATCAACTGACGAAATGTATAGCAAAGTGAACTCTGCTCATAGAAAAATAATTCGTAAATTTAGCTTTTTATACAAAAAAGTCTTCCGTTAGCCCTTTTTTCACGGAACAAATCGAATAACTTTTTTGTATAAAAAGCTAAATTTACAATTATTTTTCTATGAGCAGAGCACACTTTGCTATACATTTCGTCAGTTGATCACATTTCATGAAAAAATTTTCTAAAAAATATACAAATTCTTCCGTGTTCTTCCGCTCAACTCTGCCGTGTACAATAAAAAAACGACTAACTGATTGATCTCCATTAGCACCATCTTTGAAGCGATTGAGGTGAATAGTAGCTTTTTTTCGAAAATTAGAATGACATGCTTTTCAGAAACAAACTATTTTATCAGGACTTTTGAGGATTTTGTGCCACGTGAATTTGTGAAAATTCAAGAGACCATTTCTGATGGGAGAGACCCGAGAAAGGGGTGAAACTTGAAAAAAAAGGAAACTAATATTGTGGATGATTTCTTATATGATCTTCATGAAAATGAAAGCATTTTTGTCCAAGTTTCAGCCCGATTGGTTCATCTGGCCCCGAGATATGTGGACCATTGGCCGATTTTTGCCGATGATCCACATATCCCGACAGTAAATACTCCGATCGGGCTGAAACTCGGTTCCAGTATGCGGGTATGTGAAAATTTGCAGAAAAGTATAGAATTTAGTTAGAGTCGTTGAAAATGAAGTTGAATCGTGAGAGAGTGGTCGGAAGCGACGAGATGAGCGGTCCGTAGGCGGCCGCGTTGTCGTAGAGCTCGAAAAGCGGAGCGGCGACCAGTTTGAAGTTTTTCGGCACACAGAATGTCGCTGAAAATTTACAAGTTTTTATGAGGCAAATTGAGATAGAATTTCTGGACTTTTAATTAAATTACGAGTGCTTCTCAAAAAATCGTGATTTTTTCAATTAATCAGCAGAAGAATCGAGAAAAAACTAGACTAAAAGACAGCAGCTGACGGCCGCAAGGCACCAAATTTTCCCCCGGTGTTATGGGCTCACATTTGGCGGGTAACTGGACCAGAAGCAGTTTGGTGTGCTCTTTCGGCTTGGTGACGTGCGCCGGAATGTACGGATATCTGGGCGGGTCGAAGTTGGGCCTCCACCAGTTTCCGATCTCATCCTCGATCGTCCACTCGTTTTCCTCGCCGTCCGTTCGGCCGAGAGTGTCGTTCAGCAGGCGAGTCACACCCGCGATTTCCGATTCGCCCGCTTCCAGCTCGCCGCCGGGTCTGTAACAAAGGGGTTAGAAGGACACATTTTCAAGAAATATTCTATACAAAAATAGATTTTTCTATTTGTCAAATGTAACGCGATCGAACGACTTACAATTTGTAGAAAGTGGTTCCGATTTGGAGCAAAAGAATGTGCGGGAGGGAGTGCTCGTGCACAATCAGCACCGCTTCCACCGATCGACGCATTCCCACCTGAAAAAAATTAAAAAATAACTTGTTTCCCGAGCTCTTCTAATTTCTAGACAACAAAGATGGAATAATTAACTTTGAAAAATGTGCGGAACTGTATTTTATTTCTCGGTTTTCCAATTCAACAAGTCGATTCCGAAGGGCAAAAAAGCACAAACCACTTCGTATTCATCCTTCATTCGCTTAAATCGCTCTGGAACCGACTTGTCCTTCTCCGCCTGCGCGTCTTTTGTTCCGAAAGTGTAGTTGGTCAGCGGATAAACGTTGATCGTTCGGTTGAACGGCGGTTTGTCGTCGAAATTGCACGGAGACTCGGGCACCGACGCCGTTATTGTCGTTCGCTCGATATTTGGCCACGAATCGCTCATTTCACCTGGAATTGTCGATGAAAATAATTTGAAACAATTATTTCACACAATTTAACGAGAAAATTTATAAACAACTGCGGAAACTGAGGAAAGCCTATCGAAAACCTGCGAGATTGTGTTCGAAAAATAGGCAAATGGCCTAGAAATACCCAGCGTGGCTGTGCTCAATAGAGCGCACTTGCAACCTAGTCCCCCAATTTTTAGCAATCATTTTATTTCCTTCGATTTTTCTTGTATTTTGACGTCAAATTACCCCGAAAACGTCGTGCATTTCTACATTTTCGAACGACTCGATCGTCGCCGAACCGACGTGGACGCCAAAGAACGCACGGCGTCGGCTGCCAGTCACATTGTCAGTGTAAATAAAAAAGAGAGCGGAAACGCAGAGACAATGATCACACATCACCGTTTTCGTCGGTTCTTTGGACCGCTCCTATTTTTTGTGTCATTTTGAATGTCAATCGAATCGTTTGTCTAGCCAATTCATATGCAAATTGTGAGAAAATCGATTTTCCGAACAAAATTGTTGGTCTTCAGGAGAAAGCGCCGCCAAAAACGACCGACACACCTGTTCAGAGAATTTGTGAATGACGCGAGAGGCAAATGAGGTAATTTATAGTGTGATGTGTGTCTTAAATCTTCAAAAATCCGCTTATTTTTTCAGGGACGCCAACGGCCCAGTGTTCCGTTATCACTCTCGGCCGGCGCCATCGCCGGAGCCCTCGCCAAAACGACGATCGCGCCGTTGGACCGCACGAAAATCTATTTTCAAGGTGAAAATTGCGGCTTTTTGAGATAAAACGCCTCAAAATTCGTTTAAATTGACCAGAAATCGCAAAAATCAATCAATTTTCAGTGTCGAGTACACGTGGCTACTCGCTGCGTTCGGCGCTCAAATTCATCAAATTAACGTACCGCGAGAATGGATTTCTGGCGTTGTACCGCGGAAATTCGGCCACGATGGCACGTGTCGTCCCGTACGCCTCCATGCAATTCGCCGCCTTCGAGCAGTACAAAAAACTGCTCAAAGTCGACGAAAATGGGTTTGTTTTTGGACGTTAGTAGTATAAGGATACAGATTTTCCCAGGGTAAAAGATTTAAGCAATACGAGAGACGCAGACAGTCAGACAGTGTCCGGGCTCCCGACACTACGAAACACTGTGTAAAATCGAGAGACGCAGACGAACAGACGAATTAGAGACGAGAGACGCAGACATCTCGGCCTGGATACATTTTTGACCACTACGGAAATTCATTTAAAAATTGGAGACGCAGAGAAAAACTGTGCACCGAAAAATAGCAACCCACATGGTATAGACGCAGAGACGAAAAGCTTGATCAAATCTCTAGACTCAGGCGTAGACAATGATGTGCAATATTTGACGCAGCAGGGTCCGACGAAAAGCGCGATCAGCCCACACTATTGGAAGGTTCAAATTTTATTCGTCAAAAATATCCGTAGGTGACACAGAGCGATTTTTCTCACGATATCGAAATCCGACAGTTTCGATAGGTACGGCTCCAGTGGTCAAAGTTTGCAAGAGTGGGGCATTTGGGTACTCGAGGCGAATATCAAAGCGCAGCAAATAATACAAGTCCAGCGAGATAGTCTTTCCCAAATTAATCACTTTCCGGGTTCGTGCAGAATCCAACATTGATAGTCCGTTTGGAATAATGGTGTCTCCCAAGCACATGTCCCACATAGTGACAACTTGCTCTGACGATAGGAAACACATAAAGTCCGTGTTGGCGTGAGGGTTCACTTGAAAAAGCGGGTAGTTATTCGCTTCGAATAAATCAGTCAGTGGCATATCAACAGTGTCCATAGAATCGGCGCACGCAGGAGGATGCGGGTACTGGTAGCGGTTCATGATGATAAGAATGAGAAAATTCTAGATTCCACGCGCAAGCACACACCTGCATGCAAGTGTTACCTGCATGCAAGTTTTTACCTGCATGCAAGTTTTACCTGCATGCAAGTGTTACCTGCATGCATGCATGCATGCATGCAAGCCCCCTTTCCCCGGGCGTGCGGTGCCCCCGACTGAATCCGCACGCAGTGACGGCTTTGCAGCGTTTTTTTTTTCAGTGAAACTTTTTTTTTTCGAAAACACAATTTATTACACTATTCAAATTACAGTATCAATGATGGGATTACGTTGATAGTCCAGGGCCAAAATTTGATCAAATTCAGTATTATATGTCCATAATTTCCGACTCATCAATCCAAGAATCAAAACTGCTCGGGTATCCTTCCCAGCGCACCAATACTTGCGTTTTCCCTTTGTGTGTCCGACGTCCAACAATTTTTTCAATACGAAACATTGCTTCTCCGTCATAAGTCGCCCGCACCATTTCGTAATAGTAGAATTTTCCGTCAATCGGTTCTCCGTTTCCATCGGCCAAGTAATATGTTTTGGGTTTGGTGTTCAAAATCTTGATAATCACAAAAACTTCCTCTGTCCATCCTTGTTCATAACCCTTATCAAAATGACCACGGTATGAATTGATTCGAACATGATCTCCCAACTCGAATTTGCGCTTGGGTTCTTTTTTGTGCCAAAGTGGGATGCGGAAATCGCCGTTTCGAACGTGCACCGGGGCTTTGCCAATGGAACGGTTGACAGAGTTGTTTATGCCGGTGACAACATCTTGCAAAACGTCAATGTAACGATGGCCATATTTGGATGTCATGTACTTTGCCAGTCGCGTTTTTAATGTACGGTTTGCTCTCTCAGCCATTGAACACTTAATTTCACTTTTTGGAGTATAGTGTCTGATAGAAAGATCGTCAAACAGTTGTTTAACATTCGAGTTGTAAAACTCTTTGCCTTGGTCACTGTAGACATAAATTGGAGGCGTTTTGAAGCGAGAAAAGATACGTTCGAGCGCGTGTCGGACTTCTTCTCCTCTTTTTGATTTTAGTGGCTCAACATGAAACATTCTCGAATACACATCAACGCAAACTAGTAGAAATGCGACGCCATCATTGTGCTTTTTGATACGTGAAACATCTGCAAGATCAATTTGAACCGAATTCTCGACACCGGAAGCAGTTGTTGCAAGCCTGGGGAACTTTGATCGCAAAGGGTAGTGCTGCGTGTAAGCAGCAACTCCTTCTAGAGCCTTTGCAACTTGATTCCGGCTCAATTTTGGGTATTTTGGTTTTAGTGAACGAAATAGTGCAGTCACAGAGGAAAAGGCAGACGAATTCTTTGGGTTTAGATAGGCCTTTTGAATTTGTTTGTCCGACATTCTTACCTTTTCAAAACATTTGACGTCATTTTATACCCGTCAAAGGTTCTTCCACATGCGAATGTAGATTCTCTTTGGACCGCTACCTTTTGAAAACTTTGGAATTGCTGGTTTGCGCTGTGGATGGATGCGGTCAGTCTTTGGAGCCGGCTGCAGTGCTTGAACAGTTTTTTGTTTTTTGGGTGGAGTGGTTGGAGTATCGGTGGATGGGGTCTGGGGTGTAGAAATTGCAGGTGACGGAGACTCTGTTGAATACTCTGTTGAATACTCAGTTGGAGGGTCTGTTAAAATTTTTGAAAACTGCACAGGAGACTGGGTTGTATCAAACAATGGCGAATGTGTGTTGAAGGTAATATTCTCTTTTGTATCATCGTCGTCGTTTACTTTTCGAACCAAATCAGTGAAAGCTTTAACAGCATTCAATTCAATAGTTTTCAAACTTGGGTGTGTTTTGAGACGATACAATAAATCTTGATAGAATTTTTGCTTGGAAACAGTGTCAAGCGTCTTGTCGTTCAAAATTTGATCAAGAAGACGACGTGCCGGATCCAACGGATCGTTCCCATCAAGTTCGATAAGGCGATACTTTTTAATCAACATTGCAGTTTGGTTGCAATTAGCGCAGGAATAATAATGCACTTGAGCTCTCTTTTGGAGAGCTTAAATAGTAATTCTCGTGCAGTTGCAACACTTCGGCAGTTGCAAATCTTCGATAGAAGAGCATATCTAGATTTCAAGGTTTCAAATTCTGCTTTCTCCAGGGGAATTAGTTTAGTCTTCATGATGTGGTGTAAAATTTCGACCAAAATTGAAATTTGAGAATCTGTAGCACTAGTAATTAGATGGCGATTTTTTATTACACTTGTCAAAAAATCAAAGTGAACAATTAAGCGATCAGACATTGTTGCAAAATGTGCAAACACAATGGGCTTTTATAGGTAAACGATTGGAAACTGGTCTGTGAATTGTTCCATAATTCTGCAAACTGGGTCAGCCATTGGGTCGTTGTTGATGAGCATTGCATTGTATGGAACGCTCATAATTGAATTGTAGGCTTCAAGAGCTCCACGCCACTTGTCTCCAAACTGTTGAATGAGTAGATTTTTGATTTGAGCCGCATCCGATAAATTTCGCATCAGAATAATGTAGGTGGAATTGTTTCGAGTGGTTGGTGGAAGTGCAAAAGCAGATTGAACCAAGTTAAAGATTGCACAATTGTAATGATGTGCATACACACAAAACAAGTCATTAAGTAAATTCAATGAACGTTTGTCTCGCGCAAACTTGTTCATCAAATCATCCAAAATGATTATATTGTTTTGAGCCTTGTGTTGTTTCAAAAAATCAACGTCTGGAATACCCTCGATGGCCGTCAACTTGTCCAAATGTCTCGGAATTCCATCGTTATCCACTCCATAAAACCAAAAAATGTTATCAATAGGCACACAAAAGTATTTTTGTGTATTTTCCATCAAATGCCGCACAAGAGTAGTTTTTCCTGATTGTGTCGCGCCGATGACTGTACTTTGACATGGGAATTTGAATTGCATTGTCTATAGAGAGCCGCAGACCAAAAGAGTACAATTGCCAAAAGTAACAATCCAAAAAGGACAAGTAGACGTGTATCGCTCGATAGCTCTACAGTGCTCGGGTAATCAGTTGTTGTTGCGTTGACTGTTTCAGGGGTGGTTGATGGCGGTGTATTTGGTGGTAGAGTTGTTCTGGAATAGCAGGAGGCTGCTACCAATGTAAAGAATGGGAAAAACATGACTATTTAAAGCGATCACCGAGTCCTTTTATACTCAATCATGGACGACTTTTACCTAACTCTCCCGTCGTCTGTTCCAAACCCATACTTTCGGAACACTTCATCCTCATTTGTAACCAGCCTGCCAGATGTACTGCGGCTGGAAAAGGACAATTACACCGTGGCAGTTACCGATTTAATTTATCCGTACTCGTTCAAGAATGTAAACAAGGTTTTGAAATATTACATTCATTTCAAAGATGCTCGGCCGCCAGTATGCGTCCATTTTCCGGCAAATCAATACAATAATGTGAACCAAGTGTTGATGGCTCTGAATGGAAGTTTTCGAAAACGTCGAAGCGTGCCCGACAACCCGAATGACGTGAAAAAATTGCGTGGGTTTGAAGATGTGTTGAAACAAAAGGAGGCTGACAAGCAGAAAAAGAAGGACGCTGATGTTGCAGCAGCTGTTGCAGTGCTGAAACAGAAGAAGGATGACGATGCTACAGCAATTGTAGCTGCACAAAGACAAAAGGATGCCAAAGCAAAAGCAGACACCGATGCATTGAAACAAAATGAGGCCGGCGAGCAGAAAAAAAAGGATGCCGATGCTGCAGCAGTTGCAGCCGCCCAGAAGCAAAAGGATGCCAAGGCGAGAGCAGACGTCGATGCATTGAAGCAAAATAAGGCCGACGAGCAGAAAAAGAAGGATGCCGATGCTGAAGCAGTTGCAGCCGCGCAGAAACAAAAGGATGCCAAAGCAAAAGCAGACGCCGATGCATTGAAACAAAATGAGGCTGACAAACAGAAAAAAAAGGACGCTGATGTTGCAGCAGCTGTTGCCGCACAGAAGCAAAAGGATGCCAAAGCAAAAGCAGACGCCGATGCGCTGAAACAAAAGGAAGCCGACGAGCAGAAAAATAAGGATGCCGATGCTGCAGCAGTTGCAGCCGCACAGAAACAAAAGGATGTCAAGGCGAGAGCAGACGCCGATGCGCTGAAACAAAAGGAAGCCGACGAGCAGGAAAAGAAGGATGAAACTGCCGAAGTGTTAAAACAAAAGTATGCCGATAACCAAACACTGCTAGCCGATTCTGTGAATAAAAAGGGGCCTGTAACGCCTACAGAAATGTCCAATGCCTTAAAGAATGGCAACGTTCCAACTGCAGAGGTCGTGTCCCGTTTTCTCAGTCTGGACGAAAACGATTTGCTCAGTGCCCTGACCTGGCATTTACGACATCGCCCTCAACAAGAAATAATTGATGCGTTGCTTGCAGAACACGAAAAGCGTCTGAGTACTTTGTCTAGTATTTTGGAACGCCAAATTGCGAAAACCGTTGAGCAACAAGAAGCTTTAGACTTGGTGACGACTAGTACAAAACGTGTTCAGTTAGAGCTAAGGGCACTTGCCACAAAAGTTCAATTGAGTCAAGATGATCAAAACCGTCTTGGTGTGATTGAAAAACAATTGGTGGATCATACCGTCACTCTAAAAAAGATTGAAAAGGATTCTCAAAGCGCCCTCTCCCAATCACTCCTTCAAGAAACTGCTCTTCCAGACTTTTTGCTGCAATACAAGGCGCTTTTACCGCTTGTGGATGAGGCCAATCTTGGTCAACTAGCCAGTTTGAGACATCAACTTGATGTGCAGACTACAACGTCTTCGTACGAATTTGTTCAATTTAGTCTTGAGAATTCGCATCTGCATTTGAGTTTTGTGGATCCCGAGGTCGCTCTTGTCGAGTTTGAAAAGGACTGTGCCTACTTTTTGGGCTTTACAAAGTGTATTGCAAAGGACAACGACATTGCCCCAAACATTATCGACTTTTTTGGAAACATTAGCACATTATACGTTTATTGTGATATTGTGGATCAAACAATTGTCGGAAATTCAAAATCGTCATTGTTGACTGTTGTTCCGTGCAAGGGTTCATTTGGAGAAATGATTCAACACTCGTTTCCGGTTCCCCGATATCTTCCACTCATGAATGGAACTATTGATTCCATAAAGTTGGAGATTTTGAACGAGTTTGGTGAGCCGATCCAGTTTGGTTGGGGAAGCACAATTGTGACTCTACATTTTCGGCGAATACATTAAGCCAGTGAGTTGTTTGCGGGTAAATCATAGTTGTAGGTATCCTTGAGGTAGTCGATAATGTACTGGTCGTCATGAACAACTCGGTCAAAAACGCCGCAAATTGTATCGAAACTTATACCGCGAGCCATCATGGCTTGAACAAAGACTGCATATCCACCACATGTGACTGCTGTTAGACTTTGATGTCTAATTTCATTCCGCCGAACACACTTGAACAACTTTAAAAAACGTTCAACGTATTCGTTTGGTGGTTCTGCTAGCGAGCAGAAAAAATGACATGTATTGTCAGTGACAAACAGACTTTGCCAATGTCTACCGGGGTCACCAGTGCTTTCAGTGTTCACAACGAATCCATATACTTTGTGTCTGGGCTTCTTTGTGGGTAGTTGATCGGCCATCTTTGTCCCCTTGTAGATTGAGCGAGAATACTTGTCATTGTTCAAAATGCGGTCAATGTGCCATCCCATCATTTTTTCTATAAATAGCAGACTTTGACCAGTGCTTTTATATCATGGCGCCAGTACCAATCGATCTTACAAAAGTTGACTTTAAGCGGCTCTTGCGCAGAAATGTTTCTGGTAATGGGCCCTTTATGGGTGTTCGTTACCAGAGAGGTGGCCAGCGTGGAGCCGGGTTGGGTGGGATTCTCTCTGCAGCTATTCACGCTATTCCAAAGTTTCTAAACTCTTTTTTGGGTCAACAATTGGTGCGCGCTGGCACTAACGTTGTCAACGATACGATGACTGGCGAGAACGTTGTAAAGAGTCTGAGAAAACATGGACGAGCTGTGGTGAAAAACTTGACGGGCTTGGGGCCCTATAAAAGAAGTGCAAAAGTGCTCAAACCTCACTTTGTCAAAAAACAAAGAACACAATTTCTTAATGCTTAGCCGCCTTGATTCCAAATCCCAAGACGTCATCACGGACGATCTTGATTTTACAACCATTCCTGGTACTCAGACTGGTATCCAAAACTCGAGATGGAATGTTGTCAATCTCAAAAATGCGTTTCTTCCCAATGGACCTTGGGAGTTCGTGCTAACCAACAACTCTCGTTCCTATCTTAATCTGAAACGCACTTGGCTCGTATACACGTTCAAGATTACTGACGAAAATGGAGAGGCGATTAAAAAATCTGACGTCACGTATGCACCCATCAATAACATTGCTCACTCTATTGTAAAGAATTTTACACTACACATCAACTCTCAACTCGTCTACCACAACGCCAGTAACTATGCTTACAAGAGTTACTTTGAAAACTTGCTAATGTATAGTGATGAGCAGAAAAAGTCTACATTGTCGATTGCCGGATATACCCCGGAGGCTACGGTTAATAACAAAGATAGCAACGGATACAAGACTCGATTCCAGTGGGCTTGTGACGGAAAAACTATCCAGGCTGCAGCCAACATTTCAATCGACTTTACTAATCAACCACGTTTGCTGCTCAACAACTGCAATGTCAAGCTGACTGCCTATCCAAATTCTGATGCCTTTTTGATTGAATCCCACAATACTGCCGCAAGTACGGTCAAGTACAAGTTTGAAATTTTGGATGTTTACTGCTTGGTCAATGAGTTGGATCTCACTGAAGGTTTGGCCAACGAAATGGAGGCTGCACTTTTGGAGCACAAAATGCTACAGTATCCGTTGATTAGCTCACAAGTGCGCACTTTTTGCATTGAACCAAATCGAATGGATTCCCCATCCAGTACACTGTTCACTAGCAAAATGCCTCGACGCATCTTTTTGGGACTTGTTTCTGGCAAGGCGTTCAATGGATGCTATCACGAGTCTCCGTTCAATTTCCAACATTTCAATGTACGGGACGTGCACATTGACTATTGCGGAATCACAACTCCCGGGCGTCCAATGAATTTAGACTTTAACTCTGGTAAATGTATCGAACCCTACCTAATTATGCAAGAAGCCCTCGGGCACACTCGAAACAACACCACATGTAACTCGATTACATTTGATCAGTGGAAATCCAAGGGTTATACAATCTTTGGTTTTGAACTCAGTCCAGTAGCTCATGAATCATCTCTGTTTGAACTTGTACGTCCCACCAACACATCTATTCGTATCAACTTTGACAAACCAACCCCTGAAGGAGGTCTCTATTGTGTTGTTTATGCTGAATTTGATCAAATTTTGGCCCTGGACTATCAACGTAATCCCATCATTGATACTGTAATTTGAATAGTGTAATAAATTGTGTTTTCGAAAAAAAAAAGTTTCACTGAAAAAAAAAACGCTGCAAAGCCGTCACTGCGTGCGGATTCAGTCGGGGGCACCGCACGCCCGGGGAAAGGGGGCTTGCATGCATGCATGCATGCATGCAGGTAACACTTGCATGCAGGTAAAACTTGCATGCAGGTAAAAACTTGCATGCAGGTAACACTTGCATGCAGGTGTGTGCTTGCGCGTGGAATCTAGAATTTTCTCATTCTTATCATCATGAACCGCTACCAGTACCCGCATCCTCCTGCGTGCGCCGATTCTATGGACACTGTTGATATGCCACTGACTGATTTATTCGAAGCGAATAACTACCCGCTTTTTCAAGTGAACCCTCACGCCAACACGGACTTTATGTGTTTCCTATCGTCAGAGCAAGTTGTCACTATGTGGGACATGTGCTTGGGAGACACCATTATTCCAAACGGACTATCAATGTTGGATTCTGCACGAACCCGGAAAGTGATTAATTTGGGAAAGACTATCTCGCTGGACTTGTATTATTTGCTGCGCTTTGATATTCGCCTCGAGTACCCAAATGCCCCACTCTTGCAAACTTTGACCACTGGAGCCGTACCTATCGAAACTGTCGGATTTCGATATCGTGAGAAAAATCGCTCTGTGTCACCTACGGATATTTTTGACGAATAAAATTTGAACCTTCCAATAGTGTTTTTTTTTTTTTTTTTGGGCTGATCGCGCTTTTCGTCGGACCCTGCTGCGTCAAATATTGCACATCATTGTCTACGCCTGAGTCTAGAGATTTGATCAAGCTTTTCGTCTCTGCGTCTATACCATGTGGGTTGCTATTTTTCGGTGCACAGTTTTTCTCTGCGTCTCCAATTTTTAAATGAATTTCCGTAGTGGTCAAAAATGTATCCAGGCCGAGATGTCTGCGTCTCTCGTCTCTAATTCGTCTGTTCGTCTGCGTCTCTCGATTTTACACAGTGTTTCGTAGTGTCGGGAGCCCGGACACTGTCTGACTGTCTGCGTCTCTCGTATTGCTTAAATCTTTTACCCTGGGAAAATCTGTATCCTTATACTACTGACGTTTTCCCCAAAAAAAGTCAATGTTCAGTGTGCGCACGCCGGTAAAAAGGTACATAACGGGGTCTTTGGCTGCCACGTCGGCCACGATGCTAACCTACCCGCTGGACACGGCGAAAGCACGTCTCTCCGTCTCCTCGAAGCTCCAGTACAGCTCGCTGACGTCGGTGTTCGTGAAAACGTACCGGGAAGGCGGCATTCGGCTCCTCTACCGCGGCATTTATCCCACCATTCTCGGTGAGTTTACGATTTTGCGGTAGCACATGTTTTTCAAAGCAATTCTTCGACATTTCCAGGAGTAATACCATACGCCGGATCGTCATTTTTCACCTACGAAACGCTCAAAATAATGTACAGAGACTCGGCCGGACATGTGGTAATTTAAGAGCAAGCAACTGTTCCAATTTTACCGAATTTGCAGGAGAGCTCGTACTACCGAATGATGTTCGGAATGCTGGCGGGTCTTATCGGTCAAACCTCCTCGTACCCACTGGACATTGTGCGTCGGCGGATGCAAACGGGACGAATCCCCGACGGATGGAGCCCCCTCCGAGCCATTGTTCACATCTATCACACTGGTCAATTTTTGCGATTTTCAAACCCAAAAAATTGAGCAATTTTAAGCCAGAAAAAATGATTAAAATGCTGTTTTAATCGATGTTTGCATTGCAGAGGGACTAAAACGAGGATTGTACAAAGGGCTGAGCATGAATTGGCTCAAAGGACCCATCGCCGTCGGAGTCTCGTTTACCACCTATGAAAAAGTGAGTGTTTTTAAAAAAATGTTCTGTGCGATATTTTTAAAAGAACAGGGAACCCTCCGAGTTTTAGTGCCTGTCTATTGGGACTCGGACAGTAAATGTGGCAATAAGAAGCAATTCAGGAGGGTTCCCTGTCCCTTTAATCATAAAAATTATCGATTTTTTATGATTTTTTCAATTTTCAGGTCCTCGAGCTCGTTGGCCATCTGAAGCGATGAATTTTCTCGATTTTTCTTCGATAAATTTGCCGATTGCTCGCATTTCCCCACTCATTTTCAGTAGAAACCCTAATATGCCGTTTTTTTTTCAGATTAGTAGTCGCGAAACATTAGATTTTTAATTACTATCCAAAATCATATCCCAAACGATGTGTAAATAACCCCCCAATTCTCCTGGTTTTCTCGTCTTTTCTATGCCAATCTCTTCACAAAGTGCCAGTGCTTTTTTTTCGATTTTTTTCGGTCGAATTTCGGTTGCTCAACACATTTCCAGTCGGTATAAATGAATGCTCAAAAATTGTCTCCCCTTTGTTTCGGATATTTAAAGTTGGTTCTGATGCTCATTTGCCCGATACTTTTGAATTTGAAAAGCGAGTTCGAGTAGACATTTAACAAAGCAATATTTCAGAAAATGCCTACTTATACAATCACACGTGAGTTCTCCGAAAGTTATAGCGATTTTTAGAATAATGAACATGTTTGCAGACAAAATCAAAAAAGGAGACGTCGTTTGGGTGAAATTTCGGAAAGATCCGCTCTGGCCGGCGCTGGTAGGCGAAATTTTGATTTTTTAAGGGACCAGGAAATCCTCCTAAATTGCCTCTTGTTGCCACACGCACTGTCCGAGTCCTAACTCTCAGAAATGTCTATAAACGGAACAGCGCGCAGTGCAAGGTTGTCATATTACCAGAAGGGAAGAGTTTTTTCACACCTGAGTTTTCTAGGCCACGGCCACGACTTTAACTGCGCGATGTTCTGCTCGGTTGATTTAATATTGTGAACATCCTTTTTAAAAAGGTAATAATATTTGCAGGTGCTGAGTGTGTACCCCAAAAAGATCAGCTACATGTTCTTTCCGGTACCGGAAACGCGTGAACGCACAAAACATAACGTGTTCGGTTGCCAGATAGACGTACGTTTTTCGAAAATATTTTCTCGCTTCCTAATTGAGATAATTAATTTTGCAGCACGTGTCGGCGTTCGACAGCTCGGAACCGGAGCCGGAAGAGGCGGATGCGCCATTGGCGGAGGCGTTTTACGCGGCAAAAGACCATTTGATTCGCGAGGAGAGGACACGTGGATCGGAGATTGAGACACGTGGCGAACGCGCGAAACGACTCGAAAAGGAGGAGAAAACGGCGGGCAAACGGAGGAGTGAAACGAGGAAAAACGAGGAATCCGCCGGCGAACCGGGTAGGCGTAGTATCAGGCCGAGCGTTTTGTGCAAAGCGCAGTTTTTAAATCAATGTTTCAGTGGTCAAAAAGGCTGCTCCGACCGCCGCCAGCTCGACGGTCAGTTCGAGCGGCTCCCAACCGCAAGCCACTGCTCTCAGGCAACAATCGAACGAATTCATGAGTTTGGTCAGTTCAGCTGATAGGGATTGTTTTTTTTTTAACCCCCTGCTTCCACTTTATGAAGTGAAGCTTCAATAATTCCACCTTTTCGAAAATTATTTCTTGTTCAAATATTCAAAAGGGTAGATACATACTTTTTACAGTGCGAGATTTGCAAACACCTTGAAAAAATGTTTTCGTTTAGATCACCGGCCGCCTGGACACTCTGATCTCGGAAATATGGGAAAGTGAGGAAGTGGCCGAGTGCCAGAAACAGAAAATCGGCGAGAAAATGACGGTGAAATTGAGGAATAATCAATTTCTGACTGGTGAGTTTTTCTTTTTTTGAAAAGAATCTTATCCTACAGATGAAAAATCGCACAATTAGGGATGTATTAATTTTTAGATAAACTTGGAAGCTGTAAAAAAATTTGAACGATTTTTAAAAAGTTAGCTCGGACCGCGCGCAGCGGGCCCAGTTTTAGAGTGTCTTGTTTTATTGAACAAGATACATTATTCATTTCCAGAATCGGACTACGAGTCGTTGTTCGAACGAGTCGTGTGCCACATCCGCGCTCAACATCGTTCCCTTTCGCTCATCGCCGCCGTCAACGTGGCCGCCACGTGTATTCTGCCCCATATCCTCATTTCCACGTATGCCACGTGGAAAAAAGTCGACGAGACGAGCGCGAAAGACGCGTTTTACCGCGAGAACACGAGAATTACAGGGTACGCGTCTAAATAAAATATATATTCCAGTGAATTTTTTTTTGCAGATTGGACCCGTCGATGAGCATCCCGGTGACCGGAAATCTCGAGCAACTGTGTCTATTGGCGTGTGAGGAACAAGAGAAAGCGAGTCGCCAAAAATAACAAATTAACATGAAATATCTATGCCATTCTCTCTATAATAACCATCTAATTTTAATAATTTCCCCCCTCCTATATTGTTTTCGAGGTATTCCTCTGACCTGTCTTACTAGTTATATTCTCCAGAATGGTTCTATTACCGAAAATTATGATTATGCGACGTGGTTCCGAAAATAAATTACCCAGAAGAATTAAATAAGAACAAGTGGAAATGCTGAAAATGGCGAGTTATCACTAGGGGGCGATGGGGACATTTTTGATGATTTGTGATATGAAAAATTGGATTTCTCTAATAAGACGGGGAAAAATTAGTTTAGGGGGATAAAAATGCAATTCTTCTCATGCGGCATGAGTCGTTTTGTGAGCCAAATGTGCGGATTCTTCGTGCTCCTCGTAGAACGTCAAAACCAACGGAAGAACGCCGAAAATAAGGAGAACGCCTGGAAGATCGGATTTTTCGTACGCTTTACTTCAAAAAGTACCTAAAATGACCATCCAAACGGAAATGTTTGGCGAAGTCGGTGCTCGGGCGGTCACAAAATGGAATCCGCCGGTCGCGGGACCGTCTTCCGGAAGCGCATCTCGTACTTGGGCTGCAAAATTCCTGTGTAATTTCGTTATAAATTCACGCGAAAAACATTTGACTAACCGATATTGTTGTCAGTTTTGTGGAAAATGTCCTCGACGCTCGGATCCCGAGACTCGCGATTCTCGCGTAAAAGTGCACTTCTGTCGTCGATGTCTGCAAAAATGATCCAGATTTCTTATTATTCTAAGACAAATTTTACCAATAAGCACATCATCCTCATTTTCGTCCTCATCATGACTGGAGACCGTCTGCACGCCCAGAGCCATTCTCATCCGGCTCACCGGTATTTTCACTTTTGAAAATGCTAAAAAATCCTGTTCCGACACCATATTATTGACTCGCTTTATTTCAGCAACCTGAAATTGAGGCAAAACTAGTTTTTTGTTGAAATTTTAGGTTATTACACTTTAAAAAAACGTACATTAACTTGATATTTGATGGCCAATTTGTTGAGCGTGTCGCCATTCTTCACTTGCCGCTCGATTATCACAATATCTTTGTACGTGGGCGCATCGTTCTGGAATCCCTCGCTCGACGACGTCCGTACTGCCCGACTTCGCATCGCAAATTGCTCTACGGAACTGCCCTCTTTTAATGACATTTTCTGCAACTTTTTTGCGATTTTTTCGAGCAAAATGATGGAATATGAAAGAAAATGACGAGCTTACTGTAATTTTAAAGGCACAGAACGCACGTGAGCGATGGGTCTCGCCACGATTGATACAAATATGGGCGGCTTGTAGAGCGAAAACTTATTCATTTCATTTTTTGTGATTTCCAGTGGTTTTCAAAGATTTTTCGGTGTTTTTGTAGTTTTTCGAGTAAAGAATATGCTTTCAGAGCTATTAATGTTATCATTGACACGAAAGTCGCTTGGAAAAATAGATATTTTAGTAAAATTTCAGAAAAGTGCTCCCTTCGGTAACACGTATGTTTTCCAGCGCATTCTCAGCTGCTCACCTAAAAACTAAGCGTTTTTCAAGGGAAATCGTATTAAGCAGATTTTTTCCGAAAATACCTCACCACTACTCAATTCTCTTCAAAAACATTCATTTTCTTATCAAAACGCGTTTATCAGGTGAAAGTGAGGCCAAGTACACGCTTGTTCAGCCAGTTTTTGTACAAAAACGTTAAATTTTGCGAGAAATCAATGATAATCCACGTGGAAGTGCTGCAAGCCACCTGAATGCGAGATAGGCGGAAAGATGGGAATCGGGACGGAAAAGAACGCGGAAAAGAAACAGAAAAAGTGTGGAATTTCGGTGTCTGCGTCGTGGCGCCGTCTGACCGTCCGGCGTCCTCTCGCTCTCTCGCCACCGCCCCTTCGGAGACGAGTCAGCAAACGCGCTCCACCGAACTGCCCGCATCCGCCACCGCCCTTTTCCCCTTTCCCGTCGATTTTCCGCCGATTTTCATGGATTTCTTCGCAAAATTGACGGCTTTTAGGGTCAAAATGCTCGGAAAGTGCATCAAGAAGGCGACGTCGCTCTCCACCATCGGCCAATCGATGCGTTACAGCTCGGGAGACGTGAGCATTGAAAACATTTTAAGAAAAAATGAATTTGGATTTTTGCAGATCCGCCGCGTCACTCTCATCCCCGGAGACGGTATCGGACCCGAAATCTCGGCCTCTGTGCAGAAGATTTTTGAGGTGAGAAACATGGGGACTTTTGACCCACTCGCAATAATCCGATCGGATCCAAACTTTGCTGGCTTTTTGGACTTGGATTGAAGTATATTGGCTCCAAGTTTCAGAACGATCCGATTATCTGGTCCCCAGATGTACTTACTGGTTTGAGGCCGAAGTTTTTGCAAAAACTCTGCCTTGTTGGCCTCAAACCAGGAAATTGCTTCAAATTTCATAAAATTCCAAGAAAAGTCAATCTCCACCAAATTTCATTCCATTATTGTAAACAAAAAGCAATTCTATGGAAAAATACACATTTTTCAGGCCGCGAACGCGCCGATCGCGTGGGATCCAGTGGACGTGACGCCGGTGAAGGGACGCGACGGAGTCTTCCGCATTCCGAACCGGTGCATCGAGCTCATGCACCAGGTGAGCCGGAAAATCGGCATTTCTCGTAAAATTGTTACGGTTTCATAGAACAATTCAGTTTTTTGCAGTACTCGGCAGTCTTGGTCATAATATGCCGGAATCTTTAATCGTCAATTTCTACTAGAACTTTTCGCAAAAATTGTGGGGCTCCTTAAAGTTTGCGCAAATTTTAAGCAATGTTTGCGAAAAGTTCTAGTAGAAATTGCGTAAAGATTGCGCAAATTCTCACCATCACTGCCGAGAATTTTTATTACTTGGCATCTTCACATGGTAGTTATTTTTTGAGACCCTTCGAGAATTAATGAATTAAATGAAAAATGAGTACCGCTCAAATAAAAAAGACAATATTTCTTAAAGGTGTGAGTTTACTCCAATTTTCTTTGCAGAACAAAGTGGGACTGAAGGGACCGCTGGAGACGCCGATCGGAAAAGGACATCGTTCGCTGAATTTGGCAGTCCGCAAAGAGTTCAACCTGTACGCGAACGTGCGTCCGTGCCGTTCGCTCGAAGGACACAAAACATTGTACGACAATGTGGATGTGGTCACGATTCGAGAGAACACCGAGGGAGAGTATTCTGGAATCGAGCACGAGGTGCGCCAAATTTTTCGGTTTATTTCCAATATTCTAGATAAAAATTGAGGAATTCTAGAGCAATTTTCACTACGCTTTACAGTTTCGCCATTTTTAATTGTTATTTTTCCAATAGAAATTAGCGTCAATATTTGGATGTATCGAACAAATTTTAAATCAAAAAATGTGTTGTAGATCGTGTCGGGAGTGGTGCAATCGATCAAATTGATCACGGAGACGGCCTCCCGCAACGTGGCCAGCTTCGCCTTCGAGTACGCGCGTCAGAACGGACGCAAATGCGTCACCGCCGTCCACAAGGGTACGATTTGACGGGAAATTTGCTGAAAGTCATGTTTTTTTGCAGCTAATATCATGAGAATGTCCGACGGATTGTTCTTGTCGATCTGCCGCGAACAGGCCGCTCTCTACCCGGATATCAAGTTCAAGGTGCGCGATTTTTCCTTTCTTTCTGATTTTACACCGTTTATTTTTCCAGGAGGCCTATTTGGACACGGTCTGCCTGAACATGGTGCAGGATCCGTCGCAATACGATGTGCTCGTCATGCCCAACCTCTACGGAGACATTCTTTCGGATTTGTGCGCCGGACTCGTCGGAGGACTCGGAGTCACGCCGTCTGGAAATATTGGAAAGGAAGCCGCTGTGTTTGAGTGGGCTTTTGAAAGATTTGGAGCATTTTGACCCACTAATGCATTGAAACAAGCGCCGAAAAGTGTAGCTTACTCCCGCAAAGTGTGTAAATAGAAAATGGAGACGCGCCCGACAATGAACGTTCTTTGGAGACATCATGGTAATTATTGCAGATCCGTCCACGGAACCGCCCCAGATATCGCCGGACAAGACAAGGCCAACCCGACTGCTCTCCTTCTTTCCGCCGTCATGATGCTCCGTTACATGGTTAGTCAATTAATTGTAAAGCTTATTTAAAAAATTATGTTTTTTAATGCCGATGCACAAGTATCAAAACTTTGAAGAAACAGGGTTAATTGACAGTTTTGAAACTGACTTTGGTTGGAACTTTATGATAAGGGCGATTAACAATTCGATACAAGTTTCGAACCTTGATAATAACTCTTCGAAACACGAATTTTTGTTAGCCAGAGAAATTGCTGCGTTCAATTCATTAAACAATGTTGCAGAACCTGCCACAACACGCGGCGCGCATCGAGAAGGCCGTGTTCGACGCGATTGCCGACGGCCGTGCCAAGACGGGAGATCTCGGAGGAAGCGGCACGTGCTCCTCGTTCACCGCCGACGTTTGTGCTCGTGTTAAGGACCTCTAATATATTTGTTTCCTTTTTTAAACATTGTTCTGAATGAGATTATTTCAACTCACAGGCTTCTAGACACTACCGTAATCGTTTGATGACTAGTAAAAAATCCCTTTTCTCCTTAAATTTTCAGAGACTTTTTTTTGTATAGATCCCTCCTCCTGACATTTTCCTCCCCGCGTCCATTTATCGCTTTACTATCCAATTTTTCCCCCGAAATTCTCTCCGATTTACCCAGCATAAACCCGCTCCTGAAAACGACTCTTGTTCGCCTTCTTTCGACCCCGTTTTTCATGTTTTTTTCCTCAATTTCTAGTAGAGTACATATTCAGTGTTTTTTCGTCGCAAGTAGGCGTATTTACTTTTCTGTTGGTGAACGAGGAAATTATGTTCTGACATTGTAAAATAATAAGGCTAAAGCGTGGCGTGTATTCGTGTCAACGCTGCCACGAATATCAGAATCGTCTGAATGATGCCCATGATCGCGCAGTACCACGTGCTGACCGCCTGAAAATTGATCATTGTCTGTAATCAGCGGAAAGACGAATAGATCCGAAATTTTTTCGTTAATTTGAGTGGGGGAGAAAATCTTCAAATTAGAAAAAGACGTACATTTTTGGATGCGTACATTGCAAACGCCAAAACCATTGACGTTGTGGCGCCGAAGAAGAGCGGAACGATCAGAGCCATCACTGAAATATTTTACACTTTTATCTGCATTCAATTAGCGCTGAAAAATTCAGATTCTGATCAAAAGCAATAAATTGGTCTTTTCAGCTCAAAACAAGTCTTTGAAAAAACGTACAAAAAAACGGAATGGGCATTAGACAGACAAATTGATGTTTTCGCATCGAAAACAGTGTGACAAGGGAGGCGACTATCGTGATGAGCTGCAATTAATATTGTCAAATTCTAGAAATTTGGAACAAAGAAACCAGGAAAGAGAGTGTCATCCACAGAAATATGCTCAGACTGATTTCCCACCAATCCGTCATCCATTTTCCGGACAGCAAAAGGGCGCCGGCTATCGAGTATGTACTGCAAAAACGATTGTTTTTTTTTCTGCATTTGAAAATGTAAAAATAAAAACCGGAATTTAAAGGATCAGGGAACCCTCAGAGTTTATGTGTATGTCTGTTTCAGAAGATAGACACATAGACATTTCAAAAAGAATCAGGGTTCCCTGGTCGTTTAATACGTTTCAAAAAATCAATAAAATATTCTACTACTATCCACTACTATTCCGGGGGGTTAAAACAATGCTCATCAACAAGACAAACGTTCATTTAGACTTCAAAACATTTCTCCAAACCTTTCGCTCGTCTCATTAGTACCATTTTGATGTTTTTCAAAGAGCGACAAAACCTCTTTTTCCTCTTCTGGTCCCATCTTTCTTCACCTTCTCTCCATACCTAAATAATGTGAGAAACACACAATTTTAGGGCCTAAATGTTCCCAGAAAAAATTGTAAAGGTCCAGAAACCGTTCAAACACTTTGCACAAAAATTGCAATAAATTACGTCGCCGTCTCTTATTATCCATTTCAATTCTGTGGCCAATCATTGGGAGTCGGAAACTGGGGAAAATTACAAAAATATCACGGGAAAGGCGAAAAATGCCGGGAAAAACTAGCACTTGATAACGGAATGATGCGGAAATTAGCACTGCTAAAATTGCAAAAATGCATACATGAAGGAAACGTTCGAAGCTAAAATTGCGCAAAAAAAAAAGTCTTTGGTGTGGTCACATAAAAATTTGGGGTGAAAAACCGAGAAATGAGAAAAAGTATACAATAGAATAATTGGTGCAAAAAATTAGGGGGGAAATCACAACATTTTAGGATAGGGAAAGACGAACGAGAAGGGTCGTGGCGAAGGCGGTCGCGATGAATTTAGACGACAAATCGTCGAACCAGTAGGCCGGAGAGCCGAGATCCGCGATGGCGCTGTCTGCAAAAAAAAAACACAATTAAAGGAGGCCATCTGATATTTTTTTTTTGTACTTCTGTGGGTTTTCGATACTATTTCGCGTCTATATGTACTATAATCACTTCTCCCTAGATGAAAGTCGATGTAATGCCGCGTCCAATGTCTCGGAAAAACCGTAAAAACCGCAGATTTTTCTGTCCAAAGTCGGCCGAAATTTGCGTGAAAAACGGGGGTGTGCACAGCTCAATGAGTGTAACCGTACCCCTAAAACTACGGTATTTTTTGAAAATTTGTTAATTTCTTGAGGTTATTTGAAAATATTCAAATTTCTTGCGCAAATTTTCAAAAAATACCGTAGTTTTAGGGGTACGGTTACACTCATTGAGCTGTGCGCACCCCCGTTTTTCACGCAAATTTCGGCCGACTTTGGACAGAAAAACCTGCGGTTTTTACGGTTTTTCTGAGACATTGTGGACGCGGCATAATCAACCATGGAATGAATTTCCAATATAGACATACCGACAATGCAGGTGGTGGTCTCTTCATGAACACGTCCTTGACACAGCTTCTCGAAAGTGATCTCTCCCTTATTGACCGCCTTTATTTTGCGTTCCACGTGGCGCAGTCCGTTCGTGGCGCATCCGAACTGCAGCAAGTGGCACCGCGAGGCGTCCAGGTAGACCGGAACGCTCTCGACGCACACGAATCGGGGCAGGCCGTGCGATTGGGCACGCAGCCAGCTCTCCACGTCCTCGTTCACCTCTTGCGACAGAATACAGATTATCTGCAATTGTGGCATTCAAAACAAATTCCCAATTTTCTTCAGAAAATGCGCATACCGGCGCCTCGCGTGGCAACTGTTTGACTTCGTCGACGACGTTGACGTACTCGAACTGCTCGCCGGGGTACTTTCCGAACAGGTGGCAATTGTAGCGACGTTTGTCGAAGTGCGTGAGCAGGCGACGCACGGAACGCACCGAATTGGCGGCCGAGGCGAGGACGACGATCGTCCCGTGCGGATCTCCGAACGACGTCTGGATCTCGGACGTCCATTGGAAGACGCGGTCGGCGAAAAGGGCGTCGAACACAGCCTCGCCGAGCGAGTTCTTACATTCCTTGAAAAAAACAATTTCACTACTACTTTCTCCCCAAAAAAAAATGCTAAAAACATCAGGACAACGTCAAAACGACGGAAATTGTGTCCAGAATAAGGCAAGATACCTGCAAAAACTCCTTCTTCTCGTTGACACTGATCGCCGGTATCGGATCTCCGTTCATCGTTTTCTCAAAACTGATCGCCGTCACTTGGAAATTGCTCTTCTTCCTGCACAACAATAATTGAGAATTAATTAAAATTGTCGAGGAAATTTGCCAAAAACAGTGACGCACTCGACTTTTCCGGCGCCCTCCTGCCCGCGCGCCTTCAGATTCGTCCACGAAGTGATGCGATTCTCGTCCTCAATAATGTTCTCGTAGTGCGCAAAGTTATGCGACACTTTCAGCTTTTCCACATTCTCATAATACTCGTCGTCCTCTTCCTGCAATCGGAAATTGCGAACAAATGCTTTGAAATGTGAGAAAAATCGCCTACGTCCTTCTCGAAGAGCTTCAAATTTTCGGCGAAATCAAAGTCGGACTCGAGGTCGAAATCGATCGGCTCCGCGAGATCCGTCTTGTTTTTCCGGCCGATTCCCTTGTAGTGATTGAGGGCGTCGAGCACCGGATTTCCCGACGGTCCTGCAAGTTTTTCAACATTTTTTTCAACACATTAAATAAAATTTTATGTTTCAAAATTTAAAAGCAACTTTTTAGCATCACTTTTTGGCAATACTGTTTTTCTGATAAAAGCTTTTCACTGAAAACTATTGTTATTTTCCAGCTGTTAACAGAATTACCCTGTTTCCTGGAGCACCGCCCTCCTCCTCCGCCCGTGTTCGGCAAGATTGCGCTCAAAACTTGCGGATTCGGCACTTGACGTTCGAAATTCTTGAAAAGGGGCGTCGCCGAAATCTCCTCGGTCACGTGCGTGAACCCGTTCTTTTCCGGCGATTGGCGGCCGTGTTTTTTGCTAAAAAATTTGGATATTTTTTTGGAAAAAATTGGGGCGAAAAAAGCGGGAAAACAACCTTCTGAAAGAGGATTGTCGGCTCGGAGACGACAGCAAATTCATGTGATGCTCAAAGAGCTTCTCCACGTTCGCTGAAAAGGCAATCAAGTCTAGCAACTTTAAGCGCTCATTTATTGTTATTATGTTAAAACGATTCAACAAAAAACCCACATTTTTTCGGCGATTTCCCTTTGCACTTGGGCGGCACGACAATCGCCTGTTTCGGCGAAATCGACGCCGAATTTTGCACTTTTTCCGGTTTTTTCAGCGGTTTTTGCAACTTGAGCGGGTCTCCTCGCACCGATGACGAGAACGAGGGGGCGGAGCTTGAAACGGACGGCGCCGGGCCACGAATCACACGCAGACTCTCGATTTCGCGCACGGACAGCGTCACGCAACAGTTCAGCGGCAGGCCGTCTCTGCAACATTTTTCAATTGTTTTTCGTCTCTAGTGCTCAAAAAAAAAAAGAAACGCCGGAAATAGCACAAATACCGACTTAATCACATTGGCCATCGTCACATTTCCGCTATTCTTGTCCAACGTCGTCAGTTTTCCCTGATAGACGCTTCCGTCGGCCGTGTCCGCCGAAATCACACTTCCAATGTGCTTATCGTCCATTGCTAGCCTGAAACAATTGGCAAAAACGTTTTGAAAGTGTCAAAAATAGAGGGAAGGGTATAAATTCAATGGAAAAAACCGATAAACATTGCCAGACATTTGCAGCAAGTCACACGAAACATTCATTATCGAGTTACACTCTCTCCGCAGAGATCAATTCACAACAAATTGCCAATAAAATAAATTATCCCATAAAATCGAGCGGCCTGTTGAATCCGCCCTTTCGGTTCATATATTGACGGTATCGACGCGGTTTTTTGATGTTCACGCATCCTTCCACGTTGTCGTTCACCTATAATCGAATATTTGCAAAAATCGGCTTCAAATCGCCCACCTGTTTGTTCTTGGTCGTGTCGAATCCGCCGAATCCCATCATCGCTTTCATCGCGTCGTCGTCGACGGATTCCACCGATTCCAGAGTGATTTCTTCTGCAATTTTGCGCATTTTTCCACATTTTTCTGTGCATTCGAAAACGTTCTTACCTTGTTTTTCTCTCCTCTCCGCCTTTTTCTCCTTTTTCTGCCGCTCCCGGTCTCGTTCTTTCCGGTCGCGGGACCTGCTCCGGTCCCGTCGATCACGCTTATCGCGGGGACTTCTGGAAATGAATTGGTGAAATTCGTGGGCAATTTATTGAGCATTTCGCGGCGCAAACGGTACCTGCTGCGACTGGAGCGTTTCTCCTTCTCGTCGCGATGTTTCCGCGCGTCCCGGCCGTCCGTCCTCCTCTCCTTCTCCCTCTCCCGACTTCTGCTTCTTTCGCGACGCCTTTCGGTCGAACGCGAACGCGATCGTCGTTTCCGTTCCCGACTACGGCTACGATCACGACCCATTTTTTTAAAGAGCCTGAAATGTAGGTAGTTTGATGATTTGCCACACAATTTTAACGGTAAAAGTGGGAGAAACTGCAGACAAATTAGAATCTTGAAAATGGCAAGATAATAGTATGTTTTTCGTTGAAGAACGAGGAAAAAGGGCAGCGGCACATTCATTTTGGGAAGCCTTAAGGCTGCCAAATTTTTTTCGAAACCAGGCCCCTCCCACTCGCCTGTCGCGAACTGCCGGCGCTCAGCTCAAAACACCTATGCCTGTCGCATTCTGCTCAAATTGTAATTTTCTCATTCGAAACCGAAAAATACATGTTTTTTAAAAGTGCATGTGGATAAAAACCGATGATGACTGCAAAAATCGCATGGAAAAACCTCTAAAACATCAAGAGATCGTTGAATACTTCACAATGCTCGCTATACTTGACGTTTCATGCAGAAACCGTCAGGAATGACGGACTTCGGGGTAAAATCGATGAGGAATCCAAAAATCGTATGGAAAAGTCTGGAAAACATCAAAAAAGCAGAGACAATCGTGGAAAATGCGCCAATTTCGTTCAAAAATTATCAATAAACTGAAAAGTGCGGTGGAGCGCACTTGCAGACTCCTCTCGGATTTTTGGCGAGAAATATGCAGAAAATGAATAGAAATCAGAAAAAAGCGAGAGAGACGGATTAAAACAAAAGCATTTATACTTCAACACAAAATGAATAATTCCATAACAAAAACAGTAACAAATCAACAAAAATTGCGAGAAAAAAAACTCATTGAGCACTAATTTTCTTCTTTTTCAGTGACTTCTGGCTTTTCGGACTTTTCGGCTCATTTTCCGCTTTCTTCGCCTTTTCCAACTCATTTTTGCGTTTCGCGAGCATCTTCTTCCGTTTTTCCGCCTGCTCTTTGACCATCGCGATTTTGTGGCGCTTCGGAGCGTGCTTCAGCATTTCCTTCTTGCGATCTCTGCAAAAAATCGGTACACAACAAACACGTGTTCCTCTATTACCTGGACACTTTCTTCATTTCCATCAAATATTCGGGCACCTCGAATCCGGATTGTCGGATTACGGTAGCAATCGATTTGATGTATTTCATGTCGGTATCGGTGAAGTATGTGACCGCGTGGCCACTGTTTCCCGCGCGTCCAGTTCGACCTTAACATAAGAAAAATCCTCCTTACAAGCAGAGACTTTTCATCTAAAAAATCCCCTAAAAAGGACGTACCAACTCGATGAATATAACTGACAATCGAAGTGGGCAGGTCGTAATTAATAACGAGTCCCACGTCGGAAAGATCCAATCCGCGGCCGAGCAGTTCTGTGCACACGAGCACCCAAATCTCGCCGTTCCGGAAACGAGCCATCGTTTCGTCGCGCTGAAAATGTGCAGCATATTTGGCTGTTTTTGAGTCGAAAACGCCCACCTCCTTGTCGCTTTTTCCGCTGTTAATCGAGTCGACCTTCAGGCTCGAATCGATCGCCGACAGTAGTTTGACCAATTGCACGGCGCGGTCCTTGCTCTGCACGAAAACGAGTGCGGGCGGACGGAAAGAGGTCCTCAGCAGATTTCGGATCGCGATTTTCTTTCCGTCCTCGCCGCCGCAGTAGGTGAGCTCTTGTTTGACAGAGGTGTTCGACGAGTTGCGCTCGCCGACACACACCATTCCAATCTTTTCAATGTTCTCTTTGCACCTGATTAATTTTGACGGTAATCATTTTGGAAACGTTAAGATGAGTGAAAACTGACCATTTTTCGACTTCATGCGAGAACGTGGCGCTGAAGAAGGCGACACGCGTGCATTTCGCATCGCAAGCCTTGTAAATCGCCGCCAGCTGATTACGGAAACACTTTTCGTTCCCTTCGATCACCTCGAAAAGACGGTCGGATTCGTCGACGACTAGCCATCTGGAAATCGGGTAGAAAACGAGACTAATGGGGATATTATGTACGCTTAAAATAGCTACCTCAACGCAGACGTGTCAATTGTCTCAAGATGAAAAACGATGCGATTCGGGGTGGAAATGAGAATGTCGGCCGCCGAAATATCCGTCTCTTCGCCGCTGAAATTGGCCACCGATATGTCCGTTCCGTCGCAGTATTTCACAAATTCAGAGTACGTCTGCAAATCATCATCAAATTCGAGTGAATATAGGCGTACGGTAAACGTTTATGCTTTGCAACTTTGTTATTTGTTCAGTAATGCTCCCGGGAGCATTACTGAACAAATAACAAAGTTGCAAAGCATTCCCTAGATACCAAATACAGTTATCTCATATAGCATCTCGATTAAAACGAAACTGGAGAAACTGTAAAAATTGTGTTTAAAAATTGTACCTGTGCTGCGAGTTCCCTGGTCGGCTCGAGCACAATCGCCAGCAATTTCGATTTTCCGGCCGTATAATCCAGGTGAGCGCGTGTTTTGAGTCCCAGAATCTCGTCGATGACCGGCAATGCGAAGGCGAGCGTTTTTCCGGATCCTAACAAATTTTATTGAATTAAGAAAATCCTGTTTCACCTGAAACATGAGTCGGCGAGCGACACGGTTCCCGTTTATTTAGAAATAGCTTGCAAAATCGGCAGTGTTGGTGCGAATTTGCGCAAACTTTACGCAATTTCTACTAGAGCTTTTCGCAAAAATTGGCTTAAGGGTTGCGCTAAAATTGCATAGCGTTTCTCAGAATTTGCGCAATACTGACCAAGACAGCCGAGAAAAAACAGGGAGCGAGAGAGAAGCGATTAGCGTGTGAGAGGGCGGAGACGCAGGCGCGCAACTGTTTCATTATTGTTGTTTGCTGTTTGGCGTCCGCGTCTCTGCTTTTCCGCACGCTAATCGCTTCTCTCTCTCTCTCGTCCACTGTTTTTTGCAAGCAATTTCTTAATCAACGAGAACCGAATCGTTCGCCCAGGCCTGTGTTAACACGTACCAGTGGGAGCACTGGCGAGCACATTTCTCCGTTCGGTCATGAACGGAATCGATTGCATTTGGATGGGCGACGGTTGTCGGATCGAGTGATTCGCGAGTTTTTCCAACAGAGACGGCGCCAAATTCGCGTCCGAAAATCGGAGAATTATGTCGGGAAGGTGGTCGCCCCACGTGAAAATGCGATTTTGACGGCGGATTTCGTCCAACTGCAAAAAATGGATTTCATTGAAAAAAAAACAGACTTTTTCATACTTGTCACGACTTTCAAATAGTGTTTTTTTCAAGTTTTCAGCAGGGATGGGAAAATTTCGGCCCAGGCTCTTTGAGGCCTGGACTTTTGGCCCACTTGCACGAATCCGATCGGGCCCAAACTTTGCAGACTCCTTGGACTTGGATTGAAGGATGTTGGGCCCCAGTTTCAGACCGATCGGATCATCTGGTCCCGAGTTATACTGGTTTGAGGCCGAAAATTGGGGTCACTTCGGCCTCTGATCCACATATCTCGGGACCAGATGATCCGATCGATCTGAAACTCGGACCCAACATCCTTCAATCCAAGTCCAAGGAGTCTGCAAAGTATGGGCCCGATCGGATCCGTGCAAGTGGGCCAAAAGTTCAGTCCTCAAGATTCTTGAGTCAAAAAGCGAAGAAGCGTACCAATTTCTGCATTTTCTTCTCCACATCCCCAATTGTTTCCTCTTCCCGCTCCGAATCCTCTTCAGACTCGTCGTGAGCACGTTTTCGGGACGCCAAAAGTTGAATTGCAGCTGAAATTAATCCGATTTTTAAGGCTGAAAATTGCAAAACAAGCAATGTCCCACCTTTTTTCCTCAATTTTTTCCCGCTTTTCCCGGTTCTCGTCTCCACTCTTCCAATCATTTTCTCGCGAATTTCGTCGAATTTCCGCAGCGATTCGTCGGAAATCGTCGACAATTCCCTCTTTTTCGACGCATTCTCGTCGGTTTTCCGATGTTTCGGATTCGATTGTTTGATGCCGAACGAGAGCGTTTTGAAGGCGAGCGACATCTGAACAATTGTTGTGAATTGCGGAAAACGCTAGAAAAGCGTGTAAATATAGTTGTAAAATGTCTCGAACAATTTAAGTAAAACGCACGAAACAATTGATCAATTAGAAGAAAAATTCATCCGAGTTTCAATAATGGAGAGGAAAATGAGATTTTCAGATCAGTAAAAATAAATGGGAGGAAAAAATAAATCAATAAGAGCTTAAAATTCGGGGAAACAGAGGGGGAAATGGAAAATGGAAATGGTAATTCAAGGCGATCGATTAAAAATTTCAAAAATTCACAAAGAAATCCATCAGATGAAAGCGAGAGAGCTGTGCGATTTCGGCGAGTTCTTCACGTCGATCTCGTCGTTCTGGATGAGTCGGCACACGTGCGCGGCCATTTTGTCGGCGATCGCGGCCATCGCGGGTTTCGTGCACTCGGTGGCCGAGAGAATGCGCGTGCCCAGCAGAAGATCGCCGGCCACGAGATCGAGTTGCTGGGACCAGCCCTCGAGTTTCTGCGTGTTCTGGATCAGCGACATGTTCACCGATTCCAGCGCTTTCGAGAGACCTAAAAATGTGAATGTGCATTCTTACAGAGCTTTGCAGGCTTTATGGATTCGGATTGAAGAATACTGGGACCAAGTTTCAGACCGATCGAATTATTTAGACTCGAGTTAGTGCCTGAGGACCGATATTGGCCGAAAAGCCCGACTAATGATCCGATCGGGCTGAAACTCGCATACTTCAACATACTTCAATCCAAATTCAAGAGGGTCCAATCGGAATATTGCAAGTGGTTTAAAGGTCCAGGACAAGGGCCGGCCAATTTACTTTTACTTTTCAAAGTGTTAAATAAACTTTTATGGAATACACTACCTTTGACAGTGTGCGACGCGCCGTTCACCGCCGGTTTCATCTTGGCGAATCGGCGTTTGACGGAGGCTCCGTAGCACTCGTCGGCCGGAATTCCGTCGAATCTCACTTCGTCGCCGTCCTCGTTCACGCCCATTTCGCACGTCAGAATGCTTTCGATCAACGCGTTCACCGCGCACTCGTTCGCGTCCACACAGTACTGCGAGAAACTGAAATTATTATTTGAACGAATTGCAGATGCAATTGGAAAGTTTACAGTTTCAAAGGCATTTTTAAATTTGTCTACAGCAAAAAAATGCAATAAATGCGGAAAATATGTACAGTATCAGGAAAAAATTAATATAAAAAATGGCCCGTCGGGTCAGTCTCCTTTCATTATGTTTATTAATTTTCAGCATTTTTTTTCGAAAAAACGGGACCGACTGACGTGTGTCTGAAAGCGACGAATCGATCGATGAAAATCTCGATTTTCTGATTCGATTTCTTGATGAACCACTTGAGAAGGCAACTGTTCGCCGCCGTTTTCATCATTTGCTCGGCGGTCAGGTGATGGGCGGTCTGCAAAAAAAAGAAGCAATGTCAGGGTGTTTTTTGTTGTAAAAAATACCATAGCAAGTGCGGATTTGAGTTTTTCGAGTCTCTCGTTGAATGCCTCGTGACGTTCCTCCGGAGATTTCGATTTTTTCGAGCGTCTGAAAAAACAGGCGATTTTTTCACCGTAGTTGTAAAAAAAATGCGACTTTTAATCTGGGGATGAGTGGAAGCAACAAAATTGGCCTCAAACTGAACATCGCCAAAACCAAGACTATCCGAACCTGATCGACTGATCAAGGAGCGATTTTCATCAATGGAACACCTCTGGAGGACACGGTCAGCTGGGACCACAAAGTGACCGCAGAGAACGAGTCAGAGATGGGCGCGGTACGGGAACACGCTCTCTCATGACACCCTTTTTCGTCGACTCTGACTGCTGACGCTAAATTGCGCACACTGGAACATGCTCGAAAGTTTTCGTCTCGCCGCCAATCGGCGCCCATCTCTGGAACGAAACATTCTGGAAGCCACGAGAGATAGCAAAGTCAAGGCCTCAATCTTCGACTCGATAGTTCGGATCGGTGTTTTTTCGGAAACGAAAAGACTGATGGAATGGTGTCCACGAGACGTCAGACGACCAGTACGAACTCAGAAGCTCAGAAGGTGGAAATTGCAAAAAATGCTCACTTTTGATCCGGTTGCTCTCCGTCGCCGGCTCGTTCCAAATCCGACGGTTTCACCATTTGCCGCTTCTTCGCCGCCGACGCTTTCACGTAATTTCCGCTCTTTTTGCGGTCCTGTAATTAAATACAATTATTTATATTTTTATAGAGAAAATTTAACAGAATAGATAATAATTTGAGGTAGAATTTAAAGAAACATTGAAACATTGAAAAAGGTTACCGTATTCGCACTGATTCCGGCGCCCATCGTTCGAATTTTTTCCATCAATGATTGCGAATACTCGCATCCGAGAAGAGTGACATTGATGAACAGTTGCGAGAGACATTGCAGTTGGATTCTGCATTAAATTAGGTTAATTGATTTTTGAGAAGACATTTTTTGCAAGTTCAGGCAAATTTGGGCCCGTACTTTGCAGGCTTCTTGTACTTGGATTGAAGTATGTTGGGTCCACGTTTCAGACCGATCTGATCATCTGGTCCCGAGATATACTGATTTGCGGCTGTAAAGGCCGCGATATTCGCAGAAACCCGGCAAATATCTCGGGACCGGATAATCGGACCCAAAATAATTTTTTCTCCTCACTCACTTGGGATAATCATCGTAATGTGCCAACATGAACGCCTTCCTCAGTTCCCACGCGTCGTCGCTTTCCCACACTTTTTTCTCCGCCTCAACTTCTTCCACTTTTCCCATTTTCGGCCTAAAAATGTTCTTTAAAACGTTTGAAAATCCGAAAACATTACAAATATTACAATGTGCACAACATTCAGGCGTTCATCGTTCACATTGTGTGAGTTAAATATACTTTATAGAAAAATAGGTATTATCAAGATCTCGGATCGATTTTTTTCGGAGTAAAAAATAATAAGCATTTCAGAAGGAAAATACCCGACACAGGGTGACAGAGATGACGATTTTCAGTGAACAGAATCAAGAATCAATGGTGGAAAGGGCGACACAGATGAAAATTAGGGAAATGAGGACAAACGTGACGACGAAAAAGATGAATCCGAATTTGAGGGACAGCGAGAGCCACACGAAGAAGGCGATCGATTGGTACGAGGCGAAATACTGCAAAATACGGATGTTATCGATTTGTTGGGACCAATAGAAATCATACGCGTCGCGTGCGCTGCGACGCGGTTAGCGGCATGCCAAGTTTTAAATTTCTGAGTCGCTACGCAGCATTTGATTCGCAAAATTTCGCCGAAAAAGGCTCACCCTGAGACGAAGAAGCGGCGGCGATCGGTGTATTTTCGATTGGAAGGCGGGGACGGTCGCATTGGGGTCGAGATTCGGCACCGGCGGGTACATTATGTGACGGGCCAACGATCCGAGCACTGAAACAGGAGTAGGAAAATAGCAAAGAAACCTGAGCGTTCCAGATTTTAAACTAAATTTTCGTTTTGCTAGACAAAAACCCGTACAATTATTGTGCGAATAATTGTCTCCGATATTGCGAACAAACGGCACTTCGTTGGCTTTCTGCGCGAGAGCCGTCGCCAAACGGACCGCCACGCCCAGTTCGTAACTCTTTTTCGGCGCCTTCGCATCGTCTTTGTTGCACTTTGAAAAGTCGAATCTTCTGCAAATTTCAATTCTTGACAAGTCATAGAAACGGACAGATTTTTGCTGTTCAACCGTGTCCGTTGCCAGCCACCATCGCCCGGAGAGAATGCTCACTTTTCTCGATTGAGCACTTGCCGCTGTCCGTTCGGCGTCAGGAGCATGTGATTTGAACGCGAGTCGACGTAGTGATCCGGTATTCCGAGACCCGATTTCGGAGTTTCGTGCAGCAATTGCGACGTGGAGTTTGGTCTGGAGAAGGTGATTTTCAGGAGGCAAAATTCAAAAAAAAAAAAGGAATACGTCTCCTTGCCTTGCCAGAGAATGCGTTGCTTTGGCTCTAAAACATTCCTCACCCATTATTTCCGTTTTGGAGTGCGCTCCCATTCGAATCCACCTCCAATTCCTGCATTAATCGTGTTCCCAAATACGAATCGCTGTCTTTAATCAGTAAGAGTAGATCGCCGATTAATCGACTGTTCGCCGCCATTCTCGCCGAGACGCCAGTCGAAAATAACGAGTTCCAGAAGCCAGAGTTCTCCTGCAAAAAAAAACGAATTGTTTCTCGGAAAGTTTGTAGCGAAATGTGTGTGCAAATGTGCAAAACTAGCCTCTCTTTCTTTGCGATTCTCAGCCTGTCGCATGCGAATGACCGTTTGCATTTGTTTGAGTAATTCCTGCGAATGCGGCTGAATATCCAGATGAACGTGCCGTAAAAGCAGTGTCTGCGGCTCTTTCCACGCGAATTCGACCACCGCTCGGAGGATCACAATCAGTTCCTCGCACATTTCGAACGCCGCGAACTTTTTGATGATTTTTCCGAGGATCAGCTCGTAGAACTCGAGATTGTTCTCGAAGAAGGCGCGGTATTTGGAGGCGGGCGCAAAGTCCGTCGGGCTCGACATGTTGTGGTAGCGCCACGGACGGCAGTACGTCAGCCAGCACACTGCAATTTGAAACGATGAGGATTTCACAACATTTTCCAAATTTTCAGCTGTAAAGAAAAGAGACATATCCAATTCTTGTTTTTTTAAATTTAAGTACTCTATTTTACGTGTAAAAATCAGGGCTCGGCAAAAGTGAATTACAGGAGTGCCCTTGAGGATCAGCAGTCTGAGTTTTTGGACTTTGCCGCGACTTTGGTAGGTTGTTAGGTCCTTCTCACTGTCTGCATTACTTCTACGGGCTATGTTCTTCTAGTTTTGTCTCAATTTCTCAGCCTGAGCGGATTTGTGCTTGAAGCAGATCGCTCGCCCAGGCCTGCCACTTGTCGAATACAAAAAATGAAAAGTAAAGAAAGTAAATTAACTGGTAATGTCCCTGAAAACGGTGGTGGTGGGCGCCTGACAGATTGAGCTCCAGAAAAAGTCGAAGAGGGATTTTAGGAAGGGCGCCGAGGACATCAGGTCCAGCTTCCAGTTGTCCACGTCCACGTCGCCCGTCGCGAATTGGCAAAATACGTGGAATTGTTTCAGCAAATATCTGCAATTTTTAACCGTTTCCTTTAAAGTCTATAAACATAGTGTTTCTCCAAATCAAATTCGCTCTACCTAATCAGAAGTAATCTGGTGGTGTTCGTCAACTGATCGGTTGTGCACGATTTGGCGACAAAACTGCAAAAGTGTTGGACGAGTCGGGGCTGAAATGACACGTTCGTCGTCGACATCATCTGGCTACGGTCTTCTGCAAAAACGGAATAAGCAAACAAATTCCAGATTTTTGGGAAAAAAGGGCCGAACCCATAGAAATGCGATTGACGAGTGGCGAAGTGGAGCGGAACAGCTGGAGCGGCGTCCTGATCGTCTGATGCGTCGTTTTCGGCGAACGGGCGGTCGGCAGCGAGTTGGCGGCGATGGGCGACTCGTCGCACGGCAGCATCCGGGTCACGTACTGCGAAATCACCGAGAAGAGAATCGAGTCTTTCGCCGGCTCCGTTGGCTGCAATTTTCAAACGTTCTTTTAGATTCTACCAAGGCTAGGTTTTCGGCCCAGGCTTTTCGAAGGCTTGGACTTTTGGCCTACTTTCAACTATCCGATCAGACCCAAACTTTGCAGGCTTTTTGAACTTGGATTGAAGTATGTTGGGTTCGAGTTTCAGCCTGATCTGATCAATTTTCTCAAATACCCGGTTTTTTCGGACTCTGATCCACATATCGCGGGATCAGATGATCCGATCGGTCTGAAACTTGGACCCAATATACTTCAATCCACGTCTAAAAAGCCTGCAAAGTTTGGGTCCGATCGGATAACTGCAAATAGGACAAGATGGTTCTGAGAATCAAAGTGCATTTTCATTGAAATTGTACTGTTTCAGCAGCACACGATTTTGAACCACAATTTCTGTTTTCCGCCTAATCAAACTCGAATATGGGATAAGGAGTGTGAAAAAAAAACGGAATTAGCTCGGAAAATTCGCAAAAATACTCACGGCCATCGAGGTCTCGCACTGTCGAATGATGGCGTCCCACAGTTCGTTGCACAACAGATCGTCCTCCAAAACCGTCTCGAAGAACAGCGATTTTCCGTTGATGAGCGCATTTATTTGGCTGTGCGGCGAGTCGGCGTAGTGTTGCGGGAGCAGCGGTGGCAGGATGGAGCACAGGTCAATGTGCGGGTTCGTGAACAGCTTCTGCAAATTGTTTCCACGTTTTTGAAGCGTCTCTCGTCGAAATTAGATTGTCTTTCTTTCAAAATGTTCGGAAATTTCTAATTGGATTAATAAAATCGAACTGCCAGAGTCATGAAACAAATGCTTTCCAATTTTTAAAAAATTACTTGAATAATCATGCGTGCGACGGGCACACTCTTCTCCGACGAAATCACTGTCGAGCTTATTTCTCGACAAATTCCGATAACGTCATCGAACTGCTGATTGGCCGCCTGTTCGGCCGTTTGTTGTCTCGTAAACATGGACCTGAAGCGTATTTTTTAAAACAATTCTGAAAAATGTTAAAGAAAAAATACGAGAGTCGTCAAAGGCATGTTGTACCGAACAAATTCAGCGAAAAAACGAAACGATTCGCGATAAAATTAAATTAATTGATTTTAAATTCAGACTACCTACAATAGTAGATAAAAATGCCAAAAAAAAAAATTAATTAGCGTCTGTAGACGACTTTTTCGCGTCGTCTGTCCTGTTTCTTCATTTTCTTCTCGTCCACCTCTTCCGCATCGGATCCGGCGGTCAGCCACGGAAGAAGGAATGCGGTCACGAATTTGTAGGTGACCGAGGCGGGGAAGGCCAAGAGTAGGAGGTATCCGTACGTCGTGTACATTGAGATTAGCTGCAAAACGTTCATCTCTTTTTTCAGCCTTCTCTCGCCACACATTTTGTGTAAATCTGAGCAGAGCGAGCCTTTTTTGCTTTATTCAAATAAATGTAATCAAAAGTATTTTTTGCTACACATGTTCTTATTAAAACTGCAAGCATTTCCCTATTCAATTTTCGACTGTGAAATCGGAAATTCGTGCGAATGCATTCAAAAACGCTCGTTTTACCTGTGCGATGATGGTCAGAATGATGGCGTCTTTGCAGTACTCGCCAAACGCGTCCGGATCGTTCAAATCGGCGCCCGCATCCAAAACGTGGCCTTTATCGTCGAGGCGCGCTTCTGAAATTTTGAAAATGCCAGTTTTCTACTAAAGTATGGGGAAAAAAAGCGTACTGGCGAGTCCTTTTATCGAGACGATCGCAATGATTTGAATGAGCGCGGAGACGGCGAAAAAGACGTAGTCCGACGAGGAACAAGTGCCCAGAAACATGCACGACGAGTAGTAGACCGCCTGAAATTTATAACACTCTTGTTTGGCTATAAAAATTGTTGATTCTAAGCTCAATACACGTTGCGAAAAATCGATAAAGATTTGCTCACCATGCTGACGGTGCTGGCCACCGAGTACGTGGTCACCGTCTTCTGATTCTCCTCATAAATCTCTTTTTGTCCTTTTGTCGCTTGTTTCACCATCTGAGCAATTTTTTTTTGCATTTTTCCTTCAAAATTACCAAATAGGATCCACAGGTCACTAAACCACTGAGAGCACATTCTTCTGCGTGGCAAAGGTCGATAGAAACTTCATTGTTGCTTCAAACTGGACAAAACACGAAAATGAACCGAATTTTGTGCGAGAAATTGGAAAAATCGAGAAGAATTCACAAAAAACGGGGAAAAATGGTGAAAATAGAGAATTTTCAAGGGGAGCGGGCGAATCGGCGTCTAATTGTTGTGGAGGGCGAGTCTGAAGATTTCGTTTCCGATGAAGAACGAGCCGTTGTTGGGACGCAGCGTGAAGAAGTGCGAGAACGGATTCACCGGATCGTCGTCGGTCTGAAAACGCGTTTTCTGTTAGAAAATGTGGCAAAACCGTTTTTGCTCACCTTGAGCTGCCCGAGCACCATCACCTGGATGGATCCGTCGTAGAGCGGCTGCGAGTCGATGACAGTGATCGCCCGTTGAATCTGTCTGAAGCCGAGCGTCTGAAAATTGCGTTCTTCCAGTTTTTGACTCGAAAAAGGCCATTTTACCTGGAATTTCTGGAGAATTTGATCGCGTCCGACCGATTGGGTTCCCTCGAATGTCATGTACGAGTTTTGCGGGTCGTACAAGTCGGCGAGTCCTGGAGAATAAATTCTTTGAATGAAAAATTCAAACAATGAAGAAAACCTTGAACCCGGGTGTCCTGGTTGTCGAAAATCGAGTAGTAGTGGCTGATGAACGCCTTGGCAATGTCCTCGTATCCCGGATTGAACGACATTTCTGAAATGTTGAAAAATGCAGACTAAACAGAGGTGGCACTTTTATTTGCTTAAAAATGTTGCGAAATAGTTGCCACATCATAGAGAAATGTTTCTCAAGTTACAAAATCAGAAACATGTGTTTGTGGTGAAAATTTGCGAAATTTAGACTCAGGAACTAATTGATTACGAATTCTTAGGACAATACGCGAATTTCATCGGAAATCCATGGAAAAGCTCATTTTCCCCGGCTTGCTTAAAAATCCAATAATAATCGGTATTTCGACTGGAGTCATCGAAAAAATGCGCCACGAAGACGTCAAATTCAAATGAGAAAATTCGAAAATCAGCATTTTGAAATCCACTCCTTTTTAGGCCATTTTTCAAGGAGAATCGAGTTGAGATAGACGAAAACTAGTGGCGAAAATAGTTTTTCAACTTGTGTCTAATAGAAATCTCGAAAACAAAAGGAAAAATGAGTGAATCTGACGAGAAACGGGTACAAATGGCAGCCCGCGAACGATTTATTGGCAATGTGCGGTGAAGCGCGTTTGCATCACACGACGAGAGAGTGTGCGGGGACGAGAGGCGCAGACACTTCTTGGCGATTTACGACGAAATGTATTTAATGAGAGAAAGTGTCTTTCAAGGCAAAAATTGAGTTTTTGTTGTCCATTATCGACAGCTTTTTTCAAATAAGTGTTGCTTTTCGAAAATAGAATATCGAAAGTCTATTGGTAGAAAAAAGAGAATTGCCGTGAACCGAAAAAAAACGGAAGTATGCGCCTTTAAAATTCAGACTACTGTACGTACTGTGGGCAAGTGGCAAAAAAATGGACGGCGCCACCTGCCCTCCGTCCGCTTATTTGTCCCATTTGTCCTCTGACGTTTCCGGTCCCTTCCTGAAAACGTGTTATTATGTTTTTGGAACTGGTCACGAACGGAACTTTTATGTCAACTTTGAGAGGATCAGAGAATCCAACCAGAGTTGAGCGGAATCGATTTTTTGAAAAGGCGGAATTCCGCTCAACTCTGAATCCAACGAACAGTCACAATCCTACTTGAAATATTTTTTTTTCGTTATCTTCTAAAAAGCCCTATTTGAAGCGAGATGTTTCGCGAAAAAAAGATTGTTGCGGACGTGGAGAGTATGGAACTTTTTCTTTTTCGAAAAAATCGTTTACAAAAATGCTACTGATCGACAAAAAAACCGTTACCAATTTTGTTTGTTTCAATGAAAATCGACGCAATTCAATCGATAATCATCGACACCGACCGTTGATCGGCAAAATTCCCGAACTCGCATGTTTCGTGTTGCGCGGGCAGGTCAAAATGTCTACGGGTCTCGCAGCGATGCGACAGAAAATGCGCGCGCGTTTGAATCGAGAGTACGCAACGCGTCGGGCAGGCAGGCACTGGAGGACGGGCAGAAAAAAAAAGAGAGCGAGTCCTCTCGGGACGGACGGACCGTCGGGAGGAGAGACTCCGTGTTTCGATGATCTCGTTTTGTTATCATCTGTCCATCAAAACACTCGTAAACACCCTTTGATCTCTGCGATAGGTGCGAACTTTTCGAACGGTTCCTGTCCGGTCATCAAAACAGGTGCGTTGTTTTGGCGCGTTGCGGTCTTTCCGTCCATCCGGCGAGATCTTTTCGCAAGACCGTCCGTCTTTTTTTCTGCCTGCCCGTCCTGCCTTTGCAAATGCCAACCCCTCGCGTACTGTCACTTTAAAGGCGCATCTGGTTTATCGGAATATTTTGTCCAATCGCTGAGAGACCCTTAGTTTGACCTACCGTCCACCCCTCGTGAATATGGATGTTCGGTTGTTTTTCTCGTCATTCGCGTCGTTTTCTGGCGATCGAAAACGTTGTCAACAATGTTTTTTTTGTTGTATTTTTTGTTAAAGTGCTGTGACTACCCCATACTTTTCGATACTCCTTCATCTCTCACTCACATGCGCTTTCGAATCAGTTGCTTTTCTCGTCAATCGATTCGTTTTTTAACAATGCGTTTGTTACTGTGACACGAATATCTTAAACTTTTCAATTCAGTTTCTACCTCGTAGGCTCCGGCCCAGGCGTGCACGATTACTTCTCCAATTCCCTTTTCAGACGATTCATTTTGTTCTTCTCAACTCTCCTCAAGCCTGAATTTGACAAAAAAATTTATTTTCCCGATAAGGCACACTGATTACATAAATAGCAGGGTTTTTAATTTTAAAAAATGGATACACAATTTTACTGGTGATCGCTTAAAAAATCGATATCTAATTAGCGTTTCTGAGACACGGAAAATGTATTTTTCGATAAAGTATCATCCGTCGTTGGAACGGAGGAAGAACGAGTGCGAAAATGAATGGAACGCATCGTCATTGATGCCCTGCAAAATCTTTTGTTTCAGTTTCATTTTTAGACTGCGGCCTCTGAACTGTCCGATCGTTGTCACGAGAATGGATTCGTCTTGGAGTGGCTGCGAATCGACCTCGCTAAGCTTTCGGTTAATTGTAGAATAAGGCAGTTTCTAAATATATCATTGTCGGAGACTAGTCCTTATTTCCACCAAACCTCAAGTTTTTGAAGCATCTTCTCTTGGCCAAATGCCTCATCTCCTTCGAATGTTATCAACGCTCCCGTTAGCAAACAATTTTCCTTTTTTTGGGGGTTCTATTTTTGGTTCTCCGAATTGCTGAATTCAAACCACGCTCCATTCTAACTTGGCTGTCCATTGGAGCGCACTAGCAACGTGGCGAGAGAGGGCACGTGGCAGAGTGTGCGCAGAGAAACGAGCGCAAGTTTCGAGAAAGAGACGGCGAGAAATCGGGGGGCACAAATGTCTGCGTTTCCGTCGATTCGCGCACTCTCTCTCGCCTCCTCGATTTTCGCTATTTATGAGTGAGAATGGGAAAAACAGAACGGAGCAAAACAACTCTCTCTCTCTCTCTCTCTTCTTTTTTTTTTTGCTTTTTTTCTCGCAACAACAACAATTCCAGAAATTTTCAGCTTTTTTGTTTGTCCAGAACTCATTAGAGATCGATTTTAATTGTTGCAAACTCGTTGGAATTTGTTTCATATTCTCTGTTCATCTGCCAATTTTCCAATTTCATGACGAATTTCACCCGCTTTTTCGCTTATTTTTGTGGTCGTCGTCTCCGTCAGAAATGATGATGATGATGATGGGAAATTGTATTAAAACGGAATTTCTTTAAAGCTATTTTTCGAGACCTCTTCGTTTCGCAACTGTGATTCGCGTGTTCGATTGAGTTTTGGTCTAGAAAAAAATAACACGCTGCGAAACGAAGAGGTCGCATTCTTTCAAAACCAAAGCACACACGTTTCCCGATCGAAATAAAAGTGTTATTGCACTTTGAAAGTGCCAATTTCTAAATTCTCATCTCCAAGGTGATTTGCTCACGATTCTCTTTTCTTTTCAAAAATTTTGAATTGATTTCATTTCGAGCATAAAAATGTTCAAAAAAATTCGGAACTTTTCTCCTCATGAAGCCCTTTTTAGCGCTATTCCCCAGAATTGTCAGCTTTCTTTTTGCGATTTCTGTAAAAGATACATGTGTTATGCGCCTTTAAAGATTACGGTAGCGTGATTTCTGTTTCTGCTCATAAAATTGTCCGAATCTCTATGTGATAAGGATTATGCGCGCACGAGATTAGGGGATTAGATGTACTCATCGGAAAAAAAAAATCTATTTCTGCGTTATTTTTAGCTTCCGACTACGTGATTTTTCGCATTTTTGAGGGAAATCATCACCTCACCGCTTCTGCCCCCTGAGAAAAGCCCGCGCAAATTCAACTGCTTGCAAGTGCCGCACACATTTCGCTCTTCAGATCGACAGTGAAAAAACGAGTGAGGAAACATTTGTTGTTGGTTTTGCTGCTCGATATTTAAGGTGAACATCTGGAAAAGACATGCTTTTTTTAGACCCGAATTTAAAGACGCATTCCTCAATTTTCTCGATGGGTCTCGCAGCGAAAAGCATGTTGTGCTTGTTTTTTGCTCAAAATTGGCTAGAAAAAGTTTGCGAAACCCCTGAAAATTAGCTGAAATTATCCGCTTCGAAGTGATCACCGGCCGACACATTTTTGCAGAAAACGTGCGAAATCAAAGAGTTCTGACTGAAAATATTGTATCTTTATTGCCGAGAAATGTCGTTTCACACACAAATGTCTTGTTTTCCCCGTTTTTTCTGACCAGAATCGCGTCGAAATGGGTGAGGACTACTGTAATCCGGTTTAAAGGCGCAGAAGTCAAAATGCAAAAACCTATCGTACCCTGGCGAAAATTTAAAGGCGCATAACTGAATTCGTGCTTACGAGTCGTATTTTCGCGCCAAAAAGCACTTTTCGTTCGAAAAATAGGCAGTGTCTGAAAAGTTCATCGCCGTCGAAGGGCCGCCCGTCTCCGAGTGTAAACAACCGTTTTTTTTTCTCTCCTTTTCCGTCTGTCGCCGGTCAAAACACACGTTTTTCGATATTGCCGCCTCACTCTGCTTTGTTTTTTTGTGTTCTTATTGTTAATGTCAATTAACTTTCCCTCGGTAAGTAAACGCGCTCCGCCCTTCTTTTTTTCCGTTTGCCGGCCCTTGTATCCCAAATTTTGCAGGATTGTTGGATTTGGATTAAAGTATGTTAGGGCCAAGTTTCAGCCCAATCGGATCATTTACTCTCGAGATCTAGTGCTTTAGGGCCGATTTTGGCCGGAAAGCCCGAGCTTTCGGGACCAGATGATCCGATCGGGCTGAAACTTGGTCCCAACATACTTCAATCCATGTTCAAGAAGCCTGCAGAGTTTGGATCCAATCGGATTATCGCAAGTAATTCAAAAAGTCCAGGACAAGGGCTGGCCAACGATTTTCGTAATTTTTGCGGTAAAACTGGGTACGATTGTGCGCTCTAGACGATTTTATTCGTGAAAAAGCTAAAGAGACTAACATTTTCAATGAAATTTCAGCAAAAAGTGAATTTAACGACGGAAAAAGGGAGAGGGCGTGGCCTAAAAGTCAATATGTTTATCGCAATTTTCCCCTTATCACTATCGTTCGCGCCACGGAAATGTTGCGATTTTTCACCAAGCGATTTCGTCATTTTTTGTTTAGACCGTAAGAAAAGTTCAAAAAAGAATTGTGTGTTGTTTAAATGTCTCGTACCCTCTTCTCTGGCCAATCTCTCGTAGGCCACGCCCACTTGTCGTCCGTCCAGTCCACGCCATTGGGCTCATTTTCTTTGACATTCGGCTGCCGCTGATGGGCTTTTGGTTTTCTAGGCCACCAACTATTTTTGTCTTAAAATAAAGACGCATTGGTTTTTCTCACGCTTGACATGACCGAAAATGCATGATGTCATGGCCTAGAATGTATTTCTGGATTTCTAGGCCACCATTTTTTTGGTTGGTGATGAATTTTCAAGGCCATCAAATGAGTCATTGAAAAGAAAAAGGAAATTTTTGTCTCACGCTCCAATTACTCGCATTTGTTATTCAACATACATTAGGAGCGAAAGAGACTCGTCGTTTTTGTTGTACATTTTCAATTTTTGCATGGCCTAAGGTGGCCTAGAACTTTGTCAATTGAATTTCTAGGCCACTAGCAAATTTTGTGGAATCTCCTACACTTTTCTTCTATCGCTCTCCGCTTAACTTTTTCATTTCCGCGTACAGTATCGTTCACAAATGGAAAAAAAGACGTGGCTTACGAAATTTCAAAGGAAAATGCACTTCTTAAAGGTTTTTTTTTCATATTTGTGCAAATTGCTAATGTTTTTTCAGAAAGGGAACGGAAATGAGAAATGAATGATTTTCGAGGCAGTTTTTTCGAAAATCGTGCCGTTTTTCGGCTTGTATAGCTAATTTCAGTCAACAATTTTGAATCCGGGCCCGATTTTTGATAAGCCTTCAAAAAACTGTGTTTTTTCGTAGGCCACGCGCCTTTTTGCCATTTGTGGCGCCATGTTCACGAAACTTCTCCAAAAAAAGAAGTGCATTTCAGGGGCGCCCAAAAATGCACAACCGACCGCCGAACATGGGATATCCACATTATCAGGCGGTGGGCGGCGGCGAGCGACAAGAACCGCCGCAAAATGAGGAGAATGCAGAGTCGCCGCCGACGCATCCACAACATCCGAACTATCATCCGATGCAGCAGCCGCCACAACAATTTTACAACAATTTTGCAAGCCAACAGTATTTGCCGCAACAAGTTCCGAATATTGTCGGTCCGCAACTCAATTTTCCGTCACCGCCCACGCACGATATGGTCGCCAACTATTATCAACTTCCGCAACAACAATATTATCAACAACAACAGCAACAACAGTTGATGTATCCGAATTTTGGGCCGAGCAACGTGCCGCAAACGTCGAATATGGTCGTTCCGCAGCAATTTCCGCGAAAAACGCCGCCAAAACCGCCGCAAAAGACGACGCCGCCGAAGAAAACGTCGACAAAGCCGCAAATGTCGATCCGACAGCAAGTCATGTCTCAGCAGTGCGAAGCAGACCCGCCCGGTCACGCTGACGACCCGAGACTGATTCAGATTGCGACGAAAGTGCTCGACGAGACGAGTGTGCTCGAGGGAGATGTGAGTTTGGGGCGCAAATTGCATCGAGAACGCTTTTGTTGAAAAAAAACTGATAAATTAATAAAACCGAATCGATTTTCGCTTTTTTTTCCGACACTCATTTTGACTGAAAATTGATCGGTTTGGACTTTTTTTTTACCATTCTTGGCTAAGCAAACGCGCTCCATCGCACTCTGCACTTTGTTTTTTGTTTCTTCTCGCCTCCCAATGCATTCTTTGCTGGAATTGCATGAGAAATGCGCGTTTTTCCACGTTTCCAGTTAAAAAAATCGTACAGAGAACACATTTCCACATGGCTAAATTTGGGCGCACCGAAAAATTGTGTAATCGATCAATTATATATGCTTACTAGTATTTAATCGTCCAAAAATAGGCACCTGTTTGTTCCGTGCTCGTTGTGCATTGTGCAATCGACACCTGTACCTTTTGGATTCTCGGATCGAGAGAATTATGTAATATACATCTGGTAATTTGCAAAAAATAGAAAATAATGGTGCATTCCGGAGGTTGATGCCAATTTCCAGGGGGAATTTCCGACACAACGCAGTTTTAAAACGAAAAGACATGCGTAATTTTTCGGTTAATTTTCGCTAGAAATGTGTGCTCTGTACGATTTTAGAACAAGAAAAGTGGACGAACGAGCGCTTCTAATGAAATTTCAGCAAAAAATGCGCTTGGAGACGAAAATGAAAATGAAGCAAAGCGCAGAGTGCGGTGGAGCGCGTTTGCTTCGCAATTGAAAATCGCCATCTACAATTTTACTCTTCCGCGGCCATTAGAAGACGCCTCTAGTAGAACGTTGAGAAGTTTCAAAATGTCTTCGCGAAAATTGCATTAGAGCGTCTAGACACGCGCATACATTTTTGTGACATTTTTGTAGCGTTGACGTTGACGTTAACACGAAACACCGAACAATTTTTCGATTGACTTTATATGTGACGTTTTTTCGAGAAAACAAAAGTGTAGGAGAAACCTCAGAAATAATGTGGAAAAATAGCAGCCGGACGTCCCGAAACTAGACCTTTTCATCACCAAGTTTTGAAATGCCCCGCAATAAATCGATGATATAGCAGCATCAAAAGTATTTGAACAGACATAACCCTAAAAAGGTCAAATTTCAGCGTACGTTCGAATGGGCGTCGCGAGCGGTGCGTCTCATCGCGAAGACGACGCGCAAGTACGGCTGCTTCGACGTGTTCTACGAGGCGATAATGAGCGAGCACGGGCACTCGAAGTGCTGTCCGGCGCACAACGACAAACTGCCGGGCGGCATCGGCCGCGCGAACATGTTCATCCTTCGCTTGTTCCGATTCCCCTGGCTCCGCTACGACATTCAGATCAAATCGACGCTCAACTGCCGGTATCCGGTCGACCGGGGCACTCGATCCGCGTGCCTCAATCCGTATCACTATCGACTCGTCGAGTTGCCACGTCTCTCGCTTCCTCCGATTGTCGTCAACAAGACTCTGGACTATGGAGAGCCGCCGATGCGACCCGAGAATCCGATGGACGACGAGTCGTCGATGAACGAACACGTGGAGGACGAGGAGGTCGTCGCCGAGTTCACCGTGCCCAATGTCACGATCAAGGGAGACGAGATTAAGGTTGGCGCTTGATTCTAGACAGTCTAGAAAATTGAAAATTTTAAAGGTGGTGTCCAACGTGACATACAACATATTTTTAAAATAAACTTCGAAGTGGGGCATTCACTTTCCCAAAGTCCCGAATTGCGAAAAAAATTCCCCGATTTTTAAGATTTTTTTCAAAAAAGTTAATGGTACCGAGAGAGAAGTACACGGCGAAATAGAAGAGCTGGCCTAGATTTTTCTAGTCCCCGGATGAAATTCCCCTTTCTTCCGATTTTTTTCCGTTTTCGTGCAATTTTCGTGCAATTTTCAATCGTTTTTTCACTGAAAACATTTATTTGCAATATTTAAAAAAACTTATGTTTTTTTCTGTGCCGTGACGCCAAAAAAATCGATAATCTGAAACTTTCAAAATTCAGCAAAATTCAGAAATTCAGCCACTTTTTGTAAAACTGAAAATAGGAAGTTTTCGATTTTTTTCATTACTTTGAAAAAAATATAACTTTCTGTAACTCGCAAACTTCAATTAAGAAAAAAATCATAAATTTTTTTAAATATTGCAAATAAATGTGCTCAGTGAAAAAAACGATTGAAAATTTAAAAAAAATTGCACGAAAACGGAAAAAAATCGGAAGAAAGGGGAATTCCATCCGGGGACTAGAAAAATCTAGGCCAGCTCTTCCATTTCGCCGTGTACTTCTCTCGGTACCATTAACTTTTTTGAAAAAAATCTTTAAAATCGGGGAATTTTTTTCGTAATTCGGGACTTTGGGAAAGTGAGAAGGGAAAGTGCCCCACTTCGAAGTTTATTTTAAAAATATGTTGTATGTCACGTTGGACACCACCTTTAATAATAATCCATTTATTCGCTTCGACTACCAGAAAAATTTACAGAAGAGGAGAGGGAGATATAAATAGTGGGTGGAGGAGGGAATAATGACCGACGATCACTGGCCGGCAATAGCCATAGGTCAAGGTTAAAAGTTCCAATTGAAACAGTAAACTTAAATTTTGAAAAATCTTGCTCAACCCCTCTTTTTTTTTCTTATCTCGAATGTTCTTCCAGATGCTGTTCGAGCAACACGCCGACCACGACACGAACTACGACCTCAACTCGCTGGCGGGCCTTCCGATGCCTCCCAACTTTGGCCAAATGGCATCCGGGCTTTCGATGGCTCCGTTCGATCCGAACCTCCTCCCCGGATCGTCGGTTCCGATGCCCTCCGCCGATATTCCGTCGTTCGCAGTGCCCTTCCCACCCCGTCCACAATCGGAGACGGAAGAAGACACCGAGTGCAAATATTATCAGTCGGGACTCTCGTCGCCGGCCAGGTTTGAAATGCGAAAGACTCGTTCGATACTAGCCCCATAGATACAATTTCAGTGACATTGCCTCGCCGACGTCTTTTGTTCCGAACCTCGCGCCGCCACCGCCCACGCGTCCCGAGTGCCCGAGTAGCAGTGTGTCTCCTCTCGACGAACAGATGGAGACGGACGAGGACGTGGACGAGGAGATGCGCGAGGTGGTGCAGATGACGAGGGCGGCGGCGGAGAGTGTGCCCGGAAGACCGAAGAAGGACAAGCCTCGGTACGCGGACGGCCGGCCGATCACTCCCATCGAGCCACGTCCACTCTTCCGATCTTCGGTTTCCGAGCTTGGTAAGTGATGGGGGCTTGGCTAGAAACTCCTTTAGGATCTTTAAAAGTCTAAGGGTTGTGAAACAGTAACTCCCCATAAAAACCTTGAATTCTCCGCTAGCTTCTCGATAAGAACGGGCCGATTACAGGTGAACTGGTGCGCAACGCGGCCACTTTCGAATGTGTGGAGTACGAGGAGAAGTCGAAATGGCTGGCGCTCATGTACTACGAGGAGAGCAATCAGATCGGAGAGGTGAAGGAATTCGAACGGGCGCACTGTCTCATCGACGGATACACCTCCACCGAAACGGACACTGCGCGCATGCCCACGTGAGTGCAGCGGAAAGAAAATACATTGTCTGAATTGTTATGCCGCGTCCAAAGTCTCGGAAAACCCGCAAAAACCACAGGTTTTTCTGTCCAAAGTCGGCAGAAATTTGCGTGAAAAACGGGGGTGTGCGCACAGCTCAACGAATGTAACCGTACCCCTAAAACTACGGTATTTTTTGAAAAAATTTAAATTTCTCAAGAATATTTGAAATTTTTCAAATTTCTTGGGTAAACTTTCAACGGTATTTTTTGAAAAAATTTAAATTTCTCAAGAATATTTGAAATTTTTCAAATTTCTTGGGTAAATTTTCAAAAAATACCGTAGTTTTATGGTGTACGGTAACACTCGTTCAGCTGTACGCACCCCGGATTTCCCGCAAATTTCTGCCGACTTTGGACTGCAAAATCCGCGAGATTTGCGGGTTTTCCGAGACTTTGGACGCGGCATTACTTCTATAAGATATATCCTTTGATAGCAAAGAAGAAGTTCTCTCAAAATTGTTCAATTTTCAGTCGCTTCTCGATCGGCTTCTTCAACAACCCGATCCGCAGCCCGGCCACTTCGGAAGTGCGTTCGCTGATCGGAAAAGGATGCCGACTGTATTTGTTGGCCGGCGAAGTGTACATTGAGAATCTCTGCGGCATCCCCATATTCGTGCAGTCGATCAGTGCGAACCTGAAGAACGGGTTCGCGATGAACACGGTCTCGAAACTGCCGCCGCAGGGAACCATGAAAGTGTTCGACATGCGAATGTTCTCGAAACAGCTCGCCGCCGCCGCCACAAAGACTTATCAAGGTAATAATAATGCGCTGGATTGAGCTGAAGCGTCGATGGAATATTTATACCGGCAATTATAGATTTACCTACTCTGAAATGTAATTTTCCATCGCACACAACACCGTTTTGAAATTTTTGAAAAAAAAAACAGTTTAGAGTAAAATTGAAACACAAAATGATATTAATGAATGTTGTGCTTCCACAGTCTCCAGCGTGGCCTCCGCCACAATGACTTTTCACGATCTCAACGCTTCATACCTGATTTTTGTGGTCAAAAGCGATGAAAATCGATAGTTTGACATGAAAACATAATAATTCTGGAAACTTCTGACGTTTTGCTGCATTCGCTTTTTCGCCTTTTCAGTTTTTTCGTGAGTAGCTGTTAAAAGTCGCTTTATTTGGCCCTGGAGACCGTGTTCCGCACTACGTATCGCATAAAAAGATGATGAAAAATGGGGGTTTTGTTCTTAAATTTCGAATTTTCAGACGTCTACTGCCTGTCGCGAATGTGCACAATCCGCATCTCGTTCTGCAAAGGCTGGGGCGAGCATTACCGGCGCTCGACGGTTTTGCGGTCGCCCGTCTGGCTCCAGGCCCACTTGCACAATCCAATGTCGTGGATTGACAGCGTGCTCACGTGCATGGGCGCCCCGCCGCGGCTGTGCACTTCCAGATCTTGATAATATCGTCGATGCACCTATTTTATTTGAATTATTTTTGGAATATATTCTTTCTTACCCCCCACCACCAACTTGTGATAGTTTCATGGTTCTAGTCTCACTCTCTTTCTTTGTAAATGACGCAAATGTGTTCTGTTGAGATTTTCGCATTAGAGCGCACTTTGTTCATCGAATTCTTGTAGTGCCATTCCACAACAATTTCCATTGGCTTTATCACACTGATTCATTTCATTTAAAAATTTTTTTTCTCCAATGCATAATGATTTGAAGGCGAATAAATTGATTCTTCCCGAACATTTGTTGCAATTGTCTGAAGAAAAGGGGCGTGGCCTTGCTAGCACCCGAGAAAAATTGGCGTCTCTCTCGCAAAAGAGCACTAAAAATGCGGGGGAGAAGCTCTAAACATTACTAAATTGGTTTTCCGTGAGCTCAAAAGAGCTCCTCTCGTGGCGCGACGTCTTCTTTTTCTCATTTTTCCGCTTTTTCTCTGCCGTCTCCGTTTTTATTGGCTTTCATTTCAGAAGAGGAGGCCTGCCGGCTCGCGGAGCTCTCACCGGGAGTAAGCCGCGCCGCTAGGCGGCGGAATCGATGTGCCCGCCGGCTCTCACGTCTTCTTCTCTCTGATTCTCCACGATTCTTGACTTTTGCTCGCTTTCTTTTTGCTAATTCACACGAGAAGTATGTTTTTCATTTATTTTTTTCATCAAAATTGTCAAAATTGACACTGAAATTACGTGCTCTCGTCGAATTTCACCTGAAAAACTGCTAAAAACGACGAATTGCAGCGTAAGGGTTACTGTAGATTTAAAGGCGCAGATCAAAATTTCGTAGCTGGTCTCGCAACGATCTACTTTTTTCTGGCGCCAATTTTCGGTTTTTTCAGCGAATCCGAGCGAGAAAGCAAATTTCCATGATCAAAATTGAACATTTTCTTCGGTAATTCCCCATTTTTCTTCCTTCTTAACTTTACGTTGTATTTCCACTAAAAATCCCGTGATCTCTAAGTTTCCACCAATTTACCTTTAAAATAATGTAAATTTTTGCCTAAAACTGCGGCGATATTGCGATTTCTCGCCTCGCGTCTCCTCCAGAATTAATCGCATTTGGCCGGCTGCCGGCTGTGTCCAGAAACATTTTCGTGCGTTTCCGGAAATCCATTTAGCGTCGCCTTTTAGTTTTTTCGCATTTTCTTCTCATTCAAAGGAGGCCTGTCACTAAAAAATTAGCGTGTGAGACATTTATACCATCGGTTAGAGCGTGAAAAGTTTCACACCAGTCCAGTGCATCATTTTTCCCAAAAATCCTTTCTAGGGCAACATTTTAGGCCTCGAACTTACTCCTCCGCTTCACTTTTTTTCGCTGTTCTCACTCTGTTTGTTTTTTTTTTGAAGTGTGGTCAATTGAAGAGTTATTGTGAAGTTGCCCCTCGCCCCATTTATGTGACGCCCCGTCTAGGTAGACGCCTCGTTGCCAGCCCTCGTCGTTCCGTCCTTTTCTCATGGATCTATGAAGATCTAATAGATCATGCCAGTAGTCATGGACCCATGAAGATCTAACGGATATGGATCGGGACGAAATGAGCAGGGGACGGAACAGCGAGGACGAATAGTTTGGTATAAATTTGCTCGCACAGTAGTTTTTTAGTGACAGGCCTCTTTTAAACAGCTGTTTTTCTTCAAGTTTTCTGCCAAATGTCAGTCTTCAAACTGAATTCAAACAAAAAACAGTTAGCGTAGCAAATAACTTTTCACTTCCACGATTCCTCCCTAAAAATGTGATGGGAAAATGGAAATTTGCGGCGTGGAAATTCCACCATTTCGCTATTCGTAAATTCATTGAAAATTCGAATTTCCGGCCGCTTTTCCTCGCAAAACGCCTACGCATTGACGGGAGGCGTATTTTATGGACGAAATAAAAGGAACGGACGTGGCGTGTTTGTTTTAGACTTTTATGCGAACAATTTTGACGAGTGTTCTCGCCTTTTTGCTGAAAATTTGTGGAAATTGATTTTTAGTGCGTGTAACCTTTGCCACCAGTGGAATCAGTGCATTTTCTTGATCAGAAGACTTTAAATTTTGTATATTTTCATTAATTCTCGCCCATTACCCGTTTTCCTTTCTGTCGAGACGGACAAAGTCGGTCAAAAAAGGCTTTTCGTAGCCGTCTGTCTCATGAATTATTTTTTTTTCGCGTTGAAAATGGAGGAGGAGGCGTCGAGGCAGCAGCAAAAATACTCATTTTCCCCCCGTTTTTTTGTGCATCTCTTTCCTCTCGCCTTCCCTTTTTTTTCTGTTTTTTTTTAACGCATTGAAATGAGGAGGAAAAGTAAGTGGAATGATAATGCAAAAGTGTGCAGAAGAAGAGTGCTGTTTCAAGTTTAGTTTTCTTTTGCTAGGAGTACGCTTTCACACCTGAAATTAGTTTTTAAAACACGGGGCTCCAAAGACTACGCCGGCGAGCTCATTCAAATTTTCCTGCCGTCTTTGCAATTGGCTGCATAGCGATTAGCGAGTCAGAAATTTAAAAATTGGCATGGCGCCAATCTGTTTCTATGGAGAGCGTCTGCTAACGTAGTCTTTGGACCGCCGTGTAAAAAACTGTTTTAAAATGTGTTTAAAAGTTTTTATGCGTTTATTTTTCAATGATACGGAGTTTTGACAACGCCTCGAAAAAAGCTGCACTTTTCCCCCTTTTTTTAAAACTATTTTTGATGTCTGAAAAGACGTGTTAGGCGGCGAAAAAAGTCGGAAAAACACGACGGAGCAGGTGAGCACACACCTGCTCTTTTCAGTTATTTCTCCAGATTTTTTTCCAACGGCAAAAATTGAAATATCGTCACGATCAATATAATTGCAACAAAAATGTCCCTAAAAGAAAAGTAGAACTTGAAACGGTTAAAAATTAGAAAGGACGTTTCATCATCATTTCATTCTATCATAAAAAGGAACCAGACAAATAGAGAGAAAAAAGCGAATAAACTTGAAGAAGTATGTGTCTGAAGTGCCCCACGTCACTTTTTTCCCCCCTCTTGCTCTCTTCCAAATGAGCCCCTTCTTCTTCTTTGCTCCGGGCTCGAAGGCAAAACATTGAAAGCTCCGCCCACTTTTTGTTTTGTGTGCTCCGTGTGGCGCCCACGTCATTTGAATTATTCTCTTATTCTTCGTCCGACCGCCCGTTTTCTGGTCCATTTTTTTTTCTCGCGGAAAAGGACACTATATATATATTTTTTGATATCCACTATATTCTCTTTGTATATTCTCTAAAATACCACCATCGCTCCTCGAGGATGGGATTGCAGAGAGGAATGCCGTTGGCGCAACTCGGCGAGCCGTTCGGCATCACGCCCGCCGCCATCGAAAACGTGTCGCCGGGCATCGATCAGTGCAAGGACGGACGGCACGCGGATGTACGTTTTCTTTTTAAGACCTTTTTTGAAGTGAACGTCTCGTTGCAGAGAGAAAAAGCCAACGAGATTAGGTAAATAGTAGATTATTGGCGATTGGTTCAAATTTGGAAAGACTCCGAAATAGAAACTTTGTTGCTCGCGCGCAGCTGTGTCGCAGCCTCCTATTTCTGATCCGACTAATCGGACGGGAACAATCAAAGTTTGCTCTGGAAAAGTTTGTGTTTGCTCACATGCTCGTGAATCCTCCGTATTTGCCCCCGGATCCACCACCCAATTTTGGGCCATTCACTTTTGCCAATTTCCCCTCCTTTCCGACATGACTTTTGACTTTGAACTCCCATTCCGCAACTTTTTGGAGGCGAAAAAGATTACGGTAGGCTTCGTTTTTCGCTGGTAAAAATAACACGGAACACTGCGCGAAAACTGGTTCATTTCCCGATTTGGACGGAAATGTGTAGAGTAAATAGGCGATTATAGTTTTGGACATTTTCCGGCTATTGTAGGATTCTGTCGGAGAAATGCATCCGAAAATTGCGTTTCTCGACGTGATTTCTAGCAATTTGAGCTATTTATTGATGAATCCGGCGGCTCTTTGTCAAATGGTTTGTTTCTGGCGAGAACGCATTGAAAAATGTGCTTGTTGATGTCCATTATTACATGAAACTGGAAAGAATGAATAACTTTTACAGTTTCACAATTTTTTGTCCGATAATTTGCCATAAAATGGGGAATTGTTTCACCAATGCGTGAACAGTATTCGATTGAAAATTTTGAAAAGAAAATCCTCGAAATTTCCCCCCGAAAAGTTTCACACAACACGCACGCTCTTTCTTGATATTTTTCAGTGAAATAAAGTGCGTGAGAATAGCATTCTGAACTGCTAGGAAGACGTGTCGTTTGTGAAAACTTTGAAAAAACAGGTGCATTGTAGCGTGTGTTTGTGTGTGTGTGTGTTTGTGATGTGGTGGTTGCAGGTGTCGATGCGATCGGAGGCGGACTGCTCGAGCGACGCGACCAACACCTTCCACAGTTCGATCCACGTACTCTCGAATGTGGTGCCGAATTACGGACAAAAGGTATCCCCCTCTTTTTTGTAGTCGAATTTTTGTGATTTTGTTTTTTTTTATTCGGTTGCCTCGCTTTTTTTGTTTGCACGATTTTGGAACGTTGAAACGAGAAAAGTCGAGGAAAAGATCAATGATTGCTCATTTTCTGAGCTCTGCCGAGGGCTCCGAAGCTCTCGAAAAGATGACACCTGCCGCTCTTCGGTCCCTTTTCTCTCTTTCTCTCTCACTGTCTTTCCCGGATATCTCCTGACTTTTTCTCTCATTTTACTCGAAAGTTTCGCCGTTTTTTTTTTGCTCAAATGTCATCGTCGGCGGCGGCGGTGGCGGCGACGAAAAGTAGAAGCAAACGGAGAAGAGGAAGCTCCTTTTGACCCCCCCCCCCTTTCCCCCGTAATTTTCACTGAAATTTGTGTCGGAAAAGCCGCTTTTTTTGAATGCAACTTTTAATTTTGACGGGTCTCGACACGAATTCCGAGTCGGCGCCGGAGACTGAAAATGGAGAGGAGGAGGTTGGTTTTTTCAGGGAGAGAAGCACATTTTGTGTAGCCGAAAAAGTCATCAATCACTTTTTTCGCCTCTTTTTTTTAGTCACTCGAAAAGTTCCCATGGAAACCCATTCCTTTTTTCAGCGGGATTTTTTGGTAACATTGTGTTTTTTTTTCCGGGAAAATTGGTAGAAAAAGTGGACCTTTTTCTGCGGTGCAAAAATCAGCACGAAATTGTGTTGCAGGCGGACGCGGCCACCGAGACAGAAATCGACATTGGCGACGTGCGAAAATGCGGAGAAAAGGCGGATCCGCGGCAGTTTGAGCTGCTCAAAGTGCTCGGACAGGGCTCTTTCGGCAAGGTTCGTTTTTCGCTTCTCACAACTTTTTTCTGAATGTTTTCAGTTTTCTGCGTGAAACCGAAAAGTTTTCCGTTTTGCAGGTATTTCTGGTGCGAAAAGTGCGTGGGCGTGACTCTGGCCACGTGTACGCGATGAAAGTGCTGAAAAAGGCGACGTTGAAGGTGCGCGATCGGCAGAGAACGAAACTGGAGCGCAACATTCTCGCGCACATTTCGCATCCGTTCATCGTCAAACTGCACTATGGTTCGTTGAGACTTTGCCTTATTGGCCGCTGGCTGAATTGGCGTTTTTTTCCCACGAAGAAGAACACACGTTTTCTGTTTCTAAAATTGGACATTTTGCAAAGAGTGTTCACAATAAACTTTGTTTCAGCATTCCAAACAGAGGGAAAACTCTATCTGATTCTCGATTTCCTTCGCGGCGGCGACCTGTTCACGCGTCTCTCGAAAGAGGTCATGTTCACGGAGGACGACGTGAAATTCTATCTCGCCGAGCTCACGCTGGCCCTCGAGCACCTCCACTCGCTCGGCATCGTCTACCGGGATTTGAAGCCGGAAAAGTTGGTGTTCAAATCATTTTGCTTGTGAGAAAAATGCAATTTTTTGCAGTATTCTGCTGGACGCCGACGGTCACATCAAAGTGACGGACTTTGGACTGAGCAAAGAGGCGATCGACAGCGAAAAGAAGACGTACTCGTTCTGCGGGACCGTCGAGTACATGGCGCCGGAGGTGATCAACCGGCGCGGCCACTCGATGGCCGCCGATTTCTGGTCCCTCGGAGTGCTCATGGTATTTGCAGTGTCTTTTACTCATACACTTTTAGCTCTGTTTTTGAAAACAACAATTTGCAGTTCGAAATGCTCACCGGACACTTGCCGTTCCAGGGCAGAGACCGCAACGATACGATGAATCAGATTCTCAAGTGAGCTTTTTTGTGATGCTAAAATTTGGAACAAATTCAGTTTCAAAAAATTGATTTTCGGAGATCTATTTCAGTAAACAATTTGGTTAGCATTACCATACACCTAAAAATCCCCCGTTTTAAATAATATTCTCATCCGTTTCAGAGCCAAACTCTCGATGCCGCATTTTCTGACGCAAGAGGCTCAGTCGCTGCTGCGTGCTCTTTTCAAGCGAAACTCGCAGAATCGGCTGGGCGCGGGGCCTGAAGGCGTCGAGGAGATTAAAAGACACGCGTTCTTCTCTAAAATCGACTTTGTGAAATTGCTGAACAAGGAGATCGATCCGCCGTTCAAACCGGCTCTCTCCACAGTCGACAGCACCTCCTACTTTGATCCGGAGTTCACGAAACGCACGCCCAAAGGTTCATTCGGGAGAAATTATGGTTCTTTTCGTATTTTGAAACTGTGAAAAAAAAGAACATTGAGATGAAAACTTAAGGGGTTATTCAGGCTGTGAAAAAAATGATTGTTTTCTGTTTTTTTTTTCGTTTTTTTACGTCAAAAAATCCAATTCAGCGATGTAAAATAAACGAAAAAAAAAGGAAAACAAACATACGCTTACAATTTTCTATGAGTGCCTACTTTCACATTTTCAGACTCGCCGGCGCTTCCGGCCTCCGCAAACGGACACGAGATCTTCCGTGGTTTTTCGTTCGTCTCGAACGCGGTGATGGAGGAGCGGAAGAAGATCGAGAAGCCGATCCGATCGGTGCCCACCGCCAAGACGCATCCGTTCACCGACGATTACGAGATTCTCGAGGTAGTGCACTATCTCGTATTTTCAACAAAATTCTTCTGTTTCAACGAAATTTAGTCTATCTGGTGAAACAGACACGTTGATAAAGGAAGCAATTGGGCGATTTAATCTAGAATCCTCGGAAAAATGCGAATTTTGCAGCTGATCGGAAACGGCGCACACTCGGTGGTGCACAAGTGTCAAATGAAGGCGACGCGCCGAAAGTACGCCGTCAAAATTGTGAAAAAGGCGGTATTCGACGCGACGGAAGAGGTGGACATCCTGCTGAGACACTCGCACCACCAGTTCATCGTCGCGCTTTTCGACGTGTACGAGGACGAGACGGCCATTTATATGGTCGAGGAGCTGTGCGAGGGCGGAGAGCTTCTCGACAGGTATTCCTCGAGACGAGTTCCCTCATTTTGAGCCTAAACTGGAGTTTTTTGCATTTTTTAAAGAGAATCTAAGCATTTATGACATTTGTTAAACACACTTCTTTTCGACATTTCGAAAATTTTCTGTTTCATGAAAAAAATTGAATTTAATTTGTGTTTTTTACGTAACTCATTTGACAATTATTATTATTCCAACAAAAGGTGTTACAGACTGATGAACAAGAAGGCGCTGGGCAGCGAGAAGGAGGTCGCTTCGATCATGGCGAATCTGCTGTACGCGGTGCAGTACTTGCACGCGCAGCAGGTCGCGCACCGGGATCTGACGGCCGCCAACATCCTTTTCGCCTCGAAGGACGGCGATCCGAACTCGCTGCGCATCGTGGACTTTGGATTCGCGAAACAGTCGCGCGCGGAGAACGGAATGCTCATGACGCCCTGCTACACCGCTCAGTTTGTACGTTTCTCTTTTGTCTTGTTAAAAACTTAGGGAGGAATGTTTTTTTCCGGTCAAAACTCACTTTGAACAAGTCTTTCGGTAACAGTAAAAGAAAGTTGTAAAATTTCAAACAACACTTGTTTTTCAGGTGGCACCGGAAGTGCTGCGCAAGCAAGGATACGACCGTTCATGCGACGTGTGGTCGCTGGGAGTGCTGCTGCACACGATGCTCACCGGCTTCACGCCCTTCGCGATGGGCCCCAACGACACGCCCGATCAGATCCTGCAGCGCGTCGGCGACGGAAAGATCTCGATGACGCACGCGGTGTGGGACGGCATTTCGGAGGAGGCGAAGGACCTGGTGCGGCGGATGCTCGACGTGGATCCGAACCGGAGGGTCTCCGCGAAGGGAGCACTCGCGCACAAATGGATCGGACAGAAGGAGGCGCTTCCCGACAGGCCCATCAAGGAGTTGGAGCGGCAGATGGACATGCATAATGTCAAGGTATTCGGAGAAGGCATTCAGGCTCAAGCTAATTGATAGATGATAGTTTGAAAAACCGAAGAACACCCCGAATCATTCAAACTTTCTGACCATTCAAACAAAAGATTTTTCTGAAACGGTTAAAAAAAGTGTTCGTCTTGATGATTGTTTTACAAAACCTTTACTTGCACAATTTGTGATGACATCAGGGAAAAAGTTGCAGGTGGCGCTGGAGCAGACGTACAAGGCGATCGCGTCGGCGCCGAGTGTTCAACTGCGTCCGGTCGGATCGTCGGCGCTCGCGAAGCGGAGGATGAAGGACATTTTGTATCCGACGAGCCGACAGAAGAATGTCACCGCCAACGCGTGGTTGGTTTTTACTCGACTGCTCTGAAATGTTTATTTGCCTTTTTGCGAAAAATCCTGAAAATGTCTGAATGTGGTGCTTGTGATTGGTCTTCTTTCGACCCTCTCTCTCTCTCTGACCGTTTCCACCACTTCTTGCAGCAATCCATCAGCAAAATCAAAAAACAAGCAAAAGGCGAAAAATGAGCATTTTGCGCAGCATTAAGGTAATAAAAATATAGATGATACCAGTTTTGTGAAAAAACTTATACCAGTTTTGTGAAACTGTAAACATTTGTAATATTCAGGGCTGGGCAAAAGGCCGGCCCAGGCTTTTTGAAGGCTTGCCAAGGCCTGGACCCACCCCTTTTTGCAATGATCCGATCGGGTCCAGACTTTGCAGGCTTCTTGAAGTTGGCCGGTCCCGAGATATGTGGATCAGAGGCCGGCCTCTTTGGCCGGAAATCAGTATATCTCGGGACCAGATGATCCGCTCGGTCTGAAGCTCGGTCCAAGAAGCTTGCAGAGTTTGGGTACGATCGTACGATTGCAAGTGGGTCAAAAGCCTGGGCCGGCCTTTTGCCGAACCCTGGTAATATTAAACTCTAGCATTTTCTTTCTAATGCTCGAAAAGTTTCAGAATCGCCTGCCCGTCGTCGTCGTCGCCGAAATGGCCGAGAACGAAGCGACAAGTGCTCCGAATGCGCAACGAAAATTACTGAAGATTCCCCCGCCCAAAAAGAATAGAAAACTCACTCAATTTCGCCTCAAATCACACTACTAACTGCCCCCGTCCAATGTTTCGTCCTATCAAATGCTCCATATTGTGAAGCTCTGCCCACTCTCACTTTTTTGTGTCTATTCATTAACAATTCTTGACGATTTTTTCTAGATTTTTCCCAAAAAATTGCACTAATTTACCGACTTTACATATTTGCTCTGCCCCCCGACAAAAACTAACCGAATATCGCGTGAAATTGTGATTAATTGCACACATTTTTTGCACCCGCTCCTTGAAAAAAAATTTCAGCCGAATACGGGATTTCATTGTCATTTTTCGATATAGATTTTCTAGCGCTCGCATTACTTGTTTTCGCATTCGCTGTAAATTGTAATTAATTTATATATATATATATATATAGATGTTGTATAGACACTTTTTATGTGAATGTTTGCGAAAAATCGATGAATTGCTTGTACAGAGGTCACTGATTTTTGGTGATAAGACAACTGAATGATCTTGCGAATTTCTCTTTTTATAATCTTTTCCGAATGAAACAAATAACATTTTTGTGGAAAACACTGGTTGCTCCTCTTTTCTCCAACTGTCCTCTTAAAATCGTTAACATTTTCAGTAATGACTTCTCAAATATCGCTTTCCGAAATGCGGGCGGCCCAACACCGCACCGCCGCTTTTCTGCACCGTACTGCGATAGTTTCGAGCGAGAAAATCGATAGTTTGATTGGCGGTGGAGCGCATTTGCTGTTCAAGTGCGAACATTTACAAAAGACGGGCAGTTTCAAGGCGCGCGGCGCGCTCAATTCGGCCATTCTGGCAAAAGAGCACGGAGCGAAAGGAGTGGTGAGTTCGCTAGGCCACAGTTTTTGAGCGGCATAGTGGAAAATACGCAAAACTTGACCAGATTCGTCGACAATGTTCAAAATTCATGTAAAACGTCGACAATTACAGATCGCCCACTCGTCAGGAAATCACGGGCAAGCGCTCGCGTGGGCGGCTCAAAAAATCGGGCTCCCCTGTACAATTGTGGTCCCAAAAAATGCGCCCACCTCGAAAATCGAGGGAATGAACGAGTACGGTGCGCAGTTGGTGTTCTGCGAGCCGACCGTCAAAGACAGGTGACCGAACTTTCGCTTTTGGTGGCCTAACTCTTCGTTTTCTGTTTTTAGAGAGTCGGTTTGCGCGGAGTTGGCCCAAAAACTCGACTATTTCACTGTGGAACCGTTCAATTTCGCCGCAATGGTCAACGGACATGTGAGTGGGGGATAACTGTAGCTCGGAAAGTGTGCAAACACCGTTATTGCGTACCAGACATCTGATTCTACGATATTTTAGGCCTCAATCGCTATGGAGATTCTGGATGAGGTTGGCGCGGAAATCGATTCGATATTTTTGTCGGTGGGCGGTGGAGGACTCGCCTCGGCAGTGGCTTTTTTGGTCGGAAATTTGAGACCCGATATTGAAGGTTGGAGCTTATTTGAACGAATAATGGACTGGAAGAGTTCAACGCAAAAATTATGCTGTATATTCAAATCGATGTATCTCAGCTGGGGATAAAGATATCGAAAAGTTGTCAACAACAAAAATGTTCACCAACAAATTTGCTACATTTTTACAGTTGACCACTTTTTGATATCTCCACAGACAACCGAGATACATCCTCTTTTCTCCAGTATACCTTGTGGAGCCCGAACAAAAAGAGCTGTCGAACCTGCTGGAACACTCGATTCCGTGCGCGACCGACACGTTGAACACAATTGCCGACGGGGTCCGAGTGGCGAGAGTCGGATCGCTTTGCGAGCCCATCATCAAACAGTATTGCACCAGAAAAGTTATTAGTGTGGTAGGCGATTGAAAACGAAAAACATTTTAGCACGGCGACCAAAAGTGTAGAAAGGGGGGCGTGGCCTAATCTGAGACGCGTTTTCGGAAAATTGCCGCAATTCCAGCACTTTTCCGATATTTTTGTGTTTGATATCGACAAAAGAAGAGGCATTAAAGAGAGAAAACATCGAAATTTTCGTGAAAACGCCGCGTTTGAGACGTTTTTGGCAAATTTCGCAATTCGGAATTTTCATACCGGCCGATGTGGATAGTTTTGAGACGAAGTGAGTGTCGGAAGTGATGAAGCACGTTAATTCAAGTATTTTAAGCATTCAAACGGCAAAAAGTATGGGCGAATGACTGAAATTCGCGCATTTTCAGCACAAAACTTGAAAATCGATTCAATTGATTAATTTCTGAATGAAACCTGCTCGTTTTAAGCTAAAAAGTGTGCGATGATTAGTTTAACAAAGTTATGCAACTACATCGTCGAAATCGTACAAAATTTGGGTAATTTTTGACAAAAAACATGAAAAATAGGGTTAAATTTCGATGGTGATAAACCGTGCAGGCCACGCCCCTTTCTACGTTTTTGGTCGCCGTGGCATAGTTTATTATAGAAAGAACGCGAGATAAAGGAGGCGCTGAAGCTAGTGTGGACTCGTTTAAAAGTGAGAAACTCTATTTTTAGGCCAGTCAACAAAAGTGAATTGATTTTCAGCAACGTGTGGAACCGACGGCCGCACTCGCAGTCGCCGGAGTTTTGTACCACAAACCGGAGCATGTGAAGCGTCCGTTGGTGATTTTGTGCGGAGGAAATGTGGACACCGACTTTATTATCGACTAATTTTGTTTTTTTTTGCGTATTTTTCGAGTCCAAACATGAAACATCGTTTGCGACAAACATTGAAGTTTTAAAAAATACTCTAGTCGATAGAAAATCGACCAGAATGTTCGAGAAATCATCCGCACAGTATTACAAATTCGGAAATTCGGCAATATTAGCATTTTCGGAACGTTTCCGAGTAAAATTTCCATAAATGTACGTTGTCGATCCGGTCAGTCGAAGGGGTTCTCGTGTCCTTTTCCGCTGCGTTTCTCCGTTTCCCACATTATTTCCGTCGACCGTCTTTATCTTTAATCATCACGTTTCTTTGACGAACAACAACGAAGAAGAAGACGTTGATTTGGTATCTTGATGTTTGATTCGATCGTCTTTTTCTCTTTCTCTCCGTTTTTTATAACCATTTTTTCCTGTGTGCGTGTGTGTGTGTGACGTTCAAGCGCTAATTAGCTGTTTTCAAACATTGTCGACAAATGAGATCATCAAAATGTTTTTGTCTGAAAAATTGCGCAGTTTGCGGTGAAAATGAAGCGAGCTTATTGATTTTTCGGAAAAAGGCAGTTTTTCGAGTGATTTAGACTTTTGAAATGACGGTTTCTGTTAAAAACGTGTTCCTAACCGTTTTACACTATATTTTTCACACTGAAATTGCAAAACAATTCGTACAGCGCTAACACATTAAACTTTTTTTTGAAGATCTGTTCGAATGTGATCAACCGTCACACAATCGGAGACGATGATGAGCGACGACTGTCTCGAAGACGACGAGGTTTGATTTTGCACTTTTTCCAGTAATTTTCCGCTTTTTTCTGTGACATTTGGCTGAAAATCCGCTGGAAATTAGCTGGTGGGCTAGAAAAATAGTGGTGGCCGAGTTTTTTGGCATTTCTCTTCCACTCGTTTTTAAATCGCATCTCTCTGAAATTTGACCGATTTTCAACAGATTTTCAGCCAAAGTTGCTGAAAAACACGTGATTTCACTGGTTTGGGTGAGTTATTTGCTTTGAAATGTGTCAAAAATGTGTGAAATTGACTAAAAAATGCACAATCTCGAAAATAATCTAAAGTATGTCAAAAAATGCAAATTCCCGCTCAGAGACGTCGAAATTGATCCGTAAATAGTTTGTAATAAATAATCTTGATTTAAAACAAAAACTTCCTAAAGTTTCATCATCTTTCGTCCAAAAATCGCGAAACTTTCATAGAAACGCACTTCTTTTATTCCGACCTTTCGTCCATTCATTCCGTCCCATTTCCTGCCCGAATGTCCCATAAACGGCCTCCGAATTCAAGTGTTTTACTAGAAAAAAATGTTATGTCTCATCATAAAATAGTGACGGTATTGTCGGGTAACAGACATTTTATATTTGCCGAAGTTTGCATATTTTTCAATGGTGGTCAATTAACCGCCCGTTGACCTGGACTTTTGACCCACTTGCAATGTGCCGATCGGTCCCAAACTTTGCAGACTTCTTGGACTTGAATTGAAGTATACTGAGTCCAAGTTTCAGCCTGATCGAATTGTTTACTGTCGAGATACAGAGCTTGAGGGCCGATTAGTCCAGGACAAGGACCGGCCACTTTAAAAAAGCGCGTTAAAAAGTGTGAGAAACTATGCTTTTCAAACAAAAATCCCTAAAAAATGCCTAGTCACCAATAGCTAGCAGCTTTTCTCCAGTGGTGAAGGATGAATAATGGTCAGTTCGTGTTCGGAATTCGCGTGCAATCTCAGGGACATTTCCCCCAATTGTCGGAGGGGGGCTGCATAGCCACAATGTATTTGAAACGGACGGAGAGACACACAGCTGTCACCTTCTTCTTTTACCAGACAGACAGCGAGAGAGAGAGAGAAAGAGAGAAAGAAAGAGAGAGAGAGACAAATGACCTGCCGGAGCACTCGGCTTTTTGTACACTTTTTGCTGAATGGTCACTTTTCCGAGCGTTTTTTTTTCTATAATTTTCTTGCCTTTGACCGAAAAGCCCGGGCTTTCGGCCAAGGGGACCGGATAATCCGATCGAGCTGAAACATGGAAACATGGCATGGAGCAGGGGTGTGCGGAAAATATTTCGATTTTCCGAAATTTTCCGATTTTCGGCAAAATTTTCGGAAAATTAGTGTGGATTCAAGGTCAATTTGTCCGAAACCACCGTATGCTTTTTAAAGGAAAAAAAAATTCACAGCTTCCACGGAAAATTTTTCTGTACTCCCGCAACGACTGCAGAAACGGAGCGACTCTTTTTAACCGCGCGTCTCATTCTCACTGACAATCGGAAAACACTGGACCCGGAGAGCTTCTCTCGGCTAATTTTTTTGCAAAAAAATATTCCATTGCTTGGCTTCCGCCCACTCAAGTGATTTCAAATCATAATAAGCATTTTTTTGTATTAGAACGTTGTTTAAACACTTTATTGAACCAATGAACAAGTGAGTTCCGATTTTTCCGATTTTTCCGAAATTTTCCGAAAAAAAAAATTCGGAAAACCCGATTTTCCGAAATTTTCCGAAAAAAAAAATTCGGAAAACCCGATTTTCCGAAATTTTCCGAAAAAAAAAATTCGGAAAAACCGATTTTCCGAAATTTTCCGAAAAAAATTTTCCGCACACCCCTGGTATGGAGGATACTTTTGGACGGTTTATTTGACACATTGAACATGTATTAAACATAACATGTAAATTGAAGAGTAAATTGCATCACTGGAAGACACGTCGGGAGTACTTAGAAACGAAGCGGTTTATCTAGTTTCTTAAAATCGTATATTTTTCCGTGCAACAGTGTTCCCTTTATGATCTCTCGTATTTCTTTTTAGCCGTCAAAATTTTGCAATGTGAAAAAAGCGGGAAACGCGTGAAAACTCTTGTGAAGAAGCGTCGAAATGACTTTTTGAGCCGTCTATATGTTTTTTTTTGCCCACTTTTCGAGCGCTGTCGTGTTTATTTGTATTTTTGGAATTAAACAAATATAAACGGCGAGAGGAGCTTTCCGTGAAGAGCACCGTCCACACACGTTTCCAATTTATTCTCTGCGCTTGCTGGTTTTTAGGCCCTCCGGGAATTTTCTGAGCTGTTTTTCAAATTTTTCTGCATAGAACATTCCAGAAAGCATATAATATAAATGTGCGTGCCTTTTTTCTGCTGACCATCACACAATTTCGCAATTTCGATTTTTTTTTACAACAACGACGATAGGGGGAAACAATAGGAGACGCGATGAATCAATCGGCTCTTTTCCAATGCGTTTTTCTAAAAAAAAAGTTACAGTTACTAGCAGACATTGTACTCTTATAAGAAACACCTGGTTCCAACACCAGTTCGTGACACCAGATGGCTGATTTTTGATGAATTCTTCTAGAAGATTTTACTGTTTCGAAATTTGAAAGCCACTTTTCGCGGTTTCAAACATTTTATTGCAAAGAACTTTTATCTTCAAAATCACTCTTTGTGTTTCGCTTACTATAACATAAAAAAATACAACAGTTTTGCACTGTTGTCAGTGCAAAATTGATAAGAATTCAGCATTTTATCGTTATATATATATATATATATATATATAGAGACAGACAGAGTATGATTTAAAGCGGGAATTCCCCCATTTTTCTTTCGTTGAATTCTCGGTGTTTTCCACTACAATTGCCCATTTTTGCAGCACTCTGCTTGCCAGGACGTCGATGAAATCGCCATTTACGTGCCCGAATTTGCTGTATATCGAGAGGTATTGAAAAAAGCTAAAAAATTACAGAAAAATTAGAGAAAAACGACGTTTTCTTCCAGGTAAACATCGACGCCGCCATTTCTCTATGCCCCGCACCGACACCGGCTAGAAGAGAATCGTAGGTCCAAAAAATGTTGTTGAAACTGAAATTTGTGTCCTTTTAGAACATTTTTTGATGTTCTGAATCCGGGAAGAAACCCCTCAATTATCGAAATTTATGTCTAGTTTTATTCCGTCAACAAATTTCTCATTTTAGGCCTCAATTTCCCGTCATTTTTTTTAAATAAATAATGTGATAAGGAATCGGGCCCAAACTTTGCAAGCTCCTTGGACTTGGATTGAAGTATGTTGGGTCCAAGTTTCAGACCAATCGGATCATCCGGTCCCGAGGTATACTGAATTGAAGCCGGAAGGCCGATTTTTGACGAGAAGCTTGGGCTTTCGGCCTCTGATCCACATATCTCGGGACCGGATAATCGGATCGGTCTGAAACTCGGGCCCAACATACTTCAATCCAAGGCCAAAAAGCCTGCAAAGTGTCGGTCCGATCTGATTTGCCCAGCTCTGATTTTCCTTTTAAAGCTTCATTTTTCAGACCGAATCGAAGTGCGGAGATGCGTCGCCGATTCGAAAAACATCGTCGCGAGAAAAAAGAGGAGAAAAAGCTGTTGGAAGAGGAGGAGGAGAAGGAGTCCGACGAGGTTTTCGAGCCTCACCATGGTCTCCAGGTTTGCGATTATTTTATTTGACATTTTTTGGTGAGAAATTTGGAAATTCACGGTGAAAGAGTGGATGTTTGGCATTAATCATTTCCGCAACCGGCGTATAACACTTGCAGTGTGCGTTAAAGCTGCTGTAAAACGTGTGAGTTGCGAAAATGGTGATAGCCGAAAAAAGCCAGTTTTTTTTGGCCGTCACAAATCAGTGACAAAACAGAAATGGAGACCAAACAAACGTGTGATAGCCAAATGATGTCGGTCGCGCATTCCTGTTGATTTTTCGCATTAATCGCCCACCGCGCACCGACGGATTACTGTACTTTTCCTGGTTTTCGCCGCCTTCCGATGAACACCTTATTGCCATTTTGCTCTCGATTTTTGTGCCCCGGCCAAAAATTGTCAACTCGAAAAAGGCCCCGTTCTCTTGTCTTTTCTCTCGAACGAAATTGTTTGAACGATGCCGCACCCGAAAATGATGGCAAGACGACGAAGATTGAGATTAGAATGGAGAAATGTGAGCACTTGTCGATTTACTTTATTGCTTCACTCTTTTAGATTCATTCGGATCGAATGTCGTTGAGTCTGTGTCGATCCGCCAAAACATGGCAAAATGCGCACAGCTGGACGGTATATGAATCATTTCGAAACGATCGAATCAACACAGACTCAACGACAATCGGTTTTGCGCCAATGCGTAAAAGGCTCGCTGCACGCGCATGTCTACTCGCTCGGCCGCCGAGTGGTAAAACGCGCTGTCGCAGGTTCGGTTTTGCTCTGTGCGTTTTTTTTGCTGCGCTCAACGGACATCCAAGAAGACAGACCTGTTCAATCTCAAAATCAGTTCGCTATCCCACTTGTCTCGCTGGGTTCATGGAGGAAGTTGTCCGGACGCCACGTTCCATTTGTCCGACGTTCATTCAATTTTTTCTGCCACGTGGAAGTCGTTGTTGATTGACTCAACTCACAAGTGATGGCTATTATAGGGACACCGCACAGAAATGACGCTCTGTTGAGAAACTCTTTTTGCAGTGCAAATTGAGCGACCTCGGGGCCGAGTTTGAAAATTTAGGCCACGTTTTCAGTGGAAAATTACTTCGCGGCCTAGAAATTCTGCCAGATTGCGAACAGCGCGCCCTTTCTGTCCGGTGTACCTATAATACGTTCCCTCCAGGCCATGGTTGCTGGCAACGGATTTTCCGGGAATGAAATCGAAATCAAACGACTATAAAAACATCCAGACATTCTCCGAAAATCTCGAGTTTCATAAAGTAAACGTTTTCTCTCTAAAAGTCGAAACATCCAAAGATCAAAATTTTTACACTTTTTTTGCGACGGAACACCTGCTCGGGCTCCCACGGAAGCATTTTCTATTTGCCGTCCCATTTTTGTGTGAAATCAAGATGCCAAACGGACAAATATTTGAGTAAATTGGCGTTAATCGCCAATTTACTGAAATTGGACGCGGTCGTAAATTGTTGTGTTCGATTTGTAGTCTGCATTTCTTGTTTGACTTTGACCCCGCCGCCGAATGTTGACGGTTTGCACGTCATTTTAGTGCCAAATTGTGCCCAGATAACACTGTTTTCACCGCCGGCAAACCCGAAAATTCTCCTGTAAATTTGGACAATTATTTGATGGTCGCCTTTCAGTTTTCTGAACGTTTTATCCATGTGATAAGGTATTTTTTGGGGAAATTATTAATTGAAAATTTATTGTCATAAAATGAATGTGCAGTCGACTAAACATAATTTTGCATTTTTCAGATGCGAACATTCGAGCCGAAACCGTCGTCACTCGTCCGAAACGACGACACAATTCCCGGTCTACTGCCACGCGCAGCACCCGTGAAAAAGACGAGAAAGCATCGGAGACGCAGAAGTGGTACGCATATTTCCAGAGATTCCCATGGCCTAGCGGTTTTCTCGGCCACGGCCATAACTTTAAATTTCTGAGAGTTCGGACTCGGACAGAGAATGTGGCAATAAAAGGCAATGCCGGCCAATAGTTTGCCACTTTTTAAAACATATGTAATTGAAGGAGCAGAAGGAGGTTTTTAACGGAAAATGGAAAATGTGATAAATTATTGGCAAGGAAGCAGGGCTGGGCAATTGGCCGGCCCGGGCTTTTCGTTTTGAACCACTTGCAATTCTCCGATCGGACCCAAACTTGGCAGGCTTCTTGGACATGGGTTGAAGCATATTGGGACCAAGTTTCAGCCCGATCGGATTATTTGGTCCCGAGAAATCTGGATCACTGGCCGAAATTGGCCCGGGCTTTTTGGAAAAAATCGGCCAATGATCCACATATCTCGGGACCCGACGATCCGATCGGGCTGAAACTTGGACCTAATGGCCCTCAATCCAAGTCCAACAATGCTGCAAAGTTTAAGTCCGATCGGAATATTGCAAGTGGTTCAAAAGTCCAGGTCAAGGCCCGGCCAATTTCCAAGCCCTGCAAGGAAGGCTTCCTGGCCCTTTAATCAACGAGTGTGCTATCATAATCATCATACGGGTGGGAGAAGGAATAATTATTCTAGAATGACCACAGGTCAAGTAGAATACACAATACTAGGCAAAATACCGCAAAAAACTAGGCGCACTCGGTTCCACAGGGCCAGGAAGGTCAGGATGACGGGCAGAGCAGCCAGGTTCAGGCGAACAAAGTTTTTATAAAGGTTCACTCTTGTTACAGGCAGCTTCACCGGAGGAGTGTATCCGCGGAAGGGACACCGTAACCGAAGCCTCCTCGGACACGCAATACCGCCGCCGAATGTGCACTCGGCCGACTGGAGGGACATGTTGGCCATCACCGACACGAAGGACGACAAACTCATGAAGACGGTCAGTTTTTTTTTTGAGCAGACTTGGGTGCCAATGAGATATTTTACGATTGTTTTGAGAAAAAATGCATCGTAGACACTTTTCTGGGTGTTTAAATGAAAGAATGGTAAATTTGGGCCGAATAAAGACGATTCTAGATGCGTGCGATCGAAGAAGCACTTGCAAAACAGAAAGAGGCTGAAAAATTGCTTGCCAAGCAGAGAAAGGTGATTTTGTGAAATGAGCACTCTCACGTACGTGTACCAGTGATTCGTGAACTGTTTTGTACTTTTATTAGACCTCACCTCCTATTTTAGACGCTTTTCGTGCTCTTCTTCCCCTTGGTTTTCACGAGATTATCGTTCTTAGGTTTCTAATCTTTAATTTGGACATTTGACCCACTTGTAATCATCCGATCGGACCCAGACTTTGCAGGCTTCTTGAACTTGGATTGAAGTATGTTGGGACAAAGTTTCAGCCCAATCGGATTATCCGGTCCCGAGAAATGTGGATCTAAGCCCGGGCTTTCGGCCAAATTCGGCCCTCAAGCACTATATCAACAGTAAACAATCCTATCGGGCGCTGAAATTTGGTCCCAACATCCCTCAATCCAAGTTCAAGAAGCCTGCAGAGTTGGGGTACGATCGGATTATGGCAAGTAAGCCAAACGGAACAGTTTCCACCCTGTCTCTTGTTGGGAACCCCCCATTTCTATTTTCTCCGTCCTTATTTTCCCCGTTCGCTTTTGATTTGATAATATTTGTCGAATAGCTCACCACAGTCGAAAACGGAAGAAGAATCGCTTCGATTTGTTGATTCAGCGTGAGCCGAGACCTCTGATTAACACTGATTACTTTCCGAAGAAAACGGAGAAGAGCCGCCGATTCTCTCTAGCTTTCCGTAAATATATTGAAAGTGTGAATATTTGCCGGTTTTTCCGATGAAATTCACAAAGGTGAGCTTTCCCTCAATTTTGCTGCTTACAAATTGTCTTCCTGATCTTTCGGTACAGTAAATTTCGGTGTCAAAACATGTTTTTGGTCATATCGAGGCTAGGGATTATTACGGATATTACTCATCCACTTTTTTTTGGCTTGTAACTGAACTTTGAGGTCATTTTGTGAACTGACAATGAAAAATCCGCATATCTCGGGACCAGATGATCCGATCGGTCTGAAATTGGACCCAACATACTTCAATCCAAGCCCAAAAAGCCTGCAAAGTTTGGGCCCGATCGGGTCAAAAATCCAGGCCTTAAAAAGCCTTTGATTTGCCCAGCCCTGGTCGCATCGAAAAAGTGTTCGAGATCGAACTTCGTTTTCACCTCTTCCAAGAAAAAAGATAGGCATCTAACAGGTACACACACACACACGTTTCTGGTCATTTTCAAAGAAAAGCGGCGAGAAGGTGTGAAAGTGTAATGAAAACGAGAAGAACGAGACGATGACGCCTTTTTAGGGGAATAGTAGGCTGACCATGAGATTACCATCTCAAACAGTCGACACACACAACTTTTCTGTAATTTTTTTTTTGAGATTATTAATGGATTGTGTGATGTGTTTTGGATATTGTTGATTTGCTTGGCATTTGATTGGGGGGTCAGGCTTGTCTAGACCATTTTCCTCAAATTTCTTCTGGTCATGGCCGCTGAACGATCCGATTTGGAAAAAGATTAGGGTTGGAAGAGGAAGAAGTTTCTCTCTCTCTCTCTCTCTCTCTCTCTCTCTCTCTTTCTGTTTGAAGTTTGTACCTGTTTTCTCTCGAAAGATTTACGACAATGGCCGGGGGTTTAGTGACGGTTCGAGGCGGTTGGGGCCAAGGATTCGGTTAGTTCTTTTTTTTCCAGTTGGAAGCGCTTTCTTTTTGAACTTTTTGGAAGGTTCTAGGGATTTTTTTGTGAATTCCGAACAAAATTATTCTTAAAGTAACGAAAAGTAGGCTCTGAACGTTGTTGAACTATTTTTGAAACCGGAAATCTTGAAAACATTGGAAAAAAACGTTTCGGTTTCAATTCAATACTTCAAAAACTAGAGACTACCTTCGTGGCTGCTTATACCCTCGAATTGGCCGGAATTCCTTTAGAATTCGTCATCCGATTAAATGTCTTCGGTTTTTGGTTGATGATACCGAATTCTGTGTGTTCACTCAATTCCCATTCGGTTCCTCGCTTTCCCCAGCCAGTACAGTAGATTTTTATAAGACTGTAAATGTGTTCGAGAAAACCAGCTCAAAGATCGAAAAACTCGAGTGTCGATTTTTGAGGGGGGAAAATGATGTTATCTTCACTCATTTCCTTCTTTTTCAATGTGTTTTTGAGGAGGAACTACCTGTTCCCATCTAGAGGCTACTGTAGTTTCCAAAACATATTTCAAATAGAAAAATCGATACTAAGTATATGCGCAATTGGTCTGGACTTTTGAGCCACTTGCAATATTCCGATCGGACCCAAAGTTTGCAGGCCTCGTGCACATGGATTGAAGTATATTGGGTCCGAGTTTCAGACCGATTGGATTATTTACTGTCGAGATATGTCGATCAGTGCCCAAAAGCGGCCCTCAAGCACTAGATCTCGACAGTAAATGATCCGATCGTTCTGAAACTTGGTCCCAGTGTACCTGAATCCAAGTCGGACAATCCTGCAAAGTTTGGGTCCGATCTTAATATTGCAAGTGGCTCAAAAGTCTAGGCTAAAGGCCGGCCAATTGCTCAGCCCCAAATTCCGTCGCCCTTCCAATTTTCGTTCCACTTTGGGCAAATCATCAGCTCAAGGTTGTGATGTTTCCATTTTTTTGATTGAAAAATCACAATGTTCACTGTAAACCACGCGGTCCCCTCTCTTCCTCTGTCTTCCGCGATAAATGAAGGGAACGGTGAGATAGGAATCTTTGAAAATTCGCCGAATTTCTCGAAAATCTCCAATTTTTGTATAGTGTCTCGTGACTCGGCAAAATGTTCGGTTCCTTTTTCTGTTGTTGTTTTTTTGGCGCGAAAAATATTCTCGATGCTGATCTTTTTGTAATGAGATTCTCAATTGAGAAGGAACACGAGAGAGCGTTCCCTCATTGAACAGACTCTTATCTTAAAAATGTGGGCCAACTCGTTTTTATCACTCTAAATATATATTATTTTTGACACCTCCCCGTCCGTCCAAACACAAAAATAGTGCAAATTTATTTTTTTTTTTGCTTACTTTTAGGCTCATCAGGTGATAGAGAAATGATATTTTCCCCTCCAAAAATGTGTGTGTGTGTGTGTGTTTGGTTTTGACACCGATTATTTGAGCAAATAATAAAGCTGCTGGCTGGGGGGGGAAGAAGCATATCTTTTGAATTTCTGTTTGATAAACTGATACTACCTCTATATATATTCATCCTAATTGTTTTTTGGACAGGCGCCTTCCGTCCAACTAGAAAAGCATTGAACTGTTTTTTAATTAGCTCCCACTGATGTACTATTGTTATCGACGACACAGACCACAAGAGTATGAGGAAAATGTGTGGAGTACGGTGGAGAGCGAAAATGTAGGCCGAGGGTAACAAACTTGATTTTTTCGCTTCTCAGCTAGCCGACTAACAATATAAGATTTATGAGAACATTCAGGAAATTCGTTAAGATCGTTAAAACGTATTTACAGCTGGGCGTGACTCGTTACCTGCAATCGAAAGGAGAGCCTGGCGCCATCGTCTCCGGCACAGATGGCATTCCGGGCGGTCCGTCCGTTCCGAACACTTCCTCCGTGGCGGCGGCGACGGCGACGGCGACGGCGATTCCGAACCAACTGACACTTTCGCCGAACGGACTGCCCGCCGGCGAGACGGGAACGGCGGCGATGACGGCGAACAGCGGGCAGTTGGTGCTGCCGACGCCCCTCTTCAGCCAGATGCGCTTCACCGACTCTAATATGGTGCGTCTTTGTCCTATTTGAGAGTTTATTCTATTTAATCACACACGTTTTACTATGAAATGCTCGTAGCGCTCGAAATTTGGATTTTTCTTGTAACCGAATTTTTTTTTTTTTGGATTCTTGGCTATTTTTGTCGAAATTGTTCTCTCCAGAGCTTCCAATATGCGCGTGGCCTCCACGAGAAGAGGCATTTCCATGAATTTATGATTAAAAAAATGATAATTTGACATAAAAACACAATCATTCTCGATACTTTCAAGTAGATTTTTTTAGATTGAAAAATTGATCTTTAAAATGTGTCTAGAAACCGGAAAAATGTTGCAGTCGCTGAACCGTCACAACTGGATCAAAGAGACGTTCACTCGTCGCGAGTGCTCGCGCTTCATCGCCTCCTCGCGAGATTTGCAGAAGTGCGGATGCGGTCGGACGAGGGATTCGCACCGAAATATTCCCGATTTGACATCGGAATTCCTTCGGCAGAAACGATCGGTGGCCGCTTTGGAGCAGCAGAGATCCGTGAGCAATGCCAACGCGGACGACACGCACCTTCACCCCATCTACACGGTACTTTTGGCACAAATTTCGAAGACTCTCACCATTTTCGCAACCAATTCCGCAACCGGTGTATAGCACCAACATTGTGCGTTAAAAGTATAGTGAATTCAAAGTATTTGATGTGCTAGCTGCTCTAGACATCTCTAAATCGACTGTTCCATCAAAATGGACCGGAATCTTCACGAAAATACATAGTAATAGATGTGCTTGATTTTGGAAGAGACAGCGTCAGAAAGCGTCATGAAAACAAGGTTTCGCGAAAGAAAATGGCCGGTTGCGAAACGTAGGAGTTTCGAGAATGGTGAGAGCCTTTTCATTTCATTTGAAAATGTTACCGCTTCAGTTTGTATCAACAGAAAACCGCAAAAGTTTGTGCGTTGGTTTTCATTTCGAAATGTTCAATTTCAGAAACGAGGTCCGAACGAGAAATGGAGTCTGCGCAGACATACAGTATCGCTGGCCACGAACGCATTCGGACAAGTCGAATTTCAAGGTAAACTATTACAATCTCTCCCCTCGCGTCTGCGTCTCTGCCCTCTCACACGCTAACCGCCCCTCTCTCGCTGAATTGTTTCAATTTTCCCCGCATTTTTTCAGGCGGTCCCCATCCGTACAAAGCGCAGTACGTTCGTCTCAATTTCGACACCGAACCCGCGTACATTATGTCGCTTTTCGAGCACGTCTGGCAAATTGCTCCGCCGCGGCTCATCATCACCGTGCACGGAGGAACCAGCAATTTTGAGTGGGTCTTCTTGATCAATTGTGAGCAGAGAAAGTGTTTTTTACCGTATCCGAAAATTGTGTTGGAAAAGTTGGCACAAAAATTTAACAAGTGCAATTGATCGCTCGGTAGATCACGTTTGTTGCAAAGTGTCGCGGTTTCGAAACGTCGGGGAGCCCACAAAATGCACTTTTTCTGTGAAATCGTTTTTTCTTTCGACTATATTTATAACAAAGTGAACGGGAGTGAGCAATATCCATTCCCGACAAAAGTATATATTTTTGATTGAAACAGAAAAAAAACAGACAAAGTTTAGTCTGCAACCGAAGCTGGCGCGTGTCTTCCGAAAAGGACTTCTGAAGGCGGCGTCGACGACGGGCGCGTGGATCATCACTTCCGGCTGCGATACGGGCGTGGTGCGTCACGTGGCGGCCGCACTCGAAGGCGCCGGATCCGCGCAACGGAACAAGATTGTGTGCATCGGAATTGCGCCGTGGGGACTGCTCAAGAAGCGCGAAGAGTTCATCGGACAGGACAAAACGGTGCCCTACTACCCGAGCACTTCGAAGGGACGCTTCACGGGCCTCAACAATCGACACTCGTACTTTTTGCTCGTCGATAATGGCACTGTTGGAAGGTGAGCAACTTTCGGAAATTCATTTATCGATTTATTTTGTTGCAGATACGGCGCCGAAGTGATTCTCCGAAAACGGCTCGAAATGTACATTTCACAAAAGCAAAAAATATTCGGCGGAACGCGGAGTGTCCCAGTCGTTTGTGTGGTGCTCGAGGGCGGCTCCTGCACGATCCGATCGGTTTTGGATTACGTGACCAACGTGCCACGTGTCCCCGTCGTCGTGTGTGACGGAAGTGGTCGGGCGGCCGATCTGCTCGCGTTCGCGCATCAGAACGTCACCGAGAATGGGTATGTGCAAAAATTTCCTAGTGATCCTAGCGGCTCCATTTCTACGAGTACTGTAGTTTGTGAAAGTTTGCACACGAGCTACAGAGGTGTCACGGAAAAAGAGCATATTTTTTTTGGAATTGCAGCCTATTCCCGGACGACATTCGGCATCAAGTGCTCGACCTCGTGGAGACGACGTTCGGATGCTCGGAGGCGGCCGCGCATCGGCTGCTGCACGAACTGATCGTGTGCGCGCAACACAAGAATCTGCTGACCATCTTCCGGCTCGGCGAGAAGGGCGAACACGACGTGGACCACGCGATCCTGACCGCCCTTCTCAAAGGACAAAACCTGTCGGCGGCCGATCAGTTGGCGCTCGCGCTCGCCTGGAACCGTGTCGACATTGCCAGATCCGACGTGTTCGCCATGGGACATGTGAGTGGGCACCCTTTTTTTTTTTTGGCTCAAAAATTATGGAGGAGAATCATTCCAAAAGCAAGCACCCATTTTTTTCCCAGGAATGGCAACAAACGGCGCTGCACAACGCGATGATGGAGGCGCTGATCCACGACCGCGTCGATTTTGTGCGTCTTCTGCTGGAGCAGGGAATAAATATGCAGAAATTCCTGACAATCTCCCGGTTGGACGAGCTCTACAATACGGACAAGGGACCGCCGAACACTCTTTTCTATATTATCCGAGACGTCGTCCGAGTCAGGCCCGGATATCGATTCAAGTAAAATGTGTAAAATTTGAATGTTCAACACTACGCATTCAGACTTCCGGACATTGGACTCGTCATCGAAAAGCTGATGGGCAACTCGTACAAGTGTTCGTACACGTCGCCAGAGTTTCGCGACAAGTACAAACAGCGCATGAAACGCTTCAAAATGGCGCAGAAGAAGGCGATGGGCGGCTTCCTGAACCGTCCGTCTCGCGGCGGATCGGGAATCGGCTCGCGCCAGTCGACGGAGGGCGGCGGCGTGGGCGGCGGCGGCGGAAGTGTCGCCGGCGTGTTCGGCAACTCGTTCGGCAACCAGGACACCGTCTGCGAGCCCGTCAATCGGTCCGCGTTGAGCGGAAGCCGCGCGCTCAGCAATCACATTCTGTGGAGGAGCGCGTTTCGGAGCAATGTACGGAAAACGTTTAGAGTTTTGAAAGAAACGAGAGGTTCTGTGTAGAATAACAATTGTTCTGACAGTGCCAGTCATTTTGGAATTTCTCTTAGCAAAGATGATTTGAAACGGGCTTTGTTGGCGGAAAATGTTAGGAAACAAGATTTATTCTTCTTTCTTAACCTAGGAAAATTATTTCAAAAAGCACAATCAATCAATACATTTTTTGATTCATAAAGCATAGAAATGGACTGGCTAGTAAACAATTTGTCCGTCAGCACGACTCTAAAAACACTAATGGGCTGTGATAAATCAGGCTCAAAAAAAAAGATTGTTTTCCGTTTTTTTTCGTTTTTTTACGTCAAAAAATCCAATTCAGCGATGTAAAAAAAACGGAAAACAAACATACGCTGAATAGCCCCTTAAAACTATTGAAAATCCAAACGAATAATCGCATCCAATCAGCAGTACCCGCCGAACCCAATGCGGCCGCCGAATCTGGGCGACTCGCGCGACTGCTGCTCCGAATTCGACGAAGAGCTGTCGGTGACGTCGGCGTCGGACGGATCGCACGCGGAGCCGGACTTTCGCTATCCGTACAGCGAGCTGCTCATCTGGGCGGTGCTCACGAAACGACAGGAGATGGCCATGTGCATGTGGCAGCACGGCGAGGAGGCCATGGCCAAGGCGCTCGTCGCCTGCAGGTATTCATTTTTTTTGAAAACAAATGTTGAGACAAATTTTTTCTGAAACCGATTTTTTTCTTCGAATAATTATAGCTATTAAAAAAATTTCTTGCAGATTGTACAAAAGTCTGGCCACCGAAGCCGCAGAAGACTATCTGGAGGTGGAGATTTGTGAGGAGCTCAAGAAATATGCAGAGTTCGCTTTTTTTTCCCATGAAACATGTAGAAGACCTCCCGTATTCCAGAGAATTCCGTCTGCTCTCTCTGGAACTGCTCGACCACTGCTACCATCAGGACGACGCGCAGACCCTCCAACTGCTGACCTACGAACTGTCGAACTGGTCGAACGAGACGTGTCTCGCGCTTGCGGTCATCGTCAACAACAAGCACTTTCTCGCCCATCCGTGCTGTCAAATTCTGCTGGCGGACTTGTGGCACGGCGGTCTGCGCATGCGAACCCATTCGAATCTGAAAGTGGTCGCCGGCCTCCTGTTCCCGCCGTTCATCCAAATGCTCGAGTTCAAAACGCGCGAAGAGCTGCTCGCTCAGCCGCAAACCGCCGCCGAACACCAGTTGGATATTATGTACCAGTCGAGTTCATCCAGTTCCTCTTCTAGCTCCTCCTCCTCCTCGTCGAGCTCGAGCGATTCGAGCAGTTTCGAGGAGGACGACGACGAGCACCACCATCACGATCAGAAGCGGACGAGGAAGACGTCGCAGGGAAGTGTGCAATCCCTCAACATCGCCTCGCTCTTTCATAGCCGACGGAGGAAGGCGAAGAAGAGCGAACGAGGCGATCGGGAGACGGATGCGAGTGCCGGAGAGGTCGGAATCCGGCAGCAGAACGGCGCATTGGCGGCCGAGTACGGCACTTTTGCAGGTAACACGGACAGAATGGGTAGGATAGAGGCAGGCGGCCTTAATCAATAGTCCAATCAGGCCCCAACATTGCAGGCTTCTTTTGTGTCCAAGTTTTAGACCGATTAGGGCCGAATAATCCGATCGGTCTGAAACTTGGTCCCAGAATACTTCAGTCCAAGTCCAAAAAGCCTGTTTGGGATGTGATGGACGGACTGCAAATGGCCTAGCCCAAACTAGCCCAAAATCTTCGAAATTTGACAGAAACTTTGAGTTGTCTCGGTCAAAGTCAATAATGGAAAATTATTAGAGCGGCACAATAGAATAGCCAAGCCCTACCTCATTTTAAACGAATTTTTAGGCTGGCTCTGAAAATTGAGAGAAAAAAAAAAGAACACGTAATGTAATTTGCAGAAGTGAATGGGGTCTCGCCGCCGCCGCCGTACATGCGCAACACGAACAACGTACGCTCTCGGTACGCCAGCTACCACAACCGTTCGGACGGAATGAGCAAGACGTCGTCGGTGGTGTTCGGCTCGAATGCGAACATTTCGAAGCTCGTCAAATCGAACATCACGTCGACGGATCGGCCGAATCCGATGGAGCAGTTTCAGGGAACTGTACGTTTCGTGTAGGCAATCAAACTGCAATCAAACTGTTGCAAAATAATGTTCTAAAAAACCCATTTGAAACGGAAAAAACACGATAATGTTTGCAGCGAAAACTGAAATTCCGTCGACGCTTCTACGAGTTCTACTCGTCGCCGATCTCGACGTTCTGGTCGTGGACGATCATGTTCATCGTGTTCATCGTCCTCTTCACCTACACTCTCTTAATCAGAACACCGCCCGAACCGAGTGTCATCGAGTACATTCTCATTGCCTACGTCGCCTCGTTCGGACTCGAACAGATCAGAAAAGTAATTTGAGTGAGAAAACAGGGTGCTGGACGGTGTTTATAGTTTGTTTTGCTGTTTCTCAGTGCCAGAATCAAATATTGCAGATACTGATGTCGGACCCGAAACCGTACGTGGAAAAAGTGAAAACGTTCTTCTTCAGCTTCTGGAACACGGTGACCACGCTCGCCATCATTTTCTATATTGTCGGCTTCTTTTTGCGAACTTTTGGGTTAGTCTTCTTGAAAATTTACACCCGAGAACAATAAAATCTAGCAATGTAGTTGTGGTTTTGAGAAACTGTAAATTTGCGTTTTGTTTTGCAGAAGTGTGGCGTACGGACGAGTGGTGTTGGCGTGCGATTCGGTGCTTTGGACGATGAAATTGTTGGACTACATGAGTGTCCATCCCAGACTCGGTCCCTACGTGACCATGGCCGGCAAAATGGTAGGTTCGCGTTGGACGGAAATCTCCAGACGCTTCAAATGCGTACGCTAATTTCCGTCTATTGTCCAATGTTTGTTTGCAGATCCAAAACATGTCGTACATAATCGTAATGCTCGTCGTGACGCTCCTCTCGTTCGGACTGGCGCGTCAATCGATCACGTATCCGGACGAGTCGTGGCATTGGATTCTCGTCAGAAACATATTCCTCAAGCCATATTTCATGCTCTACGGCGAGGTTTACGCCGACGAAATTGACACGTGCGGAGATGAGGGTTCGTTTTTCGTTTTGTGCAAAACTGTGGAGATTTACAATATGTTTTCAGCGTGGGACCAACACTTGGAGAACGGCGGACCGGTGATCCTCGGAAACGGCACGACGGGGCTCTCTTGTGTGCCCGGATACTGGATCCCGCCCCTTTTGATGACCTTCTTCCTCCTCATCGCCAATATTTTGCTCATGAGCATGCTCATCGCCATTTTCAAGTACGTGGCATTTTTGCGAGCTCAAAATTAGTCTTAGTGTTCCATTTTTTCTACGAAAAAACTATTTTGCAGTCACATTTTCGACGCCACCGATGAGATGTCACAGCAAATTTGGCTCTTTCAAAGATATCGACAGGTAATTTTGAATTCAGCATTTCCATTTTCTAATTGTACTTTTTACAAATTCACTCGAAAAATTGTCCAACAAATGACCATTTTTATCGGTTTCCGCTCGAAGTAATTCATGAATTACAACAAAAAAAAGGGAGTAGAACGTTTCGTAATTTGTCAGGTAATGGAATACGAGTCGACGCCGTTCCCGCCGCCGCCGTTCACATTTCTCTACCACCTCTACATGATTATTCAATTTTTACGCATAAAATTGAGCACACAGACGATGGAACGGCACCCCACTTTTGATTTTTCGTTGAGTAAGTCGACGGCATTTTTTTCCGGATTTTTTTTGAGAATTTTTCCCAATTTTCAGAGCTATTTTTGGACAATGATCAAATCGAAAAGTTGCACGATTTCGAAGAGGATTGTATGGAAGACTTGGCTCGGCAGAAGTTGAACGAGAAAAATACGAGCAACGAGCAGCGGATTCTCAGAGCCGATATCAGGTACGGCCGCATTTTACATTGCCGAACTCGTCAGTTCAACACCGAATCGATTGCAGAACCGACCAAATTCTGAACCGTCTAATCGACCTGCAAGCCAAGGAGACAATGGGTCGAGACGCGATAAACGACGTCGACGCGCGGCTCGCATCGCTCGAAAAGACACAGCAGGAGATTCTGGAGTGCGTGCGGGCGCTCCTCAACCAGAATCCCTCGCAACTCGGCATTCCGACGATAGTCCGATGCCAGTCGCCGTCTCCGGAATCCGTCGGAACGCCCCTTCTGCTCAAACTGCCCGGCACCACAGAGCCGATTGCCGAGGAGCACGACGAGGAGGAGGAACTGCCGGCGCCGATTCGCAGGAATCGAACGGCGACGATTTGCGGCGGGTACATTAGTGAGGAGAGGAGCATGTTGCTGTTGTCGCCGAAACCGTCGGACGGCAATCCGGGCGGATCGGCTAATCAGCGGCTCATCTCGGTCGCCTCGATGGATCCGCTGCCGGCGCCGCACGCGAAGTTGTACGTTTTAGACAAGTTTGAATTTTTAGTCAAACCAATCATGGCTACTGAAAAAGGCTAACGTTTAAAACGATCTCCTGCAAATAATTGAAAGAAACAATATTTCAAAACGTTTTTTTTTCTGTTCGATGAGTCGGGCTAACCTGAATCTTTTCCGTCTATATATTTCAGAAATGAAGATCTGTTGACACGGCAAACATTTGTAAACATGGTTTGTATTTTCCGTCCGTATGCTGACGCAGTCTGGGATACGGAGCGTTAAAAACAGGCCCGAGCATGTTCACAAATGTTCGCTGTGGTTGAAAAACTGGTTACATTTATCAAACAATCTAACATAAACTATTGTAGATCAACAATGTCGATCCGTCGTCGGCACGAGGAGTACACGTCGATCACGGACTCGATCGCAGTGCGTCATCCCGACCGACGCGTGCGAAATAACCGATCGAACAGCAGCGAACACGACGAATCGGCGCTCGACTCGGACGGAAACGAGCCCGTCATTCGCAGCTGCTCGCCGCGCAAACGGTCGACCAGGGACCTGAGGATCGGCGGAACGGGCGGTCCGTCGGCCGAGGAGTCTACCAGTCGGGAGCCCATTTACGAGACGGTATGATTCCTTTTCTGAGGGGAGAATGCTTGTCCGGGCATTTTAAATTTTGTGAGCGCTCGCCGAGCACACTTGAAAATGCACCCGAAGATCTGAGAGTTTCGAAGCGTTTTGCACGGAAATTGAGATTTCTTTTGGAAAAAATTGCATGAATTATTGAAAAGTTCGAACGTTGTTTGCAGAGGACATTTTGAGAAGCTTCAAAAAATTGCAGGATCGTCCGGAACAGGAAGAAGACGAGGAGGCGCAGGCGGACTGCGAACTGACCGACGTGATTTCGGAAGAAGAAGACGAAGAGGAGCAGCTCGACGACGAGGAGGACGACGATATCGGACACGGACTGGGCGGCAGGCACAGCAAGAAAATGACGACGGGCCGGCCGCCCGCGCACACCTTGGAGACGGATTTGTCCGATGCGGAGGATGGAGAGCCGGAAGAGCCCGAATTGAGAATTGTGCGGGTTTGAGAATTGTGTGGGGGGGGGGGGCTTTGATGAACAGGCAAAGGTGAACTGTCGTCTTCACAAGCCTGAAAATGAAGACGGAAGGCGTGGTAAATAACGCCTGAGGTAAAAAGTTCGCCTTGATTTCAAAAGTTTCAATTTTTATTGCTCGGTCTTACAGAAAAATGTCCCTAAAAAACTCGCAAATGGCTTTGTGAAACAAATTAGTTTACCCCAATTTGTTCGGCCACCCGAAAGAATTGAGCGATTGAGCGATCATCACATGTTTTAACGCACTTCTTGAGAACAAACCTCTGATAACATTTTTCTGAAACTGAATTTAAAACTGACCTTTTTTCAGCCGGTCATCCATCACCACGTGGTCAACGAAGAAGTAGAGGCGGCTTCTGGAGCACCTCACTCGACGCCGATTGTCGCTTCGCCGTCGACGTCACGCGCGAAATCGCCGAAACGATCGAGTTCCTAATGCTATACTATTTTTCCCCCAATTGTTTTGTGCAAGTTGACCCATATTTGAACATTTTTGAGAATTTCCCAGTTTGATGAGCGGAGAAAATTGAATTTTCCACCGAATTTTCTTCTTTTTTTGTCAGTTTAGTTCAGTTTTTGCTTGGCTTTATTTTGTGTGATTTCCACGTCCCCCAAAAAAATTCCCGGGTTTATGCGAACTTTTCACTTTTTCTTTTGTTGTTGTTTTTTCAATGGTGTGAACTATTAGTGTCTCTCTCTCTCTCTCTCTCGTTTTTCTCTCGTTTAATATATGAAAAATTCAGATGAAAATTCGAAAAAGTGATGTCTCAACTGCGCGCAGACGAGCGACACACCACCAACGAGATTTGCGTGGAATTCGCGATGAGCGCCGACGGCCGACAGGCTCATTTTTGTTTTCGCGCACTCGCCCGACGCCAGACAAACCTCCTTTTCCGGCATTTTTCGCAGTTATCATCGTTCGCGGAACTATGATGAATTTGCGAAATGTTTTGGTTGAATTTCAACTTTAAAAGTTTCTCCTAAAAGTCGAAGAGGTCGCTTTCCGAGAATTCATTCGAAAAATGTACTGGGAAACGAGGACGTTAATTGGATTGTCCCTCGTCAGCGTCTCTTTTGCGAGCTTCTCGGAATTTTTTTTTTCAAAGTTCTTTGGACTCGCTTTTTACACGTTTTTTTTTTGCGCATTAGTCCCGAATATTCGATTGTCCCATTTTCCTAACGAAACAGTGTCGTTTTCCATTTTTTTTGCGACGTTCTTCGAGAATGTTCCGTTTTCCGTCGTTAAAGTGCGTGCTCGAAGTCATCGTTGTTTTCCTGTGTGTGCACGTGTGTTATTACGTGCCGTCTTGGACACGTCAGCCCGTTTTCCGTCGTTTCCATCATGATTTAATTTAATCGGAAGTTATCTCATCCCGCGCAATACATTCACATTTGAGCTGCTTCACACGCGACTCGTTTTCACTTTTGTGAGCGAGAACTTTGGCCGCCTTCTTATAGGGGCACCGGACAGAAAGGGCGCGCTGTTCGCAATCTCGCCGAATTTCTAGGCCGCCAAGTAATTTTCCACTGAAAACGTGGCCTAACTTTTCAAACTCGGCCCCCGAGGTCGCTTGTCAATTTGCACTGCAAAAAGAGTTTCTCAACAGAGCGCCATTTCTGTGCGGTGGTGCCCCTATAATATATGTCTAATTTGTGAGCGTACACTCATTTTCACAACTTATTTTTTGACTTTCCATGCTTTCTTCCATTTCCTTCCGCTAATTTCATCGTCATTTTTGTCTCATTTTTTCAAAGAGATTCTCGACAGTGTTGGTGAGAATTTGCGCAAACTTTACACAATTTCTACTAGAACTTTTCGCTAAAAGTTTGCGCAAATTCTGAAAAATGTTATGCAATTTTAGCGCTAATTTTAAGCAATGTTAGCGAAAAGTTCTAGTAGAAATTGCGTAATGATTGCGCAAATTCTCACCAACACTGCCGAGTCGGTCATGCGCCCTATATATAATTTTTTTGCAGAGTAAAACTGTCGCGTTCACAGGCGATCTCGGTGTTCACGGTGACGGCGCCGCCGGCGAACATGGCCAAAGTGCGGCCGAGCGAGGAGATGCACGAGGCGAGCACCTCGAAGTTTCACTCGAAGGGCATCGATGCACTCGTCACCATGGCCGCCAAAGTGAGTCAGTTTGCAGCTCTAGGCCACGGTCTCCCATGGCGCGAATGATTTCAATGGGGCGCACTTGCAACAGGCGGGCTGTGTCAATTTACGCGGCGGCCGATTAATTAATTTTCAACGGGAGTTCGCGTTCTTTCCATGTTTTCTGTACAATACACCTATTTTTTTGTACGCCTGGAACCTGCACTCGAATAATTAGAGCACTAGCTACGTTTTGGTAACAGAAATCTCACATATCGTTGAGAATTAGCCGAGTTATTTAGATTTGAAGGTTTTGGCCTGAATTTAGATGTTTTTCGAATAGTTTTCGAAAACTGCTCAAGAAAACTAACCGCCGGAACCTGAATTTTGTGAAGAAAGATTCAGCGAACATTTTTATCGTTCGTTGGGCTCATGAAATGCAAAATGAGCTGAAATATAAAGGTTTGAAGTTTTGACGAAATGCGAAAAAGACGCTAAAACATGAATAACTCTAAATTCTGTAAAGAACGGTTTCCAATCAGTAAAATATTGTTTTATAGACGTTTTTCAAGTCAAAAAGAAAGAAATAAAGGTCGTAAACTCGAATTTAACTGCATTTTTAGACCTGCAAATTTTCAAAAGTTACAACGACACTCCGCAATTTACGAGCGCACTGTGTTTAGCATTAGCGCCCTGGGAGACCGTGGAGGCCTTGATTTTCTAGGCCACCAATAAAATCGTCTTCAATTTCAGCTGTTCGGTGCGGTCTCGCGAAAATGGGAACGGCGGCAATCGACGAGTTCGAGTAACGAAAGTGTCGAATCGGGCATCGCCACCAACGTTAACGTTAGTTTAGGCGCAAACATTTTTTGTTTTTGAAAAATATCTGGCTTTGTTTCAGGTGGCCGCCTACACACAGAGTTCTACAAGAAAGTGAGTTTTTTAAAAATTGGAAACAATTTTGCATGACACACTTTTCTATTCTAAATCACAGTTTCAAGTGAGGTTTCTAGGCCACCAGCTCAAATTTGAGTCCTAGACCCAGAAGTCATTTCTTATTGATTAAAAATTGTAGGAGAAAGCTTTAAAATGCTCCACTTTGCAGACTGGCATTCGGAACGGCGGCGACGGAAGAGCACAAGCCCCTGGACGACTTCTACAACAACTCGACGCTGACAAACTTCTCGAAGCTGTTCTGCGCGATCGTGCTGCTCACCGCCTTCTTCCTCGTCATGTCGCGGAGTCTGCAGTTCGCCTACGAAGCACAGGCGGCCGCTTCCCGTGGTGCGTCGGCCGGCGCCAACGCAACGCAAACTGCTGTGAGCACGATGGCGTCGAGCGTCAATCTGTCCGCACTTTTGATTGAATACTATCAGCAGCAGCACTTGCAAAATTACTAATTATGTTTTTTTGCGTCGTTGGCCCTTCTCGGCAATGCTCCTGAGAAATTGCGTAGAGTTTTCGTTCTAGAGAATTAGTTTCAAAGTTCTAGTATTCAAGACGGTCTTTTCGCATCGAGAATTGGCCTAGAAAACTCCATCGAATGCTAGGCCAAGTTTGCAGAGATGCGATTTTCGGCGTGTTTTCCGCGCCAAACAGGAGACTTCGAATAGACATTTTCATAAGTGAGTCCGTCTTTAAAATCTCAAGTTTTCCGGTACTTTTTGTGTATACTTTTGTCTCCCATCCCCAATAATCTTAATTCCCGTTCTCTCTGTTTTTACTCAGCTTCTCTGTAGTTTGGTGTTTTCCGGTTTTTCTGAAAAATTTGAATAATTGACATAACAATTACGAGTTGAAAGAATAAAAGTTTTTGCTTTATCTTGTTCTCTCTTCTGAAAAATTTGAAAAACAGTGATACATCTTTGAAAGCATTCTCAGCCGCTGTGCACATTCTCGCATTTCTATTTTCTTTTTCAACGCATCGAAGAGAAGTAATCGACAACAGCTCACGTGAGGCAATCGCTGGGGCAGTAGAAAAGGCATTCACCGACTTTCTGATAGTATTTTCGGAGAAGTCAAACTCAGTGAGAAAGGCAACAAAAGGTGTTCAAAAACGCGCGAAAAATGAGTCAACGTGGTGATGTGGTAACTCGGCAGTGTTGGTGAGAATTTGCGCAAACTTTACCGTAAAGTTTGCGCAATTTCTACTAGAACTTTTTCGCAAGAATTGGCTTACACGGCGGCCAAAAGTGTACGCAATTTCGGAATTTTCATACCGGCCGATGTGGATAGTTTTGAGACGAAGTGAGTGTCGGAAGTGATTAAGCATGTTAATACAAGTATCTTAAGCGTTTAAACGGCAAAAAGTATCAGCGAATGACTGAAATTCGCGCATTTTCAGCACAAAACTTGAAAATCGACTCAATTGATTCATTTCTGAATGAAACCTGCTCGTTTTAAGCTCAAAAAGTGCGCGATGATTAGTTTAACAACGTTGTGCAATTACATCGTCGAAATCGTACAAAATTTGGGTAATTTTTTTCGAAAAACATGAAAAATGCGGTCAAATTTCGAATTTCACGAGAAAATGGTGATAAACCGTGCACGCTAGGCCACGCCCCTTTCTACGTTTTTGGCTTAAAGTTGGCGCTAAAATTGTGGGGCTCCTTAAAGTTTGCGCAAATGCTGAAATACGTTATGCAATTTTAGCGCAACCTTTGGGCAATGTTTGCGAAAAGTTCTAGTAGAAATTGCGACCAAGACTGCCGAGAAGAGAAATTGGTCAGAATTCACACGGGGAGAATTAGATTTTCTCCCGTGTTTTCTGATTCTTTTTTCTGTTTTTTTGACCTGTTTTATGGGTGGGGAGATTGCTTCTATGCAGCTTCGTTTTCCTATTTGTATACAACCCTCACATGATCCCTCCACCCCCGTTCCCACGGCCTAATTTTCACTTTTTCTCATAACAAATCTTGTGATTTTCTGTTTCTTTACTCACGAAACACTTATTTCCTCTTTTGGTTGATCAATACGTTTCGTTCTGTTTTCTGGGCTCTTTCTCGTTGGATGGATCTTGTTTCGTGGTTTTGGTAGTTATGGGAAATTGAAATGCACTTTTTGGGTAAATATTTTTGGTACATTTTGGCTCTGGCGCTTTCGAATTTTTTGTAGCTCGTTTTTTTCGACAATTTGTCCCATGAACAGACCAATAACAATACACAAAACGAGTGAACAGTGGATGGGGGAAAAAAATGTTAAAAAATATGCAATTCACCCGTTCTTTTCCATTTCCTACACCTTTTTCTTCTTTCTCTCTCTCTCTCTCTCTCTCACACTTTTTCTTCTTTCTTTCTAATTTCCGATTTGGTGGTGTTGCCCAGGGAAACGCCGGACGGAAAATGTGAAGGTGAAGAAAGTGAACAAAAAACAATTGGACACATGAGATGAGCCATCTGAAATGTCTATACACCCTTTTTACCTGCTTTTTTTTCAAAGTTTTTTACGAGAAGTACACGCGGATATCGATCATTGCAGACTTGCAACGGGCCGGGCCGGGCCAAAATTGGAAATTTTCCGGCCCGGTCGGCCCGGGAGGATGCACCTAAAAATTCAAAGCGAACTAGAACTTCCAAACGAACATAATTTTATAGACTTAAAATTAAAAAAGACGAAAAAGGCAATGTTATAGCATAAAAACCTGTAAAAAAATAGAAATTGCTGTTTAAAGTCGCAAAATTTTCACAAAAATTACGGAAATTTTCTCAAGAGTGGGCGGAGCGATTGATTGCAACTCTGGCACGCCATTTTAGCAATTTTGCCGCACGCGTTTTCCTCTTCCTTCATATTTTTCTTGCATATTTTTTTTGAGGTCTAACTTCCGGGCCGACCGGGCCGACGATTTGCTGGCCCGGCCCGGCCCGGGATTTGGCAAGTCTGGATCATTGTGTCTCAATTTCGATGCTCACCCTCCATTTTTGTGTCGTTTTGGATGGCCTCCGAAACGGAATAAAAAATCTCGGCCGCGCGGGGGACTAGAAAACTCCACCTGCCGTGTACTTCTCGTCGTCTCGTTTGCTTTTCTGCAAAATTCGGCAAAAAATTTATTCAGAATTTGGGACTTTGGGCGCCACGTCATCTTCGGTGACGTCTCTGTTCCCCTAATGAGAACGCTAATGAATCGTTGCCTTGACGCGCGCTCGAAAAATGTCACGTGAGCTGGCGGCGCTCATGTTTTTCGAGGAAATTTAGTAGTAATGCTTACTTCCGTTTTGTGCTCCTTTCTCACTTTTTAAATGCAGTGTTTGTAGACAGGTGAACAGACCTGCATCACACTTTTACGCGCTCGAATTCGAAATTGTTCAGCGGCGGTGAATGCGTGGAAGGACAGGTGGAATCTACTTGTTTTTCTGCTCAGCAAATAGTTTTTTTTTTTACATTTTTTTAGTCTATTATGGAATCTTGCCGTTTTCCTCGACCGCCAAGTGATTTTTAGTTATTTTTTAATGAGAATGTGGGGCCTAACTTTCCGAACTCGGCCCCCGAGGTCATTGCAACACAATTTTTCTCATTTCCTCAACGTTTCCCCCGCTGAACAACTCTATAATTTCAGATGCATTGAGGCGAACACAACAACTTTTGAGCAATTAATTTTTCTCGAAAACAATGGGAATAACGTGTTCGACGCCGGAAGCGCAGGAGCAAAAACGAGTAAACGCGGTGATTGATCGGCAATTGAAAAAAGACGAGGACAACGAGAGCGGCAATCAGAAACTGCTCTTGTTGGGCACCGGAGAGTGCGGAAAATCGACAATTTTGAAGCAAATCAAGTGAGCTTCAGAAACAATTTTCTTTGGCTATTCGGCACTGCAATCGCGCACGCAGTTTAAGCGCGAAAACTTCAAACGGATAAATCTAAATTGCGGCTTGACCAATTGTTACGCTCGCATCACGGTCTTCCACGGCGCGAATGATTTCAATGGGGCGCACTTGCAACAGGCGAGCTGTGTCGATTTACGCGGCAGCCGATTAATTAATTTTCAACGGGAGTTCGCGTTCTTTCCATGTTTTCTGCACAATACACCTATTTTTTCGTACGCCTGGAACCTGGATTCGAATAGTTAGAGCACTAGCTACGTTTTGGTAACAGAAATCTCGCATATCGTTGAGAATTAGCCGAGTTATTTCGATTTGAAGGTTTTGGCCTGGATTTTGATGTTTTTCGAATAGTTTTCGAAAACTGCTCAAGAAAACTAACCGCCGGAACCTGAATTTTGTGAAGAAAGATTCAGCGAACATTTTTATCGTTCGTTGGGCTCATGAAATGCAAAATGAGCTGAAATATAAAGGTTTGAAGTTTTGACGAAATGCGAAAAAGACGCTAAAAACATGAACAACTCTAAATTCTGTAAAGAACGGTTTCCAATCAGTAAAATATTGTTTTCTAGACGTTTTTCAAGTAAAAAAAAAAGAAATAAGGGTCGTAAACTCGAATTGAACTGCATTTTTAGACCTGCAAATTTTCAAAAGTTACAACGACACTCCGCAATTTACGAGCGCACTGTGTTTAGCATTAGCGCCCTGGGAGACCGTGGCAAATGAGAAACTTTCGTGGCTAATTTGGCGGGGCTCTCTGAATTCGACGAAAATCTTGAAAAATTGCAGTATACTCCACAACAGCGGCTACACAAAATCCGACTTGCAAAGTATGACGGGTGCCGTGTTCAGCAATATAATTCAAGGAATGGCCACTCTTTTGCGGGCCAGAGAGCACTTCATGTACAAATTGCAGTTCGACGCGATCGAGGTGAGAGGATGAGACGTTTTCACGTGTAGAAAACTGTAAAGCGAGACATTTTCTAAAAAATAACAAATTCTTATCAGAGTTGAGCAGAAGAACACGGAAGAATTTTTATCTTTTTTAGAAAATTTTTTCATGGAATGTGATCAACTGACGAAATGTATACCAAAGTGAACTCTGCTCATAGAAAAATAATTGTAAATTTAGCTTTTCATACAAAAAAGTTATTCGAGTACGGAAGACGGAAGGGCATTTTCACGGAACAACTCGAATAACTTTTTTGTATGAAAAGCCAAATTTACGAATTATTTTTCTACGTGCACAGTTCACTTTGCTATACATTTCGCCAGTTGATCACATTGCATGAAAAAATTTTCTAAAAAAGATAAAAATTCTTCCGCGTTCTTCCGTTGAGTTCTTCCGCTCAACTCTGATTCTTATTATAAACAGGAAGACTCGCAGCACATAATCGCGTTGGCGGACAGTTGCAAAGTGGAACTTCCGTTCGTGCCGCTCACTTTCAACGCGTTGATCCGGTTGTGGGGCGACGACGCTGTGCAGAGGACCTACGAGCGGAGGGCCGAGTTCCAGATGATGGACTCGCTTGTTTAGTACGTTTCTCGATTGATTTTCTAAAACAATTCGCGTTCTCAGTTTCATGGCCAATCTGGAACGGATAAATAAGCCGGATTACATTCCGACGGTCGACGATATGCTCCGAGTGAGAACGCCCACGATCGGAGTGGTTCAGACGACCATCTCGATCAAAGGCACCATGTTTAGGTGGGTGCTTCTAAAAATGGGTCTTGCCACGAAAATGTCAATTTTTCAGAATATACGACGTGGGCGGGCAACGATCGGAACGTCGGAAATGGATTCATTTGTTTGACAATGTGAATGCGACAATATTCATTTCGGCCATAAATGAGTTTAACCAAAAACTGAACGAAGATCGGGAACAGGTAATCCATACAGGCCTGTTGTTTTGACTCACTTGCAAGGATCCGATCGGGCCCAAACTTTGCAGGCTTTGTGGACTTGGACTGAAGCATCTTGGATCCAAGTTTCAGACCGATCCAATTAACTAGACCCGAGATATACTACAGTCCAAGTCCAAAAAGGCTGCAAGGTTCGGGCCCGATCGGATCCTTGCAAATGGGTCAAAGGAACAGGCCTCAAAAAGCCTAAGGCGGCCTCTCGCCCTGTCCTGATTCAAAAAAAATAATTACAGAACCGAATGAAAGAGTCGATCAAGTTGTTCGAGCAGATTTGCAACTCGAAATGGTTCATACAGGCCGCAATGATTCTTTTTTTGAACAAACGGGATTTATTCGAGGAAAAATTGAAAACCACCAGTATTACGGTGCTTTTTTCCACTTATCTAGGTGAGCACGCACTTTTCGAGCTTCAGGAATAGGTTTGGGCAAAAAATACCGATTTTATTGATTTTTTCATTGTTTTCCTATTTTCAGGATCAAATGAATACGAGGAAAGCGTGGCGTACATCCAGATGCGCTTCGAACGACTGAACAAACACTCGGAGACGAAGAAGATCTACACGCACATCACGTGCGCCACGGACACAAATCAGATACAATTGGTCATCGATTCTGTTATTGATATGGTTATTGGCAGGAATTTGAGAGGCACCGGCATGGAATAAATTACTTTCTTTTTTCGCGTTTTTTGCATTCTTTTTTAGGGGGTTTCAATTACTCTCCGAGTTTTTCGGCGGCAAATTGTCAATTTTTTTTCAATTTTTTTCAATTTTCCGAAACAAATCATGTTTCAAAAATATTTTTCCGAGTTGAAGCATATTCAGTAACTGGTGGAAAGAACCCTTAAAATTAGTAGTGTCCGAAGGGTTATACGGAACGACGTCAAGGTACATTTCTGCAGTGTCAGATGATTTTTCAGTTTTCTCCCCGAATGACTCCTTTGAAGCTATAAAGTTTGATTTCAGACAGGACAGAAATATTAAAAATGAATGCAGATATTTCAATTTAAAAAGTGGAATTGTTAAACTAATCAGACCTAATCTGGTAGCAGGAAAAAACGAGAAATTTAAAGATTTTTTTTCCAGCATTTTCCATAAATTCGTTTGTTTAAAGGAACATTGCCCATTTTGCAGCGATGGTCTCGCAACGATTACCATCTTTTCGCGGCAAAATTTCAAAGATTCCTTTAAAGTCAATTTTTCTTTTTTGCTGTTTCTTCCTTTTTCTGTAAATGTATCTTAATTTTTTACTCGATTGAAAAGAGGTTGATAGATAATCTTTTCAGAGTCAATTTTTTCGCTTCTAAAAATGGGAGTGGGCGCTTCGATGCAACCAGATCTGTCAAAGGAGACTGCGGAGGCGAGGAAAACGCTGAAAAATATGCACAGGATTCTCATAATGGGAACCGAAAATTGCGGGAAAATGACACTTTTAAAGCGATACAGGCGAGTTTTTGAAGAAATTAGTTTAAATTTGCGCATTTTTCCAGACAAAGATACCTCAAATACAACAGGCTTGAGATATTCGCCCTAAAAAAGGTCATGGCCAGAAATATAATTCAAGGAATGGCCGCAGTTTTGAGGACAATGAAACAATTGAATCTCGTATTTGAAGATGACTCGCAGCATTCTCAGATGTACCCTGAAGAGGAAGAATTGCCAATTTCTCCAGATTTTAACCTCACTGTGTCTGTGCGTGTTTGCAGGCTCTTTTTGTCCCCGTCGCTTCGCTTAATTTGGCGGAAATTTGGCTGAAAACACGATTTCAGTGATAATTTCGCTGATTTTCAATTCGATTACGTCAAAAATGAATGGCTGACGCTTGAATTGAATACAAGTTGTCGGAAACGGGTCGAAAATGAGCGAAATTAGCGCAAAGATTGTGTCCAGGCTTTTGAACCACTTGCAATATTCCAAAAGGGGCCAGACTTTGGTCCAAAAGCCCCTGGAATCGAATCGGCAATTTTGCGACAAGACAATTTTGCAGGAAGCCGCCAATGAAGTCATCCGGGTATCCGAGAATGATCCCGGGATGATTCCGTTCGATAAGACTACGGCTAAGGCATTGAAGAAGCTCTGGGCAAGCCCAATCTTCCAACTGGCGTTAAAAGAGGGGGAGCGCTTCGGCATTTTCACCACATCTCTCGCTCAGTACATCAATTTCTCGCTTCCCACCAGGATATACATACAATTTGTTGCAGTTATATGAGCAAATTCGGGGATATTAATGTGGGTGGTGAGGAGATTGACGATGTGCATCTCCTTCATGTACGCGAGCCGACAAAGAGCCCGAATGGAGTGACCGAATTGAATCTCAGGGTCGGGACTAGACCGTTCCAGTGCGTTTTCGTGCAAAAAATGGCAATCACAAACACGATTATTGTTTTAGCATAACCAACTTGGCCGGACAACGATCGCAACGCAGAAGGTGGTGGGAGTACTTTGATGACATTCATGTGACAATATTTATATCGGCTATCAATCAGTACGACCAAGTGTTGATGGAAGATGAGACGATTGTAATTTACTTTGAAAAAAACAATTTTTGCGTTTGATGATTTCCTTGTCACGGTCTCCAGAGCTGACAATATGGGCGCGGCCTCGGTCAAATCGCGTTTTCATGAATTGAGCAGGTTTTCTCTGATTTTTGTGGTCAACGGCGATGAAAAATGATTGTTTGACATGAAATCACACTAATTCTCACAGAATTAATGACGTTTCGGCGCATTTTTCGCGGATTTTACTTTTTCGCCTTCGCCGCCGATCGCCGCCTAAAAACCGCACTTCTCATTTTGCGCTTTCTAGACCGTTTTCAGACAGAATTGGTTTTTAGAATGATAAATCACGTAAATACAAGCATATTGAGCGCTCGAACCGCGAAAACTACCGAAAAGCAACTGAAATTCACGCAGTTTTAGCCAAAAACCTTCAAACGGATAAATGTGATTTGCGTCTTGACCAAATTTAACGCTCTTGAGCTTAAAAAATTCGTAATAGCCTATACAATCGGTCTATCGAGAGACAAATCAGAAATTATCGATTTTTCGTGGCTAATCTGGCAAAAAACAAATTTTGCTGTTAAAATTTGAATTTCGCGACAATGTATCGCTCTATTGGGTGGGCGCACTTGCGCCCATTGTCAGCTCTGGAGACTGTTCTTGTAGAATCGATTGAAGCAATCGATGAGTTTGTACGGGAGAATTGTCAACTCGCAGTTTCTCAGAAAGACCCCCATGATTCTCTTATTGAACAAATGCGATTCGTTTGAGAAGAAAGTGAAAGAAACCAGTATCAAAACGGCTTTTCCTGATTATACAGGTGACGGTTTTTAAAAAATTGCAAAAATTCATTCTTTTTTTTTGCAGGAGCAGATGAGTTTAAAGAAAGCTTTATGTACATAAAAGATGCGTTCACAAGACTATACAGTCCTGAGTTTCCTAAAGGAGAAAAGAAGATTTACATCCACGAGACGCGCTTGTTGAACACGAGAAGCACATTTGAGGTCATCGAAAAGATTAACTATGTTGCGATTGAGTCGAAATCGAGAAATCTCGTCTGATTCATAAGAAGAATCTATTATTTATTGTTTGTCGATTATTTTTGCTGTTAAAAAATTGAAAAATGTCGAATTTCCGTTGGCGCACATTGTATTGTACCTTTTTTGTAAATATTTGAACTGAAGTAATTTTTTGGTGTTTATTGTATAATTATGTGGATAGAGATCGAAATCAACGAAACCATTTTAGTGCAAGAACGCGAAAAATCGATGTTTTCAGAATTTCTTCTTTAAAGGAGCATGACGCATTGTGCAGTGATGGTCTCGCAACGATTACCATCTTTTTCTGGCTGAATTTCAGAAAACTGCGGATTTTTACTCGAAAATTCTCAATGTTTCAGACAAATGAATGCAAAACGTTGAGAGAAAAGGTGCATAATGTTTTCAGAGTCAATTTTCCGCTTCTAAAAAATGGGACTGAAGTGCGGGTCACTAAGGCGACGGAGGTACGAGGAAAGAAGTGCAAAAGCGAAAAGTGACGAGATAGATCGACAACTGGATTTGGATGAAAAAGCACGAACGGAAGTCATCAAAATTCTAATTCTGGGCACCGCGGAGAGCGGGAAAACGACTTTTTTGAAGCAAATTCAGTGAGTTTTCGCGTTTTTGTCCAATCAAAAATTGCTTTTTTTTTCTGCAGACAGCATAACGGCGGGTTTGAAAGGCATGAGTGGGAAGCACTGAAAACGGTTATCGGCAAAAATATACTCGAAGGAATGGTGGCACTTTTGAGGGCAATGGAAGCATTGAATTTCAATCTTCAAGAGGAACACAGAAGGGTTTGTGTGAACTTCAAGCGATTACTAATTGATGTGGACTGAAAGTTGTCAATCGCTTTTCTTATATAACAGTGGAAAAATGCTTTTTTTTTGCAGCAGGACGCCGACAGAATCATACGACTAAACAACGAGAGTAACTGGGTGTTTCCGTTCGATGACGAGACGTTTCGCGCATTGGAACGGTTGTGGACAGAACGTCAAATTGAATATGTATACAAGCGGAGGCACGAGTTTCACATAACCGACTCTCTTGCCTAGTACGTCTTTTCCTCTCGTCTCGCTCCAATTTATATAACTGCTTTTTGAGTTTTCTGAATGGTCTGGAGCGGTTCAGAGCACAAGGATACTGTCCGAACGAAGAGGATCTGATGCGAGTATATGCGCCCACGAATGCAATTAATGTGCTGCAGATAACAAAATTTCGTACTCCGGTCACGTACGAGAAAGTTGGGTGGTCTCGCCACGAAAATGCGTTTTTTCCAGAATAATCGACATGGGCGGGCGGAGAACGAAACGCAGAAAATGGATTAACCAATTCGATGACGTGAATTTGATACTATTCATAGCGGCTGTCAATGAGTACAACCAGAAATTGAAGGAAGATAATACAATCGTAATATTTTTTTAAATTGAAGGTCACACAAATTTTATACTTTTCAGAACCGAATTCACGAATCGATGAACTTGTTCGAGGAGATTGCGAACCAAAAATTTTTCAAAAAAGTTCCCATCGTTTTATTTCTGAACAAAACGGATTTGTTTGAGCAAAAATTGAAAGAAACTGATATCACTGTCGCTTTTCCCGATTGCCAAGGTGAGTAAAAATCGAGAAAAGTTGGAAAAAAGAAACAAGTTCAGGGGGAAAAAACTATAGAAAATGTATGGATCACATTGAAGCAGCTTTCAAAAGTCGCTCACCACCTGGAAGTGTTTTCAAAGTGTACGAGACGTGCATCACGAATTCCATTCCTACTGCCGAGTTCGTCGAACTTATCTCTGGTGCCATAACGGAAAGGAATGCAAGACGAAACGGCATTATGTAAATAAATTCATTCTTCTGTTAATTTTTGTCATTTTTTACGTTGGCAATGTGAATAACCCTAGAATTGTGTCGGAAAATCGAAAAATGACGATTTTTTTGAAATTCTGAGTGTACAAGAAATGTGAAAATGAAACTATTCTATTACCAAACTGATTTTACAAGTGCAAAAACGCGAGAAATCGATGTTTTCAAAAATTCGTCTGTTTAAAGGAGCATAACGAATTTTCGAGCGACGGTCTCGCAACGATTACCATCTTATTGCGGCAAAACTTCGGAAAACTGTTTTTCTGAAAACTTTTAGTGTTTTAAATGTTTTCTATTCTCCGTAAATTTCCAGCGACATCTCAAAACATTTTTAATGGAAAATTCTCAATTTTTCCGTGCAAATCAGTGCAAAAAGAAAAACGTCGATAATTTTTCAGAGTCAATTTTTCGTCCCTTAAAAATGGGGAATTTATACTGTAAACCTGAAGTAGATCCGATCGAAAAACGAATAGAGGAGGACAGAAAAGCACGGGAAAAAATACGCCGAATCCTGATAATGGGCACCGGAGGCTCTGGAAAAACGACTTTTTTGAGGCAAATCAAGTGAGTTTTCGCGCTTTTCCTGTTGAAAACTGGAGAAAAACTGATTTGTTTGCAGAATTCAGACCGAAGGGTACAAAATTGCTGAGAGGTTGGTCATGAAAAGCGTTATAACCAGCAATATTGTTCGAGGAATGGTTGCACTGTTGAGGGCGATGAAAAAATTGGATCTCGAATTTGAAAACAACGCCAGACAGGTTTGTGTGGAAAGTGGATAGAATCTGAGGAAGAAGAGAAGAGTCTGTAGAATACATTAGCATCAATTATCGGATTTTTTCAAGTTTTCGAAGTAAATAATGCTTTCTCCATGACGTTTAAATTTGATTATTACGCTCACTTTGGTATTTTTGTGCTGAACTGAAGTTGTGTTGAAGAACTAGCTTAACTTTTCTAAAATGAATAAAAATGATTATTTCTTCGATTATTTTTTTTACCTTCTTAATATGTCTTGTTTTTACAGGCGGACGCCGTCATTGTTGAAGAATTGGGTCTCGGTGTGGAGCATGATCAAATTCCGGTCGACACTATAAAAAATCTGTGGGCAGACGCTGCCATTCAGACGGCATTTGCACAGAGGGAACAGTTTCACATAAACGAATCATTTGCCTAGTGCGTCTTTTTCTCTCTTCTCCCTCCGAATTGTTGATTTTTTATCAGCTTTATGGATAGTCTGGATCGGGTATATGAAGCTGAATACATACCGATCGACGAGGATCTGCTTCGAGCACGCGCGCCCACGACTGGAATAGTTGAGGTGAACATGACGATCAGGGGGTTCGACTTCAAGTACGCACACTTGGGTCTCGCCACGAAATGTTCATATCATTTTTTAAGAATTTTCGACGTGGGCGGACAACGATCGGAACGTCGGAAATGGCTTGACAAATTTGATGACATGGATGCGACAATATTCGTAACGGCTGTCAGTGAGTACGATCAGAATTTGGAGGAAGATGAAACAGTTGTAGGGCATTCGTTTCAACCCATCGCCACACATATTGTTTGCTTTCCAGAACCGAATTCATGAATCGATGAACTTGTTCGGCAACATTGTCAACTCGCCATTTTTCAAGCTCACCCCAATGATTATATTCTTTAACAAACGCGATTTGTTTGAGGAGAAAGTGAAAACCACTTGCATTCGGATCGCTTTTTCTGATTATACGGGTGCGAAAAATGGGAATATCGATTGAAAGCGCTAATTTTTTTTTTGCAGGAATAAAAGATGACTATATGAATAGTATGGATTTCATTATGCGCTCGTTTGTAGAACTGTATAAAGGGCCAGATGTGTATGCGAAAAGAAAGGCAATTTACAAGCACGAGACGTGCGTCACGGACCCGATTCTGTCCGCCCGACTCTTCGCATTTGTCACTGATATTGTCGTTCGGTCGAATTTGAGACAAGCCGGCGTCGTATAAATATAAATACATTTGTTTGTCAATTATTGTTGCTCTTCAATTTGCCGAACATTGCTTGCACGTTTTCTCTGTGAAATACTGAATTCCGGTTGTGAAAAGAAGTGTATTTTGTGTATTTTGTAGAATAAAGTGGATAGAACCGGGAATTTTTGAGTTTTACTTTTACTTGGGACACTTCCACTGAAAGCAAAAATGGCACAAATCGGGTGATGGAAATAATTTGTAACATCAAAGTGCGAAAATACAGAATTAATTGCACAGAAATTCGTCTGTTTAAAGGAACATAACGCATTTTTCAGCGATGGTCTCGCAACGATTACCGTCTTTTTTCGGCAAGATTTCGAACATTCGCGAAAATCAGACGTTTTCCTTTTTTTCCTGGAAAGACCGTAAATTTTTCGCTTCCAAACATGGGAATTGGGCCCTTGTCACAGAATGCCGGAAAAAAGCCAACTGGTAGAGTCAAGCTTGACTGGTACGCCTTGGAACAGAAGGAGAGGAGAGACCAGCGAAAAGTTCTATTATTGGGCACCGGAGATTGTGGTAAAACGACTTTTTGGAAGCAAATCAAGTAAGTTTTTGCATTTTTTCCCGATAAAAATTGCCGTTTTTTGCAGAATTCGCGAGGGCGGGTTCGGCAATCCAGCGAAAACGTGGCTGAAAAGCGTTATAACCAGCAATATTGTTCACGGAATGGTCGCACTTTTGGAGGCGATGAGAGAATTGAATCTCGAATTTGAAAACGCCGCCAGACAGGTTTGTGTTGAAAAAAACTTGTAAAACTCTTTTCAGGAAAACGTTTGCTAGCCCACAACACGGCGGCGAACGCGTTTTCATCAGCGAAAATGATCGAGAAATGACTGAAATTATCGCATTTTTTGCAGAGTGATGCCGCAACTGTCAGAGAAAAGGCCGAATTGCCCAGTCTGAGCCTGGATATTCTTCCGTTCGATGAATTGATCCGCCTGTGGGGAGACACTCGCGTAAAAGAAGCATTCGAACACAGGGATCGGTTTCACATTAGCAATTCTCTCGCTCAGTACGTCTTTTTCTCTCTCGTTTTCCTCCAAATGTTATATATTTTTGAGCTTTCTGAATAGTCTGGAGCGGATTAGAGCAATAGATTACTCTATGAGCGACGACGATATCCTTCAAGCACACGAGCCCACCGAAAGAAGGTATACGGCGCGGATGGTGCTCGGAAGTATACAGATCTCGTACGCAGTTTTTGGGTTTCGCCACGAAAATGATTGGTTTTTTTGAAGAATATACGACGTAGGCGGACGCCAAGAACGTCGGCAATGGACGGATCTGTTTTATGATTTAGATGTGGCAATATTCATAACGGCTGTCAGCGAGTTCGACCAGAAGTTGGAGGAAGATGAAACAGTTGTAAGGCACTTTTTCAGTTCAGGATCACATGAAAAGCACACTTTTCAGAACCGAATTGATGAATCGATGAATTTGTTCAAGCATGTGAACACGTGCTTTTTAAAAATCATTCCCATGATTCTATTATTCAACAAACTGGATTTGTTTAGGGCGAAATTGACAGGCAACGCGTTTAAGGAGGCTTTTCCTCATTATGATGGTAATAAAAACAAAATGATATCGGTTGAAAACGCTCATTTTTTTGCAGGACCAGAGGGTGACTATAGAAGAAGTTTGAATCATATTGCGGAATCGTTCGATTTATTGCATCCGATTGAACGTAGACAGCAACTTTACAAGCACGAGACGCAACTCACGGACAAGAATGAGACTCTGTCGACCATCAATGAGGTCGCTTATATAGTGGTTAGAGCGAATTGGCATGCAGACCCGCTTGTATGAAAGATTACACTTATTCTACTTTCATTGATAACGATTGCTTTTTCTTAATGACGTGCATTGTTTATACGTTTTTTTGTGAAAACTTGTATTTCCATTGTAAAAAGAAGTGTATTTTGTAGAATAAAGTGGATGGAACTGAGAATTTTAGAGTAAGTATGTTTTATTTTCTCAGTGATACGAAAGCAGAAATGTTCATTTTTGGCAGAATACGATTTGTATCGACTTTTTTGGTTTTTTAATGGAATTCTCCAGTTTTCGAGCGAGCTGTTTAAAGGAGCATAACGCATTTTACAGCGATGGTCTCGAAGCGATTACCGTCTTTTTGCGGCTAATATTAAAAAAACCGGGGGGAAAAGCAGATGTTTTTCGGGTTTTTGCGAACTGTATTAGCATTTTTTTTTCTGAAAAATGTTTAGTGCTTCAGAGTAAATTTTCTGCGCTCCTAAAAATGGGAAACAGATGTTTCTCGTCGCTCCAGAGGGCACCTAGAGTTGGACCAGCGGTCGGCGAGCGGAAAATTCTATTATTGGGCACCGCAGAGTCTGGAAAATCGACTTTTTTGAAGCAGTTTCTGTGAGTTTCCGCGAAAAAAAAAATCGAAAATTGTGAACTGTTTACAGAATTTATAACGGCAGGAGCTATGCGGCAGAGGCGAGTGAGCTGACAAGCGTTTTATCCAGCAATTTACTTCAAGGAATGGTCAGGCTTTTGAATGCGATGAGAGTGATGAATCTCGCATTTCAAGACGCCGCGAGAGTGGTTTGTTTTTTGCAATAAAACATGTAGTTTTCCGTTTCTTCTCTGCAGAGTGATGCCGCAACTGTCAGAGAAAAGGCCGAATTGCCCACTCTGAGCCTGGAGATTCTTCCGTTCGATGAATTGATCCGTCTGGGGGCAGACATTCGCGTACAAGAAGCATTCAGGCACAGGGATCGGTTTCACATAAGCGATTCTTTCGCTCAGTACGTTTTTCTCTCTTGTTTTCCTCCAAATTCAGCTATTTTTTTAGTTTTATGGGTAGTCTGGAGCGGATTAGAGCACCAGGTTACACTCTGAGCAACGAGGATCTCATTCAGTTACGTGCGCCCACAATTGGAGTGAATTTGGTGGAACTGGGCGTCGGGGATCTTACATTCAAGTCAGTATGTTATGGAGGCATTTTTGTGCAATCGCGCTCTACCGCAATCCAACTGAATTCACGTGGTTTGCGGTAGAGTGCGATTGGAGTGTCAAATGCATCCCTAATAGTTGGGTCTCGCCACGAAATGTTCATATCATTTTCTAGCATTTACGACGTGGGCGGGCAACGATCGGAACGTCGGAAGTGGGTTTCCGTATTTGGTGGCATGAATGTGACAATATTCATAGCAGCCGTCAGTGAGTTCGACCAGAGATTGGTGGAAGATGAAACAGCTGTAAGGCATTTCTTTTTTGCTAAACTCAATTTATCTCTATTGCCCCTCGGTGTTTGCAGACTCGCGCCGAAATTTCTGAAATTAGGTTTGAGTACGCAGACACCGAGGGGGCAAAAGCGGTAAATTGAGTATAAAATGTAATTTGACACTGCAGTATCAAGCCCTCAGTTTTTTGACGATTTGGGTCATTTCCAGTGACCGGTGGAAAAGAGCCTTAAAATCAAAAGTGTGGCAAACAGGCAAACATTTTTGACCTTACAAATTTGGAGAAAACATGATTTGTTTCGGTAAATTGAAAAAATCGAGGAAATACTGTAAATTTCAATGCTTTTGGGGTTGATTCTGCAGTGTCAAAGTATTTTTTGAAATTTTCTCCCCTGTAAGCCTCCTCTAAGTGTAGAGAATACATTCAGAATCGACTAGCAGATTCGATCAGTGCGTACAGATCGATGGTCAACTCGAGATGGTTCAAAACAGTGCCCATGATTCTGCTTCTGAACAAGTGCGATTTGTTAGATGAGAAATTATTGCAAAACAGACGTTTCAATGAGGAGTTTCCTGAATATACAGGTAAGAAAAAGTGCATACAATTTCCATTAAAAACGCATTTTTTTGCAGGAGAAAATAACTTTACCGAATGTATTGCCTACATTAAGAGGCTTTTCGCAGATACGTATACACCAAGTCCGAATCAGGAAAGGAAGACATTCTATGTGCACGAGACGGTGTTCACGAACAGAAGAGAGACTGCAGAACTCATCAAGATTGTCACTAATATTGTGGTTGCCGCGAATACGAGAGGAGCCACCGTTTGATGAATATAAATGCATTTATTCGTGTTTATTTGTGTCGATTTTGCGTTGTTTTTGTGAAAATTTGAGTTCCCATTGTAAAAAGAAGTGTATTTTAGGCTGTTTGTAGAATATAAAGTGGATGGAACCGGAAATTTTTGTTATAGACGGTTTTCATAGATTTTGTTCCAGTTTCCAATGTGTCATTGAAATACGGAAAATTTAAAGGCGCATAACGCATTTCATTTTTTGACCAGGCGGAAACGACAATTATTAAGCAATTAAAGTAGGTTTTATCTGGTCTTCGGTGCTTGCAAACACGCTCCGCCGTACGAACCGAAATTCATATTTTAAACGCGAGTTTTGTGTTTTTCGCAGAATTTTCCCCATTTTTTGCTCCAATGCACGGTCTCCCACGGCGCGAATGATTTCAATGGGGCGCACTTGCAACAGGCGGGCTGTGTCGATTTACGCGGCGGCCGATTAATTAATTTTCAACGGGAGTTCGCGTTCTTTCCATGTTTTCTGTACAATACACCTATTTTTTTGTACGCGTGGAACTTGGATTCGAATAATTAGAGCACTAGCTACGTTTTGGTAACAGAAATCTCATATATCGTTGAGAATTAGCCGAGTTATTTCGATTTGAGGATTTTGGCCTGGATTTTGATGTTTTTCGAATAGTTTTCGAAAACTGCTCAAGAAAACTAACCGCCGGAACCTGAATTTTGTGAAGAAAGATTCAGCGAACATTTTTATCGTTCGTTGGGCTCATGAAATGCAAAATGAGCTGAAATATAAAGGTTTGAAGCTTTGACGAAATGCGAAAAAGACGCTAAAAACATGAAAAACTCTAAATTCTGTAAAGAATGGTTTCCAATTAATAAAATATTGTTTTCTAGACGTTTTTCAAGCCGGAAAATGCACTTTCCTGTGATCTTTTTGTGAAAATTTGAATTGTTCGCCATTATTTGTTTGTAAAACTGAATATTTTGTGTTAAATTTATATTTGGAATTGGACATTTGAGGAAGATTGTTTTATCAATCAGCGACACGAAGAAGACACAAAAATGAGGCAAAATGAGTTGCATTGTTTATTCAGAATTGTGAAAGTTGATTTGTAACGGAACTTGTAAAACATGCAGAAAAATATAAATACACAAAGAGACGCGCCTCGTAAATCGACACAACGTTTGCTATTTTTTGACCAGGCGGAAATTCAAAAAACCCCCGAATATCAGTGTTTCGTTTTACATTTCGTTTCTCTCCATTGCATTATTCGCAAAAATGCGGCCGAAATAGTATAATACAAATTCCGGCTCCAAAAAATCGATTATTCGTTCCTAACTAATTGAATATTTTGTGTTATTTGTAATTCGAACAAAGTGGCGCGCACAAAAATGGTACAAAATGACATGAAATGAGTGAGAATGATACAGGAACATTTTGAAAATTATTAAATTGATTATAAAGACTTTTGCTGTTCAAAAATCGGCACTCAGATCGAAGGCGTTCTCGTTTTCATCCGTTTCCAGCACCGATTTTTCGCTGATTTTCAGCCCGTTTTCCTCGGATTTTTCGCATTTTTCCAGTGGCTCGTCGCTGAATGAGCCGGTTTGCTCCGAATACCAGTACCAGTCGCGATCCGTGAATTTTTGGGCCTGAAAAAAAAATGGAAATTTGATTTAGACGGAAAAAAGTTAAAAATTACCGATTTCCGTCTGTTTTCCGCTTGCTCCAGGGCGACTTGTTGGCGAAGGGATTTGGCCTGAAAATGTTCCATAGTTTTCAAAAAACCATCACCTATTCTCAATAGAGCGCACTTACCATTTCCCTATATTTTCCCTTATCCGCCTGCTTCTCGATATATTGATCCATTTCCGTGAGCAATCGTTGATAACTGGCCGGTATCGGCTCTTTTTTCGGCTCCGGCGCATAAATGTTCACGTCGAAAATCGGAATTCTGACGGCGGAACAATCGACACTTTTGGGTAGCGTAATCCGGCGAAAAGCCACAATTTTCGGCTCTTCTTCCGGTATACACTGTAGAGTTGGCGAGAATTCACGAATTTTACAAGATTTGTACATTTTAGCGCCTAAAAGTTGCAATTTTTCGAGGGGGCAATGGAAGAATCGAAGAAAATGAGCAAAAAGGTTAATGTGCGGGGATGAGGTCTGAATGACCTCGTTCATCGGCTACCTGCACAAAAATCAATATTGTAGAGCAAATGTGGAGATGGACAGGGGGAAGGGGGGCAATAAAATGGCTATGTGGACAGGAAAATAGAAAAAAAAAGTTTAAAATTATTATATGGACACTAAAAATTCGTTTAAATTCTGGGTATTGGCGACGGGTGCTCGTGTCCGGCGGCGAACATTCGATTACGGTACTCGCGACGCGAAAATTCCATCTGAAAAAATTGAGTTAATTTTTTAGGCCAGATAGACGTTGAGAACTCGAAAAAATTACATTGGCAATTGGCGTGCTGGTCACAATTTTCGAGTTGGATTGATCGAGAAATCCGACGAGTGGATGTTCATGGCTTCCTCGTCGGGAAATGTTGGGCGGCGGCCGGAATCGGGCCGTTTTGGGCCCCGCCGGTTCGGTCCGCGAACGGCACGACGCCGGATTTTGACGATGCGACGCTTCTTCGCGCAGTTTTATTAGTCTGGAAATTATTGTTATAGGCAAGACTTTTGAAACCTGGTCCGGGCTTTTGACCCACTGCAATGATCCGATCGGACCCAAGCTTTGCAAACTTTTTGGACTAGGATTGAAGTGTGATGGGACCAAGTTTTAGCCCGATCGGATTGTTTATTGTCGAGATATAGTGCTTGAGCCCGGGCTCTTGGCCAATTTCGGCCTCAAACCAGTATATCTCGGGACCAGATAATCCGATCGGGCTGAAACTTGGACCTAATACACTTCGATTTAAGTCCAAGAAGCCTGCAAAGTTTGCGCGCGATCGGAATATTGCAAGTGATGTAAAAGTCCAGGACAAGGGCCGGCACTTACTTTTCCGTCAAATGTCTCTTCCGTTCCCTGGCCTTTTTGAGACGTTCCGTGTCTTCCGCGAACGCAATTTTTCGCTTTCTAAAGCAACAATTCAGAAAATTAATAAAACAATGGTTCCAACTCAATGTCCTGAATGGCTGCCTGCTGTTTGAGGCGCATCTCATTGAACGCATCGGTTTCTCGCTTTATCTGCAAAAAGAAGCATTCAAAAGAATCAGAATAAATGCAGAATAAATTTCACCTCGACACTTTTGAATTTCATAAAAATCTCTCGTTGTTTCGCTTGAAAAGTGATCATTTGCTTCAGTTCGTTCATGAGCTCGGCGGCCACTTGACGGGCGTCTTTGAATAATTCCTGGAAACAATTATTTTTAGGCTTAGGCCAAAAAACAAGCTTACCATTAATTCGGGACGCATATTCTTGTTGATTTCGTCGCCTTTCAGCGGCTTTTTACACAAGTAGCACTGGGCGTCTTTGGCTGAAAATTTTGAAAAACTTGGTTAAAAAATTTGAAAAAATTCACAAGCGTACCTCTTGCTGTACAATTGCGACAAAACACGTGTCCGCACACGGTCAACATCATCTTCACCTGATTTGGCCGCGCGCCGCAATTGTTGCAGTGGATCCAGTCCATGAGTGCTAAAAATTGGAAAATGTGATTTTTTGTTACAAAATGGTATTATTACTCTAATTTTCAATATTTTGTCACCGAAAATCTACACAAAACGATAGCTTTTCGCTGAAACATTCGTCTGAAAACGATGATTCTAGAGTTAGGGTTACTGTAGAAATTTAAAGGCGCAGCTCAATTTTGTTCATAGGGTCTCGCCACGAAAAGCAACGTGGAACATTCAAAGAGTCTTTTTCGGCGCGAATTCCGACGTGTTGATTTCGCAAAAACGGACGTAGGCTAAGTCGGAGTTGCTTTTTTGCAATAAGTATTGTATTTTACTGAACAATTCAATTTTTCACCAAAAAATGTTGAAATAATGATTCTTTACATAAAAAAAACGGAAATTCGTAGGCCAAAATTCGTTTCCTAAAATTTCTGAATTTTTTCGACTATTTGGCGAGTTTTCTAACAGCTTAAAATGTTAAATGTTCTCCTTTTTCGTTCCTAAAATTACAACATTTTCAGAAGTGCGAGCCATGTCAGGCGACCAACTTTTCGAAGATTATGATCCGGAAATGGAGGACATTTTCGGAAGTTCACATAAAGTTGGTTTTCATCGGAAAATTCCAAAAATTCTCTCAAATTTGCAGATGACACCAAAACGAATCACTATTACCGATGCGCAGAAAACTGATCCTCTGCGAAAACCGAAAGTCTGTCTTCAGGCTCTTTTGGTGGCCGAAAAGCAGCCAATCACTGCCAAACAAATCGAGCAGCGCATGCTGTGAGTTAACAGAATTGAATGAAACATTTGAAAATTGCCTTGCACCCCAAAATGTCAACAAAAATTTGTTCAGCGAAGACGACGGCTACGTGATGGACTGCAAACAGTTCGGTTTCATGACGCTGGACGATCTGCTCTGCGCCTGCTCGGATACCGTAATCCACCACCGCCGCAAAGACGGCGAACACGTTTATATGGCGAAAGTGAACGAGGCGAACCAGGACATTATGGAGCTGGTGCAGCTGCAAACGGACCGCCAGGAGGCCAAACGGGCGCCCCGTTCCTTCCTGAGCACGAAGAGAGAGGGCGGCGGGCGCGGCGGCGGTCACGGATCCTCGTTCCGACCCTACCACGGTCCCAGGGCCAGTTCGGCCGACAAACCGAGGGCCAACACTCAGCAGTCAGTGTAAGCAGAAAAAAAATTGAAAAAAAAAAAGTTTTTCTGCCCAGATTCCAAGCGCGCAGCACGTTGGGACCGTCGAAGAGCAGTGCGCGCGTGCGCAATCTCGCCGACGTACTCCGTTCGTACCGCGCGGAGATCGGACGTCCGCATCCGAAAGAGCCGAACCGAAAGATTGTGAGTCTTCTGCAGCTCCAGGAGCAATTCAAGAAGGTGTACGGACTGCCGGCGTGGGGCAAATATATGAGTGAAAAGTGCGTTGTAAAAAAAATGCGTTTTTTTTAATCGAAAAATGTATTGTAGAGAACTGTACGACGCGCTGAACGCGCCCGAATTTGAGGGAATTTTGAAATTCTGGCGACTCACATCCGACGGAGACGTTTACGTGGAAGAGGTGGAGACGTTGACGCAGAATCAGGAGGAACCGAAAAAGCAGAAGGAGCAGGAGGAGAAGTCGCCGGAAGTTTCGATTCATATGCCCTGTTTTAACAGTAAGGCCTTGAGTCTTTGCCTGCACTTTCAGTGTTTCATTTGTAAATTTTCAGTCTCGTCATCAACTCCCCGCCGCGCCCGTTCCGTCCATTCGGTTCTGGTCACTTCTCGTCAATCTCTGGACGACGAGTCAATGTTCGTTTCGAGACCCAATCCCTCCCCCCCACCCCAAAAATTACCTTTTTTTCTGTCAATTTTTTTACAAAAAAAGAACCACGTTTTTTTTCTTCAATTTTAGAGAGATCCTAAATCTATCTGTCACCGTCGATATTGAGCGGTTTTGCAATATTTTTAATTTAAAAAAAACCGATTTTCTCTATTTTTTCTAACAATTTTTGCACTTTTTCAGAGACGCTTTCAGTAGTGTCGGCGACAGGACTCCAGACGCAACTGTGAGTCAAGAAAATACGTGTTTTTTGAGAGATTGAGAAAAATTGATTTCTAGATGGTGTTGGAAGAGGATCAAGGCGACGGATTCTTCGAGTCGGGACCAGGATTCGGCGGGAGAAAAGGTTTTTCCGACAAAAACCGGAGCGGTCCGCAAACGGCGGAACAGCTCGCCGAGCTGACCTCGATGTTCGGAAATTCTCAGTCGTCGGCTCCAACGGCTTCTGTTGCTCCGAAGACGACGACGACGACGACGACGACGAAAATGGTGTCATCGGAAGAAATGAGAACGTACTCGCCGCTCAGCTATAACGATTCGACGTTCGGATTCAACACTGAGGACAGTCTCGACGGTAGGGGCTTATTTCTCACTCACAATTCTAATAGCGTTTCCCACAAAGTTCATCGAATTTTATAGAAAAAACATATACTTTGCAGAACCGGAACCGCCACGTGCGCCCGTCGCCGCGGCTCCGGCTCCAGCAGCTCCACTCGCCGCCCGTCCGGAGGGGACGGTTCCTTCGCGTGCACTCGACGCGGCCGCCTTCCCGACTCGCTCGATCATCTCTCGCAACCCGACGCGCGTGCTCGCCAACTTCATCAAGGACCGTGGAAGCGTGGCATTCTCCGCCCTGCCGACCGACGACCGCACCATCGTGAACTTCAACTCGCGCGTGTTCCACGTGTACGCGACGCAGCCGGGCGAGATGTACGTCCGGCTGGCGGATCCGACGTGCGACGTCAACGCGGTGACGTTCAGCGACAAGGAACTGCGCGATCCGCTCGAGCCGGACCTCCGTTGGATGTCCGAGTCGGCGCTCGCGTTCAAAAACGGCCGACATCTGGTGAAGCCGGTGATGTTCGTGGCACCACGTGGATTTCTCGTGCTCGTCGCCGACGACTGGCCCTCCTCTTCCGAAGAGGGCGACTATGTCGAGACGAAGATCGAACGGCTCGAAAATGTGCTGCGCAGCCACATGCAACAGGCGCCCGTCAGGGATTTGGAGCGGAAACAGATGCGTCCGGGCATGGCGGCCGCCTACATTTACCGCGAGCACACGGAAGTGCGCTACTACCGAGTCCTGGTGCTCGGAAAGGCGCACCGGGAGGGCGACGTGATGGTGCTTCTCGTCGACCACAACGATCAGTATTGTGTGGACGTGCAGATGAACCAACTGTTCGCCCTCCCCGACAAGGTGGGATTCAAGCACTTTGCGCCGAACGTCGTCTTCGCCACGCTTTACGGAGTGTCCGGAATGGCGGAGGAGGAGCAGCAGTTGATGTATAAGAATGCGGACGATGAGGACCGAAAGCAGTTTATCACCGGGTGGTTGTGCGGAGAGAAGGGGGTACGGGCCTTGAATTGAAAATGCGCAAAACTTGCAAGTTCTTCACAAAAAGCGCTATATTCTCGTGAATTTCCGTTGGATTTCGAACGATTTGCACTTTTTTAGTGTTGCAAAAAGTTCTCAAAACGCATGTTAATACTTTTCTGGAATAAGTCGAAAGATTTTTTGATCACAAATTTTCGGGAAAATTCGGAAAACACTATAAAAATTGCAGAAAATCCTCAACATTGACATGACGTTCCGCGACGAGCAGGGCAACGTGGCGTGGCTCTCGTCGATTGCGAAACGGCGCGGAGCGATGATGTGCTTGGACGCGCCGCGGTCGTCGCACAATCAACAACCGGCCAAGAACTTTTTGGATTCGCCGGAAGATGCCATTGATTTTCTGGACTACACGACGACGAAGAAGGAAACGGAAGTGAAAGGGGGAAAAGAAGGAAGGAACGGAGAGAAACAAGAACAGCAGAAGCAGCAGCCGTTGAGGGAGATCGAGACGGAGGGTGAGGAGGAGTTTTGCAAACACTTTTTGACCTAATTGAAATATTCCAATAAAATCCAAACTTTGCAGGCTTCTTGCAATTGGATTGAGGTATTTTGTGTTCAAATTGCAGACCGATCCGATCCGATTATCTGGTTTTCGCGAAATTTCGAGAATTGTAGCCTTTTCTCTAGAGCAGTTATCTAGATCGGTCTGAAACTCGGACACGGCCTACTTCTATCGAAATTCAAGAAGCCTGCAAAGTTTGGGTTCGATCGGATCCATACAGCTGAGCCAAAAGTCCAGGCCGAGGCCTGTTTTTCTACCATAGAAATCTGATTTGTGTTCCTAGTAAAACCCTATTTTGTTTGCAGAATACGAGTTCGACTCGGACCTCGAGTCGACGTCGCCGCTATCTGCTCCGACTCCTCCGGCCACGGCGATCGTCTCCTCCGTCTCGGCGGCGCCTCTTCCGGCCAGTCTGTCGCCGTTCGATCCGCAGACTCTGGACGTGTACGCACTTTTCGACCGCGGAGTGCGCGAGAAGGACTGGGGACTGCTGCACGTGCTCTCGACGTTCGCGCGCACAGTCGTTCTGTCGGCGCACGACGAGAAGGGCGAGTGGAAGCAGCTGCACAAGTACATGGTCGACGTGGGAAGTCAGAATGGAATGCGTCTGCTCTAGAAGACCAGTATATCTATTTTTCGTCGCTTTTATTTGTTTGTCTCTCTTTTTATATATTTACTCTTATGATGATTTTCCTCCCCCTAGGTTATCATTTATATATATATGTGAACGACTGTAGACCATTCCCGCTTGAATATTTGTTATTGTTGTTTTTTAATCCAGCACACCCCCATCGAAAATGATCCGGAAATGAAGAAGGTAGTGGTGGAGTTCTTTTGTTTGTTGTTGAGAAATTATCACATTTTTTCCGTTTTTTGCTTTGATTATTATGATGCTATTCAAAGCAAGCCAGATTTGAGCAGCACATTTTTGAAATAATTTTTTTGAAACTGCAAAAAATTTGGACCCACGGTATGTGTTGAAAAGTGTAGAAAAAAATGCGAAATGTCGAATGTTTGTTTTTCCGGTGAATAGAAGGAAAAACGTTTTCTTTTTCAGTTCTCATGTTGCCTTCCCCAAAACATTGAGCCCATACTTGTGAGTTTACGGCCCCGATCCTAGCGGGCACTTTTCGTAAAAAGTTACCCCACATTCTGCACGATTTCTGTGAAATTAATGATTGCGTACATTTTGAGTCTAAACGAGCAAATTTCATTGAAAAAAATTGAAAAGTTGAATCGATTTTTGAGCGTTGTGCTGAAAATGCTCGCAGTTCAGTCATTTCTCGATAATTTTTGCTGTTTGAACGCTCGAAACACTTGATTTTACGTGCTTTATCGTTTCCGACACTGATCTTGACGAAAAACTGTGCGTTTTCACGAAAATGTCATTGATTTCTGCCTCAAATGTCTTCCTTTATCGATATTTATTATAGGGGCACCGAACAGAAATGGCGCTCTGTTGAGAAACTCTTTTTGCGGTGCGGGGCCGAGTTTGAAAAATTCGGCCACATTTTCAGGAGTGGAAAATTAGTTCGCAGCCTGGAAATTTGGCCAGATTGCGAACAGCGCGCCTTTTCTGTCCGGTGCCCCTATAATAATGACAATCCGATTAGGAGGGCCCGCTTAGGCCACCCACCCATCGAGCGATCAATAATATTAAAGGGACAGGTGGTCCCGAACGGGAACGGGTCTCGCACGGAAAAGAGGAACCCCCGTGAGAGGACACGTGTTCGTTCAAACACGCACTTTGGTAGACGACTAATTAGACACCGTTGTTTTCGATTTTTAAACGAATTCTATAGAAAAATGAGCGTTTTTGAGACGCAAATCCCGCAAAAGTATCGTTTATTTTCTCCCCGTCCTTCTTCTTGTTCTCGTGCTCATTTAAGAGTCCCCGAAAAAGAGTCCCCGGGTTTCACAAAACTCAAAATTTCTATAAAATTTTTGTTGGAATGTGTTCCCCGTACTCTATATGAGTACGCTCCCAATTTTTTTTTCCAAAATTTTCGGTACATCCCGAGTTACACGCTGGCAGGCGATTCTTGTTGCTGTTTGGTGGATGACATCAAAGAGTCAACATTTTAAGTGAACACAAATGATGTTCTAAAAAAGCAAAACAACTTTTGAGGTCAAAAGTTTCGAACCCGACACCTCAAAATAGACGAGCGAGCACTCTGCCACTGCGCCAACCGGGCAGAGGCGCGACTGCCGCCAATCGCGTTGAAAAGCTCGGTGTGCGCGGCCCCTTCCAGGAGTGAAGTTAGTGCGTTTGTGCGCTGAAATCCGAAACATATCTGACTGTAACTTTTTTCGGCGACCTGGAAAATTGTCGTGCTAAACGGAATTTTGTCGAGAATTACACGCAGAATCCGATTCCGTAAAAACTTGCCGCGTGTACGGTACCTGCGTCCCTCAAATCCTCGAAAAACTAGAATTTCGGCTGAACAGGCTTTACTCAATCGAACACAAAAATGCTCCTAGCGGGTCAAGAGCTCTGAAAATTTATATTTGGCATCTCAGAGAGTGTATCTATAGATTCCGAAAACAAAAAAAAGGGATCATGGCTGAAAATTTTGCGCAAACTTTTCTGGCAGTTTGAGGATCTGTAAAAAATTTCATCGACGCGGGAGTCAAAATCTGACCTCAAAAACGGATTCCCCATCCCTTTAACTGTCGGAATCACTTGAAAATAGGCGCGTGTAGCCATAAACTTGGCCACACAGGCTCTCAGACTGACTTCCATTCTCGTTTTCGCCGTTTTTTCAAGAGAACGGTACGTTTTTGAGGGAAATGGAGTTGTTCAGTGGATTCAGCATGGTCGATTACATCAAGTAAAACTTTTTGGGTATGGTACTTCATTTGGGGACCTCGGTACAGGCCACGCCCCCTTTGTTGCGCCCCCTAGAATCTAGGGCCTAGATATGAATAGTGGGTGAAGGAGGAAGAGGGCCCTTTTAGGCCACCCACCCATCGAGCGATCAATAATATTAAAGGGACAGGTGGTCCCGAACGGGAACGGGTCTCGCACGGAAAAGAGGGGCCACCGTGAGAGGACACGTGTTCGTTCAAACACGCACTTTCGTAGACGACTAATTAGACACCGTTGTTTCGATTTTTAAGGGAATTCTATGGAGAAATGAGAGTTTTTGAGACGCAAAACCCGCAAAAGTACCGTTTATTTTCTCGTGCTCATTTAAGAGTCGCCGAATACGTCTTCTTCCTCTCTTTCTCTCTCCTCTTCTTATTTTTCTCTTTTTCTCTCTAATTCTCTACCGCTTTCGGGGGGCGAGTGTTTCCGTCTATTTAGTAGTATATTTCTAGTATATATGTATATATATATAGCAGTCGTATAATTATATTTAGGCCATTTTTACGCATGCTTGACATAAAGTTTTGCTGTTTCACTTTTTGTTGAATATATCGATAAATACTATAAATTCAATTCACACGGTTTTCCAGAAAAACAATAATGTACGAGGATTTCGATGAGTTGGATCAGTTGAGAATCGAAGAGTTTGTGGCCACCGTACAGCGTGAGTTTTACCCGGAAAAAACAGAAACGAAGACAAACATACAAATTGCAGAGTACGAGAACCACAAAAGGCGATTCACCGCGTCGGCGGCGACGGAGGCGCACTGCGAAAGCTGCGCGTTCGTGCTGAAAAAGCTGGCGGCTCTCCAAGCGAAAATGGCGGAATACGCGAGAATGCGCGCGACGGACGACGATCGCATCGACTGGAACACGCTCATTCTAGAGGTGCTGGCCGCGGAAGAGCCGCAGGAGAACGAGGGAGACTTTGTGGTCGCACGAAGGAAAAATGCGAACAACAATAGTATTGCTGAAGTGGCGGCGAAGGAGGACTTGTACACTCTTCCGAGCCCGCCGAAACGGAAGAGAATCGAGGAGGAACGAGAAGGTACTCATTTACGTTTACTTTTTACTCTTTGTAGTCTGGTCTCAAGCGCGCTCGCGACATTTTGGAGCGAATTTCGTGTTTATCGCAAAAGCAGCTACGAAATTGTGCTTGAGACGATTTTTTGAAGCGCAACAGCGTGAAATGTTATCCGTTTGAGGTTTCTCGGCTAAAAAATGCCTATATTTACGTGATTGATCCAACGTGACATACAACATATTTTTAAAATAAACTTCGAAGTGGGACATTCACTTTCCCAAAGTCCCGAATTACGAAAAAAATTCCCCGATTTTCAAGATTTTTTTTTCAAAAAAGTTAATGGTACCGGCGAGAAGTACACGGCGAAATGGAAGAGCTGGCCTAGATTTTTCTAGTCCCCGGATGGAATTCCCCTTTCTTCCGATTTTTTTTTCCGTTTTTGTGCAATTTTCTTTAATTCTCAATCGTTTTTTCACTGAAAACGCTTATTTGCAATATTAAAAAAATTTATGATTTTTTTTCTGTGCCGTGACGCCAAACAAATAGATAATTTGAAACTTTCAAAAAAATCAGGAAAAAAAGTTTCAGATTATCGATTTGTTTGGCGTCACGGCACAGAAAAAAATTTTCAAAAATATTGCACGGAACCCCAGCATTCCAATGCGCAAGCAAGTTGTCAATGGGGCGCGCTTGCATCCACCGTCGGCTCGGAGTTTCTTTTTTCAATTGAAAACCAGAATTTTTTCGTTTTTCTCTTAATAAACACTCAAATTTTGTTCTTTACGAACCGTGGGGCGATTGTCTGAGTTAAAAGCATCGATTTAAGCGCGAAACGGAGCAGATTCGTTCAGAATTGACCAAATTGAGGGATTTTGTCGAAAACTACTGAAAAAACGGAGTTTTAACGATCATTTGCCGAATCGAGTTCGGACACTGGCATTCGAACCGTCCAGTCAACAAAGAGTTTATTGCGCATCTTTTAAGCGCTCAACCGTCGAAAAATATACAGAATTGAGATAATTGAGGCAAATTTTCGATTCCAAAAGGAAAAATTCTGTAATTTTCACATAAAACGTTTCGAAATTGATGACGAAGCAGTTAAAATTTTATTTTTTATTCATTTCTAATCATTATCATAAGTTTTGACACTGATTGGTTCTGAAAAGATGGGAATAATGCAAAAAAAGGGAAAATTGAAATGAGAAATTCTACAACGACGCTCCGAAATTACGCGTTACGCGCCTTGTTTAGCGCACCTGAATTGCGCCAAGGGAATTTTTTATTGGAAGGCTGGGGTTCCGTGTATTGCAAATAAGTGTGTTCAGTGAAAAAACGATTGAAAATTTCGCCGTGCACTTCTCGCCGGTACCATTAATTTTTTTGAAAAAAATCCTAAAAATCGGGGAATTTTTTTTCGTAATTCGGGACTTTGGGAAAGTGAATGCCCCGACTTCGAAGTTTATTTAAAAAAATGTTGTATGTCACGTTGGACACCCCACCTTTAAAATCAATTTTGTGTGAAAACGGTCAATAATGCGCAAAATGCGAAAAGTGCGAAATGCGCGAAAAATGCACCAAAACGTCAGAAATTTCGGGAATCGTTTTCATTGCTTTTGACCAAAGTGTTGAAATCGAAATGAAAAGTGATTGTGGCGGACGCCACGGAGACAATTTTTTCTCGCTATTCGAAACAAAGTGTTAGTTGAAACGGTAAACATTTTTTTCCAGAAACCCTCTCCGAAACCTCGTCAAAAGGCCGAAAACGCGCGAATCCTCAGCGCAAAATTGTGAATGCGGAGGGAACGAGCCGTGACCTGGAATCGGTAATGCACGATTTTATGGAACGGAGGAGGAACGAGTATTCGGACGACGCGGAAATGGAGCACGACGATGAAGAGGACAATTGGAACAATCCGCCCACGTGGCGCCCCGATTATGAAGAAGACGAAGCAAGAGAGCGAGAACAAAAAGAAGAAGAGGACAATTGGAACGATCCGCCCACGTGGCGCCCCGATTATGAAGAAGAAGAAGCAAATGAGCGAGAACAAAAAGAAGAAGAGGATAATTGGAACGATCCGCCCACGTGGCGCCCCGATTATGAAGAAGAAGAAGAAGAAGCGAGGGACGACGACGGAGCATCGGAGAGCTCCGGAGAGCATCCGCTCGTCATTGCCGAGTTCGACGAAGAGGAGCAACAGCGCACTGTTTAGACGTCAATTTTTTCAATTTTTTCTAGATTTTCTAGATTTTTCGATTCTAATATCATTTTCTCAAACGAATTCAGCGACACCCTCTAGACTTTCATTTTTATGCACACAAATGTCTGTACACTTTCATGATTTTGTGATTTTCTTTCACTTTTCTATGTATCAATCTCGATTTTTGTGATTTTTCTTTCCGGAATGTCTCGTAACCTACCTCTTAATGCATTTTTCACTGTGATTTATCAAATTCACAAAATTATCCGTCGTTTCTTGAACTCATAATAAATGCCGCTTGAAATCTCGATTTTCTTACTGATTTTCAGATTTTATCATTCAAATAATATCTAGAATCAACTTATCCACAAATTTGATGTAATATTTCGCAAACATCCGGCGAAGTTTGGCTGAAAATCCATCGAAACCGCCCGAGAACCGTTTTCCCACCATGGCCGTGGCCTAGTTTTCCGCGACGTGGCCTAACTTTTCCCACTTAATGTCGGTTTACGGCGCCCCGCGAACACGTGTATTTACGCTCGATTCCGCTCATTTCTCATCGTTTTTTGCTCGTTTTCTTCGTAAAAATATTCCTGACTCGTCAATTTATCGATTTTTCGCTCACAAAATGTCGAAAAAGGCGCCGGTGATCGGTGACAGCGGAATTCCGGCGTACTGCCTCAAAAAAATCGGTTCCCGGCACATTCTGGTGGCTGGCGGCGGTGGAGCGTCGAAAACTGGAGTTCAGAACGAAATTCAGGTTGGTTTTCATTCGATTCACTGGAAATGTATTGATTTTTCGAAGAAATCGAAAAGTTTTAGGGTTTTTCGCTAAAAGTTGAAGTCTTAGCAGAACAAATTGCAGACACACCTGATAACCAGCGATTCGAACAATTCGGACGTCGGATTACGCGCAGAATGTGTTGATAAAGTAGAAAACAGTTTGTTTCGCGAAACAATTTCAACTTTTCCAGTTTGACACCGACACAATGGCCACAATGAACATGGATGTTGCGTGTGTCATTGACGAGGCGTCGGCCAGATATGTAATTGCGGCCGGACAAGAACACGTGGGTTTCGCATCAATTCTAAAGTGAAAAATTGCGGAAAAATGAGTTTAAGAATTGCAGTTTTGCGTTCTGTACACGACACGTGGCTTCAAGCTGAACGAGCTGGAAAACAATCAATTGGCGTTCGAAATTCAAAAAGTCAGTCGAATTCGCACCGATTTGAACCCGAATAATCCGTATCAGGTATTCCATTAAGCTTTTTCTCAATTTCAAACACTCCTCACAGAAATGCGTTCGTTTCGATCGAAATTCTCGCGGGAAAATGTTCGCAACCGGCGGATCGGACGGACATATTCGGATATGGGATGCGCAGGCGGTTTTCCGCGCCGAAGTGAGCGCAAATAATTCGCTCCGCTGGTGACCGAGTGGCTAAAACGATTTTTAGAACGAAAATGTGCAGCCACTGGTGACAATTCAAGCGCACAAAGCCGATGTGGACGATTTGGATTTTTCCAGCGATTCCAAAACCATTATGTACGCCGCGCGGTTTTTCAATTCAAATCATGCGCTTTTTTTTGTCTCTTTCAGTTCTGTCGGAGGCGAAGGAGCGTTTATTTGGAGCGCACAGACCGGAGAACGTCTTCTGGATTTACAGTTTCCACTGGAAATCGCCAGGGGATTCAAGGTGCTTGAAACGAAGTTGTTAGACGAATAATTCAAATGATTGCAGATGCGCTCCGTTCGTTGTACTCCACTCGGCAACGCGAACAACAACACCGTCTTCGTGGCGGCGTACAATTCGATTTCGCGCGGATCCAAAGATCAGGCCTCTTTTCTGTCACTCTGGGCATTCAACTCGGAGCGCAAAGTGGCGAGGCCCATTGTGACCAAAGTTATGGCCAAAGGACAGGTAACTGAATTTAACAAAAACCGTTGCTCGTCCCAAATCCCACATTTCACTTGCAGAGCATCTCGTCGCTGACCGTCTCCGAATGCGGCAACTTCACGGGCGTCGGCACCATGTCGGGAGGCGTCGCCGTGTTTGACACCCACGAAATCCGCCGCCTCTACTACGCGCCCGACTCGCACGGACTCTTCGTGACGGGCATCGAATTTGTGTCGCGCACGGCGCCGTCGATTTCAGAAGGCGTCGCCGAGTCGCCCGGAATCTCCTCGGGATTCCAGACGGGAGTTGTGACCCTGGCGGCGGATAAAACGATGCAATTGCACCGAGTTCCGTTTCCGCGGCCACAACCGTTTTCCGAATTTCTCCTCATTGTTTCTATCGTCTCTCTGATATTTGTATGGATTTCGACGCTTGTTTTGGTGGCCTAAACTGTTTTTTTTGCGAATTTTTCTGCTTCTGAACCAAAGAAGATGATGTAGAAAATTTTCTTTATTATTTATTTTGGTCCCCAACACTCGTTCCCCTATAAAAGTGCTCAAAGGTAGGTGGTGGCCGGGGTAATGAGAGGAATAAATTAAAATACGCTCGCCCAAATTGCTATTGTCGATTTCTGAGGTAGTGCTCATTAGGCATTCACATTTGCGATGACACCTACCCAAATGGGATATATGCTAATTTTTGGAGAGAGAGAGCCTTTAGACTCTGGCTCAAGCTCCGCCCACTTTTTTGAAAAAAAAGCAACAACAACATTTCGTCAATTGTGCGTAAACTTCTGAAACCGACAATATTTTCTTTGAAACAACTTTTTTGTCTGAAAACATTTTGCTAGGCTTTTTGGACTGGGATTGAAGTATTTCGGGCCCGAGTTTCAGGCCGATCGGATGATCGGATGGGTCCAAAAAGCCTGCAAAGTCTGGGCCCAATCGGATCATGGCAAGTGCCTGGCCCGGCCTTTTGAATATTTCTGAAAAGGATCAAATTGATTGATATTGTCGAGTCACATGTTCCGGAAATTGAGCCCCTTCCCCCCTCCCAGTTTTCCGCTATTGTCCGGTTCCGAGCTTCTCACATTCCACCCTCAACAGATGGTCAACTCCAAATTCGATATTGTAGACGTTTGAACGGTTTATTCCAACAAAACAAAGTGGACAATATTGGTTTCAAACAAATGCCTTATGATGCGACAGATATTGTGCAATTCGGAAAACAAACATGACATAATCATCTTGACACCCACGCGCGCGCGCGCGCTGTTTACAATGATGAACGGGCAGGCAGGCAGGCAGGTGGCGAAGAAATTTGAGAGCGAAACGAGTGACACGACTGTCAGAAATCGACAATATTTGTGGTGAATATGCGGTACTGTAGGGTACAGTAATCCGCCTCATCGTATCACAAAAACTAGCGAAGATAGCGAAAAGGTGTCAACAGAGAAACTGTGCACAATGTCTTTAGCTATGTTTTTTCAGTTGACAACTTTTTGATAGCTCGCTCAATTCGCGAGATATAACAAGATTTTGCACTACACTTTTCAACAGCCTATATCTCAAAAATGAAAAATGGCAGAAAGATGTGGTCAACAGGAAAGTTGGAGCAAATTTCATGCTCATCAACTTTGTAGTTGATCATAATTCCCTAAAAAAATTCCCATTCAAGTTATGGCTCAAAGAAAGCAGGCGATACCGAAAAACGGCCCCCCGGAAGCCGAAATGTTCGCGCATTTCCTAAACACCGGCCACTTAGCGTGAGCCCCTCCAAAACCAGTGCACATTTAACCTGATTACCCCCCCCCACTTTCTTCTTGTTTTCTGTGCTCCTCACTCCTAATTGATGGGTGGCTGTTCAAACTGTTTCGCCCTCTGTTCGGCCCGAAAGAAATAGTGTGTGTGTGAGAGAGAGAGAGAGAGAGAGAGAGAGAGAGAGACAAGTGTCCAGAAGGGAGCACACGCACATTTTACGGATTACCTAGCAGTGGCCCCGCGAGACAGATTGCATTGCTCTCAGCGGATTTGCCGCTCGCGCTGCTTGATTTTATTCGCGAAAACGCGTGGCAATTTCATGAAGAATTTTTATCTTTTTTAGAAAATTTTTTCATGAAACGTGCACAACTGACGAAATGTAGAGCAAAGTGAACTGTGCTCGTAGAAAAATAATTGTAAATTTAGCGTTTCATACCAGAAAGTTATTCGAGTTGTTCCCGTGAAAAAGGGGGCTAACGGGGAAGACGGAACGAATAACTTTTTTGTATGAAACGCTAATTTTACAATTATTTTTCTATGAGCAAAGCACACTTTGCTATACATTTCGTCAGTTGTGCACATTTCAGGAAAAAATTTTCTAAAAAAGATAAAAATTCTTCTGTTGAGTTCTTCCGCTCAACTCTGGTTAAAGTGTAGGCCAGAGTTGAGCGGAAATGGAATTTTAAAATCCGGAAGACGGAAGACGGAAGAAAATTTTTTACGGAACACGGAAAGCGGAAAACGGAAGAAAAAAAATTTATTTTGAAAAAAATAACTAAAGCAACAAAAATTTGTGATCTAGGCTAAATTCGCGTTCTTCGGGGCAAGTAAATGGCTTCTGAAAAGCTATTACTCTTTTACGGTAAGAAGAAAAATCCCGGAAGACGGAAGACGGAACAAAAAAATCGCCAAAGCAGAACCTTTTTCTCCGGTTTTTTTTTTTTTGAAAAAAATAATTAAAGCAACAAAAATTCTTCGATTCTTCGAGGCTAGTAAATGGCTTCTGAAAAAGCGATTCCTCTTTTACGGCAAGAAGAAAAAATTCCGGAAGAAGGAAGACGGAACAAAAAATCCCGGAAGACGGAAGACGAAAGAAAAAATCCCGGAAGACGGAAGACGGAACAAAAAAATCCCGGAAGACGGAAGACGGAACAAAAAAATCCATGGAAGACGGAAGACGGAACAAAAAATCCCGGAAGACGGAAGACGGAAGACGGAATTGTCAAAATGTAATTTAGAATGAATACGGTTCGGCGACGATGGGCAAATGATTGAAACGGCAATTTTTCGTCAAAATTTCCCTCCAAAAGTCCCCCTAAATTTGATGTGTGTGCCGCGAAGAATGAAGAATGTACAGAGAAATATAGTGAGGAAAACGTGGCGCTGAATACTAAATTCTTCGCTTTTCGCCCATCATCTGCAGCATTTGCGGGCTCCTAATCAAATTGAATATTGTTATTTCATTTCCTCCTCCTCCTCCTCCTTCTCTCGCTCTCTTTCGAGCGCAAAACTACCGTAATCGTGCACGGCGTCTTGATGGCCTAACTTTCCGGCGGCCATCGCTTACAATTCCTTTACACTTTCCCTTTCAAATCTCTCTTGAAAGAGAGAGAGAGAGAGCCGCAAATCCATATCAAATCCGTAATTGACCTCTCCTTTTTGACCCTTTTAGTAGTGTGCCGCCCGCCCGATGCTTAGTAAGGCGCACTTGACAAGCCGGCTGGCCAGAAAAATACTGTAGCTAATCCCCTCAATGTTTCGAACAAAAATGTGGGGGTGGTCGATGCACCAGTAACTTCAAAAACCATATTTGCACTTTTTTTTTTCCCCACACACACTGCCTCTAATTATCAAAATTATCTCACATTTTGCACAGTTCATCGACTATTCATGAGCTTCCCACGACTACCGTAATCCTCGACACTTTGCAACCACAGTGTCACCGGTTGCAAAGTGTCCAGGACAATTTTAATGTGTGCGAACTTTCGCAGTATGTATCTCGGCTGTGTGTAGTCGTATCAAAAAGTGGTCAACTGATAAAATGTTCAGAATCGCTCGCTAAACATTTTATCAGTTGACCACTTTTCGATATCTCCACTCGCCGCTGAGATATATCGTTTTGACCAAACTGTTGCCGACAGCTCGATCCCTCGTGTACATGGTCAGTACATTCGCAAAAAAAAAGAAGAGAGAGAGGTGAAGAGCCAGTGAGCAAACGAATATAAAACGTGGGAAAATGAGCGGAAGACATGGTTAGCACGTCGTGCTCGTCGTGTCCATTGATAAAATGTCAAGTGCCTTCGAGCGCATTATCAATTCACAATGTTTCAAATGGCCTAGAGCACACCATCGTTTATCATCGTTTCTTTTTTTTTAGTGCTTGACACGCTGGTGATAACCATAAAAATGATGTGTATTGACGACGTTATATAGCCTACAGTACAGTAACACAATTCTTGAATATGGTGCATCGACCGGCCGCGCGCAAAACAAGTTCCCATGCCACTTCTGGAAGTTTCATCAAATCGGGTTACGCAAAAGAAGGATTTGTGTGCACTTCATTTGCTAGTCATTTGGTCGGTGCGGCCAAAAAAAGGAGAGGGGGGTACTTGAGGAGGAGGCACAACATGGGAACCTCCTGAACAGCGGTTCTTACCAGAGTTGAGCGGAAGACAATTTTTTGTATCTTTTTTAGAAAATTTTTTCATGAAAAAATGTGATCAACTGACGATTTTTTGTTCCGTCTTCCGTTTTCCGTGTTCCGTAAAAAATGGTTCTTCCGTCTTCCGTCTTCCGTTTTCGCCCTTTTTCACGGGAAAACTCGAATAACTTTTTTGTATGCAACGCTAAATTTACAATTATTTTTCTATGCGCAGAACACATTTTGCTATACATTTCGTCAGTTGTGCACATTTCATGAAAAAATTTTCTAAAAAAGATAAAAAAAATTCTTCCGTGTCCAACATTTTGCCGCTCTCGCTAAGTCGCTGCTCATCAACTCTTTTATTAAGCACCCCACCTGCCAGTGAGTTGTTTGGACGTTTTTTTTAGTTTTCAGGCCCCCCCCCCCACATAAAGTGCGGTGTTCTCCGACAAACGTCAATCGGATGCACCATCACCAGAACCAGCTCCAACAGCATGTGGCCCCGGAAAGAGCGGAAATTAGGATGAGCCGGACGGAGAAGAAATTCGAGATTTATTCAGAGAGAGAGAGAGAGTGGGAAATTGGCGCGCACTCGACTTTTGAGAACGGATAATGTTGGAGGGGTTTTTGAAAAAAAAAGTTTACAAGTAGAAAAGTTTACTCGACTCGAAATCGGACGGCGTGTTTTCAGTCAATTCGGTTACGGTTACAGTTGACAACGGAAGACATTTTTTTGTACGGAACACGGAAAACGGAAGACGGAAGACGGAAGACGGAAGACGGAAGACGGAAGACGGAAGACGGAAGAAAAAATCGTCAAAGCAGAACCTATTTCTCTGGTTTTTTTTTTGAAAAAAATAATAAAGACATTTTTTACGGAACACGGAAGACGGAAGACGGAAAACGGAACAGATAAATCGTCAATACAGAACCTTTTTCTCCGGTTTTTTTTTTTTTTTTTGAAAAAAATAACTAAAGCAACAAAAGTTCTTCGATTCTTCGAGGCTAGTAAATGGCTTCTGAAAAAGCGATTACTCTTTTACGGTAAGAAGAAAAAATCCCGGAAGACGGAAGACGGAAGACGGAAAAAAACTTTTTCCCGGAAGACGGAAGACGGAACAAAAAATCCACGGAAGACGGAAGACGGAAAACGGAAGACGGAAGACGGAAGACGGAAGACGGAATTCCGCTCAACACTGGTTTGCACTCTGAAAGTTGGAAAAGAAGAAGAAGAGGAGGAGGGGGGTGGCTGACTTTGTATTCGAGGCAACGGGGAATGGATGGGATGGGGTGGGGAAGAGTTGAAATTCATTGCTCATGCAAATCTTATGCCGTGTCTCTCTCTCTCTCTCTCTCTGTTGTGCCCCCCAATCTTCTTTCCATTTTCGCCGCCGCCGCCGCTTCCTCCACACACTCTCTCTTTCAAAAAAATGAAGAAAGCCGAAAAAAAAAACCGTTTTCCCGTTTCAAAACCGTCTCATTTTCCTGTTTTCTTGGTCCTACTCTACTGTTCTCATCATCATGCTCATTATAACATTTCAGATCCGCCATGGCACCAAGATGCACCAAACGGACGGCCGAAAAAGGTGAAAAGTGGGCGTGGCGTGCGAGCGCCGCCGATTGGCCGTCGATCTACGGTAGAGAGAGAGAGAGAGAGAGAGAGAGAGAGGCCGCCCATTTTGCGCCCGCCCTTTCCTGCCCACTAGTAGCTACTACTACTGCTCTTCTTCTTCTTCTCCTCCTCCTCCGCCTTCTTCTTCTTCTTCTTCTTCTTCCACCGCTTCATTATTATTCATCCATTTATGCTCATACCTTGTCCCATTGCCACGTCATCATCATCGTCAACGTCTGCCACCACGTCATCTGAATCCGCGCATCATCATCAGGATCTGCTCCTTCTACCATCGTCGTCGTCGAATTTCGTGTCGGCACCCAACCACCATCATCATCCGTTCGATTTGGGCACGACAATGGAGGCGGCGAATTATGCACAAGTGAGATTCCTTTTTGCTTTTTTTTGTGTCGCTCGACATCGTTTGTAATTCTGATGAGAATTCTGAATTATACCGCCCCACGACGACGACGTCCCCCCCCCCCCCGCCCCGACACTATTTGAATTTCAATTTTATGCCAATAAGAACCCCGTCGCCTCTCTTCTCCAACCATTTTCGTCTTTCATGGCTTCCAGAGAGGGATTCATTTTCTCATAGTGGTCCTAGTGGTCAACTTCAACTTTGAGTTTCCGTGACGTGGCACTATCGTAACTCGGACCTCCCTTTATACGGTTTTTTTGCGATTTTTCGCCATCTCTTTGCCTCTATCGCCTATTTCTGCGAACTTCCTTCGATTTCCAACAATTCTCTATCATTTTTCCATAGTCGTCCTAGTGGTCAACTTCAACTTTGAGTTTCGGTGACGTGGCACTACCGTAACTCGGACCTCCCTTAATACGGGTTTTTTGCGATTTTTCGGACGTTTCATCGCATTTTTCGCAATCTCTTTGCCTCTATCACGAATTTCTGCGAACTTTTCCATAGTGGTCCTAGTGGTCAACTTCAACTTTGAGTTTCCGTGACGTGGCACTACCGTAACGCGGAAATCTCCCCCTTAACAACGGGTTTTTTGTGCTCTCCACTACAGTATGCGCTGAAAATCGGTCGTGACACGTCATCGCCGCCGTCGAACAGCTATAATCCGATTATTCTCTGATGATTGTGTTGTCTATTCCGAGAGGGCCACTTCCACTTTTCAGCGAAATACCGCGTTGTCAAGTGACTGCTACAGTACCCCCCCCCCCCCTCTCGATTGCGGTTTAGTCACACTTTTCATCGAAAAATTGAATCGATGGCGAAAAAAAAGAGCGTGGGAATGGTTTTTTTTTGTTGTGAGTGTTGAAAGGGTGAAAATTGGCTGGCCGCGGCAGATGTGTCTGGACCCCACAGACCAGGCCGCCCGATTAGGAGGCGCCTCGGCACCGAAATGAGGATTAAGATTGATTGGTCTTTTTCTTCTTCTTCTTCCTCTTCTTCTTCTTCTTCTTCTCTGCCGTTTTCTCCCTTTCTCGGGGTGTTCTGCCGAAAAAGCTCTTTCTGATTTTGAGCAGTTCTGAATCTTTGACGTCTTCTAAAAATCTTCACTTTTCGAAATTTGTTTGTTGTACATACAAAAATCTGCAATAAATCGGGCTAACTACCGCGCTCTTATCATTGCCCCCTGCCGCAAGTTTCAATGTTGTTCGTGTGGAACAATGCTTTTGCGCGCGATTGTCATCCGAAAGGTCCCAGGTTCGAGTCCGCCAGCTTCAAAAAGTCTTTTGCATAAGTTCGTCGGGGTTTCTAATGTGTTTTAGATTGATTTTCACAACATGTTTCCAGGTCATCAAGCCAACATGCGAGGCGTTCCAAGACTGGACACACACGCCCATGTACCACCATCAACACCTCCAATTCATGCTTCCGCACCACGATTGGACCTACTCGCAACTGGCTCCCGCCCTCCCGCACACTCTCACCACCACAACAACCATCGCGACGCAGTCTACAGTAATCCCGCCGCCACCGCAAGCTACCGTAGTCGCCGCTACCGTAGCCCAGCAACAACAACAACAACAACAGCAACAGCAGAACGGCGGCGTCAAATCGGAAATCGAACGGCCGGAAATAATTCAGCGATTGCCGTGGGCTCCGTATCCGTTCTCGTGCGACGACGTCGGCAGTACGGTAGGCGGCGGCGGCGGCCCGGGCGGTCAACCGTCACTTTCGGACATCTCCGACGACTCTGAACAGACGTGTCCCGACGATTTGGAGGGGTTTGCGAAGCAGTTCAAACAGCGCAGAATCAAGTTGGGGTGAGTCTGCTTCGGTTTTTCTTTGATCGGTGATGATGGCCATGGCAAACTTTTTTCGAATCCGTCTGTGTTTTCTTCTTTTTCTCCAGACGATTTCCGTTGTCTCAAGCGCAAACTGGGGCCTGTAGCTCAATTTTGAACAGAGTTACGGACCTTCAAAGTTGGACTTTTAAAGTTTTAGCTATTGTCGTGTTCAAAGTGATTATTCTAACTTCCCGTTGATTTTCTTGCCACAATTGTGTGGCCTACACATTTTTCATGCAATTAACGTCATTTTGAGCACAAACCAGGCTCTATAGCTCAATTTTGAACAAAGTTACGGACCTTCAAAGTTGAACCTTTAAAGTTTTAGCTATTGTCGTGTTCAAAGTGATCACTCTAGCTCCCCGTTGATTTTCATGTCACAATTGCGTGTTCCACACATTTTTCACACAATTTACGTAATTTTAAGCACAAACCAGGCTCTATAGCACTTATTTGAACAAAGTTACGGACCTTCAAAGTTGAACCTTTAAATTTTTAGCTATTGTCGTGTTCAAAGTGATCATTCTCGCTTCCCGTTGATTTTCATGTCACAATTGTGTGTCCTACACATTTTTCACACAATTTACATCATTTTGAGCACAAATCACGTTCTGTAGCTCAATTTTAAACAAAGTTATGGTCCTTCAAAGTTGGAGCTCAAAAATCGGCGATAAAGTTTGCATTGACACATTACTGTAATGTCGAAATTTGACCTACTAGTGTAGTTTTTTTTTTTTGCCAGAAAATCCTTTAAAAAAACACACACACACACTTGCAGATACACGCAGGCGGACGTTGGCGTTGCTCTCGGCACCCTCTACGGAAACGTCTTTTCCCAGACGACAATCTGTCGGTTCGAAGCGCTTCAACTGTCTTTCAAGGTTTGTTTGCGCTCGTTTCATGCCGCCGCAAAGGCATCGTTCTTTTTTTTCGCCCGGAAAAAGTTGCACTTCTTTTGACGAGGGATGAGAATTGCAGAACATGTGCAAGCTGAAACCGCTCCTCTTCAAGTGGTTGGAGGAGGCCGACTCGACGTCGAGCTCTCCAAACTCGACGTTCGAAAAGATGACCGGCCAGGCGGGCCGTAAACGAAAAAAGCGAACGAGCATCGAGGTGAACGTGAAGAGCCGCCTCGAATTTCATTTTCAAGCCAACCAGAAGCCGAACGCGCAGGAAATTGCGCAAGTCGCCATGGAGTTGCAGCTCGAGAAAGAGGTAGGTGGCATGAAGAAGAATTTTTGTATCTTTTTTAGAAAATTTTCTCATGAAATGTGCACAACTGACGAAATGTAGAGCAAAGTGTGCTGTGCTCATAGAAAAATAATTGTAAATTTAGCTTTTCATATAAAAAAGTTATTCCTTCCGTCTTCCCCGTTAGCCCCCTTTTTCACGGAAAAACTCGAATAACTTTCTGGTATGAAACGCTAAATTTACACTAATTTTTCTATGAGCACAGTTCACTTTGCTCTACATTTCGTCAGTTGTGCACATTTCATGAAAAAATTTTCTAAAAAAGATACAAAAAAAATTCCTAAAACCCGCCGAATGTCGTTTGTTGCAGGTCGTCCGTGTCTGGTTCTGTAATCGTCGTCAAAAAGAGAAGCGCATCGCGCCGAACCAGTACGACGGTCCGCCGCATCCGATGGCGCTGGCGCCGAACGGATATCCGATGGGCGCCGATCTGTTTCCCTATCAGGCGGTCGTGAATCATTACACGCAACAGAGTCCTAATCAATAATTTCGATTTGTTTCGCCCCCCCCCCCCCCATGTTGAAGCCGGTACCGTCCGTATAATAATTTCACTGTTTCACTACTCCTAATATTTTTCATCATTTTCAAAATGGGTTTCTTCTTCCTCGATTTATGTATGCCCCCTAGTAAATTATGTCCTCTTTTTTTGTGCTCTTTTCAAGTGTCCAAGTGTGTTAATAAATAGGTTTAGTGGTACTCAAGCGCCACTGTTTGTCAATTCATTTCCGCCCGAAAACATCAATCATTTTGTGTGGGCGTGATGGCATCCATTCCATGTCCATCTTCCTCTTCTTCGATCATTTCAACACGAAGTGACACACACACACACGAATCACTCGACACCTGCCGATTCATGGACACACTCGTTTCCAGTTGATAAACCGTTTCGAACGAACATCTGCGCGCCGAAGGAGCATCAGTCGAAATGGGGAACATCCGGATCAGGGGTGTGCGGAAAATTTTTTTCGGAAAATTTCGGAAAATCGGTTTTTCCGAATTTTTTTTTTCGGAAAATTTCGGAAAATCGGGTTTTCCGAATTTTTTTTTTCGGAAAAATTCGGAAAAATCGGAAAAATCGGAAAACTCACTTGTTCATTGGTTCAATAAAGTGTTTAAACACCGTTCTAATACAAAAAAATGCTTATTATGATTTGAAATCACTTGAGTGGGCGGAAGCCAAGCAATGGAATATTTTTTTGTAAAAAAATTAGCCGAGAGAAGCTCTCCGGGTCCAGTGTTTTCCGATTGTCAGTGAGAATGAGACGCGCGGTTGAAAAGAGTCGCTCCGTTTCTGCAGTCGTTGCGGGAGTACAGAAAAAAAAAAAAAAAAACGGTGGTTTCGGACAAATTGACCTTGAATCCACACTAATTTTCCGAAAATTTTGCCGAACATTTTCGGAAAATTTTCCGAAAATTTCTCGGAAAATCGGAAAATTTCGGAAAATCGAAATATTTTCCGCACACCCCTGATCCGGATGAGAAGCTAGGGACCAGTGTGCCTTACCGAAAGGGTTTCGGCAAATTTACCGGTAAAAATTTCGGTAAATTGTCGGTGAATTTTCGGTAAAACTTTTTTTACCGAAAGAGTTTCGGTAAATTTTCGAAACAATTTACCGAAAATTTACCGAAAATTTACCGAAAATTCACCGAAAATTTACCGAAAATTCACCGAAAATTTACCGAAAATTTACCGAAAATTTACCGAAAATTTACCGAAAATTTACCGAAAATTCACCGAAAATTTACCGAAAATTTACCGAAAATTTACCGAAAATTTACCGAAAATTCACCGAAAATTTACCGAAATTCACTTCTTTCGGTAAAAAAAATTTCGGTAAGGCACACTGCTAGGGACCAGAAATTGGAAAAAAAAGAAACAAATATCTCTTCAATCCAAGTCGAAGAAGCCTGCAAAGTGTGGACCCGATCGGATCCATGCAAGTGGGCCAAAAGTCCACGCCTTTGAAACGCACAATATTAGGAACTCTGGGATCGCTGAAGATAGGCTCAAATGGGCTGTAATGGGGCTATTCAGCGAACGTTTGTTTTCCGTTTTTTTACACCGTTGAGTTGGGTTTTTTGACGTGAAAAAAAACGAAAAAAAAACGGAAAAAAAATCATTTTTTTCACAGCCCGCAAGCTGAGTTGAGCGGAAGAACACGGAAGAATTTTTTTATCTTTTTTAGAAAATTTTTTCATGAAATGTGCACAACTGACGAAATGTATAGAAAAGTGCGCTGTGCTCATAGAAAAATAATTGTAAATTTAGCTTTTCATACCAGAAAGTTATTCGAGTTGTTCCCGTGAAAAAGGGGGCTAACGGGGAAGACGGAACGAATAACTTTTTTGTATGTAAAGCTAAATTTACAATTATTTTTCTATGAGCACAGTTCACTTTGCTCTACATTTCGTCAGTTGTGCACATTTCATGGAAAAATTTTCTAAAAAAGATAAAAATTCTTTCGTTGAGTTCTTCCGCTCAACTCTGCTTGCAACCACTAAAACCAATCTGAAATTGTATGGCCATATCCTGACGCGGCAAAAAATACACTCAAGGCTCTGAGAGCAGGGACAAATCCCACACACAAACTCCCAATCAATTGATGGTCCCTATAGTTGCGCCCCAGGCTCGCCGGCTCCAAGTTTCAGACCGATCGGGCCATCTGGTCCCGAGAAATGCCGAAATTTTCGCAAATCCCCAGTCTTTTCGGCCTGAAACTCGGTCCGAACGTGCTTTAATCCAAGTCGAAGAAGTCTACAAAGCGATTTGTTTTTTCTCAGAACAATATTGTCTGTTTCACAAATTGATCTATGGGAGAAACGCCATTTTTGCAATGCGAAAAAGTTGCAAAGCGCGCGAAATCAAACGTTGCGAAACGAGGAAAAGAGAGAAAAGTAATGGGCCGGTACGTTGTGCGACAAAAAAGATGGGTTACGCAACATTTTTTTTGCGGACAATAGTTGAACATGGGGACCATCTTTTCGAAAGCGTTTTGAAGAAAAAAAGCCTACCGTAATCCTTTCATAATATATATATATATATAACACATCTATGAATGTTTGATCAGCCTCTCTCTTTCTCTCTCTCTCCATTTTCGCATTTTCGGCGCACTAATTTATTCCGTAATTCTTCCTCTTTTTCTTCTTCTTCTTCGTCTCCCCCCACCTTTCTCCGTAAATACACACTACCGTAATCCACTCCCACTCTCTCTCTCTCTCTCTCTCTTCTTGTTTCGACCACCGAAACGGGACCTCCCCAGGAGACCACATAAAAATGGGAAATTACAAAATTGTGGCGGGGACGAAGAGGAATGGTGGAATGGCCGCGCAAAAAAACGGGGGGGCAAAGAAGACGGAGAGCGGATGAGAAATTATTTTGGACACACAGTGGACAGAGGACGCGTGGAATTGACTCAAAAAATGTTTTGGACGCAAGCAAAAAATTTGAGAATGCATTTTTTTTCATTTTTCGACATGAACGAGCGGTGCTAAATGCTAGGTTCCAACACGAAAAATGCGTGGGGGAGGGCTGAGTCGCTAGCACGTTTTTGAACAAAGTTACAGGGTATGTAGTCTGGGACAACGTCTTTGAAGGGTCAGTAGTTACGGCTCGTAGACGAATAATAAGGAGAAAATGCAAAAATAGAGGGAATCAGGGCTGGGAAACAAATAACTCAAAAGTTTCCCTAAATTTCACAATTTCTCATCATTCAACAATTCTCAGGATTACTGTAGAAGGTGTCAGGAAAGGGAAAACAATAATAATAGTAATAATAATCGAGGGGATAGCGGCGGCGACGAAACGAGTGTTGCGCAATCGTTTGTCGGCTTCTGGATAGGATATTGTCCGTTTCACAGTAAAACGCCGATTCATTTGTCTACTAGTACAAAAACACACACAAAAAATCGAATAAAAGCGGCAGAAGATGTGTGGACGAAACGGGAAAAAAAACGGACAGTCACAAAAGGAAGAAAGCGAGGGACGGATTACTGTAAATTACAAAAAAAAGGGATAGAGAAAAAGGATAAATAAACGAACAATATGTTGAAAAGGGACCAATTGGCGAACATTTTGCAATGAATCGGGACAAAAGCGATTTCAGAGCGAAACATTTATTCAATAGGTGACTGGAGCTCCGGTAGTCGATGCCTCGTTGCGGATCTCGATTTGCGACAATTTCCATTGCTTCTCTGCAAAACCGATCGTAGAATAGATGAAACTTTTTGAGATATTTTAGAAACATGAACTGATAACATTTTCTGTGAATCCATTCCCCTAAAGAGCACAACTTGGCTCATTTTCCCAATGATTTCTGGCTCATGCGCTCGCATTTATTTGCATGATTTATGTGCGCATTTACGCAATTTCTCCGCGTGGTTCCATAATAATTGATCAGCTGTCAGCGCACACTTTTTCGGTGCACTTTTCTTTGACAGTTTTGAGAAAGGAAGCGCATTCTCAACAATGATCAGGGAACCGTGCGAGTTTTTGTGTCTGTCCGAATTGCTTCTTATTGCCACATTCAGAGTCCGAGTCCCCCGAACTCTCAGAAGTTAAAGTTGTGGCCGAGGCCTAGAAAACTCCTAGGCCATGGGATCTTCTTTGCATTCGGCACAATCTTCAGACGTTGCCAAGCATTTCCCGAGTGCAGGAAAGAGTTTCCACACCTGAGTTTTCTAGGCCGCAACTTTAACTGCGCGTTGGGACTCGGACAGTGAATGTGGCAATAGACAGACACAAAAACACTTTAAAAAGATTTGAGAGTTCCATGGTTCTCTAAACAAAGTTCCAGAAGGTCTTTACAGAAATCCTAAAAACCTGAACAAAACTCTACAGTACTCCCGGTGGGTCTGACCTCCTCAGCCGATAAATCAAAGCAGGTGGGTGTCAGTTGACAGTGCGTGCCATCGGAACGGAGGTCTCCTTTCCTTTTCTTTCGACAATTCAACCGTATTGTGTGCTTCTCTTCACGCGAGTACGTCAATTTGAATGACAAAAACGCGACACTCCTAATCCGCTCTTTTATTTTCTTTGCAGACGTGTTGAAGGATGCCAGAGATTGATAGTTTAGACGCCAAATTTCGGGAGCAAGAATCGAGCAGAAAAGGGACTTTTTCGCAGAAATTTTAGCATTTCGAACGACAATTGCACTTGCAAATGCAATTTTTAGCTGATTTAGCTGATTCCCAAAAACGAACCGGACAACTTGGAGTACGTCTTCTGCAGCTCTTTCTCTCTCGTCTCCTGAGTTCCGACTTCTTGTTGAAGACGTCCGACACGTTTGTGAATCGCCTTCAACTCGTGCTCGCCCAAACGTCTGAAAAACACTTTTTGTGAATCGATTTTTTGGGCGAAAAGTGCAAATTTCCAACTCACTCGAACGTCTGCTTCTCAATGCTGGCCATTTCGATTTCGTTCGTCACCTCCTGGTACTTTTTGCACAGCTTATCGTGGATTGCCTGTAAAAAATACGCGTTTTTTCTTCTGCGATTCTCACTAGTCAAACATTTTCCAGCTGTTTTCCACCTAGACTGCCTATTTGAGCACATAAATTAGGCCGAATCCATCCGTCACCACCCCATTTCAACACAGCCCAGCAGGACGCCCGTTTCGCCTCCTAAATAACCGCGAGAAAACGACCATTCCTCTTCGGATCGGAGGAGGACGACAATTCAAATGGAATTGAATGGGACAAATCCACAGGCGGTGCACACATTTCTTCTCGGCGGATGACCATAAAAACGGGCGGGATGGCCCGCCTGTTGCCGTTTCGAAAGTGAAAGACATGGGAAAACACCCAAAAATATCATTCGTTCAGCAAAATGTGAGGGATCGACGACGAGTTGGAAACCTTTTTCAGGCATAAATGGGTTCAGGACCGTATTCTGCTCAATTTTCTCTACTTTTACAGGGGGAATGTCACCGAACGTCAAACTTTTTGCAATCCGTTGAAACTCATACCTGATATCCGCCCAACTTGACTCTCAACTTCTTCTCCACTTTCGCCGCCCGTTTCGCCCTCGTGTTCATCCATCCGCGGTACATTTGAAACTCGTCGTTGAGCGCCTTCATCTGCTCCTCCCGTCCCAAAATTGCGACTCGCGTAAACTTGTCCTTGCTCAAAATCATCTCCGACGTGCACTGCTCGACCACTTTCCACATCATATCGTCGAGTTCGGCGTGCGGTCCGGCCTCCGTCTCTTTTCGAATCAAATCGGCCGCCGCGTCAAGATCCTCCCTCGTGAAAATGTGCTCAGGCGCCTTGGAATCGACGTCCCAGGCGAGCAACTGTCGCATTTCCTTCTTGACGGCGTCGTCCGCACGCGCGAGTTCTCCGCCGCCCGCGCCCGCACCTCTCAGTGCCGCCTCGTTGATTTTCGATGGTTTCGGCAGCGCCCGCTGGATCACCTGGCTTCGCATCTTCAGATTTCGGATTCTGACCTCCGCGCTCCTCTTCGCCCGCTGTTCCGCCCGTTCCGACGCGTCCTCGATCCACTCTTCGCCCTCCCCGACGCCTTCTTCTTCGTCTTCCGGTCCCACCGCCTCAGATGCGTTTTCCTCGTCTTCCGGTCCGACAATCTCGAAATCATTTTTCGGTGCAGGCAGCGAGGCGAGCGCCCGTTTCAAATTCGCCTTTTGCTCGAACGCACTTCCGCCGACCTCCTCGTTGATGCGCATTTGATCGCGGAACGGGGTCTGCGCGGGCGCCGGCGTCACAAAACCGCCCGGCGTGGCTCCGGGAGCTCCGGCAGCGCCCGGTGTCGCCGCAATCGCATGTAGCACCGTATTCGGGGTGGCGGCGATTTTCGGCGTCGGCAAAACGCCTTTTCCGAGGTCCGACTCGTGCAACGGCGTGTTGAGGCCGCCCTTGAGCACCGATTCCGTGTTCTGCAACGCCATTATATTCTCGATCTCCATCTGAATCGTGTCTTTCGGCATCGGGGTGCGCATTGTGCGCGCCGCGACCGCATTCGCCCGCGCCGATTCGGTATAGTCGGTGAGGAGTCCCGAGGTCGCCGTTCCGTCAATGTACTGACGGACACTGTCGGACGCGTGGCCGATTTTCACAATTTGCTCCAATTCTCGGTCGGAAATCTGCGGCTCTGGGAGCACCAACTTCGAGCGCTTCTTCTCCTTGATGTTGAAAACGGCGTCCGCCTCGCCCTGCTCCTTTCGTTTTTTCAGTTTCTCCCGATCCTCGCGCCGCTTCTCCATCTCGATTTCACGTCCACGCGGCTTCTGATGGTCGTCGATCGCGCGCTGATTCGAATCTTCGACCGTGTACTTGTCTTCCGTCGGATTATGGAATCCAGCCGGCACGTGCTTCTCGAATGGAATCTGCAAATGTGGACGTTTTTGAGGAAAGATGCAAAAATTTCAAAACAATTACCTCCTCACTATAGTCTATCTGATTCTTTTTGGGCTTGAATTTGCGAGCGAAGGCCAGTCCGGCCGCCCGCATTTCTCTTCTTTTCTGGAGTGAAGCGAGTCGTCGGGCGTCTGAAAGCTGTCGTTCCCTCGCCTTTCTCTTCGCTTTCTTTCCCTGAGTGTTCGCCAGACGTGCACGCGCCTCAGACAACATTTCCAGCTCTGAAAACGTTAAATTATTGCTTTGCATTGATTTTTTGTTAAAATAATAGCACATGTTTGTTTTCGGCTCTAAAAAATTCGCAAAATTCGCAAAACTTCGCCGCCTCACCATCGTCGTCCATATCGATGGGATCCGGCCGTGCGGGCTTCGTCTCGGGCGTCGGATCGATCTCTCCGGGCTTCAGCTTCCTCGCCTCGGAAGCCTCCTCGTCCAGGCCCTCGGCTTTCCGTTGGGCCTCGTCCAGCAGGTGCTCGTAGCGTTCCAGACACTGCGCCGACGTCCTTCCGACGATCGGAGCGATCGTGCGCCACTGGGTGGGCATCAGTTTGGCCAGGTGAAGAAGCTTTTCGTCCTCCTCGCGAGACCATTCCGTCTTTTTGATTCCCGGGTCGAGCCATTCGAACCAGCGAGCCTGCAATTTCAATTTTTAGGTTTGCCGCATCCGACGGATCAATAATAATTCATCATTAAGCCAGCAATTTTAGCTACTTTTTCACCCACAAAGCTCTATATTTATCGATTTTCTAATTTCCGCACAAACCTTGCACTGTTTCGCCGATTTTCGGTGAAGCAGCGAAGCGATTCGACTCCACTGATTCTTTCCGTACTTCATAATCGCCGCTTTGAGGATTTCATCCTGAAAATCACAAATTCAGTTCGATTTTCACATAAAAAAGTGGTCAAACCTCCGTGTTCTTCCAAACACCTCCTTTGATGATGACTCGCACCATTTTTGACCGCTTTCACTGCAAGAATATCAATTTTAACGATAAAAAAGTTTAAAACTCTCAAAAACCAAGAAAAACGACGCATTTTGAGCTGAAAATCAATGACAACGAGCGAGAGTTGAGCAAAAACAAATGAGCGCCGTTTTCGAAATTCGGTGGGGGACTAGAAAACTCCACTCGGCCACCGAAACTCGGCCACGACCACCTAACCCGATTCAGCTCAAAATGGATGGAATTGAACCGCAAAAAATGTGGCATGCGTAGAAAATACGAAAAAATCTGACAAAACAGCAAAACTTCCCGAAAATCATCTTAAAATCCCTGAAAAATCGAAAAAACAAAAGTCACAATTTTCCGACTGAAAATTAGCAATGCTTGACGCTTAGAAGACGTCAACCATCTGCGAGTGCATCTGGAGCGTCGGCAAAATGCAAAAGTGTCCGTTCCGAAGGTCAGCGCCTTGTTTTGCGGGGGGTCTCGCACAAGATTTATGGGCATCTGGACACTTGCAAGTGCGTGATTTCGAAATTCGACGATTCTTGGAAACGTCTTCACTGTCAAAACGTCCGTCAAACACGGTTATTCAACAACATTTTCAATAAAAATGCTGTTTCAAAAATTGAAAAATTAAAACAACATCCACGTATTTTTTAAACACCGAAAACGTTTCCTTCGTTCCACTGCCTTGGAATTTTTAAAGTGCATTGTGTTGTTCACTAATTTTTGTTGATGTGTGCTCCCAAAAATGCGTGCGGGCACCAGACAGACCACATTTGCCCGCCGACGATATCTTATTTGCGAACACTGCTTGCTCTCTCTCTCTCGAATCCGTTTGACACAATATCTTCCTTCTCTCTCTCTCTCTCTCACGTCCACACTCCAAACATTCATTCGTCTTTCGTTTATCACCTTTTCCGTCATTTTCCGCCTCTTTGGCATACGACTCCGACCAGCAGAGTGTGCCAATTGTCGATGTGTGTTTCATGTTTTTCATGAAAGCCTTCGAAACATTTGTAGCACAAATATTTTTTTTTTGTTTCAGAGTTGACTGAAAGCATGTCCACACCGCGACACCGCTAAATAGCGACAAAATGACGATGAGTTTCGTGGAGCGCATCATTCGAGATGCGCCGTTTGTCAAGTGGTGCGAACAGGTTGGTGGTGGCCGTGGCCTCGCAAAAGTTAGGCCATGCCTAGATTTTAAAAACGATTGTATTTCAGGAAGAATCGCGAAACGCCGATTCGATCGCCCTGTACACTTTGATCCGCGAATTCGAGTCCAAGTGTTCGTCCGGCTCTCCGTGTCTGTCCCTTCTGAAATTGGCGCGGCACATCCATCGAAAGTACGTCAGTTTGAACACGGGCACGTGCCACGTCATCGATGACGTCACACGGACACACATGTCCAGGCGCGTTCATGAGGTACGTACGTTGAAGACAATTTCACTGTTTCGTTCGCAATACCTGTCAAGTGCTGGTTTGTGGTTGTGCGGGGCACTCTTGTACGTGGCCGCGCACAAACACTCTTCATTTTTCACACTTGAACGCACAAGATGAGCATTCCCGCTCGCTTGCCACGTCACCACCCCATTGGTGGTCTAGAAACGCTTCTGCTCCTCACTAATTCCATGGCGCACCGTCTCCAGAGCTGACAATGGGCGCAAGAGCGATACATTGGCGCGAAATTCAAATTTTAACAGCAAAATTTGTGTTTTTCGTCAGATTAGCCACGAAAAATCGATAATTTCTCATTTGTCTCTCGATACACCGATTGTATAGGCTATTACGAATTTTTTAAGCGCAAGAGCGTTAAATTTGGTCAAGTCGCAAATCAAATTTATTCGTTTGAAGGTTTTTGGCTAAAACTGCGTGAATTTCAGTTGCTTTTCGGTAATTTTCGCGCTTCGAGCGCTCAGAATGCTTGTATTTACGTGATTTATCATTCTCAAACCAATTCTGTCTGAAAACGGTCAAGAAAGCGCAAAATGAGAAGTGCGGTTTTTAGGCGGCGAAGGCGAAAAAGCGAAATCCGCGAAAAATGAGCGCCAAAACGTCATTAATTCTGTGAGAATTAGTGTGTTTTCATGTCGAACAATCATTTTTTATCGCCGTTGACCACAAAAATCGGAGAAAACCTGCTCAATTCATGAAAACGCCATTTGGCCGCTCTGGAGACCGTGTGGCGTGGCCTGCGCGGCCTAGAATCCGATGGAGTTTTCTAGGCCAAGTTCGCCGCTTTCAACGATGAAATGTTTTAGGTCTTGGACGGAAAAGCACCGTACACGGAGCTGTTCGACCCGCTGAAAGCGCCATTATCCAAACACTTACGATCGATGCACACCGAATTTTCGACGACCACCGCTGATGTCAACACTACTGTAGGTTCACTGAAACGGGCCGCATTTTTTTTTGTCGACTTCTCAATTTATTACTTAATTCAGTGGGAAGAGACCTCGTCGACTAGTTCTTCCAACAAAGGAGGAGCCACTGTTTGGTGAGTTGTACTTGTTTTTTCTAGAGAAACCCAAAAATATGGTTCGCGCACTACAGTAATCGAATGCGTATATTTTCAGGTTCAATGAGGACGCGATGGACCGCTCGTCTCGTCACGATTCGGCCCAAAATACAGTAAGCCACGAGTCGGAGGACGAGCGGTTTGCATTTTTCAACGCGGTCTGCACGAGACTCAACTCGTTACAGTTCGTTTGTAAATTCTAGACAACGCAGCTGAACAAAAAATTCCAGTTTCAAAGAGATCGCCAAAAGCGCATCGGAAACCGAAGATCACTCGAGGGCCGACGAAGCACACGTGGCAAAAGAGGCGTCGAACAAGAGCGCCGCGTACGGAACGGACGGATTCGCGCCGCCGCCGCCGCCGCTGCAAAGAACGAATCTGCCCAAGAGATTCGAGTCGCTCTATCGGTCAGTTGTTGGGTCTCGACACGAACGAATCCACGAGAATCCCATGAGTTTTCAGAAAAAAGCGTCAACCGGTGGCGACGACGTCCGATTCCAGCGGATTCGGAAGCAACGCCAGCGATTTTTGGAGTTTTGAACGTAATTTTTCCGTGAAAAAAGCGTTAGGCCAAGAGAATCTCATTCTTTTCATTAAAGGATACGGTCGATCGAATGTCGGCACATTGGAACGTCCTCATCGATTATTTCCGGGCAACAATAACGGCTTTTCGACACTACAACAGTTGGTTTTATCGATTTTTTTTCTGATTGAAAAACTTGTCGACATTTTTCTGTTTCACTCGAATATTTAGTTCAAATTTCGCAAAATTCTAATCGATTGTCTTTGTTTATTTTTGTTTTCAGCAAAAAGCGACTTGTGGATGCGCCTCAAAAACTGACCGTCGAGTTGCGCTACGAGAACGACGTGCCGATGGTGGCGAAAATTAATTCGGCTCAAAATGTGACACTCGGATATTTTCGCCACTTGTTCGGCATTCATTACACCGATAATTGCAGGTACGACCAGCTTGTTTTTGTGCAAATTGCTTTACAGTTTCAAAAAAATAATTTAAATGTTTGCATATTCTAATCCGACTGCTTTATTTCGGGGTGTTAAAAAATTCAAAAAATTAGAAAAAACAACTTTCCAGATTTTTCTTCAAATCCACGTGCGAAGACGGCTCCGCCCACTACCAATGGACGCTTCTTTTTCACGACGACGATCGTCTTCCGATTTTCCACAATCGCATCACCGCCATTTGTCGTTTGTGCCCTCCGCCAGACGAGAATTTAATTTAATTTATTACATCTTCCTAAATGCTTTTTGAGAGCTTACATTAGAAAAACAGTTTTCAGACACACTTCTTTTACCGGTTAACTTCTTCGCTTTTTTTTGTTTGCAAATTCGAGATTCGAGCGTAATAAAATGAAGCAATTAATTAAATCAAAATTCTCAGCGTGTTCGGCATTCCGTCTTTGAGCTCTTCCACAAGAATCGGGTCGATTTGTGCGTAGCGAATATCGATTTTTTGAATCTTCTCCAAAACCGACACCATTCCGAACACGGAATCCCAGCGAAGATCCGAGCCGCGGGCGGTCAACGAGCGCAGCGATGGCAGCCAGTTGGACTGAAAAAAAAGAAGTAATGTTTCAATAATGTCGTGTAAATCTCCTCGGCCAACTCGACTTAGCAATCTAAACTTTTCTTGTTACAATCCAAAATTTCTACAACTCGATTGCAAACACTACTTTTTAGTCTAATTAGACTCAAGTCAAGTTACCAGAATCCAACACGGTTTAAACGTCGCAAGCTTCCAAAATTATCGATTATTCTACAGAAAGGCGCTCCAAATACAAAACATTCGGTGACTTTTGTCTACAAAACGTTCACAGTCTCCCACCTCAAACTGTAAATCGCTCTTCGTCTCAATGATCGTCAACTCTTCCAAATTGTCCATTCCGCCGAGAATTCCCGCCAAAATTTCATTGTTCATCCACGTGGAATTGTAGCTCAAATCCAGTGAGATCAAGTGAGAGAGCGCTGCAAAAATATCAATTTAATTAAAGACGGCCCCGCCGGCGACAGTCAATTTCAAATGTACGTTTCTCGTTTTTTGAGCTGTATTGCATGGCGTGCTCGAAAAAGCGCTGAACGTCGCAAATTGGCAAACCTGGCCTAGGATTCGATGGAGTTTTCTAGGCCACGTTTGCCATTTTTTCTTCTCGGTTGTTTGGGAGAATCAAACTTGTTTTTAAAAAATTCACCGCAAATCACGGCGGGAATTTTCGAAAGCCCGGCCGTCTCCACGTCACTCATCTCGATTCCGGCCATTTTCAGCGTTGTCAAATTCGGACATTTCTCCAGAATTTCGCATAAATTCTGCTCGTTCTTCATCTCGAGCACCGTCATTTCCAATCGGCACAGTTGCGGTTTGGGCGTCTAGAAAAAGCAAAAGACAACTGGAAAAATATAGTTTACAGCAGTCAGAATTACATCGAACAACGAGGAAATTCCGTTTTGAAAAGTGGTATTTCCAATTTTCAGCTCCACACATTCGTCGAAAATCGCCTTCAGATTTGTGTCGTCTTCGGCGGCCAATTCTGGAAAACAGAAACCATCTATTGTGGGAGAATTCGCGAAAAAGTCCTCCGCACCACAATTTTCGATATTCAAACGGAATGTCCGTGGTTTTTCGCACTTTCTGAACGTCCGCGTCGCCTTCAAAATGTCGGTTGCGTCGAGAAAGAGGGCGGAAAGATCGAGATTCAAATCGGTGGAGAGCAGTTTCAGACGATTCGTCACTTCTGGAAGGGGGTCTGAAAAATGACAAAGTTAATTCTAATTCTGTGTCTGGCCCGAACGGCCCAGGCTTTTGGCCAGTTTGCAATGATCCGATCGGACCCAAACTTTGCAGGCGTATTGGATATTGGGTCCAAGTTTCAGACCGATTGGCTGTGGGAAAACCTTGGTCTCTTCGGGACCAGATGCTCCGATCGGTCTGAGACTTGGAACCAAAATACTTCAATGCTAGTCCAAGAAGCCTGCAAAGTTTAGGTCCGATCCGATTATTGCAAGTGGGCCAAAAGTGTAGACCTCAAAAAGCGCTTTGCTCAATCTTGGCATTTTTACAGGAAAAGCGCCAATAAAAGTGCGTGCGGATGACATAATAATACTACTAATAATACAATATCACATTCGGAGAAAGTGCTTGCATAGAGAGACACCCATTCATTATTTTATTGCAATTCGCCGCCGCCGCCACCGCCGCCAGAAGAAGAAGAAGAGAACATCCGGACAAAGAATAAGGAGGGAAAAGTGAGAAAAAAGAAGACAACTGGTATCATAACCGGACGGCCGGGCAAACTGTGTACGTATAAAAGGGCAAGGGCAATTCGTGGAAAAGTACAATAACATTCACGTCATCATGACCTCCTTCTCCACTCTTCTTCTTCTCTCCGTTTGTGCCGTCGGTGGAGCACTCGCTGTTATGGGTATGTATGCCTACTTTTTCGCTTCTATTATGAGCCAGATTAGAAGCAGAGCGCGAGCGGTACAATTCGTACTTTGGCGTACAAAATTGAGCAAAAAAAAACCAAATTTACAGAGCACTCGTCGTACTACCCGGGCGGTCACTCGACGAGCTACTACTCGCCGTACCAGATGCACACGTACGGCTCGAAATACTACAATAGCGAGTCGTACGGCAAGTACGACGAGCACGGCAACAACAACAACAACAACGGAAACAACAAGTACGAGCCGAGCTACTACAATCCGGCCGCCACGTACTATCACTCGTACATGCCCAAGTATCACGGCGGGCAGAACGACTATTACACCAAGTACAATCAGTACACGCCGTATTACGGTGGCAGCGGACACGGGCACTATTACGAGCAGCCAAAGCATGACGGTGAATTATAGAAACAAATTACATTTTCCCCCATTTTTTTACACAATTGTTTTGCAGACTATCACAGCGGACACCACTTCGACATGCGCAAGTGAACGTCTCGACGCTCCGAACGCATTTTTTCTTTGCTCCGGAAATAATTTGTTTCAATTATTTTTTCGAATAAATAAAAATTCATCGATTTTCTGATGCAATCAAAGTTGTTGACAGGATTCTTTGTGGTTCGAAGAAATGAATAGATTTGAAAAGGAGTCAAACTACTCAAATCTTGCATTTTCGCGTGCGATCTGTACATATTACTAGCACTTCTTGGATCGGTTCTTCGCGGAAAGAGCCAAAAATTAGAAGAGCGCGGTAGAAGAGAGAGAGAGAGAGAGAGAGGCACAGACGGTAGACAGTTAAAGGCGCATAGCATAAAACTTATTTCTTTCTCCGTTTTAATCGGCAGACGGCCCCCAGGCGTGCCAAAAATTCTGCAATTTCAGCAAGGTTTAAGCATGACCTCATAAAAACATTTTTGATCGCCAAAAAAAGTGCATCAATTTATCAAGTTTGCGTGCCTCACTAGTACTAATTTTCCAGCAACAATTCGAACTCTCAACACCAATTTTGTGCGTCAAATGACAAGTGCGGTGGTTTTTCGACGGCGAGGGCGATTGAGCGAGTTCCGCGTAAAATGCACCGAAACGTCAGAAGTGGTTTCGTGGTTTCCCCCAACTTTTGGTACTTTGACATTTGCTGACGCATCGATGCGTTTTCCGCGCACTTCCGAAAAAAAAACAGACGGATTTCACAGACAAATTAGGTTTTAAAAATGATCAATCACGTGAATACAATCATTTTCAGGGCTCGAACAAAAAACTCGAACAGAACTTCACGCAGTTTAAGATATTATAGGGGCATCTCACAGAAACGTCGCTCTGTTCGCAATCTGGCCGAATTTCTAGGCCGCCAAGTAATTTTCCACTGAAAATGTGGCCTAACTTTCAAACTCGGCCCCGAGGTCGCTCAATTTGCACTGCAAAAAGAGTTTCTCAATAGAGCGCCATTTCTGTGCGGTGCCCCTATAATAGTATGTGTTTTTGCCGCCTCGCGCCACAATACCGGCTCTAAAACCGGCCCGCATCTTGTCACATTTGTAAAACTCATCTAAATCTACAATTTAATGTGTTGTTCGACGCACAACTTTGCATTTGAAGCGAGTTATCAGCCGGCCCGTTTGCAAGACAACATTCGCTTTCGAATTTTGAATTTCGCTCCAAAATGGCGCGTTGTAGGCTCTAGAGACTGTGTAGCTTCAAAAATGCCTCTTCGCTTTTTTCTCTGCCAGTGCGTTTCAGGCCAATAAACCGCCAAAAAAAGCAGCGTCCACATTATTAGGCAATTTGGACGGAGAAAAGGGAAAACGTACTAGCACTACTACTTGTTATATTGTCGTCGCAAGAAACAAGTGAAAAGAATTACTCGGAAGAAGAAGAAGAAGAAGAAGAAGAATCCAGAATGTGTGAAGACGTCGTTAAGAGAGCCGCAAAAAAGAAACGGAAAAAAAGTAGTGGGGGGTGGGGTCTGGGCCCAGTATAAAAGAGCGAGAAGCCGAGCAGGTAGACACACACACACACATTCCTCGCCTTTTCTTATTCAATTACTCCATTTTTCCAGAAAATATGCAATTCCGATCGCTTCTCCTCGTCGCCGCCGCTCTTGTCGCCGCTGCGTCGGCCATGTTCGGTGAGTTGCAATTGTGAGCAATTCGAGATAAACAGGGAATTTGAGACCACGGACCAAAGTACGGCGGTTCTTCGCATCCGTTCAAGCCGGTCTATCTGCCGAATCCGTATGGATCCAAGTACGAATCGTACGGAAAGTACGACGATCACAAAGGTACGATTTTCAATTTGCCCTCCAAAAATTGTCGGGGGAAAAATCTCAGAATCGCACTACCAGCCGTCCTACTATCACGATTCGTACGAGCCGAAATACGGAGGAAACGACGAGAAACACGGCGGCGCCGACTACTATTCCTCCTACCAACCGTCGCATCAACCCTACTACGGTAGCTCCTACTACAACGAGCAGCCAAAGTACAACGGTGAGTTTTCAAAGACATTCTTGAGAACATTTTAACAATGTTTCAGATTACCACAGCTCGCAGCACTACTACGACAAGTATTGATTCACTATTGTGTTCGAGATGATTTGCGAAAATAAAGCTGTTTTCATGCATTTTTTACACTAGAAAACAACCAGATCAGTTGGAGCAGTTAGAGCACACAAAAAAAAGGCAAAATTCGAGATGTAACGCTTAAAAGACAATGTCTGAGAGCAAGGAAAAATGTTCGCGAACTTGAGAAAAGTGCGTTTTCTCGAAAATTTTGTCATGACCCGCGGGTCGACGACTTGGTCTAATTTTTTTTAATTTTTGAAATGCTTCCAAAAAATCGACAAAGTCTAAAAGTATATGAAAACAACAAAAATCGCGATCAGACCCCTTAGAAAATTGAGAAAACGCACTTTTCTCAAGTTCGCGAACATTTTTCCATGCAAAAGTGATCCGAATTTTGTGAATTTCGGCCTAAAAACCCCTTGATGGTCAATCGGGATCGGGGTGAACTTTTTTTTTGCCAAAGCACAATAACGTTTAGATTCAAAATCAGCAATAAAATCATGGCTATGTAGTGTTCGAATTTTTCAGGACGAGCAGAAAACTGAAAAATTTTCTGAAAAATGTCACAAACCAATTTTTTTCTCCATGAAGGAGGGGTGCTAAATTTTTGGTGTCAACATGAAAAATGCTTAAAAAGATGCGACGAATCCAATGGCGTTGAGTCTGAGACGCTAGCATTTTTTTGAAATTAGTTACAGTTTTGACCTATTTTGGGACCGTGATCGGACTAGGGACCACGGAGCCGGACCAAAACTTGTCTGATGTATCACTGTTATGTAAGTTCCCATTGGGTATAATACGGAACAAATTGAAGCATTCTGAATTTTTTAGTGACCTGCAGTTTTTTAACTTCGCAGACATTGCCTTTTAAATTCCTCAATTGCGCACATTTTGAACGCAAAATTATCAGATTTTTTTTGAGACATGCAAAAGTGCTCGATCTTCAACCGTTTTTGCTGTTTAAGCGCTAAAACTGCTCGTATTTACGCGCTTTATCATTTCCGACACTCATTTCGTCCCGGAATAGCATTTCAATCGATATTTCTCTCAAAAATCGCGTCTCGTCGCCTTTTCCACTTTTGCTTCGAGTGACTCCAGAAAAAAAATGTCTAAATTCACTCACTCTCCGTTATTTCCTGATAAACCTGATCGGCAGGCGGCGCGGCCATCCGGAAAACCAACGCGAGATCGTTGACACTGGAGAGGTGCGCGAGGAGGAGCTCGTCTGCCAGCAGACACTTGTCGACGTCTCCGTGCCGCCAGACGCTCGCCACCTTTAGCTGGGGCTGGCGAATTTGCGAGAGCACGCGTCGCTTCGTCTCTCCGATCGTCAGCGTCCGCTCGATTGGCAACATGATCGACTGGATGCGCTCGTGCGATCCTTCCGGCAATTCAAAGTGACACTTCACCACGACCACGCTATTTGTGGGTAGCGGCTGACGCGTCGAAGAGGTTTTGGGAGGCGAGAACGATTGACGCGATCTGAACAATCACTGCAATTTTTGGCTTTCTCGGACACCAAATACCTCCTTTTTACGCATCCGATCACTTCGACATCATCGTCTTTTCCGTACACGGTCGGATCCGATCTCACCGTCATTGTGGGCGAATTCGAGCGTCGGACCGTCGCATTTCGTTGGAAAAACTGGTGATGCGGAGGCGGAGACTGAGAACCGACGGGGCTTCGACGGATCACCGGAACCTTAGGGATCCGTGGCGGACGCGGCGACGGAGACGCGGAGGGCGGTCTGCAAAAGAAAATGTCTTGAAAAAAAAAATGTTTCAATTGTTCATTTAAGAAAAAAAAGTACGAGCACTGCATATTGGTTCCGGAGACTAAATGTCATCATTAATCAACACGGAAGCACGGAAAAGAGGAAGCGGTGGAGCGACGAGGTGACGGAAAACTGGTCCAACTTCGTACCGGGATGCTCGTAGAGATTTGGTCTACTGCCGCAATGCTTGAACCAACGGACATCGAGCAAAAAACAACCTCAAATTCTCTCCACTTCTCGCTCGTCGCTTCGATACATTCTGCTCGAAAGACGGCGAATTTCTGCGTTTTCTGGACGCGAGGCCGTCCAAAATCAAGCACTCTTCCTCGTCGTCCGGCGGCGAATCGTCGAGCTGCAAGAAATTATGAAAAACAAACAATTTTTTGAGGGCGAAATGTCTACGAAATGTCTAAAATCACCTCGCTCCGCCCACCACTTCTCGTCGTCTTGAAAACGGCGGAAATTGGAATTTTGAGCGGCGGCAAATCGTATTCTTTCATTTTCATCACCAAATAGTCCTCGAATCTTTGCACTTCTCGACTTGCGCCTTTTTCAGCGATGCCGTGTCTGAAAACGCAAATGTTTTTTGAAAAGTGGTCCCAAAAAAATGGCTCGCCTCAAGTGATCGAGTGCCGTCCATCCGGCACTGTCCCTCAGCTCGATTTTCGCCGACCGTTCGATCAGAAGCTGCGCGATCCGAACGAATCCGTTCGTGCACGCCTCCATCAACGGCGTCAACCGGAAATGGTTGCCCTTTTCCTGCGATTCGCACGAGTCCTCCGACACAAACGACTCTTTGCTGCGGGAGTTCACGTCGGCGCCGTACGCAAGCAAAACTTCAACATTTTTGTATTCGTCGTGCGCGACCGCCTCGGAGAGAGGCGTCCAGCCGCCGTTGTCCCGTGCGTTCACGTCACACCCCTGCAATCATTTTTTTTTTACCGCGGTCTCGAATAGATAGTAGTCACCCTGGCCTAACTTTCCCTCTTTTGTTCACTGGGGGACTTCAAATGTGTGACTGAACGAAAGCATGAGAGAAATTTTCTGTGAAATGAAGAGACACAGAGAAAACGCGGACTGCCGTAACTAGCGTAATACGATTCATTCGATAACTTTACGTTACTGTAGGTGAAGCGCTCCGAGTGGCATTACGATGTGCCAAGTATGGAACACATCGGTCGGGGGGTCTTGCACACACACACACCCAAGTTTAGTAGTAGTTTAGTAAGAAGAAAGATGGCCACGTATAACTAATAGAATAACTAATAGAATAAAGTTTGAGAATAGAATAACATTTCCGTGGTGAAACCGATTTTTTTCGGGAAAAAAAAGTAATCAAAACGTTTAGATTTTTTCCTGTTTCAAAAATGCATTTTTTAGATTCTCCTTTTCTTTAAAACCATTAGGTTTTGAGAAAACGCGGTACCAATTGGCACAGCTTCCGCACGACCTCCGCGTTGTCCTCTTTCGCCGCCTGATGCAGCCGCGTCTCGCCCATGTCGTTCGTCTTTTCCAACTGATATTTCGTCAAGTTGTCCAAATTGATCAGCTCGTGTTCTTCTGCAATATTTGTCGATTCTATTGGGGGAAAAATAAATCGGTTTGCAACTTCTGCACAACTTCAAAACGTCGCGATCGGACAACTTTCCAAAGAGCACATCCGTCTCGTCGTCCTCATTTTTCACGAGACTATCGCGAATTTTCTTCGCCTCTTTCCGCCATTTCTCCGCGTTCTCCGGTTCGTTTCGCTCGGCGCAGTACGCCGAAAACGATTCGTACAGCTCTTTTCGGTTGCTATCCATGAAACAGAGCGTGTCGAGCTCCGAAAATGTGCTCTCCACTTTCGGATCACTCAATTTGCACATGCACGTGAACAGGGAGACGCGCGTGTCGATTATCTGCAAGAATTGATAGTTGTCACTGAAAAACCGTGCTATTTTTCAAAACCCAGATCCAAGTAGGCGTACTTTATTGTTTTCTAGAAACAGGGGTCTTTTCCAGTTCGAAAAAGTGGTTTTTGGCCCACTTGCAATGATCCGATCGGCCCCAAACTTTGCAGGCTTCTTGGACACGGATTTAAGTATTTTAAGTCCGAGTTTCAGACCGATCGGATCATCCGGTCTCGAGTTATGTGGATCAGAGACCGCAAAAGCCGCAATTATCGCAATAACTTGGACTTTTTGGCCTCTGATCCACACATCTTGGGACCGGATGATCGGATCAATCTGAAACTCGGACCCAAGATACTTCAGCCCGAGTCGAAGAAGTTTGGAAAGTTTTGGTCCGATCGGATGATTGCAAGTGGGTCAAAGTCCGGCTTTTTGCGCAGCCCTGAAAAAATTCTACATTTTTTCCCAAATGGCTAGTAAATAAGCAAAGCTTCCATATTATTCAATTTCCAGCCTTAACCTTATCCCTAGAAGCGCCACTCTTGGTCAAAAGATCCAAACGCTTTTGGAAAAATTGCATCGACTGCTGATGGTCGTCCAAATCGCCATAGACCAGAGCCATCGCGAGATATGCTCGGAGAGCATCGTCATTGTCGCGTTTGTGTCTGAACATTTTGAAATTTCGGTAAAAAACACTGCACTTTTTCCCGAAAAAAAAAACGACTCACTCCAACATTTTCTTGTAGTTCTCGAGAATTTTCTTGACGACAAACTCGCGATAGTCCCGTTTCTCCCTTTCGGTCATCGTTTGCCAGTACTTGTCGTACAAATCGCCGACCGCTTCATACAGTTCGCACAGCGTGATTCGCGGTTCTTGACTCTGATTTTTCAGAATTTTCTCATATCTCACGAGTCGGTACAATATGGCAAGCCGTCGCGTCATCTCCTCTTTTTCCGGCGGGTTTAGGTGCTCCCTCTGCGTCATGTAGGCCATCACCAGTTTTCGGTAACCTTTATCGATGTGTTGTGCGGCCACGTAGTGCTGAAACGGTTGACTTTCAAAATTTTTGGTAGATGAACCGTGTTCAGTTCTATTATACCGAGCGTGCTAATTTAGTGCAAAATATTCCAACTAGACTTGAAAGAGTAAAAAAATTCGCGCTTTATAGTCTAACTGAAATAAGAAAACTAATCGTTAATCCTCTAATGCCGCGTCCAAAGTCTCGGAAAACCCGCAAATCTCGCGGATTTTGCAGTCTAAAGTCGGCAGAAATTTGCGGAAAATCCGGGGTGACAGCTGAACGAGTGTTACCGTACACCATAAAACTACGGTATTTTTTGAAAAAATTTAAATTTCTCGAGAATATTTGAAATTTTTTTTTTAATTTAAATTTCTCGAGAATATTTGAAATTTTACAAATTTCTTGGGTAAATTTTCAAAAAATACCGTAGTTTTATGGTGTACGGTAACACTCGTTCAGCTGTGCGCACCTCGGATTTCCCGCAAATTTCTGCCGACTTTGGACTGCAAAATCCGCGAGATTTGCGGGTTTTCCGAGACTTTGGACGCGGCATAATAGTCGATAATGAGACTGAACACGGTTTACCGGAAGTCAGGGCGGGGCAAATCTCGACTCGGGCTTTTTGAAGGCTTTTTCCGAAAACATTTTCGGCCTCTGGTCCAGATATCTCGGGACCGGATGGTCCGATCGGTCTGAATCCATGCCCAAGCAGCCTGTTGAGTTTCAAGTCGGCCAAAAGTCCAGCCCGGGCCGAAATTTTCCCCAGCTCTGCCAGAAGTTTAAAGAAATCGATCAAAATGGTACATGCGCGAGTTCGCACATGGCCATCGCCTTCTTGTCCTCCGGCGCCTCGTCCTCCATCAATTCGGCCAAATCGATTCGACGGTCGACTGGAGCCACCGCACATCGCGTTCGTCGCAGCTCGTATCGGATCGTTTTGTCATTCGCACTGCAATCCGCTAATTTTGCAAACTTCTTGGACTTGGGTTGAAGAATCTTGGGTTCCGGTTTCATATCGATCCGATCTTGGACCCAATATTCTTGATTCCAAGTCCAAGAATCGTCCGAGTCTGACGGAACGTCACCGAAATCAAAAATAAAACCTTAACAATCGGTCGGCCTTGTCCAACAATTGCATGGCTTTCTGATTATGACCGTGCAGTTCTTCGAGTTGCGCCTCGAGAATGTACTAAAAAACGTCATGAATATCACTAAAAAAAAATGAATGAATGATGCCAGTGCCGCTCACCAACTGAGCCTTCCGCTGTTTCACCGATCCGCCCGGCTCCGATTCTTTGAACGCCTTTCCCCACTTTTCGACCATCTCCCTACTTTTGCGTGTCGCCTCGATCGCACTGTCCACATCCGTCAAATTGGCGTCTCCGGTGGCGTACAGCTGATTGATGCACCATGCTTCCACGTGAAAACTCAGCTGCTCTTGCGAACGACTCGCACACTTTTGCGCCAGCCTTCGGAATTCGATCAGGTGTTGTAGGCACTCGTGACGGTTTCCTATACACAGATTGATCATCTTTTTTTTAAATGTTTTCAAAATCTGTTATTCCGTAAACTGTATTTTTCTCGAGAAAGTCTAGGAAAGTCTCTTTTTTTTAAATGTGATCATCTTTTTTTTAATTAAAAAAAAAAATCTATAAGAACTATAGTAAGCCCAATTTTTCCCAAACCTACCCAATTGCGAGTAAATTTCGCTCATCAATCTCTCGTGAAATGTGCCTTCGAAAAATTGGTGATGCTCTCGTGCCAGATCGGCTCCTGAAACGAATGCTGTGCTTGTTTTCTCAACAACTCCTCTCCCTGGACCAGGAAGAAGAGACCGCAACGGAAAAAGCTCGATAAATCCTGTGATTTTCCGGTTTTTTAATACATTTCCGGCTGTAAACTCGGGGAAACCCCGGCGAATTTCTATAAAATTGCGGCTATCGAAAAAATCGAACGCCCTGTCGAAGATGCGTCTTTTTGTGCCCGTCTTCCTGCTCGCCGCCTCGGCATTCACACTCACTCTACAGGAGGTTCGTTATCCACACATTTTTGTGGATAAACTGGTTCTATCCATTGTTTCATCGAAAATTGGAAAAAAAGCGCTTGTTAAAGCACAGTTTTTCTCAGGTTATTGGCGATTGGAAAAGTTGAAAAAATTACAAAATCTTCTGTTTCTATCAAAAGTTATGTATCCCCAAGTTAAACATTTTTTAAAGCCTTAAAAAAATCTCCGATTTTTGTAGGCGTGCGATGGTTCCACACCTGAAATGCGTTCGTTCCGTCAAATTCGTCCGACCAACTTCATCACCGGCTCGGGAAACACGACGGTGACGTCACGCGACGAGTGCGCCAAAATTTGTGCGGAAAACGAAAACTGCGCGTTCGCCTATTTCCTCTCCAACAATTGCTATCAGGCCAACTATTTCACGACGACTTTGAAGCGTTGGGTGCCCGGAGAGACTCTGGTCAAGGTGAGTGAGGGGGACTAGAAATTGCGGGAGCGAGAAGTTAGGCCACGAAAACGGTCTGGCGCAAATTTTGCATTTTTTTTTCAGCTGTTCCGCGACGAGAGCAGCTGCAACACGACATTCCCGCAACTGATGAGCAATTCGGTGAAATTCAGTCTGAAAAGCCGTTCGGGCGCTTCGTACAGCTACGCGATCGCCGATTCGGCCGTCACTTTCACCTACACCGCCGATGCGGCACAGTTCGGAAAAAAGAAGAGACGATAACAATTTCAGTGGAATTGCGATGAATAAATGGTTGTGTTTTTGGGTTTTGGCCCTGAATTTTCGAGAGAAAAGCCAAGGAGACGACGATTTCGATTCTGAGCCTGCGATTCAATAGTTTTCTGTCTATATGGATAGGCTCGAGGATAGCGAAACGAAATTACAGCAAACTCGTCTTCTACAGACACACGTCACCAATTCTCGCCTGCACTTGGCTCTCGTCACGCGCGCGTCTCTGGAAAAACCCCTTTCTTTGATTTTCCCGATAGGCGCTCCAAAGGTGCAACAGGTATCCAAACCATAGTTGCCACGGGCCGGGCCGGGCCGGGCCGAAATTTCCAAAACTCCGGCCCGGCCCGGTTCAAAAAGCGGGAATTCAAAATTTGAATTATTGATCGCATGAAGCCATTTTTTGTAGAATTAGGGGTTTTTTGCAAGCATCGAACATTGAAAAACAAATGTATTTCTCATAAAAAATTCATAATAGCAAAAAAACAAAGAAGAAACACTAAAACTTTAGTTCGAAAATTTTTTTTGTAATAACGAAAAAAAAATTTCCGCGAAAATTTGAATTCCCGCCTTTTGAACCGGGCCGACCGGGCCGGCACTTCACCGACCCGGCCCGGCCCGAAATCTGGCAAGTCTGATCCAAACGGCTTGGGACGGGCCGAAAAAAGTGTTGCATGGATCGGGAACCATTTATTCTTCCTGGCTCATGGTACCCGGTTGTGGTTCCCTTCCAACTGTTTGGATACCTGAAGATGCAACATCCATGGCCCGGCTTTTCATACATAGGACTTTCGGTTTTTTCAATATATCTCCAGAAATCGAACATAGGGACCTCTGATTTTTTGATAAGAATTCCATTTTTACTGGGTTCTTCAAAATGAGCCAGGTCAGAGGTAAATGTAAGGTTTCTGAGAGAAGTTACAGCTTCACAATTTCCACTCCTCCGTATCGGAGTTGAGCGGAAGAACTCAACGCAAGAACACGGAAGAATTTTTAACTTTTTTAGAAAATTTTTTCATGGAATGTGATCAACTGACGAAATGTATAGCAAAGTGAACTCTGCTCATAGAAAAATAATTCGTAAATTTAGCTTCTCATACAAAAAAGTTATTCGAGTTGTTCCGTGAAAATGTCCTTCCGTCTTCCGTACTCGAATAACTTTTTTCTATGAAAAGCTAAATTTACAATTATTTTTCTATGAACAGAGTTCACTTTGCTATACATTTCGTCAGTTGATCACATTTCATGAAAACATTTTCTAAAAAAAGATAAAAATTCTTCCGTGTTCTTGCGTTGAGTTCTTCCGCTCAACTCTGCTCCGTATGCTTTGCCGGTCCGTGTCTCTACTTCTCTCCAACTTTGTTTCAAATTTGGCGGCCGAGCGATTAGAAAACTCCGCCCGTCGTGTACTTCTCATCGTCTTCCTCGTTTTTTAGCGCAAAACTCGTTGAGAATTCGAACAGCTTGAACTTTGCGTTTACACGACACCTGTCGTTCGAAGAAACCGTACCTTTTTGAGATACTTCAATCGCCTCCTCGAGTTTTCCATTTCTCTGCAATTCGTGCGCCGCCTCGTTGTACAAGTCGATTGCTTCGCTAAACTTTCCAGTTTTCAGCAACATTTGCGCTAAACGTTTCAAAAAAAATAATCGATTTCTATTCTATTAAACCTTACCCTTTTTCCGCATTCGTTCCGTCATTTTTCTGCAAAAAGGTTAGCCGCTTTAAGCGTGAAAATTAGTAGAATCAAAGAGAAAATATTTCCAACTGAATCACACAAACACACAACACAACACCAAAACCAAGCAGAAAATGGGTGAACAGCGCAAAAATCTGAAGCCTACGTGAAACGTTCATTTCTTACAGGAGACACAAAAATCACAGGAAACACTTCTGATGGCTAGACAGGAAAGGGAAAAAGGGTTTTGGACACGGAAATAAGTTAAAAATAAATAGTGGGGAAAACAAAGAGAGAAAAGTTAAAAATCGTCGTGAAATTCATTGATTGAGGAGGTCCCACGCGTCGTCGTCCCATCCCTTCGACTTTTCCTCTTTTTTCGGAGCCGGAGCCGGTGCGGCCGCAACTCGTGGAGCCGTCGATTTCGCCTTATTCACCGACGCCTCGAATTGAGCGATTGTGGACGAGGAGGCCGAGTCGTCTTCTTCCACAACTGCTGCAAACATTTGCAAATTTTAGACGATTACAAAGGCAAATCCTCACTTTTTTCTTGCTTTTTCGGCGCCGGTTTCGGGCTTCTCTCCTTCTTTCTTCTCTCCTCCGATGGTTTGATTTCTGCGAAAAGCAATCATTTTTAGTGCACATTTGCAAAAACAAAAAGTCTACCTTCACTACTAATATGGGTACCTCCTTCCGTTGTTCCACGCGGCCTTCAATTCAATGAACAAATTAAGTTTTATTCAACAACAAAAAAAAGGGGAAACTCACAAATTCGATTGTTTGAGCCAGTCGTTGAACTCGTTTTGCGACGACGATCCGGACATTCCACCGCCGAAATCCTCGTACCCACTGCAAAAATTGTTTGAAAATGGGACCACCATGAGCAGTTGCGAGCGCCCCAAAAACAATCGATCCCAAAAATGCTCACGTTTTCGACAGAATTCCCGAGAACGCGTTGAGCGACGGCGATTTGACGAACGAAGAGAGTCCGTCCCACGACCTCGTGGTCACATCCGACGCCTTTGAGGCCACTCCGCCAAAGATCGAGTTGTTTTGCGACTAGAAACAGAAGACACAGCTATTGGAGACATTTCACATTTTCCGACAGGCCGGGGCGAGCGAGAAATTGCTTGTTAGCGAAAAAAAAACGCGGGGGCGAGGGAAATGCCACGAGAAAGTTAAAGGCGTTTAGAAATATACGTTATGCCATGCGCCTTTAACAGTGTCTACCGTCTGCGTCTCTCTTTTCTACCGCGCAAATGGTATTTCCCTCGCCCTCGCGTTTTTTCGCCAAGCAATTTCTCACAGAGCGCGCGGGGAAAAGCCACCAGTGCGAAAACATTCAGCTGTTTCGCGGGTCCCGCCACGAAAATTCAGGCCACTGCATTCGACACAGCTGATTCAGAGTTACCGTAACCCTTTGCCGCTTTTCGTGGCGAGACCAGCGACGAATATCTCCTTGTGCATATTTACGGCGGCACGGCTAGCAGCGCTCTTCGCAAATCTCTGATTTCTCGCCCAGGCCTGCCTTGACGTTGTTCCGTATTCCTGACATCAACCGCAAAACGGCAAGTACGGGAACAACGTAAAGGTACATTTCTGTATAGTGTCAAATTATATTTCAATAGTTTGGCTCTTTGCATCAAAACACGTACAACATTCTCGCTCAACTGCGACGCCTTCTGCTGCGCCTGAATTCCGACGTCTTTGGCGATGGCGGCCGCCTGAGACGCTCCTTTCGACAGCATTGACCAGCCCTGAAAAGTATGACATTTGGAAAAGAACAATAGAAAAATTGCGTTTTCTGCAACCTTAAGAACATTAAATTCAGGACATTTGAATGAAAAAATCAGTGAAGAAATAAGGAAACATTTAGATATTCGACGTGAAACCGACCATCGAAAGTCCGGTCATGGCTCCGGCGAGCAGATCGTCTCCTCCGTTATTCGACTGATTCGGCACGTAGCCAGTGTTGCCGAATCCCTGATATTTGCTGCCGCTCCTGCAGAAAAAAAAGCATTTTACGGTAAATTGTGGTGTTCGAACGCCGAAAATGCTTGCATTCACGTGATCGATCATTTGCGAAACCAATTTTGTGTGAAATATAACATTTTCTATTTCCCGCCTCAAAAAATGGCGCAAAAACTGACGAGTCTTGTCCGCTGTAGGTACCGTCGCCGGACGATTGACTGTAGCTCGAGTTTCCGCCGTAATAAGAGCCCAGCGAGGAGTTTCCCGAGGATTTGCTCGTCGAGGAGCCGCCGACGGCTCGATTCGTGCCGCCGAGTGTAGGCGGCACGTAGTTGGCCGCCGGCGACGTCGATTGCGACCATTCACGTCCCTCCGCCTCACACGCCACCTGTCAAAATAGCCAGTTTTGAAAAGCCTTCGAGCTAAATTTAGCATTTTTTTAACAAAAATTGTGCCGACCTTGTCCCTGAAAAGGGCGGCGGCTCTCGAGTTGTACTTCTCCTGAATCGTCCATTTTTCGCGGTAATCCGGTTGCGATTGCAGAAATTCGGCGAATTTCCGATTTCCGCCCGCCTTCATCTTCGCCAACTCGACGTCCTTCCACTTGTCCATCGTCACCGAACGCACGAAACTGAGAATATTATTTTCTTGACTGGGAAAAAAATATTTAAAGGACCAAGGAACCCTCATCTTTTTTGCAATTTTTTGTATCTGTCTTAACTGTCTCTTTTTGCCACATACACTGTCCGAGTCCCAAATCTCAGGAATGCCTATAAACGGAACAGCGCGCAGTTAAAGTTGTGACCTAGAAAACTCAGGCGTGAAAACTCTTCCCACCGCCACAAGTTCCGTTCACAGACATTTCGGAGAGTTGGGACTCGGACAGTGAATGTGATGGCAATAAGAGACAATTCAGGAGGCTTCCCTGGTCATTTAAACAAAATTTTACCTTAAATGAACGCCCAAACTGCGATGAATTCCGGAACATTCGAGACAAATCCAGATGCCGTACGAGACGGACACCCATTGCGGATTGTTCGCCTCGCACTCGAAACAGAACTGCAACAAAAAATCTACTTTCAAGATGCCGCAGAAATGCGGATTGCAAGACTTTTTTGTCTCCATTCCCTTATAGTGTTTTAAACAAAGTTTTTTTTTGAAACTGAGCAATGCGATCGGGATCACAAGTCGAAAAAGCAGAACGAACGAGTGGCGTGCACTAAAGCTGTCGGAATTTTGATTCGGATTTCCGCCCACGATTATGCCAAATATAATTGTGGAAGCATCAAAATCAACCATTCGCTCACGTTGGAATCCAGCGGGCATTCGCGTAATGGCAAAGCGGCGAGCGACTACGAGCCGCCGTCCGAAACAATCAATTGTTCGATAAGCCCTTTGAAACCTATCTCTCGTGAACCGATATTTCCGCCGAAATTGAGCCTGGCCGAGCACATTCGGTTCGCGTTGAAATAGGTGAGGGCGAGAGAGAAACGCGACTCGTGTGCGGAAAAGACAGAGACACAGTCGCGAAACAACAAACAACAACAACAACAACGAAACAGTTACGCGCCTGCGTCTCTGCCTTTTCCGCACGCTAATCGCTTTTCGAGAAAATTCGGATGAAAGTGATTCGAGTTCGTCATCCAAAATTTCACGAAAATCTCTGGCAATTCGATATTAATCTAATTAGAAAGTTACTGATCTAAACGCGACCCAATTAGATTCGACTGTTTTTTCTTGGCGCAATCGAGATTTGAGCCAGCAGACGGTTGGCGTGAAACTTGATTTGAGCACTTATTAATCTAGCTAGAAGATTTATTAATCTAGCTAGACAATTTATTAATCTAATTAGGTGTCATATCAATCTTATTAGGCCTTAAGTTTTCATGTTTGTAATAGGACATCACGATTACTACATATGCTTATTTTTGCATCGCTCATTAAACATACATCATTCGATAGCTTATGCCAAGGCGATCAAATGTTCTGTTCATCATTTTTGCAAAACTCTTCTAGAATTCGAGAAGATCGCATTCGAAACTGACAAACTTTACATGTTCCGTTTAGAAAACACTCATTTGTGTGTATGGATATGGATATGGAATTAATCAAAAATGCTCACGTTATTATCGTCCATCGGTCGGAGCTCTTTGAGCACTCGTCGCGTGCGTGGGGACGCCATCTGAATTTAAAGTTGAACTTTTGCACTGCACACAAAAAAGAATGTTTCGACGCGAAAAAAGTAACGTAAAGGCCATCAGAACACCTTACAAAAATCCCAAACAATTCAGAAAAATTCAACAAAATTCATAGAGGCAGAACAAAATTTAAAAAAGCGGTTCTTCGGGTCGCTCGTCGTCCGGAAGCTCTTCTTCGTATCCGCCACGATTATTGATTGACTTTCGGTGGCCGAGAAAGCCTAAAAAATCATGTATTTTTCATCAATTTTGGCGCAAGAAAACGTCATTTTTCGTGGAGAAAACGATGAGATACACGTGGCAAAAATCGAATTGGCGGGTGCGGGGAGTAGAAGTGGCGCGAGAAGCGAGTGAGAAATTGAGAGAGAGAGAGAGAGAACGAGAGTGCAGACGGCGAGAGGGAACAGAGGCGCAGACGGTCAGAGCGGAAATGAATTCATTTTCTAGGAGTGCATTAAAAAGTGGGCGCGTAAAACCGGAAATTTGAATGTTTTTGCGAAGTTCAGAGTGATTTCCATGGTTTTTTTTCAAATTTTTCGAAATTTTCAGCAAATTGGACTATTAAAAGTGTCGTGCACTGAAAAACGTAACTTTTTTTTGAAGTGAAGTTCAGAAGCAAAGGAGACGACGAGAAGTACACGACGGGTAGAGTTTCCTAGTCCCCCGGCCGAGATTTTTGTTTCGTTTTGGAGGCCATTCAAAACGATACAACAATGTCGAATCTGTCAGGGTCTGATCCGAGTGCCGCACGAAATCCGCGATCACCGCGTGTACTTCTCGTCGTCTCTTTTGCTTTTTTGCAAAATTCATCAAAATTCGGAGGACAGGTATCCAGAAAGTTAGGACGCGGGCAAAGGGAACTACGAGAAGGGGGGAGATGCTACACTGGGTACCAGAGTTGAGAGCGGAAGAATACGGAAGAATTTTTTATCTTTTTTAGAAATTTTTTTCATGGAATGTGATCAACTGACGAAATGTATAGAAAAATGAACTCTGCTCATAAAAAATTAATTGCAAATTTAACTTTTCATACAAAAAAGTTATTCCTTCCGTCTTCCGTTAGCCCCCTTTTTTCACGGAACAACTCGAATACCTTTTTTGTATAAAAGCTAAATTTACAATTATTTTTTTATGAGCAGAGTTCACTTTGCTATACCAGTGGGTACTATGGTACCATGAGCAAGGAAGAAGAAATGGTCCCCATTCCATTCAACACTTCCTTTGGTTTCCCACTGTTTGAGAAAATGATGACAAAAAACCTAAGGGAAATCGCCCCCAGATTTTTTTCCCGTTTCAATCGATAATCCGCCCAGGCCTGCCCGTTTGGATACCCGTTCAGAGGAATCTTTTGATAATTGTGGACTTAGCAGCATTAATGCCCCACTTTGAACTTCAATTTATAAATAGATTGATTTTGCTGTGCGCTACACCTTTTTAAAGATTGTTGGATGGGTACAGGCATCCAAACGGCTTGGGACGGGGCACCAAGAAGTGTGTTGCATGTTAGGGCGACATTTCTTCTTTCTGTCTCGTCTCATGGTTCCCTTCGCCCGCGTCCCAACTCTTTGGATTCCTGGGATGGGTAACAATTGGGTAATACTTGTGCCCAGCCCAGACTCTTCCCCCCATCTCGTGGTATCCTTTTACCGCGTCTCAAATATTTGGATACCTGTCAGAGATTGCCTCTTAATGTTTTTTCACATAGTCCGTACACATGTAGTCGTCTTACTATCCTTTTTATTGAACAACTTTTTCACAAACACATTTTGAAAAGGGAAGAAAAATTTACCATAACCAGACGCACCGGGCTGTGAGGAGTATCGCCGGAAGTCGCTCATCGGTCGTTTTTCCATCGGAATGCCCGTTGTTCGATGAGACGGGCGGGGTCGGGCGGAATGCGTGGGCGTGGGACCGGGACACGCGGTCGGCAGCGACGTCTCTCGGCGTGAACTTGAACGCTTTTAGTTTTGTTGAAATTTGTAGTTTTAGAGCGAGATTTTTCTAGTGTTTTCAAAATTTGAAGCTAATTCTTCGTCTTTTCTAACAAAAGTGTGTTCTGGCCCGAAAATGAGCTACTCACATATCGAGAGTGGCCCTGGAATCGGTCCGATGCGTCCGCCAATTGTCCAGCGAGGCGCTCGTCTTGTCCACCATCGTCATTTCGACGTCTTTCGACGGTGTGAACATCTGGAATCGCACCGTCTTCAGAGCTTACAATGGGCGCGAAATTCAAAGCTTAAACTCATTTTCCGGTAAAATTGCACAAATTTCTCTCAATAAATGCCTTGAATATAGCAAATTTACATTGTTAAACGTGGCGCTGAACGCAGTCGTATCTGAAAGTGTCGATCGGGGGTGATTGGTGCTGCTCTGAAACTGTTAACGTTTTTTTTCAAAAAAAAAAAACGCACTGCGGAGGAGTGCCGACAAAAGCAGTACAAAAAATGGCAAAAGTGAAATTTTAAATAAATCGCCACCATAGATCCGAACATTGTATCGTCGGCGAGTGCGCTTCCGGCGGTTCCCAATGCGGTATTATCGAAAAAGTTGTTGAAATTCGTTTCGTTCAACGAGTGCGCCGGCGAGTTGACCAACGGAGAGACCATGTTGAAGGTGGAGTTGGGCGACGATTCCATCCGCGAAGAGCCGTGTCCGTCGGACATTAGAAACGAGTACGGGGTCGTCCTCGGGGTCGTCGATGGAATCGGGGTTCGCGGCGCCAGAGACCTGCAAAATTAGAAAAGTTTTGTGTGTTTCCAGGTGATTTTTTTTTACCTCCCGGATCCTGCCTGTGGACCGTAACTTTTTGCATTTTTTTATCGATTTTTATCGTTACTAGATAGGGCTGGGAAAAAGGCCTGTCGAGGCCCGGATTGCGGCCTTTTTGGCCTCTGATTAGCTTATCTCAGAACCGCACCAAAAAAAATATATATATATATCAATCCAAGTCCAATAAGCCTGCAAAGTTTGGACCTGACCGGATAATTGCAAGTAGGCCAAATGTCCCCCGTGACAAGTATTCGGTACTGGCTTTGAAAAATCAACAGCTTTGTTTAGTTTTAAATTTAAAAAAGGGCTGGGGCACGAACTGTAATCGGTGCTGCAAATCCTCGTACTCTTGTTTCAGCCGTAGCCGTTCCTCTTCGCTGGCCCGCAATTTTTGCTCGGCGCTTAAAATCCACGTGTTCGCGTCCGCCAATTTCTTTCTTTGCGATGCAAATTCTTGCGCTTTCTTCCGGAAATACACCTCCATTTGTCGCTTTTTCTCTTTCTGGAAATTTCGATTCGAACGATGTTTTGCAAGCATTTGAAAATGAGCGTTGTACAGCCACATTTTTAAGCTAAATTTACCTCTTTTGTCAAATGTTTGAGCAAATGGACACGTATACTTGTCTGAAAATTGATTTTCCGCTGCAATTTCTCCAAACTTTCAGTCAACGTCTTGAATGGGTCCTAAAAATGCTTTTGTCACATTTTTTCAGTAAAAACTTGCCATAAAGTACATTTTGATGCTCTGGTTGATCGTTCCGTTTAATCGCACAATTTTCACCGTCTTTTTGCACACCGGACAGCTTTTATGCTCTGAAAATTGAGTTTTTCAAACGTGTCAGCGAACGAGTCGATAAATTACCTGTTTCTGCACAATTTTGACAACAAATATGAAAGCATGAAGAGATGAGGTATCCGCCCGGCGGTTTTCGAATATAGCATCGATTACAATGCACAAAATCCATCAAATGTTGGCTGTAATTGCCGAAAAATGAGCAAACAGTGTTAGTGTTTGAAAAATTACAGTAATTTGATGCGCTTCGTGGCGAGACTCACAGGCTGGGGATGTCTTGCGCCTTTAAAAATACGGTTTCGATAGAAAGACACCGAAATTTCCGCCTTCCGCCTTTTCAAAAAATCGATTCCGCTCAACTCTGGTCGGATTCTCTGATCCTCTCAAAGTTGACATAAAAGTTCCGTTCGTGACCAGTTCCAAAAACGTAATAACACGTTTTCAGGAAGGGACCGGAAACGTCAGAGGACAAATGGGACAAATAAGCGGACGGAGGGCAGGTGGCGCCGTCCATTATTTTGCCACTTGCCTCCTTCCGCAACCCTCTTCTCCCACTCTTTTTCACCATGACTTTTCGCTTTTTCCTCTACTTTTCTAGCATTTTTGCCGCTTTTGCACAGGATTCCGATAGCTTGTCGGTGAGTTGTTCACTATGCGCCTTTAAAAGTGCAGTAATCTGAATTTTAAAGGCGCATACTTAGCATTGTTTGGCCTAAACATTGTAAAAAATTGCAGAACGAACCGCTACAATGCAACTATTGTGTGCACTCGCGGAAGAATAAAGACGTTTCGGAGGGCGTGAAGTACGAGCCCGATTGCATGAATCATCTGAAATTCTTGTCGAGACCCGACCTGCGCAGAACGTGTACACCGTCCGAAAAATATTGTGTGGTAAGTGAATTTTCGTGAAAATCGCCTAAAAAATACAAAAAAAACCCCTCAATGTTTGGTTCGCAACAGAATTGCATTTTTGTGAACGCATTTGACTTTCGAATTTGAGCTTCTGTTTAGAAATCGCCAAGACTTTGATGGCGGACTAGTTTTTCCATTTTCTAGGCCACCGATCCGAAATATTGTGAATTTGAGCGATTTTTTGTGGATTTGCTTGAAAGGGAACTGAAATCCCACGAGAACCCGAATTTTGCAAAAGTCAGGGCGAAAAATTCAAATTCTTTGCAGACAACAGTCACAAATCTCAACGGATTCTTCATCGAAGTGGAGCGGGACTGTGCGGAGAGCTGTGAGCAAGGATGCGAGCAGCACGGCTACGGACTCTTCCACACGGAGTGCACCCGATGCTGTCGCGAGCCGCTGTGCAACGAATTCGACGGCCCGCACTTTTACGAGCCCCTGACCGCCCCACGCACCTCATTTCTCTGTGTTACCCTCTTTTTTGCGATTTTCAGCGTTTTCTAGCGTTGAAATGTGCATTTTCGCGTCAACGCACTCGAATTGACGCGCAAATGACGAAAAACGCGAATTTCCGTGGAAAAACCGCGGAAACGACCGAATTGGCCCATATTTCAGTTTTATGGCTGTGAAATGGAGTATGAAAGTGTGTTTATTGTGTGTTCTCTCGGTTTTTCGGCGGAAAATGCATTTTAATGGAAAAAAAATGCGAAAATCACCATATTCATGTCCACATGTTTCCATCACCACAAATCCCCTCCATTATTATCAATTCCCGCGAGTTTGAGCTCGGAAATCCTGTTGTCGCGTGTCGCCACGTCATTTAGCTATTCTGGACGCGACTTTTGTGTGTTAGACACCCCTCCCCGAAAATGCTGTTGCATAATATATTTGTATGGACATTGAAACTGCTGAGCGCCACGAGCCGGTTTCGTGACGAAATTAGAGAGACGAGGTTGTTTTTTTTTAGAAATTCCCCAACTTCACCTGTTGATTCTGAACTTTTCGCCCATTTACGTGTTTAGAGACGTTTTGTTGTAATTTTTGAGATGAATGGCTATCGAAAAGTGTCGATACACTTTTTCGTTGACCAAAACACAAAATGCATAGTAGGACGGTCCCAAATCCCTTCCGAAGGCCTCGCTTCGTATTTTTTCGGTATAATTGGACGCGTAGTGTGTGCGTCCAGTCGAATTTATCCCCCTTCTCCTTATTCGTGCCTCGTTGTTCTTTTTCCGTCTTCTTCCCACCACCCAACACTGAAAAACATCAAAAATCGTCGACTTCCCAGTGTTTTTTCATTTTTTCAAAGCGGATTTTGAGCGATTTTCCCACTCGTTCGCCCGCGTCATTCGCGTATTTTGTCGGCTTTAAAATGCGCAAATTTAGGATTTCTGAACACAAAAATTCATAGAAATACCGTAAATTACTGGTCCACTGCGTTTTCTTGTTTCTCGATATTTCTACACAAAAACGAATCGATTTGATTGTAAATTTCAAACAACAACCGGAAAGTCTGCATTTAGTCGTAAGATACGGTGTTTTCACGCGAAATTGCACAGAAAAACGCGGATTTTTCGGTTAGTTAGTTAGATAGACACGTTGTGCCAAAACAAGAATAAGAAGACGACAAAAGTGTGCTTAGTTTTGCATGTATGGGCGGGGCCGAAAGTAATTTGATCTCCTTCTCTCTTTGCTTCTTCTTCTTCGCCGCTTTTTCAAGGCGAGACATCTCCTTCTCTTTTCGCACTTGCTCTTTCTTTTTCGGCGGATTTTCTTCTGGAAAAGCTAACTCTTAACGTTATTCCCGCGCGAAATTGTGAAGACAAATTGAAGTTTGACAAAGAAAAGTGGGGAAAAGTGAGAAGACGAGGTGGAGAGCACCAATTAACTTTGGCTCACGAGGCACACACACACACACACACAAAAAGAGCACTCGTTTTCTCATTTTTCATTTTTCATCACAAACGGCCACTTTTTATTAGTTTATAGAATTTCTAATGATCTTTCACGTTTTTCCAGACAAATCGTGCTGTAATCGACAGAAACAGAAGCGGTTTTTAGGGCTCTCACCATTTTCGCAACCGGCTCAGCTTGGCTCTGTTATATCAGTCGGCCTGGAAAGGCCAAACAGAATCAGTTTCGAAAATGATGAGAAATGCTAAAAACTGTTTGCCCCCTTAATTAAGTGCGCGCGACATGCCATCCGCCTGCCCGTTTGTGTTGTTTGTGCGGCGGCGACAGAATTGTGTGAAAATATAATATAGAGTTGAAAGAGAAGGCGGGAAATGAGCAATTATCCGTCCGTGCCGCCCATCGCATCGCAAAGATCCTTTCTTTTCCGTCCAAACTCCGAATCACTCGCAAAATTCGTTCAGGAAATTGGAAACCTTTCTTTTTTCTCCAAAATTTTCACCTCCGCCAAAGTTGCCCCTGGTTACCGTTTCCGCCGCCAACTTCCGCCTTTTTGGCCCTCGAAAAAAAAAAAAAAAGTTCTCAAACCTGCCAGGACCACCGATGAATCGATCGAAAAGTGTGGGCCGACGGGACGCGAAGCCACGTGGCAACAGCCGACCCGCAAAGGTTACGGTAGCAGTGCTCGGAGCGGAGCGCGTGAGTTTTCCTTTCTTTTTTTTTTTTTGGTCGCAAATAGAATGTATTTGTGAGTACAATTTCAGGTCGGCAAATCCGCAATGGTATCGCAGTTTCTCTGGCACAAATTCGTCGAGGACTACCGTCCGACAGTCGAGGAATTCAATTGGATCGAGTACGAAATCGAGGAGGGACGTGTTTTGATGGTTCAGGTAGGCACTACAAAGTTTTGGTGTCGATTTTTGAAATCCGCGTATAATTTGCAGTGGTTTGACACCGACATTGTGTATTTTGTGTCAAACCACGCAGAATTGCACGGAGAACACGAATCCGAGTGAAAAATTCAACAAAAAACCGCGTTTTTTCCAGATAATCGATTCGAGTGGATCACGCGACTTTATAGGCATGAAAAATTTGTACATTGCCACTGCTGACGCGTTTCTCGTAAGTTCTAAACATGCATTTTTCAATCAATAAACGAAGAAAAAGTTCAGGTGGTCTTCGCCGCGGACGACGCTTCTTCGCTGGAAGAGGCAATCGCGACGGTCAACGAAATTCAGGCGAGACGCGGAAAAAATGTGAGTTTTTGCGTTTTTAATGCAGCGCATGAAAACCCGTGAATTTTCATCAAATTTCCGCTCTAAAATCAGCAGTTTCGCGTCAAAGCCGCAAAATGCATCATACCTTACGACAAAATGCAGAAAACAGCGATTTTGAGACAGAACTACTGTTGAAAAAAAAAAGTTTCGAGGCCATGCCAAAACAGCGGAATTCACGAAAACCGCGGATGCCAAAACCGCGGAAGCCAAAACCGCGGAAAAAAATGCCAAAACCGCGGAACCGTGCAGGCGCAACACTTGACGCGCTTTTTTAAATTTCGGCGTTTATTGAATAGAAGGAATTGAAAATTTAATAGCATCAAACAAAGTAATGAAGTTTGGAAGTTCTGAAAAAAAAATTGGAAATGAGAGTTATATTTAAAATTATTTTGACAGATATCATCAGCATATTTCTATTGTCTGCAATTCCACGGCGAATGTGTGGTCCTGAATAGAAAAAGTGGTCCTGAATAGAAAAAGCTCGTGGTGCCTGCCGGGTTTTCACATTTAGTTGGGACTTGCAGAATATATTTTTTAATATTTTTTTTTTCACGGTCTCCAGAGGAGGCTACCCCGAGCCAGAACTGTCTCGAATCAACACGACTTTTTGTAACAAAAACCACATGCAGATAGATTCTGATTTAGGACGGTTCCGATTCAAACAGTTCTGGCTAGGGGTAGCCACCTCCAGAGCTGACAATATAGGCGTGGCTTCCGCCAAGTATTTTGTTTTTTCGTCTTCCCCGCCTGAAAACCACACTCCTTATATTGCTCATTCCTGACCGTTTTCACACAAAATTGGTTTTGAGAATGATAAATCGCATAAATACAAAGCAAACATCTTGCGCGATCGAACAGCAAAAATTACAGAAAAAAACTGCAAGTAACGCATTTTTGGGGGGAAACTTCAAACGGATTAATCTCAATCGACCAAACGAGAAGGTGATGACTTTTTTTTACCCAAAACTGCTTTTTTTCTTTACTGCTGCCTTTTTTTTATACGTCAAAATAAATGTTTAAAGTTATTTTCTGCAAATTGTCATGTTTGATGCTATTAAATTTCAATCCCTTCTATTCAATAAACGCCGAAATCTGAAAATGCGCGTCAAGTATTGCGCCTGCACGGTTCCGCGGTTTTGGCATTTTTTTCCGCGGTTTTGGCTTCCGCGGTTTTGGCATCCGCGGTTTTCGTGAATTCCGCTGTTTTGGCATGGCCTCAAAGTTTCGACATTGGAATCGAAGCTGGCAGCGTGCCAAGGCCCGGCCTCCCAAACGCATATGCTGCGCGCCATTGTTGCAACATTGCCGCACGCTTTATTGTTCTTCGTTTTTGTCTTTATTTTTCGGCTAAAAATCAGCAGAAATTTGGTTTTTTCCCATTTTTTACCCCTATTTATTCATTTCAATCGGCTTTTGCTATAAAAAATCAACTTTGAAAACAGATTTATCGATTTTTAGCTTGAATTTTCGAACATTTCTTGATTTTGTGTTTTTCTCCTTTCCATTTCGGTGAATTTGAGAATTTTCAGGATTTCCACCTACGGAAAAGTCGAACAAGCAACAAAAGGGCATGGATTTCTTATTTTCGTGTTAGTTTTTGACGTAACAATAATTTTCTCTCCGATCAACGTTTATAGACTTCACTCCTCCGCCGTCTTCTCCACTCCGCCGTCAGCACACAACGGTATACAAAAACTTGTCGTATTAGTTTGAAGAGGAACGAAGATATTTTCTCTCCGACCGTTTTTCCAAAGTCCGTGGACGCTTCAATCCAGAAAAAAGGAGAAGAAAATTGAATATCACTGATAATAACATTCTTACACTTGTCATGTCATTTAATTTATTGGAGAACGTTATAAATACATCTAAAATAATTGTTATTAGTGCCAATCATCCAACGGGAGATGCTTCTTCAACTTTCCGTTGTGTGCTGACGGCGGAGTGGAGAAGACGGCGGAGGAGTGAAGTCTATAAACGTTGATCGGAGAGAAAAATTATTGTTACGTCAAAAAAACTAACACGAAAAATAAGAAATCCATGCCCTTTTTGTTGCTTGTTCGACTTTTTCCGTAGGTGGAAATCCTGAAAAATTCTCAAATTCACCGAAATGGAAAAGGAGAAAAACACAAAAATCAAGAAATGTTCGAAAAATTCAAGCTAAAAAAATCGATAAATCTGTTTTCAAAGTTGATTTTTTATAGCAAAAGCCGATTGAAATGAATAAATAGGGGTAAAAAATGGGAAAAAACCAAATTTCTGCTGATTTTTAGCCGAAAAATAAAGACAAAAACGAAGAACAATAAAGCGTGCGGCAATGTTGCAACAATGGCGCGCAGCATATGCGTTTGGGAGGCCGGGCCTTGGCACGCTGCCAGCTTCGATTCCAATGTCGAAACTTTTTTTTTTCAACAGTAGGCATGAAAACCCTGAAAAAGGCTAAAAAAATAGTTGCAGATTCCGATTCTCGTCGTCGGCAACAAGACCGACCAGCCGTGCCTCTCGTTTTGTGCCGCCAAATCCGAAATGGAGTGCTGCGCGATGCGGGAAGACCAAGTGAGGGCCTGTTTTCACGAGATCCTCCTGCGCACCCGGCCCAATCTGAATATCGAGGGATTCGAGCTCAGGAAAAGACGGTAGGCCCATTTTTGAAAATGTTTTTGGCTCGAAATCGACCCCGAATCAGTTAAAAATTCATTCTTCTATTTTGAATATGAATTTCAGCCAGTCGATGCCATCAAGTCGTGGCTACAGTGGAGTCGAGTCGAAGGACATTGAACAAATCAAGAACGCGCGTCGCCAACAAAAAGATCATTGTATTATTAGTTAGTTTGCTATCCGATAACCTTAGTGCTGGACAAGAGGCCGGCACGGGCCCTTGAACTGGACCTTTTAACCACTTGCAACATTCCGATCGTTCCCAAACTTTGCAGGCTTCTTGGAAATGGATAGAAGCATACTGGGACCAAGTTTCAGCCCGATCGGATCCTCTGGTCCCGAGATATGTGGATTATTGGCCGAAATTGGCCGGAAGCCCGGGCTTTTGACCAATTATCCACATATCTCGGGACTCCACGATCTGATCGGGCTGAAACCTGGTCCCAATTGCCCTCAATCCAAGTCCAACAATCCTGTAAAGTTTGGCGCCGACCGGAATATTACAAGTGGTTCAAAAGTCCAGGTCAAGGGTCGGCCAACGAAAAGCCCTGACCGTCCAATTGCCCAGCCCTGTATAACCTAGTTTCATCCGTTTTTTGTTTGTATGTTTTGTGCACCTATGTCGGAATAAAATTGTTCTACAGTCTTGACCTTTTCGAAAAGAAAAAGCGCATGACGATTCATGCTCTATTGTGAATTTCGTCGTCTCAAGGTCGTTACTCTCTGTCCCTCCGTCCTCTCGTCGCTTCATTTCGAAATTTTTTGCCTGAAAACCCCGTTGTTAGGCCGTTTTTTCCGTAAAAAATCGTGATTTTTTCAGATGTATCTCGCGGAGAAACTTGTGGAAAAATAAAATCTGCAATCGGGCTTTCACCCGGAAACCACAGCCTAAACCGACTATTTTATTTAATTTGTTCAAAAAGACAACGGATTTCACTCAATAACAAATCTCAAAACAGACAAAAATCAAAATTGAAAGAATGGTAAGAATTGAAGTCAATTTTGTGCACTTTATCGATTTTTTCAGATTTATGGGACTGTGGAAGCAGTCGTTTTCGCGTATATTGAAAAAATGTACCTGTCATACGTCACAGGTATGTTTGTCGGATGGCCTAACTTTCCCCCGGCCCTGGCCTATAGACTTTTCAAAGCTTCCAGACGCTTCGATGGGAGAGTCCGAACTCAGCGATGAAATTTGCTGGCATTCATCTCGTGACAAAATCGAGCGCTTATGAGAAGGTAACACTTTTTGAGGGCTCTGACAAACACATTATTTTTCAGGTCGGCTTAAAGTGAAACGATGAGGTCATGTACACTGCGTCGCAAGTTTATAAGGCCACCCCCATTAGGCGCTGCAACGTGGCGCTCGAAAATATTTTCGACGCGGCGACTTCAAAAAATCGGATTCAGGGCACAAAGTTACGTATATTTGGTGATTTTCGCGATGATTCCTAGAAAACTGTCCGAACTACCTCGATAAAACAAAAAATCGACCTTTCGCTAATCTGGTCAACCCTTATGAACACAAATAAAGTTATACACCTCTAAAAAGACGTTTTAAAGCTGTTTTTTTTCTTCTCGGAAGACATGCCAGCACTTTTCCTACGGATTCCAAAAAAGCCTTAACACAGCCATTCAAAACGGTTGGATGATGGCCTAATCGAGTGTTCAGTTGTTGTCTAAAGTGATTCAAATGAATTTCGTGACTAGTCAAAACTCAAAAAAGCAGACTTGCCAAATTACGGGCCGGGCCGAAAATTTGCTGGCCCGGCCCGGCCCGGTCGGCCCGGCTCAAAAGGCGCGAATTCAAATTTTTGGGGGAAATCTATTTTTTCGTTTTTTTTTTGCGGGGGTCAAAATTAAAAAAAAAACTACGACACTCCGACATTACGGTCGCGCGCGCTCTTTAGCCATTTTTTTCCAACTTTCGGAAAAATCGTTATTATTTTCTTCTTTTTTAATTGTTACTTTTGCTTTGATGCCAATAAAAACTATTTTTGAGAACTACATTTCTTTTTTATGCTTGATACTCTTGCAAAATTCGTTAGTTCTACGAAAAACAAACATTTTATTTAAAAATAGTTCAAAATTTGGATTCCCGCTTTTTGAACCAGGCCGGGCCGGGCCGGAGTTTTGAAAATTTCGGTCCGGCCCGGCCCGGCCCGGCCTGTGGCAACTCTGCAAAAAAGCATTTTTGGAAGACCAGGCCGACATTGAAACTGAATGTTTGTGCCAAAATGTTCGCGGGACTTCAGATCAGTCAAACAAGTTTATCTGAATGCGTTTTGTAAATATCCGATCGAGGAGAAAGCGTTCAAAACCATAAGGCTTCGTTCTCCAAAGGTTCTCTTTGAGAAGACGAAGCGGTCAGTGTGGATGTCGTGCCAGTATCACTTCCATTCCTCCCGACTGTTCAAATTGACCATATTTTCATTTGAAGCAATTTAGATGAGAACTGATCACTTGGTTCGACCATTCAGCCGTTTTGAATGGCTGTGTTAAGAGTTATTCGGAATCCTCGGGGAAGTGTGAAGCTCGTCGGGTTCCGTATGAATTCGAGCGGATCGACGCAACGATTTGCGTATAAATAGCATCAATTTCTGATAAGGTGGGCCGAGAAATACGGAGAAGAAAGCCTTGGCGTTGCGTTTGTTCGCACACAAATACGAGAATTGTATGACGAGTGGAGTGGTGATGATGTCCGGCAAAAAGTTGACTAACAATATGTACACTGGCTCTGTTCCATAAAGCCAAAGCCCAAGAGGAAATGGCGTGTTGAGAAGTTTGACAGCGACAATCGCGATCGTCTGGTAGAGAATGTACTTGTGCGGACGGTTTTGGGCGACGGACGGTAGATGGACGTTCTTACGAAGATGCACCATGATTGGGATGTATAGGAGGGAGGATATCAGTAAAATCACGTATAGGGAAATGTATATCATCTGTAAACAATGTTCGACGTGATTCTATTATTGACGGTCCTCACCACCAAAACATCAGTATCGTTTGACATCAATGACACCAGCCGAACAGAGTATAGCTCTTTGCAAATGATGAAAAAGTACAAAACGCGAATGATCCTTGCAATAGTGCGTTGCGATAAATCCAGGTATGAATGAGTGCTGGTGAAGAAATAGAGAATAAAGCGTTGAAAGCCCAAAAGGGAGAGCATTATGCGTTGCACTTGAGACACTAGATGCAACATCAGTATAAGCACAATGAGAATGCAGTTGAGAAGGGCAGTTAGTCTGTTTGATAAGAGGTGGTGTCCAACGTCAACATACTTTTAAAATAAACTTCGAAGTGGGCCATTCATTTTCCCAAAATCCCGAATTGCGAAAAAAAAATTCCCGATTTTAAACATTTTTTTCAAAAAAGTTAATGGTACCGGCGAGAAGTACACGGCGAAATGGAAGAGCTGGTCTAGATTTTTCTAGTCCCCCGATGGAATTCCCCTTTCTTCCGATTCTTTTCCGTTTTCGTGCAAATTTCTTAAATTTTCAATTGTTTTTTCACTGAACACGCTTAATTGCAATATTTTAAAAAATTTATGTTTTTTTCTGTGCCGTGACGCCAAAAAAATCGATAATCAGAAACTTTCGAAATTCAGCAAAATTCAGAAATTCAGCCACTTTTTGTAAAACTGAAAATAGGAAGTTTTGGATTTTTTCATTACTTTGAAAAATATAACTTTCTGTAACTCGCAAACTTTAATTAAGACTCAGGAAATGATTGAGCGATCTCTTTCTATTTATTTTTCAGCGCGCAAACCGAAGATTGAGAGAAAAACCCGGAAAAACAACAAAAAAAAAGTTTTAGATTATCGATTTTTTTGGCGTCACGGCACAGAAAAAATCATAAGTTTTTTAAAATATTGCAAATAAATGTGTTCAGTGAAAAAAACGATTGAAAATTTAAGAAAATTGCACGAAAACGGAAAAAAATCGGAAGAAAGGGGAATTCCATCCGGGGACTAGAAAAATTTAGGCCAGCTCTTCCATTTCGCCGTGTACTTCTCTCTCGGTACCATTAACTTTTTTGAAAAAAATCTTTAAAATCTGGGAATTTTTTTTGTAATTCGGGACTTTCGGAAAGTGAATGCCCCACTTCGAAATTTATTAAAAAAATATTTTGTATGTCACGTTGGACACCACCTTGATTGAATTGAAAACGAATGAACGCTTCAAACGCTTACTCATACGATGAAAATAGCACAACGAGCACACACGCGATGAGAGATGATAGTGAAAGAACGAATGTTAGTATAGTCGAAGTGTAGAAATGATTGATGATCGGATAAATTAGAGTCTTAACGTTTTTCACATGTTTACTCGTTTCTCAGTGCTTCTATGTATGCAAAAACCTCTTGATCACGCCGCCGATTCACTCTGCTCACATAGACAAAAATGGGAAACGTTAGAAAGATCAGCGGAAGCAGAATGAAGTAAATACAAATGGAAATCTGCGCTATTCCACTCAATCCAACAACAAGTAGATCATGTATAGAGTCCATCGTCGTGGAGCATGACAAAAGAGACTCGCCCGCTCACCAAACCGCCGACTTGTTCTCATTTCACCTGTTGTAATAATCAGAATGCGTTGTTAGCTCTCGACTCATACACAGCTGTATGAATGTCAGTGGATTGACGCAACGATTTGCGTATAAATAGCATAAATTTCTGATAAGGTGAGCCGAGAAATACGGAGAAAAAGGCCTTGGCGTTGCGTTTGTTCGCACACAAATACGAGAATTGTATGACGAGTGGAGTGGTGATGATGTCCGGCAAAAAGTTGAATGCCAATATGTGCACTGGATCCATTCCAGAAAGCCAAAGCACAACAGGAAGTGGCGTGTTGAGAAGTTTGACAGCGACAATCGCGATCGTCTGGTAGAGAATGTACTTGTGCGGACGGTTTTGGGCGACGGACGGTAGATGGACGTTCATACGGAGATGCACCATGATTGGGATGTATAGGAGGGAGGATATCAGTAAAATCACGTACAGGGAAATGTATAATGTCTGTAAAGTCTAGCATTTTTGTATAAATTATGCATAATGTACCTACCAGGCAAACGTTAAGATTTCCTGATGTCGCTAATAAATAGAAAACGTACACATCCTTGCAAGACGTTAGAAAATATAATACCCAAATAAACTTTTCCAAACTTTTTCTCGATATACTCACATACGGCTGAGTACTTGGGAAAAAATAGAGAAAGAATCGTTGGAAGCCGAAAAAGGAAAGCAATATCCGTTGCCCTTGAGACACAATGTTCATTGTCAGCACAGTAATGGACAAAAAAACTGCGAGGAACGAAGAGTAGCTGTGTGAACGTTTTTTGTATGCAAAAATATGTGTACTTACAAAGATTCTCCGAAAAATAGTATTTGAAGGGAAAAGGCGACAATTGATACTGTGAAAACGAATGTTAGTATAGTCGAAGTGTAGAAATGATTGATGATCGGATAAATTAGAGTCTTAACGTTTTTTACATGTTTACGCGTTTCTTACAGTGCTTCTATTTATGAAAAAACCTGTTGATCACGCCGCCGATTCACTCTGCTCACATAGACAAAAATGGGAAACGTTAGAAAGATCAGCGGAAGCAGAATGATGTACGTCGTACAAAGGGATAATCCCATTATATACTCCAAAAGAAATTCATAGAGTATAGTGTCGTTCATTTGGAATGAATAACAAAATCCAAACCAGTTTCGAGGCGAGCCACTTTTTTCGTTTTTTTTCACCTGCTGCTGAATCGTGGAAAAGTTCAGAACAAAGTGTTTCAATTCAATGTATTTTTACACAAAACACGCTTATCATGCCATTGTTTCACTGTAAAGCAGAGCTTTTATCAATATCAGCAACGGTTGGACGAACTTCAGTGGATCGAAACAACATTCTATCTTATCGATTTCTGATGAGTTGTTCAGAAAGTGAAACAAAAGCAAAGCAAACAATTATTCGTTCGCATAGATGCCGGGGAACAGTCCGATCCGATTGTGCACTATAGAAAAGTTAGAATTATATTTAATTGTATGCTACTAGTTTTCATTTCCTGACCTCTGGGAACTCGATCGCAATCTAATTAGAAAACTTCGCAATCTAATACGAACTCGTTTAAAATAGAATTTGCTTCAATTAGATTGCAATCACTGAAATTTTTCTAATTAGATTGCAATTTTTTCTTATTATTCAGGCTTCGAAAAAAATGATTGTGTTCCGTTTTTTTCGTTTTTTACGTCAAAAAATCCAATTCAGCGATGTGAAAAACCGAAAAAAAACGGAAAAAACGGAAAACAAACATACGCTGAATAGCCCCATTAGATTGCAATTTAGGAAAAATATATTGTAATCTAATACGATTTTACTGGAACTTCAATTAAATCTGATTAGATTGCGAAATAGAGCTTTTTCTTATTAGATTGCAAACGAGTTTCCAGAGGTTTTCATTTCCTGACAAAAACAGAGTACGCTTCATGGATTTTACAAATCTTACGGAATTTACGGATTTTACGTCTTCTATATTTAGCCGATCGCCGCCCAAAAACCGCACTTCTCATTTTGCGCCTTCTTGACCGTTTTCCGACAGAATTGGTTTTGAGAATGATAAATCACGTAAATACAAGCATTTTGAGCGCTCGAACCGCGAAAATTACCGAAAAGCAACTGAAATTCACGCAGTTTTAGCCAAAAACCTTCAAACGGATAAATGTGATTTGCGACTTGACCAAATTTAACGCTTTTGCGCTTAAAAAATTCGTAATAGCCTATTCAATCGGTTTATCGAGAGACAAATGAGAAATTATCGATCTTTCGTGGCTAATCTGGCAAAAAACACAGATTTTGCTGTTAAAATTTTAATTTTGCGCCAATCTATCCATCTATTGGGCTGGCATTCTCAGCTCTGGAGACCGTGCTTCTTGAAACCGTAAATTTGCGATTTTACGGATGCGTAAAAATAAAATGGCCCCGAAAATGATTTCTGACTACGGCTGCTACAGACTTTGCAGCTTTTGGCGCTCTATCCGATGGTGTGAAACCATTGAATCCGGGCATCTTTCTTCTCGGAAATTGATAGTTGCCATTCGAAGATTGTTGTTTCGCTCGTTTCATGGACATGCAATCTTATTGTTTTAACACTAGAATCACAGATAAGTAGATAGATAGTTAGTTAGTAAAGACATGTTTTGTTACAAAAAAAAGTGGGGCGGTAAACTCGTATTTTCGTACATAGAACAGGCATTTTTACAGGATGAAAAGGGTGGGCGGGGAAATGAGATCCTGGAAATGTCTGATGAGTTGTTCAGAAAGTGAGACAAGAGCAACGCAGACAATTATTCCTTCACATAGTTGCCGGGGAACAGTCCGATCCGATTGTGCACTTTTCCTTGCCACCATCCGGAAGCGTCTGGAAATTCTCAAATTTCACCTTCACAAAACGACACCCGGTACCTTTGTTCATCAGCTCAATTTCGTCGCCGGTCTCAAAGCTCAACTCGTCGACATCTTGCGCCTCGTACGGATACACGGCCACCACAATCGGATGCAGTTTCGGTTTTGCCGGCGGCGGCGGTTTGGGACCACGGGCCGGCGGCGGGCCTCCTCCAACCAGTGCGGGCGATCGCTGGTTGTTGCTGTTCGCCACGTTCGGCGAGCCAGTCGCCTAAAAAATGGGGGCTGTTTTAGCATTTTTCCAGGCCAAGTTACCTTCAAATTCATATTGTTCAGCTGATTGATGACATTGCCCATCGGGACGACTCGTGCCGGTTCCTGACTGTACTGATGCGCGGTCGAGACTGGCGCCGGCGGCTGATTGTAGTTGTTGTTGATGCCGTGCGCGGGGACCTAGAATTAGCATATTACTATAACCCAGAATTCCACGGCGACCAAAAACGTAGAAAGGGGCGTGGCCTAGCGTGCACGGTTCATCACCATTTTGGCGCGAATTTCGAAATTTAATCCAATTGGGGTTTTTCGTCAAAAATTACCCAAATTTTGTGCGGGTTTCGACGATGTAATTGCATAACTTTGTTAAACGAATCATCGCGCACTTTTTGAGCTTAAAACGAGCAGGTTTCATTCAGAAATTCAGTCAATTGAATCGATTTTCAAGTTTTGTGCTGAAAATGCGCGAATTTCAGTCATTCGCCGACACTTTTTGCCGTTTGAACGCTTAAAATACTTGTATTAACGTGCTTAATCACTTCCGACACTCACTTCGTCTCAAAACTATCCAGATCGGCCGGTATGAAAATTCCGAATTGCGAAATATGTCAAAAACGTTTCAAACGCGGCGTTTTCACAAAAATTTCGATGTTTTCTCTCTTTAATATCTCTTCTTTCGTCGATATCAAACACAAAAATGTCGGAAAAGTGCTGGAATTGCGGCAAATTTCAGAAAACGCGTCTCAGATTAGGCCACGCCTCCCTTTCTACACTTTTGGTCGCCGTGCAGAACAGAAAAACGTACCGGTGCTCCTCGAATCGGCTGTGCTCCTCCACCGATTCCACCGCCGCCTCCTCCTCCTCCGTAAATGCTCGTTTTATTCGTTCGCCGCGTCGACGTTCTCAACTGGTCCCTTCGCGGAGTGTAACCGCCTTGCGGTCGTTCTGTCGATGGTCCTACAACCGGCAATCGATTGGCTTGATGCGCTTTTTTAAAATTGGTTTTGGGTGATCAAAATAAATGATTCAAACTCACTCGTAGTATTGGCCAGCCCGGCTCCGATGCTCACATTCAGCACCTTCCCGTTGGGCTTCAGCATTTTTTGCGCGTTCGCACTTCCGTCGGTGCCGAACTGAACCGTCCGTTGGCCGCCGCCGAATCGCGTCTTTTTCAGAGTGATCGTGTGCGTCGGACGGAAATCCAGATGGAGACTGCCGCCGTTTGTACGCTCTTTGTAGGCTTTTCTGAAAAAAATTACATTTTATAGTCGTAAGAACAATTGAATAGGTCAAAATGAGTTTCTCTAAGCGCGAGAGCGTGCATTTTATCCTTTTGAACTTTTTCGCCTAGAACTTTGTGAATTTCAGCTGTTTCTCGGTAGATTTGTATGTATTCACATGATTGATCACTTTCAAAACCGATTTTTTTCTGAAAACGGTAAAAAAAATGCGGTTGTTCGACGTCGATCGATATTATTGTGTTTTCATGTCAAATCATCATTTTTCATCGTGTGCTGGAAAAACTCACGTAAGAGCCGTACACAATTCGGTTTTGAACGGCGTCTCGAGCAGCGAAGTGTACTCCTCGCCGCCCACATAAATGATCACAAAGTCGTCCTGGTACGGCGACAAACCGATCGATTTGATGCTCGGCAAGTCGAGTTGTCTGAATTTTGCGAGAATTTTCGATTAGCATTGAATAATCGCGTACCTTTTGATAATCTCCACAATTTTCCCCTTCTCCGGGCCCTTCTTCACTTTTTCCCGTCCAATTAGGGTCAATTGGTTAGCCGTCAAAAGAATGTCGAGTTTTGTGACCTAAAATTTAAGAATAGAGCATTAAGGTATGAAAAAATGAAAAGTGAACCTTGAAACTGCGATCATATTTGTTGGCGGTGGCGGCGAACAGCACTCTTTGTCGTTTTCCGACGAGGGACTGAAGTGCGGGATGGTGTTCGAGTCCGATGTAATCGCCGACAAAGTTACGGTTCAGCGAGTAGCGGCGACGCTCTTTTTTGCCGTACATCAGGTCGGCCGCTTGTTCCTGAACAAAAAAAAAGTCTTACTGATTAATGTTTCGATAGTCACTCTATCGGATAGAGCGTCAAAAGCTACAAAGTCAAGATTGAGAAGAACACGGTCTCCCACGGCGCGAATGATTTCAATGGGGCGCACTTGCAACAGGCGGACTGTGTCGATTTACGCGGCGGCCGATTAATTAATTTTCAACGGAAGTTCGCGTTCTTTCCATGTTTTCTGTACAATACACCTATTTTTTCGTACGCCTGGAACCTGGATTCGAATAATTAGAACACTAGCTACGTTTTGGTAACAGAAATCTCACATATCGTTGAGAATTAGCCGAGTTATTTCGATTTGAAGGTTTTGGCCTGGATTTTGATGTTTTTCGAATATTTTTCGAAAACTGCTCAAGAAAACTAACCGCCGGAACCTAAATTTTGTGAAGAAAGATTCAGCGAACATTTTTATCGTTCGTTGGGCTCATGAAATGCATAATGAGCTGAAATATAAAGGTTTGAAGTTTTGACGTAATGCGAAAAAGACACTAAAAACATGAAAACCTTTAAATTCTGTAAAGAACGGTTTCCAATCAGTAAAATATTGTTTTATAGACGTTTTTCAAGTCAAAAAGAAAGAAATAAAGGTCGTAAACTCGAACTGAACTGCACTTTTAGACCTGCAAATTTTCAAAAGTTACAACGACACTCCGCAATTTACGAGCGCACTGTGTTTAGCATTAGCGCCCTGGGAGGCTATGTGTGAACAAAATCAGTTTTGTTTAGATCTTTTAAAGTATAAAAATTGAAACTGTAATCTTTAGATAGCGAGCAAAAATAACAACTCGATTAATAATTACCTTCTGTTTGATGTGCTGTTTTCGTGCGGAAAACTGTCGCCACGCCTTCTGAATCACCCTCGCAAAACTGTCGAATTTCCGTTCTCGAGTCTCTTCCAAAAGGAATAGCTGAAAAAACCAAATTGTTTGTAAAATCACCCTCCCAAAAGAAACCCACAGATTCGGGATTTTTGATAAAAATCTTGGTGCGACCCATTTGGAACTGTGACTTCTCCATGTGCACCGAGTCGCAAATTATTTCGCACGCTTTTTGTTGATCGCCGACGAAAGAGGGCCACGTTTTCGGCGATACAATCGCGTAGCGCTGAGCAAATTTGTCAAAGGCTCGTCTGCAAAAAAAAATTTGAATGAAACACGTGTGGAGCGTATCTGGTGCTACGTCGAAATGATAGAAAATGTCTCGGAATTGAACTCATCGCCATTTTGAAACGGTAAACAATTTCAAAAATGCACGTACCGATAGGCGAAACCGGCTCGCCGCACACGAATATTTTCGCGAAGTCCCAGATATTCGACTTGATGTTTTACGCTGAAAAAAAACACGACATTTTTTTGAACCGTCTAAAGTAGGTTTTCATGGGCGAACTCGCAAACATTTTTCGGAAAACCGTACCGATTCTCTTCCCAATCATTGGGCCGTTTCGTTTCATTCGGTTTTATGCACCGAACATAGTGAGGAGAGCATTTCATCAAGGATTCCACCAATGTGTTCGCTTGTGTCTGCAAATTGACAATATTTTTCGTTGTTTATAGAAGAACACAAGCCTAAAAATTACCCGAATTTTCGTCGAAAACGTCGTCGGTCGTTTTCCAGCAGAAGCCGCCACATTTTCGGGGAATAGGGCTCGGATGAAGGCGCTGAAGAACGTTTATAGGGTGGCCAAAAGTCGGTCATTTCGCGATTATTTTTGCTGTTTTAACGCTCAAAATGCTTGTATTTATTCGCTTTTTTCATTTTGTCTGACTTTGCGGCGTCGAAGGGCTGCGGAGAGCGTACGTTATTTCACGGAAATTTGTGTTGAAAAGTGTTGTTTGCCCCAACTAACTTTGACGACTGTTGCATGAGCAAAATGAGGTCCGGATAGAGAACGTCGCGATTCCGATCGCAGAATCCTTCGACGTTGTACGTGACATCGCCGGCGTAGTGCTTGATCAGAAACGAGCCGGAGCCGGGGGCAAAGTGCGCGTGGCCTGCGAACGTTTTCGAAAGTGTCGTCAGCAGTTGACGGTCCACTCCTTCGCGTTGACCGTGGTTCTGGGCGCACGTGTCGTCGAGCAGCGACATTATTCCTGAAGAATTGTATTCTCCATTGTTTTTAGAAAATTATAGCATTTTTTTCTAGAAAACGTTACAGACCTCCGATTTAGCTTTAAAATGAGGAAATCATCTGGAAAATGTGTGTCAAATTTTCCTTTTCTATGAGCTCGTCTGTTAAAGTAGTCTTTGGACCGCCGTGAAAAATATGAAAATTGACAGAATACAGTTAGGGACCGCAACGGGTTTCGCAAAACTCCGAATTTCCACAAAATTCTTGTTGGAATGTGTTCCCCTACTCTATATGAGTACGCTCCCAACTTTTTTCTCGAAAATTTTCGGTACATCCCGAGTTACACCCCTTCAAAGTTGGCCTGTTTTCTCCCCGGTCGGCGGTCGAGGAGGGGGCGGAGCTTTGCCAGCAAGTGCGCCGCGCGCGGTTTTTGTCCTTTTCTGACGGACCAAGCCAAATATGCAACAAAAAAATGAACAGACATGATGTTCTTAAAAAGCTAAACAACTTTCGAGGACAAAAGTTTTGAACCCGGCACCTCCAGACTGCCGAGCGATCACTTTGCCACTGCGCCAACCGGGCGGAGGCGCGCCCACCGCCATTGGCGTAGAGAAGCTCGCTGTGCGCGGCCCTTTCCAGCTGCGAAATTAGTGCCTTTGCGGGCCGAAATCCATAACATAACTGACTGTAACTTTTTTCGGGTACTAGGTAGATGAGAAAGTTTAACATGGATCGGTCGGAAATTTGATGCTGAATCCGATTCTGTAAAAATTAGCCGCGTGTAAGGTACCTGTGACCCTCAAATCTACCGAAAAACTACAATTTCGGCCGATTGGGCCCTACTCAAACGAGCACAAATCTGGTCCTAGTGGGTCTAGAGCTCTGAAAAATTTATATTTGGGTTCTCATTGACTTTATCTATGGATTCCAAAAAAATAAAAAAAGTATGGTCATCGCTGAAAAATTTTTCCGCTAACTTTTTCTGGCAGTTTGAGGATCTGTAAAAAAACTTTCGGGTACTAGGGAGCCCGAATCTGACTTCAAAAAAACGGATTCCCCATCCCTTAAACTGTCGGAAACAGTTAAAAGTAGGCGCGTGTAGCCATAAACTTGGCCACACAGGCTCTCAGACTGACTTCCATTTTCGTTTTCGCGGTTTTTCAAGAGAACGGTACGTTTTCACGTGAAATGGAGTTGTTCATTGGATTCAGCATGGTCGATTACATAAAGTAAAACTTTTTGGGTATGGTACTTCATTTGGGGACCTCGGTACAGACCGTCAAACACGCGCGCGCGAAAATCGGGAGAAAATTCGTCAGGCCACGCCCCCTTTGTTGCGCCCCCTAAATACAGTTTCAAAATCGAGTTATTGCTGCTTCAAAATTGGCTAAACTGTTCAGGTCACTAAACAAAAGAAATACATTATATGCAAAGAGCAGTTGGTACCAAGTTTTTGAAAACAATCAACATTTAGCAATTTTGAAAGTGGAAAACAATTGTGAGGGCGTGGCGTTACTATCTACCTGGCGGCCGTTTCGTCTCGATCAGATCGCACACAATTTTATTGTCGAAATACTCGATTTCGGTCCATTTAATTCCCTCGCGCACGTATTCCTCTTGCTCCGCCTTCAGTGTCAGCTCGATGAAGATTTGTTGCAATTTCTCGTTGACAAAGTTGATGCTGAAATTTTTGAAAATATTAAAAATTCATAAACATTTTAAAAAAAAATTCAAAAACCGCGTACCAAAACTGTTCGAAGCCGTTACTATTGAAAATTTCGAATCCGTAAATGTCCAAAATTCCGACGGAAAAGTTGTCGGTCGACGATTGCCCCGTCACGTTCATCGCCTCGTTCACTTTTTTCACTGGAAATTAATGTTTATTGGGTTTCCGGAATTTTATAGCTACTAGTAAACTTCTAAAGAGACACGGCCGTCCAAAGACTACTTTATCAGACGCTCTCCATAGAAATATGATTTTCTGAGTCGCTATACGCAGCCAATTGCAAAAACGGCGGGAAAATTTGAAAAACTCGGCGGCGTATATAGTCTTTGGAACGCCGTGAGAGATAAAGAAATTAGAAAACAAATCAATAGTACCCAAATAATCGAAAAGTCTCGCATAAATCGCCTTCACCCACGCGTCTCTCGTGTAATTCGCCTGCTCCACATTCAATTTCATCTCGATTTCCTCTTTTTGCGTACCCCATCTGTAAATCGCTTTCTAGAATTAAAAAATGTTGTTTAAAACCCACTTGCTCTCCATTTTTCGGCCCGTCAACTTTGCCTCAATATCGGCATTGGTGAGACCGAGAAGAAAGGCGGGAAATTCCAAATCTACAACAGCAAAAAAAATGCAAAAAAATCGTATAAATATTGTTGTAGACTCACAATCTTTTCCGCCGACCGCCGCAAAATTATTCTCCTCCACAAAAGTGATGTTTCCAATGTGCAAAACGGCGGAGACGATGCGAAGAGCCTCCAATTGCTCCTGCTCCGACACGCCCACCACTTTCATCGCGTGCTGCAAAAAACATAAAATTCTGGTTTTAACAAAGCACACTGTTTTTTAATCTAAATTTTGTTTTCTAGTGAAACAGAAAACATTTTGGTTTCTCAAAACGTCACTGACCAGAGTGCTCTCAAACTCCTTGCCGTCGTCCGTATCGTCCGCTTTGAAAACGCCGCTCATATTCAGATAATTGTAATATTGCAGTTCTCCGATTCCCAGTGTACTCCGCAGATTTTTGTCGGCTCCGGCGCAGAGCTGATAGAAAATGTGAAAGTTGCGGTCGCCCTCGTTCTGATGCACCACTCGCGACTTTTCCAGCAAAAAGTTTGACAGCTGCAATTGGTTTTTCGATTATTTGTTTCCGGAAAATGCAATATTTGCAGAATTTTTGCAAAAAAACGTCAAGGAGACGACGATTTTTTGTGCGTCACTCGGATCGCACCCTGCGATTTGGCAAAAATTCCGCGAAATTTGGAAACTTTTGTGCCCCACCGACCTTTCCACCGATGGGCTCTCCGCCCCGACTGAACACAATCTCCACATATTTTCCGAATCGAGAACTGTTCCAATTTCGGACCGTCGCACTGTTTCCGAACGCCTCCAGCAGCGGATTCGATTGGAGAATCACGTCTTTTATGTGCTGAAAATAGCTTAGTTGTCGAAAATTTTTGTGCCCGCCAGAAATTGCGTACCTGAACCCGCTGTCCTCCTCCGGAAATTCGCGAAATATAATTCATGATGAATTTCGCGTTCACCGTTTTTCCGGCTCCCGACTCGCCCGAAATGATGACGCATTGCGATTCGTTGTCGATCAACATGTTTCTACAAGAGAATCGTAAAAAAGGAAATCGCGAAAAATTTAATTAATTTATTTATTTTTTTACGTTTTATTTTTTTAACGTAGAATGATTAGAGAGAGAGAGAGAGGAGAATGAATTCGCGCATACCTGTACATATTGTCGGCCAACGCGTAAATGTGCGGCGCATTCTCGTATTGCGCGGCTCCCTGGTACAGCAGCATCTCTTTTTCGGTGAAATACGGCATTTGTTTGAACGGATTCACCGAAATCAGCACTGGTCCGATGTACGTCTGCAAAACATTGCAAGTATTTAAAACAATAATCTTTTTTGCGAAAGAGCTGACAATATGGGCATGGCCTCGGCAGCCAAATGGCGTTTTCATGAATTGAGCAGACTTTCTTTGATTTTTGTGGTCAAAGGCGATGAAAAATGATTTTTCGACATGAAAACACACTAATTCTCACAGAATTAATGACGTTTTGGCGCATTTTACGCGGATTTTGCTTTTTCGCCTTCGCCGCCGATCGCCGCCTAAAAACCGCACTTTTCATTTTTCTTGACCGTTTTCACACAGAAATGGTTTTGAGAATGATAAATCACGTAAATACAAGCATTTTGAGCGCACGAACCGCGAAAACCTCCGAAAAGCAACTGAAATTCACGCAGTTTTAGCCAAAAACCTTCAAGCGGATAAATTTGATTTGCGACTTGACCAAATTTAACGCTCTTGCGCTTAAAAAATTCTTAATGGCCTATACAATCGGTCTATCGAGAGACAACTGAGAAATTATCGGTTTTTCGTGGCTAATCTGGCAAAAAACACTAATTTTGCTGTTAAAATTTGAATTTCGCGCCAATGTATCGCCCTATCGGGCGGGGCGCACTTTCGCCCATTGTCAGCTCTGGAGACCATGAATTTTAGACATTTTTTTCTATAAAAACGCACAAAAATCGAGTTTGCCTGCAGTCGCTTCTTCAAATTCTCCACAATACTCTGCTCGGTGAGCTTCGACAAAAGAACCATATCGTCCACACCCGCATGTTGCACGTTCACTTTCGATTGCCAGTGAAACGCCTGAAAAGTGACTATTAAAGGGAATTCGCACAAATGCATGTGAACGGAACACCGCGCGGCCTAGAAAACTCGGACAAAAAGATCCCGTGGCCTAGGCGTTTTCTAGGCCACGACCACAAATTCCGTTCACAGACAATTCTGAGAGCGGGTGTGGAAAAAGTGCTAAAAATCGACTATTTTAAATAGTGCTCACCATTTTTCTTCTCAATTCATCCGATTTTCAGTCCGCGCTCCTCCTTTGTGGTCTGTAAAAAATGTTGCACGCTTTGAAATCTAGAAAAATTGCAGAAAACGCATTGAAAACTATTTCCACGCTTTCCGGTAGCATAAATTCCGCTAATTTCGATCATAATTATTGCGAGAAATGAAGATGAATTCAGAAAACACGGAACAACAAGTCGGAAAAGGCAAAAAGAGGAGCGGAGAAGAAGAGTGACCGCTTTGTAATTGGTGTCGGATTGTCGGAGCGAGGCGTACGCAAAACGGAATGGCCATTTTCAAGAGGAAGGCGTAGAAATGACCTTCGGTTCATTTGAATTGGTGCGGAGAAGAGGAGGCAATGAATGGCACAGTTTTAGGTCAAATTGGTGTGGTGACAACTGGTAGATCAAAACGATTCACAAGGTTTGCCGACGAAACATGCCGTAACATCGTTCATTCAGACGGACGTATCTCAGGAGCCGGTGGAGATAGCAAAAAGTTGACAACTGACAAATTGTTTAGGAAGACATTGTACACATTTTGTCAATTGACAACTTTTTGCCAACTCTAACGGTAGCTGAGATACACTGATTTAAATTAAAAAAAAATAGGCTATGACTCTTTGTAGCCACCAACAAGTAAAGCTAAAGTGATTTTTGGAACCTCAACTTCTAGTGCAGAACATTGCCACTCCAAATCCTCAATCTTTGATTCCACTAGAGCCAAACAGAACGCAGTTTGGACTTTGGACTTTTGGACCATTTGCAATAGACTTTGTAGGCTTTATCAAGTAGTTTGGGTCCAAGTTTTAGACCGATTTAGAGCCTTTAGGAATAACTGACTTATGGGGCATAAACAGAATTCAAAAAAAAATATAGCAATTGGCAGAGAGGTGTTACGAAATTGCCTTTTTATTTGTTCATCTCGGACGTTACAACTTGCCGCTCTTCTCGGAGATGGAGAGAAAGAAAGAGAGAGAGAAATGAGTCACACTGATGACTTCAGGCGTACACACATGGTGCATCGACCAAATCGGGTGAATCAGAAGTGACGTGGCAGAGAGAAAAGTAGGGAAAGATTAGAGAGACTGTCATCAGTATTGTAGGGCAACGAAAAATGTGCTCAAGTGGCATTTCGCAGAGTTGGACGGACAAAAAAGGCGAGAAAAAATCGGAGAAAAAGCGACGAAATGGAGGGAGAGACAAAGAAAAAGGAGGAGGAGCGAGAGAGTGCGGCGATCGGGGAGGGTGCGAGAGAAACAGACGAAAATGATTCACGGAGGAGACGGAGGGTAATTGAGGCAAGAAACGGAGTGTAGACGGGTGAAAATTACAGAAAAAAACTACAAAAACACATCATTGAAACAAGCAAATGGAGCAGCGATTTTCCGGTTGGACCGTCCGAGCAAAAGCCTCCAATCGACATGTCTTCCTTTCCGTTTTCCATTTTTATTTGCTCAACACAGAGAGAGAGAGAGAGAGAAGGAAAAGGACGGGCGGGGGTAAATAATAAAATATATATAGTGCTTTTCCGTGTTGGTGAACAGAGAAAAAGAGAGAGAGAGGACAGGTGATTAGTGGGCAGATTAGGAGGGCGAGCGCCTGTTGCTGGCCTTTTTTAATGACTGCGCAAAGGTTGGTTCGACGGTTCATCTCCAATTATTCACAGACGTCTACATTTGCGACTCACCGGCTGGGTACAGGCATTCTAGTGGGCCAACATCGTCTGCGACTGGATCCGTCCATCCTCAAACTGATTTGACGTCATACCCTTGCAATAGCGCTCTACCACAACACGACGACTAGTTGTGAACTGAAAATTGGTCATTTCACGGTCTCCAGAGCTTATTATAGGGGCACCGGACAGAAAGGGCGCGCTATTGAGAAGAGCCCGCGAAAACCTGGGGGACTCTAAATTTGAATGGTGTGAGAAGAGAAAGTTAGTCCGCGGCCACGTAGGCTGCTGCAGAAATTTTTGTTTTCCTTCTGTTTTCAAATTCAAATTTAGAATCCCCCAGGTTTTCGCGGGCTCTTCTCAATAGCGCGCCCTTTCTGTCCGGTGCCCCTATAATACAATGAGCGCAAGTGCGCCCCGCCCAAAAGAGCGATACATTGGCGCGAAATTCAAATTTTGACAGCAAAATTTGTGTTTTTCGCCAGATTAGTCGCGTAAAATCGATATTTTGTGATTTGTCTCTCCATAGACCGATTGTATAGGCTATTACGAATTTCTTAAGCGCAAGAGCGTTAAATTTGGTCAAGTCGCAAATCACATTTATCCGTTTGAAGGTTTTTGGCTAAAACTGCGTGAATTTCAGTTGCTTTTCGGTAATTTTCGCGGTTCGAGCGCTCAAAATGCGTATATTTACGTGATTTATCATTGTCAAAACCAATTCCGTCTGAAAACGGTCAAGAAAGCGCAAAATGAGAAGCGCGGTTTTTAGGCGGCGAAGGCGAAAAAGCAAAGTCCGCGAAAAATGCGCCAAAACGTCATTAATTCTGTGAGAATTAGTGTGTTTTCATGTCGAACAATCATTTTTCATCGCCGTTGACCACAAAAATCAGAGAAACTCTGTTCAATTCATGAAAACGCCATTTGGCCGCCGAGGCCACGCCCATATTATTAGCTCTAGAGACCGTGATATTTGGAATCTTGAAATCCCTGTTCAACCCACACGTACCTGCCATTTTCTTGATCCGGTCCCATCAAATTGTGTGGTGCTCCCGCGTATCTTCTGAAATTTCAGTCATTTTTGAATGCTTTTTCGGGGAGCCGACATGTTCTATGACCTACCAAATGTGTCCCCATCGTCCGTACCCACTCGATCCGACCACCACCATGCAACGAACTGTGAGGGATGATCTCTGGAAATTTCACAATTTCATCTTCATTCGAACTTTTTGTGACGTACCGGTTGGTTTGACTCACGGCGCCGGCACGTGGATCCGATCCGCTCGAGTGGCGAGTCCGTGCGAGCCGTCTGAAATTTCACATAATTTGTGAAGAGCTAAAAGTGTACAAATCTCTGGCAATTCGATATTAATCTAATTAGAAAGTTACTGAGCTAAACGCGACCTAATTAGATTCGGCTGTTTTTTCTTGGCGCAATCGAGATTTGAGCCAACAAACGGTTGGCGTGAAACTTGATTTGAGCACTTTTTAATCTAGCTAGAAGATTTATTAATCTAGCTAGACAATTTATTAATCTAATTAGGTGTCATATCAATCTTATTTGGCCGCCGTTAGATTAATAACGAAATGCCAGAGAATGTCACTTGAAGTTTCAAAATTGTTGCAAACTTTGGCACTTCCTCATGACCTTCACGCTTTCATGAGATTTGGCCAACATCGAATCGAGTGGTGCTCGCACGTATCGTCTAAAATTTCAATCATTTTTTTGTCGCTGTTCCACTGCTCCTTCTCCGCTAGCTCTCAAAAATGTTCCCGAAAAGTACAAAGGAGCGTTCCCGTCAAAAAATCGATTAAAAAATGCGTTTACCTCAAAACAATCGACGGATTTCGATTAAATTCCATACGCATCGTCGTTCTTTCGCCTTTTCCTTCTTTAAATCGTTCGTGAAACAAAAAACACCGATGGTTATCGACTTTCTGGAAGAAACAGAATTTTCCTCATTTTCACTCTAGAAATTGAGTTTATTTTGATGATTTGTGTTAATTGTATTTCGCATATTTCAAACTGAAAACTGACCGTTTTTGGAACAGTAAAAAAAATCGTTTATTCAATTCCCGATTTGTAGCCAACGCACTGAGTCACAGCGTGGACGTTTATCATTAAAGCGCACTTGCAGCGCACGCGCGGGAGTTCAAAAATAATAAATTTTCGGCGAAAATTGCGTTATTCCCCGTGTAAAAATTGAACGCCGTAATTTTTTCGTTTTTGTCACAGGCTATATTGTAGCTGGGAGTTAGACGGTCATTTTGAGCACACACAGAGCCAAATCGGTGCAGCCGTCGTGTTTCCTTGTGCAAAACTGTGTAGCGATGCGAAATAAATTTAAAAGTTTGAGGTTATTTTGAATTGTTTCGCAGATTTATTACGACAGTGACGCTTGAATACTGTTATATAATGGCTAGACGCTGTACGGATGAAAAAAATCGCAACTCAATGCAAATAGACCGATTTTAAAAACCATGAAAGAGTAGCGTGAATTTCTGGCTGAAATACATGAAAAGCAGAAGTTTGTCAATATGAGAAGTTGTAGAGATGAAAGAGAGCTTTATCAAACGTAAAAATGATTATGTGCGCGATTGTTACGTCTTTTTGCCGTCAGAAATCTGAAGTGTCGCTGAAAGTGAGCTTTGTAGGCAAACTTCCGGCCACAAGGATCGAATTTTAGAATTGTAGAAGTGAGATAACATAGCGATAAAAGAAAACTAAGAATATTTTCAATGAGCTTCATTCAGTAATCAAACAAATTTAGTGTTCCGTTAAAAATTTTTTGCTGGAGATTCCTGGTTTTCAGTTGAATAGTGCTTTTTTCTATTCGCGTGTCCGCCGCAATCCGATAAAATGATTGGGAAAACCTGAAATTATTTATCGGCGAAGAAAATAACTGTTCTTTTTTATTCTAACCGCTACTCCGTGCCGCTCGGCAATTTCCACCAGCTTCGCGCCTTTCCAACTGCAGAAATTGTCGCAACGAGTCCTGAAAATTTAAATTTGAGTTTTTTGCAACAAATATTTAACGAAAAATTGCGTTTCGACATGTTTTAAAAGATAAAAACGAGAAAAAGATTTTAATTGCGAAACCAAAAAATCCAATAGTGCGCCAAGTGAGTGCAAGATGCGCCAGCAGTCTCCTTTGGTCTCATGTCCACGCTGTGACTCAGTGCAACGGAACAAGAATTGGCACAATTCACCATGAAATAAAGTTATCACAAAACAATTCGCAAACGATCACAAATTTTCACATAACACCGCCATTTTGATGATAATGATTATTAATATTATTATTATTATTATTGTTATTTCCAGTAGTCGCCGTCGTAGTTGCAGCCGCTCCGACGAGATGAGCCATCGTGTAGTGGATGTCGAGATGGGCGGCCTGCACGAATTCGGCCATGCACAGATTGCACCGGAAGCGGGTCCGATGACACTGTGCCACGTGGCCCGTCAACTCTTTCAGCTTTTCGAACGAACACGGGCAGAAGACGCAGCCGAACGGCAGCAGCGGCATGTTCGACGACGAGTCCGACGCGTCTGTCGTGCCTGCAAATGCGCACATTTTTAGAGATTTTTAGAAACTTTCCACAAAAATCGCTCACTAACCGTTCAATTCGCCGAGCAGACTGCTGTTCGGACTCGCTTCCCGTGATTCTTTCGACGAGTTCGGCATTTCCATTCCGTTCGTCGACGTACTCGCGTCTCCGGATCCATTCAGGCAGTGCAATTCACCATTTTGACGGAATTGGGGATTCACTGTAAATGGGGAGAACATTTTTGACACTGAAAATGGTGTTTTGAAGACAATTTCAGGGGAAAACCGGAACAGCGCGCAGTTAAAGTTGTGGCCGGCAAAAAAATCCGGAAAAAGATCCAATGGCCTAGGATTTTTCTCGGCCACAACTTTAACTGCTCGGAGGTCCTTTTTTGCCGGAAAAGAAAACGTTTCAAACTGACATCCAAAAATGAGGTGATGCAGAGTAGTGGTTCCCTGGTTGAACACCTTCAATTCGGGCTCCTCGTTCGAATTTCGCATGTTGTAAAATTCGTCGGCCGGCGACGAGGATGACGACGAGGTGTGCGGCCGTTTTACAGTGTTACGGGCGATTGTGTGGACTGCAAAAGTGAGATGTTTTTTGTCAAAAAATAGTAAAAATAGTGAACGTTTTTTGTGAATTTCAATAATTAAGCCATTATTACTAACCATCGTTTTGTGAGGCCATTTGATTCACAAATTTCGCCAAAATTTCGTTGGTCGAAATTTCGCAAAGCTCGTCGGCGGCCGCTTCTTCCTCCTCCTCCTCCTCCTCATTTTTCACCGCTTTCTCATTATTATTCTCGCCAACACCAACGTTCGGCTGTCGCCGTTTCAAAAAATCGATATTCTCTGCGATCGAGCGGCCACCACCGCCGCCGCCGCCGCCGCCCATTTTGTACAGAACGTCCGGATGTTTGCAGCGCAAGTGTCGGATGAAGCCCGACGAGCCGTTATCGATTTTATAGACTCGCTCGCAAAATCGGCATCGGATCATATTTTTCGCGTCGGTCGGCTGCGAGTACAGGTTGATGTGCGACATTCTGAACATTTTCGACGGTGGACGCGAGCGGTTCGGATGCGATTCGTTCGAAAGGAGTAGAAATGGGGAAAGTTGAGCGAGAAAATTGGATCAGAAATGGAGCAGGTGATAACTTTTTTTGCGGAGCAAGCTTCAGCGCTACGTGCGATTTGGATTTCTATATTTTATGGACTTTTGGCGCACTTGCACAGATCCGATCGGGCCCACACTTTGCAGGCTTCTTGGACTTGGATTGAAGTATAATGGGCCCAAGTTTCAGACCGATCGGATCACTGCAAGTGATCCCAAAGTCCTAACTACGAGAAGACAACGAGTAGGATCACCTCGCGGAACGGAAAAATAATCTGGAAAAGATCAGTCGCGGAAATTTCGAAACTCTTCACTATTCGTGTCTCTGCCACGGTCTCCAGAGCTGAGAATGGGCGCAAGTGCGTCCCGCCCAATAAATCGATACTTTGACGCGAAATTCAAATTTTAACAGCAAAATTTGTGTTTTTCGCCAGATTAGCCACGAAAAACCGATAATTTCTTATTTATTTCTCGATAGACCAATTTTATAGGCTATTACGAATTTTTTAAGCGCAAGAGCGTTAAATTTGGTCAAGTCGTAAATCAAATGTATCCGTTTGAAGGTTTTTGGCTAAAACTGCGTGAATTTCAGTTGCTTTTCGGGAGTTTTCGCTGTTCGAGCGCTCAAAATGCTTATATTTATGTGATTTGTCATTCTCAATACCGATTCTGTCTGAAACGGTCAAGAACGCGCAAAATGACAAGTGCGGTTTATGGCGGCGAAGGCGAAAAAGCAAAATCCGCGAAAAATGAGCGCCAAAACGTCATTAATTCTGTGAGAATTAGTGTGTTTTCATGTCGAACAATCATTTTTCATCGCCGTTGACCACAAAAATCAGAGAAAACCCTGCTCAATTCGTGAAAACGCCATTTGGCCGCCGAGGCCACGCCCATATTGTGTCAGCTCTGGTTTCGAAACGTCCCGCTATCACTGTCAGTTGCGATTCGAACAAAAAAAGAGTGTCCCGAAGACGATCGGGGGGTAATGGTTGGGTGATGAAAAGAATTGATGGGCGCGGAGGAATGACTCGAGCGAGGTGTGCTACGTACGGATGGATAGTTTTTCTCTCTTTTCTCTCTCTCTCTCTGCGCTCCGCTCCGCTCCGATCGCTTCGAATATGATAATGGTGGGAACGTGCAAGAAGAGAGGACTTTGAAGACGGATTGTGATAAAGGAGATGATACACAAAGAAGAGAGAAATGGTGCTGAATAATAGGATCTCGTGAGAGCCGACACTTTTTTTTGTTGAATTGAATGGCGCCGATTTTCGAAAAAAAAGAAAGAGGCAAGAGGTTACTGTATTGAGGATACTGTATCTCCGCCGCCGGTGGAGCTATCAAAAAGTGGTCAACTGACAAAATGTACAGCATTTCTTGACGATCATTTTACTAGTTGACAACTTTTTGATATCTCAATCGACAGCTGAGATATGACTGTTCAAAGAGACGAATGCATTACAGTTCGAGCGGTAGCAAAAAAAAAAGACTGTCTCGGAAAAAGTAAGTGAAAGTGAGTGAAAGTGGATGATAATCGATGATGACACTGATATCGTTTGACGTGTCTGCCACGCACGGATTGCCTTTTTGCGGTTTGGTGGATCAAACAAACGGAAAGCGAAAGTTGATAAGGTGATTGTGTCGTCGAACGAAAGAGGAGAGAGCGACAATATTTTCGTTCTCATGGTTTTAGTATTAGGCGCATAGTGGGGTGTCCAGGCGAAAGTGCTCTCTCTCTCTCTCTCTCTCTCTCTCTCTCTCTCTCTCTTTCTTGGTCCCCCCCCCTGGATCGGATTACTCGTCACTTTGACAAGAAGAAGAAGAAGAAGAAGAAGATAGGATTTTTCCGAAAACTTTCCACGTTTCTCCTCAAATGCTCCGGAGAGAATGGGAGCAAGAAGAAGAAGAAGAAGTGAACCGCATCATAAAATGTGCCCTCTTCTTCTTCTTCTTCTTCCATTTCTTCTCCCCCCCCCCCTCCACTCAAATGGGCCTCATTGTGTGTGTGTGTGCTCAATCTTGTGCTCCTCCGTGCAAAAGCTCCTTTTCGGAGGCGATGGATGGATGGATGGATGGATGGGTCCGTGTGACGTGGCAACCGGATACATTCTCCCCAGAGGACCATCACCGGATCCGGTCATGTTCGAGATGAATCACACATAGCAAAAAGTAAACAATTTTCTTACGGAACACGGAAGACGGAAGACGGAAGAACATGTTTCTGACGGAACACGGAAGACGGAAGACGGAAGAAAATTTTTCTGACGGAAAACGGAAAGCGGAAGACGGAAGAACATGTTTCTGACGGAACACGGAAGACGGAAGGCGGAAGAAAATTTTTCTGACAGAACACGGAAAGCGGAAGACGGAAGAACATTTTTCTTACGGAACACGGAAAACGGAAGACGGAAGAAAATTTTTCTCACGGAAGACGGAAGAAAACATTTTTCCCGGGAAACGGAAAACGGAAGACGGAAGAACATGTTTCTGACGGAACACGGAAGACGGAAGACGGAAGAAAATTTTTCTCACGGAAGACGGAAGACGGCACAAAAAATCGTCTATGCAGAACCTTTCTCCGGTTTTTTTTTGAAAAAATAACTAAAGCAACAAAAATTTTGGATCTGGCTCACTGCCCGTGGAAATTCGCGTTCTTCGGGGCTAGTAAATAGCTTCTAAAAAGCTATTACTCTTTTACGGTAAGAAGAAAAAATCCCGGAAGACGGAAGACGGAAGACGGAACAAAAAAATCCACGAAAGACGGAAGACGAAACAAAAAAATCTACGGAAGACGGAAGACGGAACAAAAAAATCCACGGAAGACGGAAAACGGAAAACGGAAGACGGAAGACGGAATTCCGCTCAACACTGATAGCCAAGCCACTCTAGGCGCTCAAAGTTTTTGGAGAAGAAAAACAGGGCGGTCTTCGAAAGTCCACAGGATTCTTTGTGAAGAAGATTGGGGGGGGGAGACGCCGAGAAAAGACGGCGCGATCCATGACGTGGCAGTGACGAGCGCGGAGCATACGCACTCGTCTGCGTGTGCTCTTCGGCCCGTCCCCAGGGGAAACCCGGCTCACCCTCCTCTTTTTGGCCCAAATCTCTAGTGGTTTTTCGATGAAAATGGGCGAAGGAGATCCAATGTCTTGTCGTGAACAAGGAAGAAATGGATAATAGTGAAATACTCATCGACTACTGGATGTTTAACGCGAAACAAACAAACAAACAAACAAAATATTGTCGACTCACACTTTCCGATAATATTGATCGCGCGCACGTCTTCCAGCGAAGCGTCGGTGCCGACGATGAAATCGCGAAGCGGCAGTCCATGATGCTGAGTTTTCATGTGCACCCGACAGTTGTCGCGCCGCGAGTGAATCTTCAGACAGTACGGACAGATGCACGCTGCAAACGATGCACCATGTGGAAATGTTGAAAAGCGTAAAAGTTACCACGAATAAGATCGCGTTTCGACAACACCGTATTGATGATTTCGTCACGCGATCTGCTGCCCGTCGTCGGATCCTCTCCTCGCACTGCAAAACAATGTTTTACATCATTCTCAATACTGTTTTAAGACACGTTTTATTCGAATTGCTGTATCTCAGCCGTCTTTTGAGATATCGAAAAGTGGTCAACTGACAAAATGTTCAGCGAACAATTCTGTACATTTCCTCAGTTGACCACTTTTTGATAACTCCACTGGCAGCCGAGATACCGGGCCTTGAATGAAGAGACACAAACTCCACTATACTTACACGCGTCTCCCTAGGGGTACAAAAGGACAAGTGCACTTTTTATGTGAGAATCAGAAAGGAGAAGGTGATGACGGAGAGGCATGACTATGAGAAAGTACATTTTTGTCCCCGAGGACGCGGTAAACATGTTTTGGAGTCCAACAAGAATATATATTCATTTGCAATCTCAAAACTAACGTTTCCTCCTCTTTTGCAACTGATTTCCGGGCGGCTCATCGGCTTTTGGCGGCTCCTCCGTCGATCGACTTCTCGATCTTGTGAACGACGTTCCGCCGATGCTCTGGTTGATGTTGGCCAGGAATTCCGGCGTGATCACCACCGGCCACTCGTCGTCCAGGCCTCGCGGATCCGCCTCGGCCTCGACCTTCATCGATTCGTGTCTGCTGCAACAAGAAGGGCGGTGTTAGAAGAGTGAAACGAACACGCGAGCCATTCTGGCCGATGCACCATGGCTGTACACGTTTGTTACAATATATATGCCTACTGGCTAGCAGAGTTGAGCGCAAATAGAATTTTGAAGAAATCCGGAAGACGGAAGAAAATTTTTTTTTACGGAACACGGAAAAAGGAAGACGGAAGAGAATTTTTTTTACGGAACACGGAAAACGGAAGACGGAAGAAAATTTTTTTACGGAACACGGAAAAAGGAAGACGGAAGAGAATTTTTTTACGGAACACGGAAAGCGGAAGACGGAAGAAAATTTTTTTTACGAAAGACGGAAAACGGATGACGGAAGACGGAACAAAAAAATCGTCAGCGCAGAGCCTTTTTCTCCGGTTTTTTTTTTGAAAAAAAAACTAAACAACAAAAATTTTGGATCTGGGTCATTGCCCGTGGAAATTCGCGTTTTTCGGGGCTAGTAAATCTGAAAAGCTATTACTTTTTTACGGTAAAAAGAATTTTTTACGGAAGACGGAAGAAAACTTTTTTTACGGAAGACGGAAGACGGAAAAAAAAATTCCAGAAGACGGAAGACGGAAAAAAAATTCCGGAAGACGGAAGACGGAATTCCGCTCAACACTGCTGCCTAAACACTGTCAGGGAAACCAGCGAAATGATGGTGACGTAGTCGGCGATGGCGGCGGAGGAGAAGCGACAAACTTTTGAGGCGCAAAAAACGACTAGACGAGGCAGAAGAAGCAGAAGCAGAGAGAGAGAGAGAGTGAATAAAGCCACGCCCCCTTTCCCACCTATCTCTCTATCACTTATGCGCGCTGATTTGATAGTGACGGACGAAGATTTTCGACTAGTAACCGAAGGCGGCGCTCGGACACTTTGCAACCAAAAAACCGGTTCTAGGAGTGGACAGCTTGCAACCAGAGTTGAGCGGAAATGGAATTTTGAAATCCGGAACACGGAAAACGGAAAACGGAAGAAAATTTTTTTACGGAACACGGAAGACGGAATTCTGGGGGATTGGACACTTTGCAACCGAGGCCCTGAGCTCAATGTGGACGCTTTGCAACCACCACAGCTACTAGCCAAAGGTAATAATCTTGTAGGGAGAAGGAGAAGAAGAAGGAAGAAGAGGCAGGTGAACTAATCCTCGGCTGACTAACTTTTGATCAGTGAGTCGTGAAGTTGAAGCCAAAAAGGTCACCCGAAAACCGCGCTTCCAAAATGTTCATTGGTTACGCCGAGGGATGAGATTTCGCAGAAAACCTTATCCGGTCAGCTCACTCGAGTCTCTCAGCCGCTTAATGAACGTTTACGTACTAGTAGTCGAAAGTGCAGTGCGACTTTAAAGTTGACTCATTGCAATCAAAGTCCGCGCGATTTCGTGCTCAATTCATGGGAACGAAATGTGGCGAGAGGGTTAGGGGACACACGGCGATCAAAAGTGTAGAAAGGGGGGCGTGGCCTAATCTGAGACGCGTTTTCGGAAAATTGCCGCAATTTCAGCACTTTTCCGTTGTTTTTGTGTTGGATATCGACGAAAGAAGAGACATTAAAAAGAGAAAACATCGAAATGTTCGTGAAAACGCCGCGTTTGAGACGTTTTTTGGCATATTTCGCAATTCGGAATTTTCATACCGGCCGATCTGGATAGTTTTGAGACGAAGCACGGTCTGCAGAGCTGACAATATGGGCGTGGCCTCGGCCAAACAACGTTTTCATGAATTGAGCAGGTTTTCTCGGATTTTTGTGGTCAACGGCGATAAAAAGTGATTGTTCGACATGAAAATACACTAATTCTCACAGAATTAATGACGTTTTGGCGCATTTTTCGCGAATTTCGCTTTTTCGCCTTCGCCGCCGATCGCCGCCTAAAAACCGCACTTCTCATTTTGCGCTTTCTTGACCGTTTTCAGGCAGAATTGGTTTTGAGATTGATAAATCACGTAAATATAAGCATTTTGAGCGCTCGAACCGCGAAAATTACCGAAACGCAACTGACATTCACGTAGTTTTCGCCAAAAACCTTCAAACGGATAAATGTGATGTGCGACTTGACCAAATTTAACGCTTTTGCGCTTAAAAAATTCGTAATAGCCTATATAATCGGTCTATCGAGAGACAAATGAGAAATTATCGGTTTTTCGTGGCTAATCTGGCGAAAAACACAAATTTTGCTGTTAAAATTTGAATTTCGCGCCAATGTATCGCTCTATTGGGCGGGGCGCACTTGCGCCCATTCTCAGCTCTGGAGACCGTGCGAAGTGAGTGTCGGAAGTGATTAAGCACGTTAATACAAGTATTTTAGGCGTTCAAACGGCAAAAAGTATCGGCGAATGACTGAAATTCGCGCATTTTCAGCACAAAACTTGAAAATCCGATTCAATTGATTCATTTCAGAACGAAACCTGCTCGTTTTAAGCTCAAAAAGTGCGCGATGATTAGTTTAACAAAGTTATGCAATTACATCGTCGAAACCCGTACAAAATTTGGGTAATATTTGACGAAAAACCGGAAAAATGGTGTTAAATTTCGAATTGCGCGCCAAAATGGTAGGCCACGCCCCTTTCTACGTTTTTGGTCGCCGTGGGGCATGAATTTAAATTTTAAGGATTGTGACACGGTCTGAGGAAACGTCCGACTGTACTTTGGCTCGAAATTTGACCAGGAGTGCAAAAACGTTGGCCCAACACGAACTCTTTGACTCGCTTTGAACTTATCAGGGTCTTAAAGTGTGCATACGAATCGATATCGATGATTGTGAGTGCGGGAAAAAAAGGTGGAATAGGAAATGATGCCTTTTGCATAGTTTAATGCGTGGGAACCCCCCTCCGGACACATCATTTTTGGCGGCGATCGAACTCGATCTAGGGAGGGGGGTTTAGGCCATGAAACTGAAGAAAAGGCGGCTAAAAGTGTGGAGATAGTAGTGTGTGCACTTCTGAAAATGTTCCCACACCCAAGGCTAGTCGAGTCGAGTGAGTGAGTGAGTGAGACATGAATTTATTCTCCATGACAACCCCACACACTCGCTATTTTCAGTTTTCCAGAGCCATTTTCTTTTTGCGGCGATTTGCACACAACGTTGTACTTTCTGTTGAATTGAATGACGGAATCACAGCGTACTTCTAGACGTTTCTGCAACAAGAAAACAAGAGTTTCTCTATTTTTTCTCCGAAAAAGAAGAGAAGAACAGTCGATTGATGGGTGGTAGGTCAAAAAATGGATGCGAGTCCTCGTGGGACGATCTACGACGACTGTCCGTCTTTCCTTTTCTGTCTCCCTGCCCCTGCCTGTCGTCCCACTGGTCAATGCCCCATCGCAACGCTCCGAGTGTCGTTCAAACACTACTAATCTGTTTCAGGCGTTTCATTAGCAGGAATTCGGTTGAATTCTCACTCATTTTCATAGATTTTTGCGGCATGAGTGCACAAACTGCAACCGGATGCGATCTTTTTCGATTTTTCCAAAAGTCGACAAGTTCCGATGGAAAACGAGTTGGATTCAGGGTTTGGCCGATGCACCATGCGCAACACACTTCTTGATGGTCAGAGAACATTGGATACCAGAGTTGAGCGGAAGAACTCAAAAGGGCTAAGGCTAACGGGGAAGACGGAAGCAATAACTTTTTTGTATGAAAAGCTAAATTCACAATAATTTTTCTATGAGCAGAGTTTATTTTGCTATACATTTTGTCAGTTGATCACATTTCATGAAAAAATTTTCTAAAAAAGATAAAAAAAATTCTTCCGTGTTCTTCCGCTCGACTCTGCATGACACCTGGTTTTGTCTTTACATGGCCTGGGATATCGATCAAAGTGGGTCGATCCGAAAATGGATGTCACTTTTTCAGTTGTGTCAGTACAGACGAGGAGCGATGTGCCGAACGGCTCCGATCTTTTATACAGAACAAGAATCTAGGTATGTATCTTAAACGCGTCCAAAGTCTCGGAAAAACCGGAAAAACCCCGGGTTTTTCTGTCGAAAGTCGGCCGAAATTTGGTGCGCACAGCTGAACGAGTGTTACCGTACCCCCTAAAACTACGGTATTTTTTGAAAATTTGCGCAAGAAATTTTAATATTAACAAATTTTCAAAAAATACCGTAGTTTTAGGGGGTACGGTTACATTCGTTCAGCTGTGCGCACCGCAAATTCCGGCCGACTTTGGACAGAAAAACCTGCGGTTTTTCCGGTTTTTCCGAGACTTTGGACGTGGCATAACAAATATTAGTAGGGTCCGATTTCCTCGATCGACTGCGGAACCATTCGACAAACGGCGCCACTGTACCGAGCGCTGCACCTGAAAACGGTCCATTTTTTTCCGATTAAATTTCAGAATCTTTACTCACGCATCATCGTCAACTTGATTGACGTAATAGTTGATGTAAAAACAAAAGCCAGCCTTGCTACTATCGGGATTTCCGCTCGCGAACGGATAAGCAACGGATCCGTTGTGGGTGTCGTCTTCATAGCTCCACTCTTGGGCGCCAGTGAACGAGCTGCCGTCGAGCCAGGTGTAGACTGTCGTTTGTGCTGTAAACATTTACGCATTGCCACGGTCTCCCAGGGGGCGCTAATGCTAAACACAGTGCGCTCGTAAATTGCGGAGTGTCGTTGTAAATTTTGAAAATTTGCACGTCTAAAAATGCAGTTCAATTCGAGTTTACGACCTTTATTTCCTTCTTTTTTGACTTGAAAAACGTCTATAAAACAATACTTTACTGATTGGAAACCTTTCTTTACAGAATTTAGAGTTTTTCATGTTTTTCGCATTTCGTCAAAACTTCAAACCTTTATATTTCAGCTCATTTTGCATTTCATGAGCCCAACGAACGATAAAAATGTTCGCTGAATTTTTCTTCACAAAATTCAGGTTCCGGCGGTTAGTTTTCTTGAGCAGTTTTCGAAAACTATTCGAAAAACATCAAAATCCAGGATAAAAAACCTTCAAATCTAAATTACTCGGCTAATTCTCAACGATATGCGAGATTTCTGTTACCAAAACGTAGCTAGTGCTCTAATTAATCGAGTGCAGGTTCCAGGCGTACAAAAACAGGTGTATTGTACAGAAAACATAGAAAGAACGCGAACTCCCGTTGAAAATTAATTAATCGGCCTCCGCGTAAATCGACACAGCCCGCCTGTGGCAAGTGCGCCCCATTGAAATCATTCGCGCCGTGGGAGACCGTGCATTGTTCAGCAAACGAAAAGGTTTACCTCGTATCCACGTGACCTCATCGCTATTGTATGGCCCCGAAAGGCTCATGCCATCGTTGGACGCGCACAATTCGATGGCCTGCGTGTAGTTGACAGTGGCGAAGAAAACCTGGAGGCAAACTCCGTGCAAGCCCCGTATAAAAGGCTTCGAAGTGTTGGTGCACGTGATTGTTGTAAAGTTGAACGACCAATAAAGACCGTCGGACGAGATGGAACTGATGTAGATCGTCTGGTTGATGATATACGCGGGAGCGGTCGAGTTTTCCCCGAGCGTCGGCAGGGTGTCTGGACACGTGTCCGACGTGAAATTTGTCTGAAACAGGTCTCCAGAGCTGACAATATGGGCGTGGCCTCGGCGGCCAAATGGCGTTTTCATGAATTGAGCAGGTTTTCTCTGATTTTTGTGGTCATGAAAAATGATTGTTCGACATGAAAATACACTAATTCTCACAGAATGAATGACGTTTTGGCGCATTTTTCGCGGATTTCGCTTTTTCGCCTTTGCCGCCATAAACCGCACTTCCCATTTTGCGCTTTCTTGACCGTTTTCCGACAGAATTGGTTTTGAGAATGATAAATCACGTAAATACAATCATTTTGAGCGCTCGAACAGCGAAAATTACCGAAAAGCAACTGAAATTCACCGAGTTTTAGCCAAAAACCTTCAAACAGATAAATGTGATTTGCGACTTGACCAAATTTAACGCTCTTGCGCTTAAAAAATTCGTAATAGCCTATACATTCGGTCTATCGAGAGACAAATGAGAAATTATCGATTTTTCGTGGTTAATCTGGCAAGAAACACTAATTTTGCTGTTAAAATTTGAATTTCGCGCCAATGTATCGCTCTATTGGGCGGGGCGCACTTGCGCCCATTCTCAGCTCTGGAGACTATGCACGAAAAATCGATAATTTCTGATTAGTCTCTCGATAGACCGATTTTATAGGCTATTACGAATTTTTTAAGCGCAAGAGCGTTAAATTTGGTCAAGTCGCAAATCACATTTATCCGTTTGAAGGTTTTTGGCTAAAACTGCGTGAATTTCAGTTGCTTTTCGGTAATTTTCGCGGTTCGAGCGCTCAAAATGCTTATATTTACGTGATTTATCATTCTCAAAACCAATTCTGTCTGAAAACGGTCAAGAATGCGCAAAATGAGAAGTGCGGTTTTTAGGCAGCGAAGGCGAAAAAGCAAAGTCCGCGAAAAATGCGCCAAAACGTCATTAATTCTGAGAATTAGTGTGTTTTCATGCCGAACAATCATTTTTCATCGCCGTTGACCACAAAAATCAGAGAAAACCCGCTCAATTCATGAAAACGCCGTTTGGCCGAGGCCACGCCCATATTGTCAGCTCTGCAGACCGTGGGTAGCCTTTTTTCACTGTTAAATCACGTTATTCCTACCTTGAACGCGACTTTCTCTTGCGCGGAACTATCCAATTGTTCGACGAGAGTCAAATTGCCAAACATGAACATTTGGCAGCCGGTGGAGGCGTTGTACACCAGCTAGAAATCGACAAAATCCGAAAAAAAAACGCATAGACAAAAACGTACGACACACTCGAGAGTCTCATAACACGTGGCGAGGCAGTCGGCCCAAGTGCCACCGTCCGAATAGCCGGTAAACTCGACGGGTTGGCCCCAGACCACCACCATTTTCTGATATTGTGTCATCGACGTTTCGGGCGTCAACATGATCAATTGTAGAATGGCGGCAATGTTGAGAAACAGTGGAGCTCGAAGCATTTCTTTTTTTTTTGGTGAAGGCAGTGGCAACGAAACAAACGGAAATTTGTAAAAGTCGTTAAAACGTTTTGAAATATTGGTGTCTAGGCAAAAGAACAGGGCGAGTCAGAGTCGCCAGTTTATGATTTATTTTTCTCAGAAAATGTGCTCGAGTACTCTGATGTTTGAGGCTCTTGAAACCATTTTGTGGCGCCTCCACATCGACAGTCGGGTCTTGATGGCTAATTTTGTCAAATTTTGTTATTTTGTTCCCAAAAAGCGTCAAAACACATAGTGACACCTCGTCCAAGGATCCAAAAGTTTAGAGTCTCACTCCCATTCTGTTCCGAAAATTTGTTGAATCCTTTCTTCCTTTCACAACGTGCACCTATCAAAAGATGATTGTGGCTACGCTCCCGTGCATCCAGGTATGTGTAAAACCATAATTTCCATTTTGCAACCAACTTTTGAGCACATCGAGAACGACGTGGCACAAACGCGGAAGAAATTTTTTTTAAAATCTTTTTTAGAAAATTTTTTCATGAAATGTGATCAACTGACGAAATGTATAGCAAAGTGTGCTCTGCTCATAGAAAAATAATTGTAAATTTAGCGTTTCATACAAAAAAGTTATTCGAGTTGTTGCCGTGAAAAAGGGGGCTAACGGGGAAGACGGAAGGAATAACTTTTTTGTATGAAAAGTTAAATTTACAATTATTTTTCTATGAACAGAGTTCACTTTGCTATACATTTCGTCAGTTGATCGCATTGCATGAAAAAATGTTCTAAAAAATATAAAAATTCTTCCGTGTTCTTCCGTCTCCGTTCAAGGTAGGAAAACGAAATGTCATGAAGCTTTGATGCAAACACCATTTTACAGCGTACATTCGACACGGACGCATGGAATTAACGCTGTCGTGGATTCTGAGTGTCCGTTTGTCCGAAAAAACAAGAATCATCCACACACTACACTTTTTTGACACCTCTTTTATGGCCGTTGTGACACTTTTCGAGAGCCGCCGCCCTTTCTTTTTTTGCTACTCTTCTTTTCGTATACACATGTTGAGAACAACACCACTTTTTCTACTTTTCACCATTTTCGCTCATCACCCAACCTGGGGGCAATATGTGAAAATGCTAGTGACGTACGGTCAGGTGACGTCCTACAACACTAGCCTTTACCAGGTTTTCACGAACGCAACCGACGCGGACAGTTGGCAGAGTTGTGTTCGAAGATGTTTGGCGACCGATGAGTGTGTGGTACGTTGTCGCAGCAGACTACACTACTATCAAATTAATAATCTTGCGACCGCTTCGCAGCCGAAAAGACCACGCCCCTTTTTGCAAGTGCCGCACACGCTGTCAATTAAATCATTTTTCTTGGAAAATACACAAATTGAAGCTACTTTTTTTAGAGAAGTATCTTTGCAAACAGCGAGATTTAAACGAGATTCTCAACTTTAATTTGTGCATTTTCCAAGAAAAACAATTTAATTGACAGCGTGTGCGGCAGAGTTGAGCGGAAGAACTCAACGGAAGAACACGGAAGAATTTTTTAAATCTTTTTTAGAAAAATTTTTCATGAAATGTGATCAACTGACGAAATGTATAGCAAAGTGAACTCTGCTCATAGAAAAATAATTTTAAATTTAGCTTTTCATACAAAAAAGTTATTCCTTCCGTCTTCCGTTAGCCCCCTTTTTCACGGAACAACTCGAATAACTTTTTTGTATGAAAAGCTAAATTTACAATTATTTTTCTATGAGCAGAATTCACTTTGCTATACATTTCGTCAGTTGATCACATTTTATGAAAAAATTTTCTAAAAAAGATAAAAATTCTTCCGCTCAACTCTGGTGTGCGGCACTTGCAGACAGGGGCGTGGTCTTTTCAGCTGCGAAGCGGTCGCGTCGCGGCCGGGAACCGGAGGCAACATTATCAATTTGATAGTACCGTTTTCCGGGAAAAATGGCTATTTTTCAGCTCGCCTACCTATCGACCGCAGGCTGTTGGTGGTTTCCGAAAGGAACCGTCAAATCGGTCTACATCATGCCGAAGAATAAGAATTACGCAGTCGCGTTTAAGGCACGTGTTTGAGGGGGGAGGGGGGCCTAAAAAAAGTATAAAATCTTGACGTTTTCAGCGAAGTTTCGACACGGACACTTGTCCGGCGGGCGACGATGCACCAATGTTCGGAGTTGCATCCTATACGGTACTTTTGCGCCTACAAACTTTAAGAGAAACGCTCGAAAAGTGACACGTTTCCAGATGACCACCACCTCGTCGGGAAGCTACACAGTGAGCCGTTTCAAGAATCATTTGGGCGAAGAGTTCTGGTACTTTGACATGCAATGTCAGGACGTTGGATTCGTGTCGACGCGCGGTCTGTACGTGGCGTGCATCGGCTCGCGCCTCTTTCCCGATCCGTACTGCAGCGATCGGAGCGCCGCATTGTCGCTGTGCCGTGGCAACGGCGCCACCGGGCTCACTGGTCCGTATAGTGCCGCCGAGGGCACGGTGCTCAGACGTGAGTATGGGGCAGAGATGTTGGGAATTCCGTGTTCCGTGTTCCGCGTTTTTTTTCAATATTTTTTCCGTGTTCCGTGTTCCGTGTTCCGTAGAAATAAGTTTTTTCCGTTTTCCGTGTTCCGTGTTCCGTATAAACTATATTTTCCGCGGAAAAATTCGATCACAAATTTTATTTTTTTCATCTACTTCCTCGGAAAGGGAGAGGCTTTTCAGCTTTTCTGGCTTGGTTTGCTCGCCTCGTAGATTAAATTTATCTCCGGAAAGATTAGGACAATTGACGTTTTGTGGTCAAAATTTGAAAATTTTCGGATTCGGACCATATTCGTGAAAAGTGGATTCCATTTTCAGTCGTTTTTTACTGTAGTTGTTTACTGTTGTGTTGTTGGTTTTGTTATTTTTATGAAATTTTCAGTAAAACTTTCACATGAGTCAAACAGCTGCCTTGTCAGTCAGATAATCGAATTAAACAAAACTTAAAAAAATTAAATAAAAATCACTGGAATTCTCTTGAAAACGCTTTTTTCCGTGTTCCGTAAAAAAAAATGTTCCGTTTTCCGTGTTCCGTGTTCCGCAGAGTAAAATTTTTATTTCCAACATCTCTGGTATGGGGTACTAGGACCCCTCGATTTTGAACGTTCTTGATGGCATTCCCGAGCGTTTCAGTAGACTCCCAAAAAGCGCGATCGAATCTGCCGTCCTACGGCTACTACCAGTTCTGGGTGGACGGCATCCGAACCGACGGCGGAGCCTACGCGACGACGGACGGCACTCTCAACGGCACCGCCGGCTACACGTACGTCAACGTCGTCTATCCGACGCAAGATCCGACGTGTCTCTGCCAGGACGTTGATGTGGACGGTGTGCAGCCGATAAAGTAGGTATCGAGCGAGAAATCGAGAGCGAGTGAAACGGGTGTTTAGCAGAGTTGAGCGTAAGAATTTTTATCTTTTTTAGAAAATTTTTTCATGAAATGTGCACAACTGACGAAATGTATAGCAAAGTGAACTGTGCTCATAGAAAAATAATTGTAAATTTAGCTTTTCATACAAAAAAGTTATTCGTTCCGTCTTCCCCGTTAGCCCCTTTTTTCACGGAACAACTCGAATAACGTTTTTGTATGAAAAGCTAAATTTACAATTATTTTTCTATGAGCACAGTTCACTTTGCTATACTGTTTAGCTGTACAAGCATACACAGAGGGACGGAAACGTGCAGCCGAGGAGCATTATGCGTCTTCTCGCCCGTTCTTTCTTGATGCTTTTGTTGGACAATAAAAAATTTTGGACATGTTGTTCGTTTTATGTGGTTTTGGCTCTAGAATTCCGAAAAAATACGTTCTCTAATCTAGATGGATACCAATGGGATCTGTTAGTCTCTTGACGAATGTAAGGTCTCCAGAGCTTACAATGTGCGCCCCGCCAAATAGAGCGATACATTGGCGCGAAATTCGAATTTTAACAGCGCAAAATTTGTGTTTTTCGCCAGATTAGCCACGAAAAATCGATAATTTGTGATTTTTCTCTCGATACACCGATTGTATAGGCTATTACGAATTTTTTAAGCGCAAGAGCGTTAAATTTGGTCAAGTCGCAAATCACATTTATCCGTTTGAAGGTTTTTGGCTAAAACTGCGTGAATTTCAGTTGATTTTCGGTAGTTTTTGCGGCTCGAGCGCTCAAAATGCGCAAAATGAGAAGTGCGGTTTATGGCGGCGAAGGCGAAAAAGCGAAATCCGCGAAAAATGCGCCAAAACGTCATTAATTCTGTGAGAATTAGCATAGTTGCCACGGGCCGGGCCGGGCCGGGCCGAAATTTCCAAAACTCCGGCCCGGTCGGCTCGGTTCAAAAAGCGGGAATTCAAAATTTGAATTATTGATCGCATGAAGCCATTTTTTGTAGAATTAGGGGTTTTTTGCAAGCATCGAACATTGAAAAAAACAAATGTATTTCTCATAAAAAAATTCATAATAGCAAAAAAACAAAAAAAGAAACACTAAAACTTTTAGTTCGAAAAATTTTTTTGTAATAACGAAAAATTTCCGCGAAAAATTTGAATTCCCGCCTTTTTGAACCGGGCCGAGGCCGGGCCGGCCCGGCACTTTACCGGGTCGGCCCGAAATCTGGCAAGTCTGAGAATTAGTGTGTTTTCATGTCGAACAATAATTTTTCATCGCCGTTGACGACAAAATCATGAAAACGCCATTTGGCCGAGGCCACGCCCATATTGTTAGCTCTGGAGACTGTGATAGATGTACATTTTCCGAGGATAAATCATGTTTTCTTCCGTTTTTCATTCAGAAAACCATGGAGCCCGTTGATTTATGGACCCTCGAGGCGGTCTCCCCCAACTTTTTAGTTTGATCTTCTGCCCGAAAATGTTCGTCGCCCTTCTTCTTCTTCTTCTTCTTCTTCTATTTTGCTCCCTTCTCGTGTCAACCGTCGCACAGACTGTCAAAATGATAATAGTGTCTGGCAATGTGACTCTATTCGATTCGATTCATCAAACGCTGGATTCTGGTGAAACTTGGCAAGAGTGTATGGCCGTGTGTCTGCACGATGCGGCGTGTGTGGTAAGTGAAGAGGTTGTGGCTCAACAGCCACACATTTTAATGAAAAATTAGCAACTACAAAGGTGTCGGGCACAAAATTTCGATTGCAGCTCGTCGTGCGGCAGCAATCCTCCGCGTGTTTGTTATTCCGAGCCGGAGCCGTCAAAATGGTGCAGAAAACGGACGTGTATTCGGGAAATGTGGTGGCCTTCAAACGCACTGTGCCATCCTCCGATTCGTGTCCCGTTGAAGATGATCCGCCAATGTTCGGCGTGGCCACTGTTACCGTGAGCGTGGATGGGCGAGACTGTTTTAGAGTTTTGTTTTTGTGGCATTGCAGGAGACGACGGACACTGGCGACTACACCCTGAGCCGTACGACCGACACTGCCGGCAACACTCTATGGATCTACAACTTCACATGCGCCTCCGACTCGTTTGTGTCGATTCGAGGACTCAACACCGTCTGCATCTCGGCCAGACTCTTTCCCGATCCGTATTGTAGGATCAAGATGGACGCGGACGTTTTGTGCGGCGCCGATGGTGGCGTCGGAATGTCCGGGCCGTATAATAGCGCCGAACAAACTGTTATCAGTGGTACGTTTATCGATGCATATCGATAAGACGCTCAAATTTCAGCAATTTTTACCGCAAAAGTGTCTGCGTTCAGTTCGAGTGTGAAGAATTTGGGGTATACTTGGTATAACGCGTGGGTCGACGGCACGAGACAGGGACCGAATGAGGGCAGATACTCGAATTACACGGCCACAGACAACACTCTGAACAACACGGACGGATACAGTTGGTCGACGGGACAGGTTTTCTTGAAAGGCAGAGATATCTGTGTCTATTTGGACAGTGCTATATTCAGTGCAAAGTTGGTTTGCAGAAGTTATCGATTAATTTTCTAATTTTTGTTTGTTTGCAGCTGTAACCTCACCCAACTAGTCTCTTCTTCGTGTTTCCGTGGCGCCATCTGCAGGACGTTGCCGATTCTCGAATAATTTGCTATTGAATGAACATTGTCCGCACACATGATGTACTTTTAGTTTTATTGATTAACACACCGGTTTTTCAACGATTCGCTCTTCGCCCAAATGGACATTGAAGAACGCCTTGTGCGGATTAAAAAACGCTCTGCTCTTGTAGTTTTCAATGAGTCGAACTTTGACCACGACTTGAAGCTTCTCGAGTTGACGTCTCAGGAACTGTTCCGGTCGCGTTTTTTCTTTTTCAGGGCTCTCTCCAGACCGTACGAGACGGTGCAAATGTCATGTTTCGACGACTTTATATACCTTCGTGGGCGTGGCTTTCCGCCAGGGCACATCCGACCTTGTGGGCGTGGCCAACTGTTTCGGATCACCGTCAGGGCGGGGCGTAAAATTTTATTTTTACGTATCCGTAAAAACGCAAATTTACGGTTTCAAGAAGACGTAAAATGCGCGCCTTTGCCGAGTAAGAACACTTTGTTTTAAACTTTTCGACGATTCAGCAGCAGGTGAAAAAAACGAAAAAAGTGGCTCGCCTCGAAACTTGTTTGGCTTTTGTTATTCATTCCAAATGTACGAAACTATACTCTATGAACGTATTTTGGATTCTATATTTAGAATATTCATTTATATGTACTTCATTCTGTTTCCGCTGATCATTCTAACGTTTCCCATTTTTGTCTATGTGAGCAGAGTGAATCGGCGGCGTGATCAACAGGTTTTTGCATACATAGAAGCACTGTAAGAACCGCGTAAACATGTGAAAAACGTTAAGACTCTAATTTATCCGATCATCAATCATTTCTACACGTCGACTATAATAACATTCGTTTTCGCAGTATCAGTTGTCGCCTTTTTATTTCAAATACTATTTTTTGGAGAATCTTCGTAAGTACACATATATATGCATATATTTGCATACAAAAAACGTTCACACAGCTACACTTCGCTCCTCGCATTTTTTTTGTTAATCACTGTGCTGACAATGAACATTGTGTCTCAAGTGCAACGGATTTTGCTATCTTTTTTCGGCTTCCAACGATTCTTTCTCTACTTTTTCCCAAGTACTCAGCCGTATGTGAGTATATCGAGAATAAGTATGGCAAATTTCATTTGGATTTTATATTTTCTAACGTCTTGCAAGGAAGTGTACGTTTTCTATTTATTAGGGACATCAGGAAATCTTAACGTTTGCCTGGTAGGTACATTATGCATAATCTATACAAAAATGCTAGACTTTACAGACATTATACATTTCCCTGTACGTGATTTTACTGATATCCTCCCTCCTATACATCCCAATCATGGTGCATCTTCGTAAGAACGTCCATCTCCCGTCCGTCGCCCAAAACCGTCCGCACAAGTACATTCTCTACCAGACGATCGCGATTGTCGCTCTCAAACTTCTCAACACGCCATTTCCTCTTGGGTTTTGGCTTTATGGATTGGAGCCAGTGCACATATTGGCAATCAACTTTTTGCCGGACATCATCACCACTCCACTCGTCATACAATTCTCGTATTTGTGTGCGAACAAACGCAACGCCAAGGCCTTTTTCTCCATATTTCTCGGCTCACCTTATCACAAATGGATGCTATTTATACGCAAATCGTTGCGTCAATCCACTGACATTCATCCAGCTGTGTATGAGTCGAGAGCTAACGCATTCTGATTATTACAACAGGTGAAATGAGAACAAGTCGGCGGTTTGGTGAGCAGGCGAGTTTCTTTTGTCATGCTCCACGACGATGGACTCTATACATGATCTACTTGTTGTTGGATTGAGTGGAATGGCGCAGATTTCCATTTGTATTTACTTCATTCTGCTTCCGCTGATCTTTCTAACGTTTCCCATTTTTGTCTATGTGAGCAGAGTGAATCGGCGGCGTGATCAACAGGTTTTTCATACATTGAAGCACTGTAGGAAACGCGTAAACATGTGAAAAACGTTAAGACTCTAATTTATCCGATCATCAAGAAAAACAAATTTTCTCAAAAACCGTCTCTTGATTTTCTATTTTTTTTGTTTAAATAGTTCACTTACATGACTGTGAATGTTTTCAAACCAAAAAAAAGTAGAGTGACAGTTCGTAGAAGCAAAAAAAAATTTTTTCAACGAAATTTCACTGTCTTCCGGCAAACTATCGTTTTTTCCGCGAAAGCGAGTTGTCACTCTACTTCTTTTTAGTTCCAAAACATTCTCAGAAATGTAAGTAAAGTTTTTTAACCAAAAGATTAGAAAATCTAGTCACGTTTTTCGAGAAATCGTGCATTTTCTGAATAAAACCTTACTTTCACTTACTTACGCGTTTCTTTTCATCGCATCGACTTCTCTTCGCGTATTACTTCACCTGGAATCTGTAAAAACGTCTAATTGAGGTAGAAAGTGGAGAAAAACGCTTTAAAGAGATGAATATTTGGAGAAAATTCATCAAAAACTAAAAAAAAAAGAACTTTGCGCGTAACATAAAATGCACTGTACGCAGAGCAACACCGGCGTGCAAAAATGCACAGACTGAGGATCAAAAGTTTGGTGAACGTCGCAAAAGCCGCGCCGTTTGCTAATACGAACTCGTTTGAAATAGAATTTGCTTCACTTAGATTGCAACCGCTTCTAATTAGATTGCGATCGAGTTCCCAGAGATCTGAGAGCACAAATTAAACTAAAAAAACGTAATCCAAGCTGGAGCGGCTTCTCGTATGACACCAGTGCTAGCTTGATGTCAAATGATGTCAAAAAGTCAAAAAAACTAATTGTGTTTTGGTCTTTTGTTTTCGCCGTCGTCACTTCATTTCATTCCCTCATAAAAATCACAAATTCTTGCTCAATGATTCGTGCAAATCGAGTCTTTTCAAAAGACGAGAGCGTTTTCCGATTTCCACCACAAAAAGACTCTTCAAGCTATGCAGATTTTTCTAAGCATTCTCTTAGTAGCACAGGTAAGTAGTTGAACTTTTTTTTAAACAAATTTCTTCGAAACAAAATGTGTTAAGGTAAGAGCCGATCTTCAATTAGTGGTGGTTTGGGGTAAGCCAACAACTCTATCAACCAACACGATTATGACTACAACCTATGACAATTGTCTTACGACGTTCTACAACACTGCCCGATACGTTCTCGCCTGGTTCACTGCCTCCACCTCCACCTGCGCACTTTTCATGCCGAATGGAAGTTTGGTCGCTCAAAAAATGAATAGCTCTTCCGGGTCTCGAGTTGTTTTTAAGGTATTTCTTTGGCTAGGCACTGTGCGTTTTGAGTGCATTGAACGAGTCGCTGCATAACTCGAAGAGCATAATTCGGAGAGAATAATCGTCAACTGCAAAATTGACCAGCATAACATTTCCTGCAACTTTCCAGTTGACCACTTCTCTCTGCAATTGTTTTTTCTTGAGATACAGGCTGCTGAAAACAATCGTTCAGAGGGCATCCAAAAAGATAGACAGACAGACAAACGCCTCTTGTGTTTTTAGATAAATTTCAGAGAAACACGATAGACAACTGTCCGGCGATCGCCTCAAGTGTTCCGCCGTTGTTCGGACAAACGTTTGCAGAGGTTCGCTTTCTTTTCTCCGGATACCAGGCATTGCACTGCCTACCCTTTGGCGAAAAAAAAATTTCGCGTGCTTTTTTGCGTGCGGCTCTCAGTGTCGATTTACGCGATACAATTTTTCAACTGAAAATGATGTTTTTCCGAGTTTTTGGGATTATGCACACTTTTCCATTCAAAACTTTTGCCTCACGTTTGTTCAAATGACCGATAGCTACAAAATGATCACACAGAGTGCTCGTGTAAAAGCGAAAATTCGAAAAGTAATTTCGTTTTTTTTTTAATTTGGCTTGAAAAACGCGAACTTTCGGAAGTTTCGAGAAAACAGTTGCCTCACGATTGTTCAGCAGACAAAGGCGGTCATTTTGAGCCAAGGGGCGGCGCATAAAATGCAAAAATTTCAGTTTTTGAAGATCCGAACTTAAATTCACAGAAAATTGTAATAACGCGCGCTTTCTTGTTCGCAAAACGCTAATTTAAGGTCACAGCTGTCATTAACAATTCGGAAATTCTCTGTTTTACTTCATTTTTCTCATTTTCGCATGAAATTTCGGGGTTTTCGGAGAAAAAAATCCAGAAATTTCAGAGACCCGCTTTTGTTTTCAACGACACTCCGTTTTAACGCGGCGCTCAATTTAGCATTAGCTCGATTGTTGGCGAGACAAATCATTGATACATTTTTCAGTGGTACTTTTCAAGTGTCACCACGTCAACCGGCTACTACAACATCACTGAAACTACAAAAAGTGGCGTCACCTCGTGGATTTTTCGTTTTCGCAACTATGTCGAGTGTGATGCGGATTCTCAAGTATTGGCGAGATCGAACGCTTATATTTGTGTGACTGTAACGTTACTCGACAGTAAATAATGATCTCCGTTTTTTGCAGGCCCGATTATTCCCTTCGCCATACTGTCAGAGCCAAACGGATGCTCAGACATTGTGCAAAAATGGTAGTGGCCTCAGCCTAACTGGTCCCGCTAGTTTGACCGAAGGAACTTTCATGATAAGTCAGTTTTAGCAAATGTTTTTACATGCTCGGCCTAAACATTTTCAGACTTGGCCAACATCGCCTTCGCCGCCACACCCGTCTACGTCTCTTCCACCGATTTCTCTAGCATCAACATTTGGATAGACGGCATCAGAAGTGACGGTTTTCCGAGTCAAACGTACACTTTTTCGGATGCTCAACTCACGGACACCTCGGGTTTCAACTGGAACGCGACGGCGCTGAACACGGACCAAGGGCCGTGCAATTACTTGATTACACGCTGGCAGAGCTCGTACGTTTTCGGAGCTTCGTAAGTTGTGCCCGTCGACAGCAGTTTAGTAGTATTGCCACGGTCTCCAGTGACAATGAGCGCAAGAACGATACATTGGCGCGAAATTCAAATTTTTTGTGTTTTTCGCCAGATTAGCCACGAAAAATCGATAATTTCTCATTTGTCTCTCGATAGACCGATTTTATAGGCTATTACGAATTTTTTAAGCGCAAGCGCGTTAAATTTGGTCAAGTCGCAAATCACATTTATCCGATTGAAGGTGTTTGGCTAAAACTGCGTGAATTTCAGTTGCTTTTCGGTAGTTTTCGCGGTTCGAGCGCTCAAAATGCTTGTATTTACGTGATTTATCATTCTCAAAATCAATTCTGTCGGAAAACGGTCAAGAAAGCGCAAAATGAGAAGTTTTTGGGCGGCGTAGGCGAAAAAGCGAAATCCGCGAAAAATGCGCCAAAACGTCATTAATTCTGTGAGAATTAGTGTGTTTTCATGTCGAACAATCATTTTTCATCGCCGTTGACCGCAAAAATCAGAAAAAACCTGCTCAATTCATAAAAACGCCATTTGGCCGCCGAGGCCACGCCCATATTGTCAGCTCTGGAGACCGTGAGCAGAGTTGAGCGGAAGAACTCAACGGAAGAACAAGGAAGAATTTTTATCTTTTTTAGAAAATTTTTTCATGGAATGTGATCAACTGACGAAATGTATAGCAAAGTGAACTCTGCTCATAGAAAAATAATTGTAAATTTAGCGTTTCATACAAAAAAGTGATTCCTTCCGTCTTCCGTTAGTCCTCTTTTTCACGGAACAACTCGAATAACTTGTTTGTATGAAACGCTAAATTTACAATTATTTTTCTATGAGCAGAGTTCAGTTTGCTATACATTTCGTCAGTTGATCACATTTCATGAAAAAAATTTCTAAAAAAGATAAAAATTCTTCCGTGTTCTTCCGTTGAGTTCTTCCGCTCAACTCTGACCGTGCTAGGGAGAGAAAAGGAATTGCAGATGCGATTCGACACAATCCGGCAAATCTTACTGCTTCCGTGGAGCTGTGTGTCGAACTCAACCGCTTTATTCGTTTTGACAATGAAACATTTTCGTCAGGCACTATATAGTCTATGTCATTTTTTTAAAATAAATGTAACGTGAGATTGCATGAGACACAATCAGTTGTCAGCTAAAAGACGGATTTTGTGATTGTAACGTTGTTTCCTGAACAATTTTTTTTTCTCAAAAACGCATCTAGAAACCAAACACCAAGCAGACAAAGTTAATAAAGTTTTGTCGACGTCGTAAATGGAGAGCGTAAAATCGCAAAGTATGGCGTGCATAGTCTCGGCTCCGTTTCCGAGCCCGAGAAATGAAGCTCCCCCTGGCGGCCGTCGTGTGTTTAGCCACACTTTTAGGTACAACCAATCAGGTAACCCCGTATGGAAGTTTGTCGTTTTTCAAATGAAACTCAAAAACACAGACAATCTCTATCCGTATGGTGGTCACGTATGGCCGCGTTCGCACATTTGGAGCGTTTGATTCATTTGCGTACTCGTATGAGAACTGTCTCGCCAAATGTTACTACAATTCGAGATGTGTTGTGAGCTTGAAAATTGTGTCTAAACATGAATATAACTCTAAGGTTGCTCAACACTCTGCACAAACCAATTGCCTCAACTACTATCCGAATTCAACGTTGAGTGTCATCAAGCATACGGTTCCCAACACGTTCAGAGTGGCTTTTAAGGTGAGTTTCATGCAAACTATTGAATAGAGCTTCAAAATTTACCTAGTTTTGTATTACATTATTCTTCGCAATTGTGACTTTAAAGTGACGTAACTTTTGTTGTCCAACTTCAAAAATCGATTGACTTTGAAGGGCTATATCTCAAAATCCAAAGATTATTTTTAAAAGTGGTCAATATAAAAATTGTAGCAAATTTTGTGCTCAACAACTTTGTAGTTGATCATTTTAATCAAAATCCGGTCATTTCTGAGTTCAGGTCAAAAAAGTGACTTGTGGCCTCAAAGTAACACGTAGCTCGCTAAACCCCAAAACTCCTTTAACTTTGAAGGTCTATATCTCGAGAACCAATAATTATTCCAAAAAGTGATCAACACAAAAAATTTAGCAAATTTTGTGCTCAACAACTTTCTGGTTGATCATTTTTACCAAAACCCAAGCGTTTTCAAGTTCAGATCAAAAAAGTAACTTGTGGCCTCAAAGTAACACGTAGCTCGCTAAACCCCAAAACTCCTTTAACTTTGAAGGTCTATATTTCGAGAACCAATAATTATTCCAAAAAGTGATCAACACAAAAAATGTAGCAAATTTTGTGCTCAACAACTTTCTGGTCATAATCATTTTAACCAAAAACCAAGCGTGTTCAAGTTCAGGCCAAAAATGTGAAAATAATAATTCAGCGAAGTCTATCCACTTGCCCGGTGAGCTCAGATGTTCCGTTATTCGGCAAAACGTCCGTCTCCGAAAGTTACACATCCTATGGCTCGGTGCTCAATTACACAATATCCAAAGGAAACGACTCTTTTGGGAATACCACGTGGAACTTCAATTTCACCCCTCTGATCCGATGCAATAGCACTTCGACCAAGTTGATCAGAGGCAATAACACGGTTTGTGTTGAGGTACGCTTCAACAAATTGTATTCATCTGAAAAAGAAGCGGTCACAGGTGAAACTGTTCCCCTCCACAAGCCCGTGTCAAACGCAGGCAAATGGCGGAAAGCTGTGCAAGACTGGAAATGGACTCGGACTGACGGGACCGTATAATAGCGCCGAGATGGAATATATGATCGGTAAGTGTTTGATGTTTCAGGAGAATTCGCACTCGACTCTTCAATCTGTAGCATGATTTCCAAATTTCCAAACGGGGAACAGATGGGCAGCAGAGTTGAGCGGAAAAACTCAACACGGAAGCATTTTTATATCTTTTTTAGAAAATTTTTTCATGAGATGTGATCAACTGACGAAATGTATAGCAAAGTGTGCTCTGCTCATAGAAAAATAATTGTAAATTTAGCGTTTCATACAAAAAAGTTATTCGCTAACGGAAGACGGAAGGAATAACTTTTTTGTATGAAATGTTAAATTTACAATTATTTTTCTATAAGCACAGTTCACTTTGCTATACATTTCGTCAGTTGATCACATTTAATGAAAAAATTGACAAACGACGTATTACTGGTTCTTGACGCCCGTATTCCTCATTCCAAAACTCACTCAGACGCTAGCGATCTTTTAGGACCGCGGGGCTCGTTTTTTCGCAACATACGCAGCCAAATGGTATGCATTTTTGCGCGTCGGTGTGGCTCTGCGTACAGTGCATTTTATGTTACGCGCAAAATTTATTTTTTTAGTTGTTGATAAATTTTCTCCAAATATTCATATTTTTAAAGCGTTTTTCTCTGCTTTCTACCTAAATTAGACCTTTTTACATATTCCAGATGAAGTAATACGCGAAGAGAAGTCGATGCGATGAAAAGAAGCGCGTAAGGAAATGGAAGTAATGTTTTATTCAGAAAATATACGATTTCTCGAAAAACGTCTCTAGATCTGTTAATCTTTTGATTTAAAAAGTTCATTAACATGACTGTGAATGTTTTCGAATAAAAAAAAAGTAGAGTGACAGCTCGCTTTCGCGTAAAAATTTGTCTTTTGCCGGAAAACAGTGACATTTCGTTGAAAAAAAAAATTTTCTCAAAAATTGTCTCTAGATTTTCTAATTTTTTTGTTTAAATAGTTTACTTACATGACTGTGAATGTTTTCGAACCGAAAAAAAGTAGAGTGACAGTTCGTAGAAGCAAAAGAAAAATTTTTCAACGAAATTTCACTGTCTTCCGGCAAACTATCGTTTTTTCCGCGAAAGCGAGTTGTCACTCTACTTCTTTTTGGTTCGAAAACTTTCTCAGAAATGTAAGTAAAGTTTTTTAACCAAAAGATTAAAAAATCTAGTCACGTTTTTCGAGAAATCGTGCATTTTCTGAATAAAACCTTACTTTCACTTACTTACGCGTTTCTTTTCATCGCATCGACTTTTCTTCGCGTATTACTTCACCTGGAATCTGTAAAAACGTCTGATTGAGGTAGAAAGTGGAGAAAAACGCTTTAAAGAGATGAATATTTGGAGAAAATTCATCAACAACTAAAAAAAATGAACTTTGCGCGTAACATAAAATGCATTGTACGCAGAGCAACACCGGCGTGCAAAAATGCACAGACTGAGGATCAAACGCGCCGTGGGGCCCTGTATGCTTTTTCAACACTACTTTTTCCAGATCAAACCTCGGCGGCCGTCAAACCGACGACACAATACACGTCGGGCTATTATTCGGGTGGCGGTTGGATAAGTGTGTGGTTGGATGGCATCAAAAATGGCGCCGCTTACACAATGACCGATGCAACGCTGAACGGCGTGACTGGATACGATTTGTCGGCGGCAACAGCCGCATACTACGCCGTAGGCTGTCTGTTCATCAATAATAATCTGGTGGAGACGAAGGAGTACGTGAAAAATACCCTTTTTTTCATTAAAAAAAACGTTGTTTAGATGCGATTCAACGATCCGCACAAGCACAAAACCGTTTTTCTGCTATCGAGGAGCGTTCTGCAAGACTCAGCCGTTGTACTTTTATTGATTTTGCTCGGAATCCCGGCCCAACTCACACAATTTTTATTGTTGTACATAAAAACTACATATTCACAATGTCTAGTCTTGTTTTTTTTGCCAAAAGTCTGCAAAAGACAATATATTTTCCTCTCCCGAAAGTTTAAGGCTTTGTGCAAAGCATTTTTATGTGAAACCACGACACAAAGCCGTTTTGTTCGTTTTCAAAATGAGAATGCCACGTTTTGCCGTCAAGTTGTTCGTTGTAGTGCATGTAATTCATGTAAGTACCCAAACGTGTCCCGAATTATTATAAATCCACTTAAGGTGACCACGACCACCACCTCACCTCGATTGATGATAAGTTGGGGAAAAGTGACGAGTGCGACGAGTTACAACAAAACGAGTCAAAGTTTGAACGGATGTATGGGAATGTGTTTCCACTTGCCCTATTGTATGGTTAGTTGGGAGAGCACAACGTTGTTTTTTTTCGGGATTTTTCGTAACTTGTTAGCTTGCCGCATTCGAACCGCCCGCCACTTGCCTGCTCGTCAACCCGACCGGAGTGGCAAAAGTGCAAAAAACGGACGGATCGAGTGGAATGATTGTCGGCTTCAAGGTGAGCCTCCTCATGTACTCATTTTATGTACTTTTATGTGTTCAGAGAACTATAGCCACTTGTCCTGCCACTAATAATGCTCCAATGTTCACTCAAAGTGTCGTAACGGTAGGAAAAGGGTTTACAGTGAGAGATTTGCTGGTTGCAAAGTGTCCGGTTGCCAAACCGGAATTCAAAACTTTTTGCTTAGGCTCTTTAAGGGCCTTAGAACTAGGCCTAACCTAGTTTTAAGGCAAGAGACCAGAGATGTTGGGAATTCCGTGTTCCGTGTTCCGTGTTCCGCGTTTTTTTCAATATTTTTTCCGTGTTCCGTAAAAAAAAAATTTCCGTCTTCCGTGTTCCGTGTTCCGTAAAGTAAAATTTTTATTCCCAACATCTCTGCAAGAGACCAGAGTTGAGCGGAAGAATTTTTATATCTTTTTTAGAAAATTTTTTCATGGAATGTGATCAACTGACGAAATGTATAGCAAAGTGAACTGTGCTCATAGAAAAATAATTGTAAATTTAACTTTTCATACAAAAAAGTTATACGAGTTGTTCCGTGAAAAAGGGGGCTAACGGAAGACGGAAGGAATAACTTTTTTGTATGAAAAGCTAAATTTACAATTATTTTTCTATGAGCACAGTTCACTTTGCTCTACATTTCGTCAGTTGATCACATTTCATGAAAAAATTTTCTAAAAAAGATAAAAATTCTTTCGTGTTCTTGCGTTGAATTTTTCCGCTCAACTCTGGTGCCAAACCGGTCCAATGCCAGTTGCGAAATGTCCAAACCTCAGGAAACCGTCTCCACTCGCCTCGTCTCGTACAGTTACACCGTCAGCACAAACACAAGTACCTCTGTGCGAGTGGTCACTTTCAGCGGATTCACGCAATGTCCGTCGGGGTCGTGGCTCAAAGTTCGGGGTGCAAATACGGTTTGTGTAACGGTAAGGCGTTGGATTTCTCGAGATTGCATGGTAAAGTGCACCTGTCAGATCCGTCTATTTGCCTCTCCGTACTGCAAAAATCGAGCGGCCGCCGTGGCGTTGTGCGAAACGGACAGTGGGCTCGGGTTGACTGGACCCTACGACACGGCCGAGAATTCTGCCATCCAAGGTTTGTTGTACCATAACAAGTGGATTTACAATATTTCAAGAGGCTTAGGACATGCACGGCGACCAAAAGGGTAGAAAGGGGGCGTGGCCTAATCTGAGACGCGTTTTCGGAAAATTGCCGCAATTCCAGCATTTTTCCGATATTTTTGTGTGTTTGTTATCGACGAAAGAAGACATTAAAGAGAGAAAACATTGAAATTTTCATGAAAACGCCGCGTTTGAGACGTTTTTGGCATATTTCGCAATTCGGAATTTTCATACCGGCCGATCTGGATAGTTTTGAGACGAAGTGAGTGTCGGAAGTGATTAAGCACGTTAATACAAGTATTTTAAGCGCTGAAACGGCAAAAAGTATCGGCGAATGACTGAAATTCGCGCATTTTCAGCACAAAACTTGAAAATCGATTCAATTTATTCATTTCTGAATGAAACCTGCTCGTTTTAAAAGTGGTGTCCAACGTGATATTTTTAAAATAAACTTCGAAGTGGGGCATTCACTTTCCCAAAGTCGCGAATAACGAAAAAAAAATTCCCCGATTTTTAAGATTTTTTTCAAAAAAGTTAATGGTACCGGCGAGAAGAAATGGAAGAGCTGGCCTAGATTTTTCCAGTCCCCGGATGGAATTCCCCTTTCTTCCGATTTTTTTTCCGTTTTCGTGCAATTTTCTTAAATTTTCAATCGTTTTTTTTGACTGAACACACTCATTTACAATATTTGAAAAAAAAATTATGTTTTTTTCCGTGCCGTGACGCCAAAAAAATCGATAATCTGAAACTTTCAAAATTCAGCAAAATTCAGAAAAAATAAGCCACTTTTTGTAAAACCGAAAATGGGAAGTTTTGGATTTTTCGCATTACTTTGAAAAATAGAACTTCTCGCCGGTACCATTAACTTTTTTGAAAAAAAAAATCTTAAAAATCGGGGAACGTTTTTCGTAATTCGGGACTTTGGGAAAGTGAATGCCCCATTTCGAAGTTTATTTTAAAAATATGTTATATGTCACGTTGGACACCACCTTCAAAGGTAATTAAGAAATGATTGAGCGATCTCTTTCTATTTATTTTTCAGCGCGCAAACTGAAGATTGAGCGAAAAACCCGGAAAAACAACAAAAAAAAAGTTTCAGATTATCGATTTTTTTGGCGTCGCGGCACAGAAAAAAAAAACATTAATTTTTTTTAAATATTGTGAATAAGTGTGTTTAGTGAAAAAACGATTGAAAATTTAAGAAATTTGCACGAAAACGAAAAAAAAATCGGAAGAAAGGGGAATTCCATCCGGGGACTAGAAAAATCTAGGCCAGCTCTTCCATTTCGCCGTGTAATTCTCTCTCGGTACCATTAACTTTTTTGAAAAAAAATCTTAAAAATCGGGGAACGTTTTTCGTAATTCGGGATTTTGGGAAAGTGAATGGCCCACTTCGAACTTTGGTTTTAAAAATATGTTGTATGTCACGTTGGACACCCCACCTTCAAGTGGATTCACAATCTTTTTAAGAGCATGCTTACAGGTTACACGAACACCACGTACACCGCCAACAAAGTCGCAATTTGGAGCGCGTACACTTCTGTGCTCGTGTGGATCGACGGATATTATATTTCGACAAGTGGCACCTTCAACATGACCGACAAAACGTTGACGAACGGAGGAGTCAACGGCTACGATTGGGAGGCGTTTTCGCGAAGTTATATCGGTGTCGCGTTGGGCAATTGCGTTTATTTGGTTCCGAATGTGGCGTCGGGTGTTGTCAGGGCCAGGGAGTGCGTTTTCGATGGCTATTCGTTGCAGAAAAACCATTTTTTCAGCTGTTCCCAAACATCATCAGGCACTTCGTTTTGCTTTCGTGGAGCCGTTTGTCGAATTACACCCACTTATCAATTCTAGACGTTTTATTCTAAAAAAAAATAATAAAAATAAATCTTTGTCATGTGAAGGGGCACACAACTGACATGTCTCGTTGCTCGCCACACAAACCGAGGCTAGTAGACATCCGAAGCACATTTTACGGCTTCTTCTTCTTCTTCTTCTTTTTCTTCTTCTTCTTCTTCTTCGCCCAACAAGATGCTTCTCCGACCGTTTTTGAAACTTTTCATGTTTCCAATTTATTGCGCTATTAGCCAGGTAATTAGTCCTCCTAAACTCTTGTGAAAATATTGTAGTTCCACTTGAGATCGCCTCGCCTCAAATGATTGTCACGTACGGAAAAGTGACCAATGCGAACAGTAGTTCGACTCAAACTTGCAAACACTATGGCGATTGTATGGACGTGTGCTATAGCTTGGCCTATTGTATGGTTAGTTTGACAAGAAAAAACGTGAATATCGATTTTTTTTTTCCACCACACTTCAAGCGGTTTAAGTTCAAGTTTAAGTTTTCGGGTGTCTTAGAAAAAAGCTTGTGGGTCCCGAGATTTTTTCCAAAAAGCCCGGGCTTCCGGCCAATTTCGGTCAAGGATCAGCGGAAGAACTCAACACGGAAGAATTTTTATCTTTTTTAGAAAATTTTTTCATGAAATGTGATCAACTGACGAAATGTATAGCAAAGTGAACTTTGCTCATAGAAAAATAATTGTAAATTTAGCATTTCATACAAAAAAGTTATTCCTTCCGTCTTCCCCGTTAGCCCCCTTTTTCACGGAACAACTCGAATAACTTTTTTGTATGAAAAGCTAAATTTACAATTATTTTTCTATGAGCACAGTTCACTTTTCTATACATTTCATCAGTTGATCACATTTCATGAAAAAATTTTCTAAAAAAGATTAAAAAAATTCTTCCGTGTTCTTCCGTTGAGCTCTTCCGCTCAACTCTGATCTACATATCTCGGGAGCCGACGATCCGATCGGGCTGAAGCTTGGTCCCAATGGCCCTCAATCCGTGTCCAACAATTCTGCAAAATGTGGGTCCGATCGGATCATTGCAAGTGGGCAGTGTGCCTTACCGAAATTTTTTTTACCGAAAGAAGTGAATTTCGGTAAATTTTCGGTAAATTTTCGGTAAAAACTGTTTTTACCGAAAGAGTTTCGGTAAATTTACCGGTAAATTTACCGGTAAATTTATCGGTAAATTTTCGGTAAATTTTCGGTGAATTTTCGGTAAATTTTCGGTAAATTGTTTCGAAAATTTTTTTTTCCGAAAATTTACCGACAATTTACCGAAATTTTTACCGGTAAATTTACCGAAACCCTTTCGGTAAGGCACACTGCAAGTGGGCCAAAAGTCCAGGTCTGTCTGAAGGGACGGCCCGGAATTGCTCCTTGCTTTTTTGTGAGAATTTTGAAGAAACGGAAAGTGTCGAATAAAAAGCGATATTCCAGGTTGCCGCATTCGAACCGCCCGCCACTTGCCTGCTCGTCAACCCGATCGGCGTGGCCACTGTACAAAAAGTGGCGGGATCGAGTGGAATGATTGTCGGTTTCAAAGTACGTGTTCCTTGAAAAAAGTACGAAATGAGTTGATGCAGAGAACTCTAACTCTGACCACGTGTCCATCAACACCGGCCGACCCGCCAATGTTCGGTGAAACTAGTGTTACGGTACTCAATTTTCCCCTCATTTTTGTCCCATTTTTTTGGCACTATCTTTTTTTTTAGGAGACTATCTCTTCAAACACGACCATCTATAGCTATACGATTAGTTCGAGTACTTCTACAGACAACACGACCACTTGGACGGTCACTTTCAGCGGATTTATGCAATGCTCATCGGGATCGTGGATCAAAGTGAGGGGTGCAAATACGGTTTGTGTCACGGTAAGCATTTAGGTTTGATTTTGCGAGCTTCCCGAAAAGTTGGCCTCGTTTTGCAGATGCTTCTCTTCGACGCGCCATTCTGCAAGAACCAAACGTCGGCCGAGTCGGTGTGCCGGACCGGCAATGCGATCGGAATGACGGGACCGTACGATGGCAGTGAGAACAGCGCGTTTCAAGGTTACGTCGTGCAAGTATTGTCCGAGGCCAGCGATGACACTAAATCAGTGTACGGTAACTATTCGCAAGTGGTCGTTTGGCTCGACGGCGTCTACGTCGCCACGTCCACCGTGAACATCACCGATGACACTCTGAACGGTGTGAACGGCTACAATTGGGAGGCCGGATCGTATTGGGGCTACGGGCCCACCGTCGGACAGTGCATTTATTTGGTGACGAACACGAACGAAGGTCGGGTCAGGGCCTATGCGTGAGTTTTTGCGGGAAGCATTGGAAAAGAAATGCGATTTTCAGCTGCAACGCGACAACCGTAACGTCCGGAGTGTTTTGTCTCGGTGGCGCCGCCTGTCTAACCCAACCCGTTTACCAATTTTGAATTTCTTAAATAAACATTCTCACCACAAGGCACTATCGACATCCCCAAAACAAAAGTGGCTGAATAGTAATTGTTACGATAGATTTTCGGAAACGCGAAGGGAGGGAATTTTCAGAGAGAAATTTTTATGAATTTCTCAAGAAAAATACAATTATTCGTTCAGCTGCGGCTTCGACGACGTCTTGAGGCGACTGGCGACCGGGAACGAGACCTGAAAACACACTTTCAGATAAAAAATCTCAGGGCTGGGCAATTGGCCCTCGTCCTGGACTTTTGACTCACTTGCAATATTCCGATCGGACCCAAACTTTGCATGATTGTTGGACACGGATTGAGGGTCATTGGGACCAAGTTTCAGCCCGATCAGATCGTCGGGTCCCGAGATAGGTAGATCAGAAGCCGTGTTAGTCGAAAAACCCGGGCTGTCGGCCAGTTTGTGCCTCTGATCCACATATCTCGGGACCAGATGACCCGATCGGGCTCAAACTTGGTTCCAACATATTTCAATCCAAGTTAAAGAAGCCTGCAGAGCTTGGGCTTGATAGGATAATTGCAAGTGGCACAAGAGTCCAGGGCTTGCCCCCGCCCAACGAAAAGCCCGTGAAAAATTAAAAAATCACCTCTGCCGTCTCGACGATCGCTTCGCATCGGATTCCGAGTCAGGCGAGTCCGAATCGTGCCGTTTCTTGGTTTTTCCCCACATTTTTGGCGATTCCGAGCTGAAAACAAATTGGGAAAATGAGAAAATTCGTTTTCCCCCCTGAAACACTTACCCATCACGGCTTCTGACGGGCGATTTGGATCTCGAATCGGCCGCACGTCTTCTTCGGGGCGGCGAAGCGCTTCTTGGGTCGTGACGGCGACGATCGCGACGGATTGGCGACCGCGAACGGGTTCGCGATTTCTCTCTGAAAATGTACATTTGTTTTCAGCTTTGCTTTTTTAAGACTATTTTTCTATTGGAAAGTCACACGAGAATGCGAAAAATGCTTTACTGATCGAAATATAAAATTTCTCGCCATTTTACTGTTTTTTTCAGCTCTAATCTAGAAGAATCACAAGAGCTTCTCCATTGTTCCGCAAGTGATCTGGAAGTGTAGAATTGTTCACAAAATACCTGTGATTTCTTGGCGGCGAGCCTCTTCTTTTGCTATTGATAGAATTGTTGGCCGCCGGAGACGGAGAACGACGTCTTCGCGGCGATTTGCGGGCCGGCGACCTCGAATCGTGACGTCGTCGGCGGGTTTCCGGCGATCGAGAACGAGATTTACCTCTGCAATTTTTTTTTTGGTAATTTTTACAGAAAAGCCAGGCCTGGGCGAGCGATTCCCTTCTCGTTGCCTGAGAAATGGCTTTGCGAAAAAACGCGGACGGTAGACAGTTAAAGGCGCATTGCATGAAACTTATTTCTATTCGCCTTTATCTTCTACCGCGCAAATGGTATTTGTCTCGCCCCCAGATTCTTTCTCCACTTCAATCGGTAATCCGCCCATTTTTTTAAAATTATAAACAGAGCTGGGCATTCGCCGGCCGTTTTTTGGACACAAGTGGATCATCTTATCTAGCGAGAAACTGAAACGTGAAGCTGAAAACTGAATCAAAAGCTGAAAATTGCCCTGGAGATGCTCCATACCAAGGGCAACGTCCAAGCATTTTTTTTGGGTCCGATCGGTCAACTGCAAGAGGGCCATGCCCAGCTCTGATTTTAAGCACTATGTATAAAAGAAATACATAATATTGACTGAATTTGGAAAGATTTACAATGCGTATATGAATTTTGAAAGTGATTTTTGATACATTTCTATGAAACGGTAAAATTTAAAAAAACACTGCAAAAAAAATTCACCTCAGACTCGCCACCGGTGATTTATTCTTCCGTGAATCCGGAGACCGGGACCGTCTTCTCCGAACCGGTGAATCCGATCTCTTCGCTTTTTTGGCCACCGGAGACCGTCTTCTCGGCGGAGATTCGGACCGAGAATCGTGGCGACGAACCTTCGCTTTCTCCTCATTTCTGGCCGGAGATCTGCAAACAAATTGGTTTGAAACATGGATTTTTTACCCTCCTAGCTATAGAAAAAGGATTGAGAAGCCATTTTTCAGGGTGTACCTATTTCTCTGCCTTTCCGGCGACTTTGAGACACTCCTCGTCCTCTTCGTCGGCATTTCTGTCCATTTTCCGCCACGTGGCTTCTCCTGCTTCTCCTCGTCAGACACATTTTCCCTCTTGATCTTTCTTTGATTCGATCGATATTCCGGCGAACTCTCCACCTCTTTTTTCACTTTTCTCGTCGCCAATTTTTCTGAAATTATGGACAGCGTAGTTTAAAAATACTAGAGAAGCAAAAAAAGCACGCACCTTTCCACTCGTCCTCACTATCCCCCTCTTCATTCTTGTCCACCTTCCTCTTTCTCTTGCGCTCCTTCTTTTTCTCCTTCTTCTCCTTCTTCCGGTTCTTCTTGCTCATCGCCTCTTCCAAACTCTCGCCGCTCGTCAGTTTCTTCATCAACTTCCGTTTCTCCTTGTCGCTCATCGAATTGAAGAACTCGAGCATCTGCTCCTCCTCGCTCTTCTCCTTCTTCATCCGACTCAGCTGCTGATCCGTCTGCATTCCCGCCAAAACGGACCCTTTGAGCACGATTCCGTGCTCCTCGCGCATGTCGTTCGCCAACTGCGCGTGATCCATCCATTCCTCCTCGTCGTCCACGTCTCCAGACGGTCCGGCGGCTCCAGGAGCACGAGATGGTCCCGATTTGCCCGTTTGACGCCGCCGACGCAGGTCTTTTATCAGGTCCGACGGGTTGTTCGCATCTGAAAACATCTTTTCTCAATTTTTTGCGGATTTTGCCTCGGCAAAAAGCTGGGCCAGGCTTTTCGAGGCCCGGACTTTTGGCCCACTTGCAATGATCCGATCGGGTCCAGACTTTGCAGGCTTCTTTGGCTTGGATTAAAGTATATTGAGACCAAGTTTCAGACTGATTGGATTATCTGGGCTCGAGATATGTAGATCGGAGGCAGAGAAGGCCGCAATTTTCGGCCTTCACCCTGTCTATCTCGGGAAAGGATGATCCGATTGGTCTGAAACTTGGATCGAACATACTTCGATCCAAGTCCAAGAAGCCTGCAAAGTTTGGACCCGATCGGATCATTGCAAGTGAGTCAAAAGTTCAGGCCTCACAAAGCCTTACTGAACACAATTATCCAAAAAAATTTTGACGTTTCATGTAACTTCTAAAAGAAAAAATTCAAAACTTTCGATTGTTCACTGTTAGTTAAGCTTCAAAAAAAAAAACGCACATCCTTCGTCCTCGTAATTTCCGGATTTTCCAAAGAGCGGACACTCTCGGTCCGTGTTAATGTGTCCCCATTTGTGACATTTACAGCACCGCACGTTGCGCACTTGAATCCCGAACGGCTGGTCCTGAATGTCCTCGTTCCCTTTGGCCCAGTCCTCGCGCGGCGCCTGGTATTTTCGTTGCCACTCGAATTTCGGCTCTTCCTGCGAAGAAAAACAACGGTGATTTTTTGTGTAACAATGTGAAAATTATACTGAAAATAAGTCAATTTGCTAAAAACCAAATCACCTTCGGCTCCTCTCTTTTTGTCATTCCGGCCGGAGCGTCGTACATAAACGAGAGTCCCATTTTGGCTTTTTCATCTCCCAAAAGTGCTCTGAAATGAGGAAAATTGAAGAAGATGGCAAAAATACTGAAAGAATTACTGTAGACACATTACTCCTACTTTTTGCACCTTTTTCCAGAGTGGTCGGATCAAGACCATACTTTTATGATGAAACCTTTGGAAGAAACGAGGTAAATGTTAAAATTAGGTGCGGATTACTCTAGCATAACGGTAGATACCGTAACCCCAAGTAACCTTCAGTCCTCTTTCCATTTCTTTGAGTAGTTTTCTTCAATTTTCAAATAAACCTACTTATTATTGAGAATTTCCTGCTCTTTCTCGTACATCACGCGCAGCTCATCCTGCCGTTTATCCTCCAGCGACTTTTTTTGTCGCGCTTCCCAGACCTGAACAATTTTGCATTTATTTTAAAGAACGATTAAAAATTGTTTTGAAATATAGGAAACATTTTGGGCCCAGGCTTTTTACCCACTTGCCAGGATTCGATCGGGTCCAGACTTTGCAGGCTTCTTGGACTTGGATTGAAGTGCGTTGGCTCCAAGTTTCAAACCGATCGGATCATTTCGTCCCGAGACAGTTTTTGCGAGAATTGCGGCCTTTTCCGCCTCTGGCCCACATATCTCGGGACCAGATGATCGGATCGGTCTGAAACGTGGTCCTAACGTACTTCAATCCAAGTCCAAAAAGCCTGCAAAGTTTGGGCTCGATCGGATAATCACAAGTGGATCAAGAGTCCAGGCCTTAAAAAAGTTGTGGACTTTAGGAACATGAATGCCCCACTTTGAACTTCACTCTAAAAATGTTAAGCAATTACCATTTTGAGATTCCGAAATGCGGACGGATGAAAGTCCTTTTTGGACATGAAATTTTGAAATCCTTTTCCCATTGTGACGAGTTGGTATGCTTCGAATTTCACAAAAAATTAAAACCTGGCAAAAAATAATGTGGATTAACAATGTTCAATAATTCGCAAAAGAAAGGTACAGCAGTTTCAAACTGTCAAAAAACGTCGAAAGAAGGGCGGCATTGTAGAAATCAATTTTAAAGGAAACAAGGTATAACAAGGAAGAAACAAGATCAAATCAACAACAATTCCGGAAAAATGTGAACAAATCTAGGCTGTCTCAAAAATTTTGAGCGTACAATCGGCGGATCCGGTGGCGATGAGGCCCTCGTTCCAGGCGGCGCACAGAATTCGGTCCTCGTGACCGTGAATGTCGAACAGCGACGATTTCGAGGAGCTGCAAAATTGTATTTGCATCACAAATCCTCCAGTTTTCAAGAAACAATTAAAGAAAATAGGGAAGACTTACCGAATATCCCACATTTTGGCGGTCTTGTCAGTGGAAACACTGACAAATTGGTTCGAATCGGCCGGATTCCATTTGACCGCCTCCACCCATCCGTTTTGATGGCCAACGAACGATTGTTTCACCATTGCTCCGTCTGCAAATTGTTTCTCCTGCATTTTCGGGTGGAATTCGGGGTTGGCCTAAAGGTCTGGACTTTTTGCTCACTTGCAATGATCCGATCGGACCCAAACTTTGCAGGCTTCTTAGACTTGGATTGAATCTTTTGCTCTATGGGTCTAAGTTTCAGACCGATCGGATCATCTGGTCCCGAGATATGTGGATTATTGGCCGGAAGTGGCCGAAAGCCCGGGCTTTTCGTCTAACATCGGCTTCTGACCCACATATCTCGGGACCGGATGATCGGATCGGTCTGAAATTTGGACCCGATGTACTTCAATCCTAGTCCAAAAAGTCTGCAAAGTTTGGTTCCGATCGGATGACTGCAAGTGGCTCAAAAGTCCAGGCCTCGAAAAGGCTGGGCCGGCAATTCCAATGTTTTGGGTCAATTTCAGTCTCAAAAAATTTTCAATCTCAAATTTCACTTCGTTCAAGTCACTGTTACGCTGAAACGTTCAATTTCAGTCAGCAAAAATGTTCAAAAATTTCCGTAGATTCTACCTCGATTTTTGGGGTCGTAGAGGCGTGGCACGGCGTCAGTGCAGCTGGAAATGAGCATTCCGGTCGTCGGATGGATCGAAATGCTCGTGAACGATTTGGGACCTTTGATCCGCGACACTTCTCCCGCTGAAAAAAAAATAGTTTGTTTTTCGTTGACAAACGGAGAAAAAGGTCGCGCGCGGCGAGCGATCTTTTAAAGGCGCAGCTACTTTTAGGAGGGGCGGGTCCCGAAGCGAATTGAGACCTGACTAATCCGAAAAACCAAATCTTGTCGAATGAATAGGGTATGCTGAAACCTTTTTCAGAGTGTGGAAGCAGAAAAACATATTCTCCCGAAGCGCAGAGAAGAGAGAACACACGCTTTTTCTCTGTTTCAAAAGAAAATGTTCTTAAAGTTGTTCACAGACTGCAGTATTGCAGTTTCGCCAAGCATACGAAAGAGTGCGCCGACTAGATTTCAAAAAATTCACACCACCTATGCCAACCCTTGAAAAACGAACCCAATTCGAGGTCCCACTCGACGATGGTGTGGTCCCAGGAGGAGGAGAACGCGTGCGTCTCCTTCCGCGGACACCACTCGACCGCAGTCACTCGGTCCCTGTGCCCGCCGATCGTCACCATCGGCACCTTCGTCTTCGTCTCCTTTTTCCGCTTTTTCGTCGCCGTCTCCTCCACGTCCCCGTCCATTTTTTGATAGTTCGTCGCCTCGTCCGCCGCGTCCAGGTTCCACACTTTCAAATTCATGTCGACGGATCCCGAAATGGCGCGAGAGGCGTCCGAATTGACGGCCACGCACTCGACCGCTCGTTCGTGACCGCGCAGAATCAACTGGAAACGTTTCTTGTTTGTTGATCACTTTGCAAAAAAAAAATGCAAAAATCATGCCCTCCTCACTTTTTCCGTCAAAACGCCTTTCTCGATGGCGTACAGCGTGAGCAGTTGATTCTCACCGCCCACAAGAATTTCGGTGCCGTCCAACTGCGTTTTTTCTGCAAACAGAAGCCATTTTCAGTGCGAATTCTCAAAAGCCCACTCACTCGGCGCCGTTTTGACGATCGAACTGCACTTGAGAAGGCGATTCGCCGAGTTCACCGCCAACTTTGTCTCTTTTCCCTTCCGGTCCACGATGACAATGTCTCCGCCGTAGGTCGTCGAGAAGATGCTGGAAACATTGCAAATTTCATTGTAAATCAGTGGAGCTTGACAAGAATCGTAGAAAATCCAGTTTGCCATAGGAATTTGTGCACAAACTCACTGATTATTGACAATTTGCACGGAGGACACCCAATCGGGCGCCTGAATGTCGTGCAACGGCTTCGGCGCCTCGATTCCGATCACACACTCGACTTTGAGGATGGTTTCCTGCAAACGAGTGAATTTGCGGCGATAATTGTGAAAGTCCAATTAAGAATTGCTTGCTTACCGTCTCCACTTCGTATTCCTCGATGAATTCGGCCAGACTCGTTCGCAAAAACGTCTCGCCGACCAGAAATTCGAATCGACGCTCTTTCCAGCCGTCTGCAATTTTTTGAATGAAATATTCAGTTGAGATCTAATCGCCGGAAACTCGGACGGATTGGCTTCCTGATCCCCAACAATCTCGCCCGGAACCGCCTCCACTGTCTGAACTCAAAATTCCCCGCAAAAAAAATGGACGAGCGCGGGACCCACCGCTCAACCAAAGGCCCTCGAGAAGTCCCTCTCCAAATCATGGCCAAACCCAATAGATCTCTCTGACAGCTAGCCGGACGGAATCAAAATCGCCGCTCAATCTCTCGGAAGTCCCATCTGGTGCTCCCCATACTTCAGTCCGAGACTATGGCGCGGAGAGACGACGAACGATGATCCAAAGTCGCAACCGAATGCCGAGAGCTAACCAAAGGAGCCGAGGACGGGACGGGCTCAGCAGCAAAACCCGGGAACGTGATCCCAGCAAGACAAAGAGGAGGAAATATGGTCCCGAAAATCACGTGGTCCTCCTACGCCCGTGATCGGACTGACTTTGTCCGCAGCGCGTCAAACTTCGCTGGATTCAACGGACACCAAGTAACCAAGTAACTAAGCATCCAAAACTTTATAAAAAGCTCACCATCACTCGCTTCGATCGTTTTGTTCAGCAACAAATTCAAATCGTCGCTCTCCACTGAAGTGGGCACGTCGAACACAGAGTCCGGAATTTGAATACTTCTGCAAGTTTGTTCAAATTTTTTCGTGTTTCAAGAAAACCAATTTACTCATTTTTGTTTTACCAGTTTTCAGTCTCACGACTTTATTAGAGAGTGAGACACATGTGAGATCCAGGATTTCACAACCATATTCTAGGAGGGGACGGGTATAAATCTTGTTCAGTTTGACATGAAAAGCAGCAATTTTGGAGTGAAAGACATCGAATATTTGGCGGCATTCACACGTTTTTTCAAAGTTCAAGTCATTGTCTACTCACTCATCGTCCTCATTGAAAAAGCTGATTTGCACGTGCTTCTGATTGGCCGACGCTCCGTTCTCGACGTCCATCGCTTCGGAAACGTCCATTTTACCCTGAAAACATTCAAATTTATTCCACATGTATAGATTTTCAGAGAAAAAAAGCGGGCAATCAAAGAGGAGAGAATACACGAAAAAACCGGAAAAATCTGAGATGACTGAGATAAAATCAAGCATTTTGACATGAAAAATTGTAGAAAATCCGGGGAAAATCCAAAAATTCTAGCGTTTGAATAGCGACCAGAATGCGGTGACGGCGACGCCCAAAATGGCCACAATGAAGGCGGATTCGCGGTTGCGACGTCGCTCGTTGTGCTCCTCGAGCTGAAACACTCGCGCACTGATCGTTCCCATCTGCCGACGGAGCATTTTGAGCTCCCGCAACGGATCCTCGTCCACGACCATCGAATTGTCCGTTCGCGCCGTGTCAATCTGCAAAAATCGGCAAGTTTTCGGGAAAAACTGAATTTTCCCGCCTGTCTGCGTGCATCCTCAACGGGATACTGTGTATCGGCGACCGTGAGCACTTCGGGCACGTCATTGAGCTGATAACCGTAATCCGTTCGCATTTTGTCCACGCTCGCACCGTACTCGTCGGTGATTCGGCCGTACGTGTCCCCGCCGGTTACCGTAATCCGATCGGGCACCTCCATTTGCTCCACGAGCGACTGACGGTTCGTCCGGCGGCTCGATGATCCGGTGGGACCGCGCATTTCGTCTCCGGTAGCTGTAATGTGCTCCGGAACGAACATTTTGAGCTGAAAACGTTTTTTTCATGGTCTTAGAAAGAGTATGGAAAAAATCAAAAAAAAGTGGCAATAATCGAAATTTTAGTGTTCGAGTAAGCGAAATTTGAACATTTTAACTTTTGTACACTAAACTCCGCCTTCTTGGCGATATTTCGCAATTTTCCCACTTGCATCACAGATTTATACACTTTCCGCTTTTTACAATGGCATTATGACCAATTTGCATCAAAATTATCAATTGGAGATGGCAAATGAGTAATTTTTCGGCACAAAACTTTATTGAGGCGATAAATCGATAGAAGACCACATTTTTTCATGGTTTTTCGAGCGGTAAGAGATGATTGTCATCGATTTTCGACTAACATCGACACGAAAAAGCCTTTTTCAAGTCAAAATTACAGCGAAAACTAAGAAATTGAATAGAAAATGGGTGGAATTGGCGAGCATTGTTTCGAAAATGGGGACTAGAAGAGAGGTGGGAGATTTTTAGGCCGCGGCCACGAGACATTTAGCGGGAGGTTGAAGTGGGAAGGTGGGGAAACTACGATTTGAGCGGGAGAACGGGTGAACAGAAAATAAAGGAAATGGATAGAATATTCTATTCTTATTATAATTTTCGCATTTTTTGCAGCAAAATGTGAAGAAAAATGGCCGAGATTCATGCAAAGTTAAAGGTGCATAGACAAATGTTGAACACTGGGTTTCGAGAAGAAAATTGAAAAGTTACGGTAGAATTTTGAAAATGTCTGGAAAACGTAGAAAGGAGTTTATTCTCGCTTGAAATTTTATGAATTCCCCGGTTCAAATCGCTGAAATGCATCATTTTCAAATGTAAAGAAAATTTTCCCTCTGCAAATTGTCCAACATCCTTAATTTTCATCAGACAAAATTAATCCAATAAATTTCCAGGGTAAAAATGTCGTTTCCAACGCTTCAAGTGCGTCCGAACGAGAAAAATCCGCAAGTTCTGCGTGCTCATGAGGTATTTTTCAAGTTTTTTGAAAGAGAACCCGAAGAAAATTTGTTTTCCTCCTGAAAATTCGGGAATTTCAGTTTTTGCGTCAATCCAATCAATTGGTGGAGCGAAATTTGATTAACGGAGAGGGAAAGAAGGCGTTGGCGAGAATGTTGTCGAAAATGGTCAACGAAGGTGCGGGTTTTCTGGAAAAAAGGGATTTTGGCGAAAAATGACAATTTTCAGTGAAAGGCATCTACGCTCTGGACGAAAAGCGTGTGGAGGCGAGCAAGAGCGGAAAAATGATTGATAAGCTCAAATCGGCGCATAATTTATCGCTTTCCATTATGGAAGATCGGTACACTCTCGCCGATTTGTCCAGACAAGTTCAGCAGAAAAAATTGGATGTTCAGAGGTGTGAAGAAGTGTTAGATGACTTGTTTCTTTGAATATAGCTGGTACAAGCCCGAAACCGTAATTTGCAATCTTAAAATTACAAAAACACGACTTAGAAATCATGTTTTGGTTCGAAAAGACTATCAAATGGTCTCTTCGGCAGAAAGTCATCAAAAGTATCGTCGACAAGACTTTCCAGCCTCGTTTGTTTCCCCAAAATGCGCTCGAATTGATGGAGAAATGACGACAAAAACGAGAAAAACAATCGCGGTGCGCACTCCCGATTCAAACGCGCGCCAATGTTTTGTCGCATCGCTGCGAGACCCGTCCGCTTTTTGACCTGGCCGCGCAGCAACACGAAACATTCGATTTCGGTTGTTTTTCTATCGACTCTAGCACAATTTGGCGAACGAACAGAGGCCGAAAAGTCTTATCGACGATATTGTAAGTGATTTTTGTTGCTAGAAAAAAAAGTTGCAAGTGTAAAGTTTCAAAGTTAGTTAAAACTCCATTTTTTCCAGAAAATTCTCGGAAATCGAGCATCTCCGCAAATCGGTGCAATCGACAAAGAGCGAGATTCAGCGTGAAAAGGAGAAGAATGAGAAGCGACGAGCGCAGTCGAAAAAGGCGAACGAGGAGCTGGCGACGCGGTCGGCGGCCATCCTGAAGCACTTGGAGAACTCGGCGGGCGTGTGCGAACTGCGGAGAATGGAGGAGGAGAAGCGAGTGATGGAGGAGAGTGTCGAGGCGATGCGAGGGGCCAAGAAGCGGCTCGCCGACGATATTCGAACGAAGAAAGCCACGTGTAAGGCCACTTGAAAAAAAATGGGCTTCTGGTGAACCGCACACTTTTTGCAGTGAAGGCGGAATCGAAAAAATCGTGGCGCAAGACGGTGATCGAGTGTGCGAAACAGTACAAACTGGTGCAATCGCTGACGCCGAAGCTCGAAAATTCGCAGCGAAATGTGGAAGCGTTGCTGGAAGAGGAGGAGATTCGGAAGGCGAGCGGCAGTCTCGACGAGACGATGCCCTTCGACCGCTCTTTCGTTTTGGCCTCGGTGAGCCATTTTTCTTCTCGTTTTTGAAAATCTCTTAGCGAAAACTGAGCACATTTCCAGATGGAAAAGGAGAAATCGCGTCCGACGTCTCCGATACCGACGTCGTCGACCTCCGTCATTCCGAGTACGACCCGAATGCCGTCCCAGCGCGTTATTTCGTCTCCGCCGCCGAAAAAACGGTCGGAAAGCGCTCCAGAAGCTCCAATTGTTCAAAATTCGTCGATTCGAGACGAGGAGCCGTCGGGCGAACACGAAAATGACGTGGAAATGGTAGAAGAGCGCGAAACTCCGGAAGAAAATGCGAGAATTGTGATGGAGACGCAGAGAAGTGAGGTGCAAATGATGGAGGAGACTCGCGGTGACATTGGTACTTTTTTAATTGCTACGAATTTTTGACATTTTTGACATTTTCCAGAAGAGCAACAATCGCAAGAAGAAGTGGAAGAAGAAGAAGAAGAACAAGTGGAAAATGTGGAGAAGGATCGATCGGTGGACGTGATGGAGGAGCAAGAAGAAGGAGAGCAGGAGGAGCCGATGGAGACTGAGGAGGAGCCCGTATTTTCCCAACTATTGGCGGCCGACAAGAAAAAACAGCTAGAAACATCGGCCACTGCGCCGAGTTTGGCTCTGAAAAGTCCGTCTTCGAGTCAGAGTTCCAAACATTTGAGCCAACAAAGTCCGTCTCCGACCGCTTCGGCTCCGGGATTGTCGATTGGCCAAAAACGGACGAGAACGCAGAAGTCGGTGGCCGAAAGTGTGCTGGAGATTAGCAAGAATAGCAAAGGTGAGAGTAAAACTTCTCGGAAAATCCCTCACTCTTCCCGTACGTAGTGGGAGGGGAGGACTGTAACAGGTTGCCAAGTTTCTCAAACATCCCGCACCAATGTGCGTTGCCATCAATTTTTTACGTTCGAAAAAAGTGGAAAAGTCCTTGAAAATCGCATAAATCCATCAGAAATTGAGGTCTAGGACACTTGAGCGATTGGTTTATTGGCGCTACTACGAACACGTCTTTCGAATTGAACATTTTCGCTGATTTTCTGTAAAAAATGAAAGCAAAACGATTGCAGATCCATGCGGAGACCTTCTGAAAGACGTGGCCGCGCGTCTGGAGCAACAGGAGGAGGCCGAAGAGATGGTCTCGGAGCACAATTCCGTCCGCGGCGACGACAACTTTTCGTTCAATTTCTTTGGAAAAGTGGCGGGAGCCATCGAGGCGAACGACGAGCCGGACGAGCAGAGCGATCTGGGCTCCGATGCCAGTCAGTTTTTTGCGATTGGTTCAGCGAAAATTGTGGAAAAATGAAAACAATTTGGGTTTCTTTTCAGATTTCGACTTTAACTTTGGCGGAAACGGCTCCGACGACAACAACGGCTCGGGCGCATTCGACTTTTTGGGCGGCGGCAACGATGACGTGGCGACGACGTCGAATTCGGATCCGTTCGGCTTTGGAAAGAGCGGTGCGGGCGGCGGGAACGGCGACATGTCGTTCAACTTCAATTTCGACGCCGAAACTGCGGACGGAGAGGCGGCCGGAGAGACTGGCGCCGCAAATAGCACTTTTTTCAATTTTTAGGAATTTTTCTCTGAAATTTCACCATCACAATCATGTAGCATTTCTGATCGTGTAAAATTTGTTTGTTATTGCGTTTTTTTTTTAGAGAAGTTATTTGTTTAAATGTTGTGGATCAATTAGAGCGTGACAAAGCCATGAGGATAAGTAGGTTAGGATTATTGTATAAGATTACAATTTTTTGCGTCTAACCTCGAATTTCAATTGGTCTATTGTACAGGTGAAAGTGTGAGAAATGACCAGCCCCCTCCCCCGCTCTGCAATTATGAATACTGCCGATTCGTTTCGATTTCATCCATCGCGAACCCACCTAATTGTCCTACCCGCACTTTCTCTGTCGTTCGTTTCGCAACCCCACACAATATGCATAATTATTGTAAAGCCACCACAATTCCGATTCGAAATCGAAGAAGAAGAAGACGAAAGTGAAAACTGTTGCTGGCGGTCTGCGTCTCCGAACGGATAAGCAATCTGTAGCGGTGGCGGATGACAAGTAGGTCATCTGTCGGAGGATTCCAAACGGACATCTCTCTCTCTCTCTCTCTTTCCAAGAGAGAGAGAGGAAAAGTATACTAGCCACCGCCCATCCAATCCCTTGTCGATGATATTGTCGGTCTTTAGGTCTTTAGGTCACTTCTTCAATTTCACCTTTACCTAGATGTTTTGTAATGTTACATTCTTTGAGATTTTACGATTCAATTCGTTTTTCCACTCTTTTGCCTTGAACTTCTGATTCATTTTTCATTTTTTTTGTAAGTGTCTTCGGCACACACTTTTTGAACCGTTGAATGTAAAAAATAATGCGACGACTACAGATTAAGATCTATGTTTCACGTGTTCCTTTTAACCACCTAAATATTCAAAGTCTCAATTCATTTGTTGTGTGTATCGACAATGTTTATGATATTGGTTTAGTAGGTCATTAGGTCCTTAGATTTCCTTTTTTTCTATTTTTTTGGAACAGTTCCTACAGTATCATTTGTAGAAATCGTTAACTCCATAGTTGCCACGGGCCGGGCCGGGCCGAAATTTCCAAAACTCCGGCCCGGCCCGGTCGGCCCGGGGTTCAAAAAGCGGAAATTCAAAATTTGAATTATTGATCGCATGAAGCCATTTTTTGTAAAATTAGGGGTTTTTTGCAAGCATCGAACATTGAAAAACAAATGTATTTCTCATAAAAAATTCATAATAGCAAAAAAACAAAGAAGAAACACTAAAACTTTAGTTCGAAAATTTTTTTGTAATAACGAAAAAAAAATTTCCGCGAAAATTTGAATTCCCGCCTTTTGAACCGGGCCGACCGGGCCGGGCCGGCACTTCACCGACCCGGCCCGGCCCGCATGGCCGGCCCGAAATCTGGCAAGTCTGGTTAACTCAACGCGTTTTGTTCTGAATTGTCTGTAAAACGGTTTTTCCTTTTTTTCCCCGATTCAGATTGTGTTTTTGTGTATCCTTAGGTCAATTCACTTTTGTTTGCCTACTTGCTTAATGTCGAAATCATAGTTCTGCAAAAGCAAAAATTTTTATCTTTTTTCGAAAATTTTTTCATGGAATGTGATCAACTGACGAAATGCATAACAAAGTGAACTCTGCCCATAGAAAAATAATTGTAAATTTAACTTTTCATACAAAAAAGTTATATCACGGAACAACTCGAATAACCCTTTTGTATGAAAAGCTAAATTTACGAATTATTTTTCTATGAGCACAGTTCACTTTGCTATACATTTCGTCAGTTGATCACATTTCATGAAAAAATTTTCTAAAAAAGATAAAAATTCTTCCGTGTTCTTAGCTCTTCCGCTCAACTCTGCTTGTCACATTTGTAAAACTCATCTAAATCTGCAATCTGATGTGTGAGTTCTACGCACAACGTTGATTTTGATTTTTAGAAAAGTTGCGCTCAAAATATTTACTGTTTTACACTTTCCGCATGCCTTCGTTCCTCCCAACTTTCACCAATTCGATTCTCTCAATTGACCTCGTTTTTTTTTTGCGTTCAAATCGTACCTGTAGCTGTTTGTGTAAGATTGCGAATTTTTAGACCCTCACCCGTCCACACACAGAGTCCCATCAGCCCAATAATCAGAGTCTTTTGTTTCCAACTGAAATGCGCCTGGGCTTTGGGTGTTTGGAGCCGAAAGCTGCCAAATTCTTCCACTCGTACGGACTGCTCGTCGCCGGATACCCGTTCATCTTCCTGATCACTCCCATACTGACCACTTGCTTTCTGGCCACAGGTACCTTCAGCGTTCGCCAATCAAAATGACCCATTTACCCCACACACTTTTGGGCTGTCAATCAAATATTATCTGTTGACGAGTGTACTTTATCACTCGCAACACAAGATACGGATAAGAATGATCTTTTGCGCGGGGGGCGGGCGCGTTACTGCGCCACGGTCTCCAGAGCTTTTGGGGTTATTCAGGCTGTGAAAAAATGATTGTTTTCCGTTTTTTTTACGCCAAAAAATGCAATTCAGCGATGTAAAAAAAACGGAAAACAAACATACGCTGAATAGCCCCATTACAATGGGCGCAAGTGCGCCCCGCCCAATAGAGCGATAGATTGGCGCGAAATTCAAATTTTAACAGCGCAAAATTTGTGTTTTTTGCGAGATTAGCCACAAAAAATCGATAATTTCTCAATTGTCTCTCGATACACCGATTGTATAGGCTATTACGAATTTTTTAAGCGCAAGAGCGTTAAATTTGGTCAAATCGCAAATCAAATTTATCCGTTTGAAGGTTTTTGGCTAAAACTGCGTGAATTTCAGTTGCTTTTCGGTAGTTTTCGCGGTCCTAGCGCTCAAAATGCTTGTATTTACGTGATTTATCATTCTCAAAACCGATTCTGTCTGAAAACGGTCAAGAAAGCGCAAAATGAGAAGTGCGGTTTTTAGGCGGCGAAGGCGAAAAAGCAAAGTCTGCGAAAAATGCGCCAAAACGTCGTTAATTCTGTGAGAATTAGTGTGTTTTCATGTCGAACAATCATTTTTCATCGCCGTTGACGACAAAAATCAGAGAAAAAAACACGTGTGTTCAGGACTGTTCGGTCTGAAGCCAATCAGCGACGCCCTCTACCTCTACACGCCCACAGATGCGCCCAGTAAAGTACGCTTTCAGCATTGACCTAAATTAACGCTCATCTCCGCCGAATTTGATTTTCAGACAGAACGGCGGATAATTCACGACGCGTGGCCCCTCGTCGACGGTACTTTTGTGGCCGGACGGGCGGTGACACAGTCCCGAGAAGTTCAGGTACGATTTTGAGCCACTTGCAGCGATCGGATCGGGTCCAGATTTTGCAGAATTGTTGGGCATGGATTCAAGTATGTTGGGTCCAAGTTTCAGCTCGATCGGATCTCCTGGGCCCGAGATATGTGGATCAGAGCCCGAAAAGGTCGTATCTCGGGACCAGATGATCGGATCGATCTGAAACTTGGACCCAGAAAACTTCAATCCGGATCCAAAAAGTCTGCAAAGTTTTGACCCAATTCGATCATTGCAAGTGGGTCAAAATTAGCCAAATTGCAGGTAGCTGTGGTCGCAAAAAACGATGGAAACATACTGGAAAAAATGTTTTCCGACGAGTTGAAGGCCATGGAGAAGTTTATTCGCAATAATATTACGGTAAGTGCTTTAAAAAAGTACCGTAATCTCGAGTACCGGGCTGCAGGTCGAATTCAACAACCGCACATGGTCCTTCTCGGATCTGTGCCTATCGGGACCGGACGGTCGATGCGCCAACAACGACCACATTCAACTGGTGTCCCGACTGTTCCATCACGGAATCAACATCACCTATCCGACGGTCAGACTTGGCGATAAGTACGTTTTTTGTTTGGCCGACGCCTATGCACCTTGATGATGTAAACTATCCAGAAGTGCGTACATCGCGTCGGCACTGGGCGGTGTCAAATTGGCGAAAGGCGACGAGGGCGAGAATCTCATTGTCGCCGCGTCCGCGTGGCTTTTCATTTATCAAATGAAATTCTATCCGAATCAAATTTCCTACGTCTCGGGCCTGTGGGAGAGGGTGAGTGCCAGCGAAGTGGCCTTTAAAAACAAAAAACAAAAAAAAACAAGTTTTCAGGAGTTCAAAAACCGAATGGACGAGTACAAAACGCGTGCCAAGTACATTTCGATCACCTATTTTCACTCGCAAACCCTCTCCGACGAACTGCAGCGAAACGCCGAACGTTTGGCGCCAAAGTGAGAAGGGAAACGCGCCAGCAAACAAAAAAAAATGTTCACTGGCGCACTTTTCGTGCCTTGACGCTGTTTTTGCAGATTCGTCGGCGCATTTGTGATCTTGGTCGTATTTTCGGTGTTCTGCTCGATCGTCACAATCAAAGGATCCGGATACATTGACTGGGTCGTCACCAAACCGATTCTATCGGTCTTAGGTAACTTTTGTTTCGGGCCATTCTTGAAGTTCAGTTTTTTGCAGGAGTCTCGAACGCCGGAATGGGAATCGCCAGCGCGATGGGACTTTTGATCTATTTGGACATTCAGTACAACGACATCATCGCCGTCATGCCGTTTTTGGTCGTCGCCGTGGGGACGGACAACATGTTCCTGATGGTTGCGAGTCTGAAGCGGACGGATCGCAACCTGAAATACGATCAGAGGATCGCCGAGTGTATGGCCGACGCGGCCGTCTCGATTCTGATCACCGCTATGACGGGTTAGTTCGATTATCGAAATCTCGAGAGAGGGAGTTTGGTGAGGTTGCTGAAAGCTGTGATTTAGGCATTTTCGGGCTTTCCGGGCCTACAATTCTTGGCATCACTTTTAGGCCGAAACTATCTGGTAGCAAAGTGGGTCACGTTTTGCGTCATGAAGGTTTCAAAAATCATAGTGCGCCACACGGTCTCCAGAGCTGACAATATGGGCGTGGCCTCGGGCAAATGGCGTTTTCATGAATTGAGCAGGGTTTTCTCTGATTTTTGTGATCAACGGCGATGAAAAATGATTGTTCGACATGAAAACACACTAATTCTCACAGAATTAATGACGTTTTGGCGCATTTTCCGCGGACTGCTTTTTCGCCTTCGCCGCCTAAAAACCGCACTTCTCATTCTGCGCTTTCTTGACCGTTTTCAGACAGAATTGGTTTTGAGAATGATAAATCACGTAAATACAAGCATTTTGAGCGCTCGAACCGCGGAAACTACCAAAAAGCAACTGAAATTCACGCAATTTTAGCCAAAAACATTCAAACGGATAAATGTGATTTGCGACTTGACCAAATTTAACGCTCTTGCGCTTGAAAAATTCGTAATAGCCTATACAATGGGTCTATCGAAAGACAAATCAGAAATTATCGGTTTTTCGTGGCCAATCTGGCGGAAAACACAAATTTTGCTGTTAAAATTTGAATTTCGCGCCAATGTATCGCTCTATTGAGCGGGGCGCACTTGCGCCCATTGTAAGCTCTGGAGACCGTGCGCCAGTCTTGCAAAATGAGATATTTCGGTCTGAAGCCTAAACCTTCAGGCCGGATTTAGGCCGAAAGGGGAAACCTCGTCAAATTTCCTGAAAATTTCAAAAAAAAAACATAATTTCCTTCTTTTCAGACGCGCTCTCGTTCGGCGTCGGCACCATCACCACAATTCCGGCGGTGCAAATCTTCTGCATCTACACAATGGTCGCTCTTCTCCTCACTTTCGCCTACCAACTCACCTTCTTCTGTGCGATTCTGGCGATTTACACGAAAATCGAAGAGCAAGGCCTTCACAGTATTTGGCTCCGTCCGGCCGTCACCTACTCGTCGACGTCTCCGCTCAACGTCAAGCTATTCTGGCTTGGCTCAAGGCCCGAAGCGCCCAAAAATGTGTCGTGCGGCACCATCTCGTCGGCGTCGAGTGTGAGCAGCAGTGCGAGTATTGTCTCCTCGAAAACCGCCCATCACTGCACTGCCACGTCGTTTTTCCGAAACTGGTACGCGCCCGTCCTTATGCAACCGTGGATCCGGGCGATCGCCGGCGTCTGGTATCTCATCTACCTGGCCCTGTCGATTTACGGGTGCGCGCACTTGAAAGAGGGCTTGGAGCCGGCGAATCTACTTGTGGACGACTCGTACGCGACACCCCACTACCGGACACTCGAAAAACACTATTGGCACTACGGAGCCAGTCTTCAGATTGTCGTCAACAACGCGCCGGACCTCAGAGACCCGGCCGAACGCATAAATATGGATAAAATGGTGGGTAATGTCCAGGCAATTCGACGAGGTTTTGACATACAACATGACCTGGCGCTCTGTTGAGAAACTCTTTTTGCAGTGCAAATTGGAGTCCGTGACAAAAGGTCGGAATGACAAAAGGTCGGAAAAAATGCCAAAAGATCGGAATGACAAAAGGTCGAAAAAAATGCCAAAAGGTTAGAAAAAAATGCCAAAAGATCGGAAAAAAAGTGACAAAAGATCGGAAAAAAACGACAAAATGTCGGCAAAAATGCCGAAAGGTCTGAAAAATATTACAAAAAGTCAGAAAACGGTATTTTAGCAGTTTTCCCACCTTTTTGAATTTTTTTGCGACCTTTTGTCACTTTTTTCCGACCTTTTGTCATTTTTTTTCCGACCTTTTGTCATTTTTTTTCCGACCTTTTGTCATTTTTTTTCCGACCTTTTGGCTTTCCGACCTTTTGTCTTCCGATTTTGTCACGGACTCGCAAATTGAGCGACCTCGGGGCCGAGTTTGAAAAGTTAGGCCATGTTTTCAGTGGAAAATTACTTCGCGGCCTAGAATTTCGGCCAAATTGCGAACAGCGCGCCCTTTCTGTCCGGTGCCCCAATAATACTTTGCTTCCGAGCACTTTTGGCCAAAATCCGGCCTGAATTTTCAGGCTTTTAGGCCGTAATTTCAAATTGGGCAAGCCGGGCCATGTTTTATGTCAAAACGTTGCAAATTTCACAGAGATTGCGAAAATCCAAATGCGAACCCTTGATTTTTAGGCCTCCGCGTTTGCCAACTGCAAAACCGCGATCGGAGACGAGGGCGTTCAGTTTTGGCTCCGTGAAATGCAAGTGTCGGAGGAAATACACAAAATAGAGTATGCGAATGAGGTAAGGCAACACTTTTTCCGGAAAAATTGACGAAAAACGGTGTGCAGAAGTTCTACTCGCACGCCGCCCAATACATCTACTCGGACATGTCGCAACCGTGGGTCGTCGACGTGGTCTGGGGCAAAAACAACGCGTCGGAGCGCTTCATCAAAACGTTTCGATTCATGATCGGAATGCGCGACATTTCGACGACGACGAAGCAGACCGAGGCGACGAACACTTTTCGAGAGGTACAAACCTTTCGGTGCGACAATATTAACACACATTTTCCGCCCAGATCGCCTCACGATTCGAGCGCTACAATGTGACCACCTACATGCCATTGTGGCTTTTCACCGATCAATACGCACTTGTAGTGCCGAATACGGTAATTTCTCAATTTAATTGTATACATTTTGCGCCTAACGCTGAATTTCAGATGCAAGACATAGTGGTGGCGGTCGCGTGTATGCTCATCATCTCGGCACTCTTGATCCCACAGCCGGTTTGCTCGTTTTGGGTCGCCGTGACGATCGCGTCCATCGATTTGGGCGTTTTGGGCTTTATGACACTGTGGGACGTGAATTTGGTGAGTGATTTCTCGAAATCGCCATGAAAATTGATGAGATTTGACATACAACATGACCTACTCGCGGAAAATTGAGTTTTAGGCCCGGTCTGGGCTTTTGTTCGGCTTTCTAGCAGAGTTGAGCGGAAGAACTCAACGGAAGAACACGGAAGAATTTTTTTTTATCTTTTTTAGAAAATTTTTTCATGGAATGTGATCAACAGACGAAATGTATAGCAAAGTGAACTCTGCTTATAAAAAAATAATTGTAAATTTAACTTTTCATACAAAAAAGTTATTCCTTCCGTCTTCCGTTAGCCCCCTTTTTCACGGAACAACTCGAATAACTTTTTTGTATGAAAAGCTAAGTGTACAATTATTTTTTTATGAGCAGAGTTCACTTTGCTATACATTTCGTCAGTTGATCACATTCCATGAAAAAAAAAATTCTAAAAAAGATAAAAAAAAATTCTTCCGTGTTCTTCCGTTGAGTTCTTCCGCTCAACTCTGCTTTCTAGGCTTTCTAGGCCAAAAACTATTTTTTGTCAATTTTGTACCCGTATAAACAAATGTTTTCAGGACGCCATCTCCATGATAACCATCATCATGTCGGTCGGTTTTTCGGTCGACTACTCGGCGCACATCACCTACGCCTACGTGATTTCCAAAGAGACCACGACGACGAAACGTGTTTGTGACGCACTCGGAGATCTCGGTTGGCCGGTGGCACAAGGTTTTTTGTGGATTTTTCGCCGAAAACGTTAAAATTCCGTTCCAGGCGCCATGTCGACGATATTGGCGGTTTCCGTGTTGTCCGACGTCGGCGCCTACATGATTGTCACCTTTTTCAAGACGGTCTTTCTCGCAATCTCCATCGGATTTCTGCACGGACTCGTCTTTCTACCCCTCATGCTCTCGGTCTTCGTCGGGTGTTGTGGCCCGAAAACAGTCGAAAGCGTACGGGTCGCAAAGCCCGCGTTTGTAGGCCGATATTGATCGGAATTTTGCTGTTGTCTGTTTCCTTCCTTCGCATTTTTTTCACCAATCGATCTCATCCCCTTCTCAAACCGTGTGTCTTGATTAACTTTGTATTTTTGACATTTTTGAAATCTTTTATGAAATTCTGATTGTTATGACCAGACGACACGACTAGGTTCGGCCTACTTTGATTTAGGGCCTAGAAGCGTGAACTCAAAAATCGAACCTTTTCATTCACAAAAAAGTTATCAAAAAGCGGGACCCGTTTCGTTTTTGAGAACAACTTGAGCTTCCTGCTCCATCTGCCACTGCACACTCTCGAAATTCCGTTCTCGCATCGGTAATTGCGACGCCAGAGGTCTCGATTGGATTTGCGGACGCTCGTCGGTTGGCGATTGTTCGATTGGTCCTCAAAAAAACGGCTTTGAAACGTCGTTTTCCAGAACAAAAAACCTACTTTGCATCCTTTGAAACGGTACAAAATGGCCGGGAATCGGTTGGCCCAAAAATGATGGCATTGTCAACGGACGGAGAGCACTCATCAGGGCTCCTTCTGCAACTGTGTCTCAGCACTTTTTCACGATGGATATTGTTGGATTACCCAAAGTTTCGCCCATAACCAATAGGCCGTTGCGAGTGGCCGCTTCTCGCGCCGACAGCGCATTCAGCTGATTGACGAGCGCCTCTTGTTCGGACATTTCTGGAAATTATCAGCATTTTTTTTTTAAATACAAAATAGTTGCAGAGATTGAGCGAAAAACGGACTGGCCAAAAAAGTGCGATCATCGTCGATTGTGGGCATCGGCGCCGGTCGGATCACACTTCGTGTCGCCGGAATCGAAGAGGGGTTCGGAGTGTCCGGAGGCGGCGGGACCGGTGCCGGAATGGGCGGTTCGACTGGGACCGGCGGAAACGGCGGTTGCGAATTTCCACCGGTTCTTTCGGATACGCTCAGACCGTCGGGATTCATCTGGAAAATTCGAGAATCGATTGGCACGGCGACCAAAAACTTAGAAAGGCTCGTGGCCTAGCGCACGGTCTCCCACGACGCGAATGATTTCAATGGGGCGCACTTGCAACAGGCGGGCTGTGTCGATTTACGCGGTGGCCGATTAATTAATTTTCAACGGGAGTTTGCGTTCTTTCCATGTTTTCTGTACAATACACCTATTTTTTGTACGCCCGGATCCTGGATTCGAATAATTAGAGCACTAGCTACGTTTTGGTAACAGAAATCTCGCATATCGTTGAGAATTAGCCGAGTTATTTCGATTTGAAGGTTTTGGCCTGGATTTTGATGTTTTTCGAATAGTTTTCGAAAACTGCTCAAGAAAACTAACCGCCGGAACCTGAATTTTGTGAAGAAAGATTTAGCGAACATTTTTATCGTTCGTTGGGCTCATGAAATGCAAAATGAGCTGAAATATAAAGGTTTGAAGTTTTGACGAAATGCGAAAAAGACGCTAAAAACATGAAAAAATCTAAATTCTGTAAAGAGCGGTTTCCAATAAGTAAAATATTGTTTTCAAGACGTTTTTCAAGTCAAAAAGAAAGAATTAAAGGTCGTAAACTCGAATTGAACCGCATTTTTAGACCTGCAAATATTCAAAAGTTACAACGACACTCCGCAATTTACGAGCGTACTGTGTTTAGCATTAGCTGCCCTCGGAGACCGTGCGAACATCGAAATTTAACCCCATTTTTCATGTTTTTCGTCAAAAATTACCCAAATTTTGGCCGATTTCGACGATGTAATTGCATAACTTTTGTTAAACTAATCATCGCGCGCTTTTTGAGCATAAAACGAGCAGGTTTCACTCAGAAATGAATCAATTGAATCGATTTTCAAGTTTTGTGCTGAAAATGCGCGAATTTCAGTCATTCGCCGACACTTTTTGCCGTTTGAACGCTTAAAATACTTGTATTAACGTGCTTAATCACTTCCGACACTCACTTCGTCTCAAAACTATCCAGATCGGCCGGTATGAAAATTCCGAATTGCGAAATATGCCAAAAACGTCTCAAGCGCGGCGTTTTTACGAAAATTTCAAAGTTTTCTCTCTTTAATGTCTTTTTTCGTCGATATCAAACACACAAAAATATCGGAAAAGTGCGGGAATTGCGAAAATTTTCAGAAAACGCGTCTCAGATTAGGCCACGCCCCCTTTCGCGCCCAAACTCTTTATCCATAGTTTATCCAAGAAAAACGTCAAAACGTTCAGAGCATTCATTACCTGATTGTGCCTGATCGCCGCCTCCTTGGTCATTTGTTCGATTTGTGCGTGTCTGACATTGGTCTCTTCTAACAATTTTATCACTTCCAGTTCTATAAACGAGTTTATAAATGGAAACACGTGAAAAATGATAGAATTACCTGTCCACTGTCCGTCAATTTCCACAAACACAATAACGAGTAGAGCTATTGTGAACTTCATCTGTAACTTGTGTTATGCCGCGTCCAAAGTCTCGGAAAATCCGCAAATCTCGCGGATTTTGCAGTCCAAAGTCGGCAGAAATTTGCCGGAAATCCGGGGTGCGCACAGTTGAACGAGTGTTACCGTACACCGTAAAACTACGGTATTTTTTTTGAAAAAAATTTAAAAATTCTTGAGAATATTTGCAATTTTTTTAAAAATTTCTTGCGTAAATTTTCAACGGTATTTTTTTGAAAAAAATTTAAATTTCTCGAGAATATTTGAAATTTTAAAAAAATTTTTTTAGAGTAAATTTTTCAACGTTATTTTTTTGAAAAAGATTTTAAATTTCTCGAGAATATTTGAAATTCTTAAAATTTCTTGGGTAAATTTTTCAACGCTATTTTTTTTGAAAAAAATTTAAATTTCTCGAGAATATTTGCAATTTTTTTCAAATTTCTTGCGTAAATTTTCAACGGTATTTTTTTGAAAAAAATTAAATCTCTCGAGAATATTTGAAATTTTTTTCAAATTTCTTGGGTAAATTTTTCAACGGTATTTTTTTGAGAAAAATTTAAATTTCTCGAGAATATTTGCAATTTTTTTAAAAATTTCTTGGGTAAATTTTTCAACGGTATTTTTTTGAAAAAAATTAAGTTACCCAAGAAATTTGAAAAAAATTGCAAATATTCTCGAAAAAAATTTAAATTTTTTCAAAAAATACCGTAATTTTGTGGTGTACGGTAACACTCGTTCAGCTGTGCGCACCCCGGATTTCCCGCAAATTTCTGCCGACTTTGGACTGCAAAGTCGGCGAGATTTGCGGGTTTTCCCGAGACTTTGGACGCGACATTAAACAAGTGCGTTTCTGTAAATCCTCATAAATCGAACTATTTATCGATATGTTTCGATAGAAACCAGAGTTGAGCGGAAATGGAATTTTGAAATACGGAAGACGGCAGACGGCAGACGGAAGAAAATTTTTCTTACGGAACACGGAAAACGGAAGACGGAAGAAAATTTTTCTCACGGAAGACGGCAGACGGAAGACGGAAGAAAAATTTTTTCCCGGAAGACGGCAGACGGAATACGGAACAAAAAATTGTCAATTCAGAGCCTTTTTTTCCGGTTTTTTTTTGAAAAAAATAACTAAAGCAACAAAACTTTTGGATCTGGGTACTGCCCGTGGAAATTCGCGTTCTTCGGGACTAGTAAATGGCTTTTGTAAAGCTATTACTCTTTTACGGTAAGAAAAAAAAATCCCGGAAGACGGCAGACGGAAGACGGAAGAAAACTTTTCTCACGGAAGACGGCAGACGGAATTCCGCTCAACACTGATAGAAACCATGAAATTTTAGAGGAAAACATGGGGGGAACGAGTAATTTTCGGGTGCCAAAAGCGAACTGCGAGCGTGTGGCCGATCGGTGTGTGTTAGCTGGCATTCGCGTTGGTAAAACCGGTTCCGAAAGTTTAGCGCGTGCTTTTTCGTCATTTCCAAAGTCATTTCTCTTTCTTCTGTATGCCAAAAACTGTCCTAATCCTCTGACGGATTTGCAATTTCACTTTTGGCGCCACGTCATCTCACTTTTCTCGTTGAAAACGGCTTATCGCGTGGTTGAAGAGAGAGGTGAAAGGACAATAGTTCAATTTTTTGTTCGGCAAACTCGTTGCCGGTGGATTGCCTCAAAACCGAGCAGAGATGGAGCAAAACGGCAGCATGAAATTCGCTGAAATTCGAGTATTCAAAAATTCAAAAAAGCAGTCAAATTCACAGTAGAAAAGCAATCTACAGTAGGTTTTTCGTATTGCTGCTCAGATTAAAAACTTTTCAGCGTGTTGAACAGCAGCCAGTCTAATTATGGAATTTCTTTTTTTTTACCGTTTTGAAAATTCTGAAAAAAATCGGGGTGGTACTATGAGATATGGAGAACATTTTCCGACTTTGACATTCGGCTAAATATTTCTGAAAACTTCTTGAAAATTCGTAAAAATGTGACACTGATCAAAATGACACTAACGTCTCACAAAAGTCAAAATAGCGAAAATTTTACGAATTTTCCAGAAATTTCCAGAAATATTTTGCCGAATCGGAATCGGATGTCGGAAAATGTTCGCCATTTTTTAAAGTAGAACCCCGATTTTTTCAGAATTTTCTGTTCAATACGCCAAGAAGATTTTAATCTGTGCAATACGAAAATCTACTGTGAATTTGGCTGCTTTTTTAAATTATTGAATATTTGTACTGAATTGGTTTCGAAATGTCGCGGTTTCAAAGATATTAGACAATGGAAAAGTGGAATGCGACAGGAATCTTATCTGTCAAACGTGGAATGCGACAGGCAGTACGACTCGGAGAAGGCGAGCAATTATACAACTGTTTCATTAAAAATTTGCGCGTATTCTCCGAATGAAAACAACAAAACAACAAAAGAAAAAAGCGGCGGTCATGGTAATTGATTGTAATTAAAATTTACAACAAAACGGAACAGAAAGTGAATTCCAATAATAAAGCGCTGGTGGGGGTGGGGGTGGGGGGAACTTTTGCGCGTTTCGGCCAAGAAATAAAGCAAAGGTGAGGAGGAAAAGCACAAAAAATTATGCCGTTTTTTTTTGGCGAACTGTTTCCAGATTGTTTGGCTCAAATTTCCAGTGGATACCCGCTTTCTAAGGATGCAAATGAAAGAGGGGCGAAGAACTGATAAAAATGGGTGAAAAAGTCGATAGATTTCTGTGAATTTGTTGAAAAAAGAACAGGAGGAGGGGAAGGGGTGATATGCTGTGGCAAATAAATTTGGATAAATGTGGGGTGTTGAATAAAAATGCCGATTTAGTGTCCGTGATCGTCGTGAATCGTGCCGTTCGAGAAGGTGACGGCCTGAATTCAATAGGACGTTTCGGAAAACGCCAGCATTCTCTCTATCGTACCCCATGAGAATGTCCGTGGTTGGACTCGATTCCGCGGATAGCGCCGATGAGTGCGAATCCGATGAACATGACGAGCAATTTCAGAAGATTCGGGTGCTCGTTGTCACGTTCGTGCAGGAGGACCTGAAAGAATGGGCAAAGTTTGAGAAGAATTCTAGACAAATCTCGTCTGTGTCTTTGCTTTTACTTTTAATCGCTTCTCTCTCGCCCCCAACTCTCAGAATTGCTGCATTTAAAGTTGTGGCCTAGAAAATTCAGGCGTAAAAACTCTTCCCTGCACTTTGATAATGCCGAATGCAAAGAAGAATGCCATTTTAATGCCATTTCTGAGAGTTGGCAAAAAAAGGCAATTCAGGATGGTTCCCTGGCTCTTTAAAATTGATTAAGACTGCAGAAAAATCGTGAAAACATCTCTAAAAAACCCCCGTACCTCAAAAAAGGTGACATAGATGAATGTGCCGACGGCGAGTCCCTGCAGAATAGTTATGGTGACATCCTTCCAGAGAGCGTTGTCCGCCGCCGTCGAGACCGCCAATCCGACAAGGGCGCCGAGCGGAGTCATCGAGGCCAGTGTGAAGATCGAGATGATCACCTAAAACCGAAGAAACATAAAAGTTTGCTAAAGTTTGCTAACTAGGGACGTACTTTTGAGAAGACATCGGGAAAATCGAATAGTGTCACCTGATTTTATATGAATCTTAAAAGGCAATACAGAATTTGACTTTGAAAATTCCTATAAAATCAGGTGACACTGTTTAGCAACTTTTATCAACACAATTCGGTTCAGAACAGCCTACTGTATCGCCCCGAAATCTTTCCAAACATTCGTCGTAAGTAAATAGTTTTGTATTGGGAAAAAACGTTTTAAAACGAAGACGTACCCATTTGATCTGATGAGCATGAGTGCGGAACAGTTGAAGACCGACAGAGAATGCGACGATGAGTTTGTGGACCATGAGCGAGAGGAACAGTGCGAGTATCGTATCGTTGCCCGATTGGACGCCGAACGCGAGTCCCTCGATGATCGAGTGAATTCCGAGAGCGAGCACGAAGGTGATCGAACGGACGCCGTGCGAGTGCGCGTGCGGCCGCGACTTCATCAGAATCGGCGGATCCTCGTCGATCGCGTCGCAATTGGTCTCACAGCGCTCCGGCTCGGCGAACGCCACCGGCGCGAATGTGCTGCAAACAAATTGGTGAATTTTGGGGAAAGCATTGAGAAATAGGGGGGAAAATTGGAGAAAAGCGGAAGAAACGGACAGGGGGCTTTTCAAGAATAAAGGAAAAATGATCCACTGGGGGGAGGAAATCTCGGTGAATACCATTCGATGCTCGGATCATCGTCCTCATTTTCATCCGTGACGAAACGGTAATCGTCCGCATTATTTGTACTACCGTAGGACGAGAACCGATGCAGATTACGGCTTTTTCGGCGACCGTACCTGCTTTTTGTTCAATTTTAGCGCTATTATTTGCCCTCAAATTTTTTTGACCATTTTTTCATTTGAAAAATGTCTTTAAAAAGCTGTAAAATGTTCATTTTTTCGAGTACTTACTGTGTGGCATTGGCAGTACACTCGTTGGAGCCTCTCCGCTCGTGAACTGTCAGCGGACAGTGTGTCTGGCAGTGCCCCGCCTCCTCTTTCTCCTCCGAACTCGCGCGTTTCGTCGTCAGCGCCGTCGTTTCGTCGACTGCAAAAAAAAGAGGTTTTCTCTGATAGTGAGCTACGTGCTTTAGTTGATTCCTGTTTTGATAGAAGAAACAGAGGTGTAATTATAATCAGAAAAAAATTATAAAAAAATTATAAAGCTCACTTTGAAACAGACAAAAAAAAATTTATGCTAACGGTATGCCTTACCAATTTCCTCTTTTTTGGCGTCCTCGGTGACCGCTGCTCCGTCAACCATACAACACCCTCCCCCGCTCCCGGCTCCTGCTTCCTCCAGCGCCTTCGACGGCGGCGGCGTCTGTTCCTGATGGTGATGATGGCCGTGGCCGTGGCCGTGCGCCATCGCCGGAATCGCCATTATCACCACTTCTTCGAGGAAGAAGATGAGAAAGAAGCCGAGACACGAGAGCAGTTCCCCGATCGGATAGTCGATGTGAATTCCGTGCACGTGGTCGAGGGTGTCCAGATTTTCACGCAGTTCCGGGAAGAGGTGCAGGAAACATGTGGCCAGGAAGACGCCTGTAAATTGTGGAAAAAGTAAGGGGAAAAGCGAGTGGATATTTGTGTACAAACCTCCAGAAAAGCAGGTGAGCAGGCAGAGCACCAGAGAGACGTGTTTGTGTTTTGACGAGCTCTGAGCAGTGGCCGCTTCGTGTCGTAGTTTGTGCAAAACCTGAAAAACAACACGTTTTTTTATACAAAATTGTATTTTCGGGTTTTTACAAACAAAAAACTCACTTTCATGGGCGAGAGACCGGCAAGAACGGTCAACGCGAACATTGTGAACATCAACGCCAGTTTCAGTATGATTTCGTTCATTTTTGCTGAAAAATTGAAGCCTTTTGATAGTTTTCGGCGAAACTCGGCGCCGAGCGTCGGAATTGATAAGAAATTGATAGGCGAGGGCGAAAATCGGTCGGAGCGCACAAAAAGTGCAAGAAATTGGAGAGCAACTTTAATTTTTACTAAAGCTCTTGAAAAATCGATTTTCCAGCAAAGTCTCGAGTGTGTTATCGATTTTTAGGCGATGAAAACTATTTAAAAGCGAAAAATGCTAAAAACGGAATGCGAAACAGTCCGAAAACGGGCTTTAGGCCGTGCGAACGTGGGCCTTTAGGCCTGTCGCGCAGGCCTTACAAAAAGACTACGACACTCCGAAATAACGCTCGGCGCCTTGTTTAGCCGCCCAACGACGCCGCTGATAATTGAATTTCGCGCCAAGTTTTCAGACCGTTTTCAGCCGTTTCCAGGGTGTTTTTTGTTGGAACTTTAAAGCTTATCGATAAATTTGATGTATTTTCTATTATTTAAGCCAAAAATTTTGCGATTTTATCTATATTTGATACGTTCCTAAGCGTTTGAAAATTATGCAATTTTTAACGATTTTTTAAACAAAGAACGGTTTAGTTCTGGGATATGTTGGATGTTTAAGTATTTTTGTTTTAAAATTTGCCTATCACAACTATTTTCTCTTCTTTTTTTAATTAATTTTTCCAATAATTCAGGATTTTTTCATGCATCCGTCGCGCCGTCAGCGCTATTTCCGGCCGAACTCGCCGCAACACTCACTTCCAGTAAATTCCTCGTCGGCCAGCGGCCATCCGAACATGAATTCCGGAAATCTGAACGTCCTGGAGCAAGCAGAGCTCGTCATGGACGCAGGGGATAATGGTAGGCGTGAAAATTGCTCTTTTCCGGGAGAACTATGTGGAAAATGCTGAAATGTGTGTAAAAATGACAAAGTCGCTTTTTTTTCAGAATTCCCAGGCGACGATCAGCGCGTGGCGCACGAGGAGATTGTCGACGACGGCACCTCCGAGCATCTCGTCGAGCACCACCATCAGCACGCGCTCCGCGGCGGTCCCTCCTCCCTCCACCACCTGAATTACGCGGCGCAGGACGATCCGCACCGCCCGTCGTCGCAGAATTACCGTCGGACCGTCGGCAGGTCCATGGTCCAGCAGCAGCAGCAGCAGCAAGCCCAACCGCGCCCGCAGCAGAGTTACAATCAAATGGACATGGTGCAGAAGCTGCAGCAAAAGAGCGTCTACATGCCTCCGCAACGCTCGCACACACGAATCTCGCCCACCGGCGCCCGAATTGTCTCTTTCGGCGTCGCAAACGTACGGAAAAGGGGTCCAGACCAGCAGGACGGGCAACAATTGCCGCCGGGCGTCAAAAAATTGTCCGCGGGGATCAGGGGACCGCCGCAGGGACCGCCAAAGAGCCTGCAGTCGGTGAAGGTGGTCCGGTTGGCGCCGACAAGCCACCGGGCCAACCCGACGGCCGCCGAGCACGCACTGCTCGAGATTGAGGAGAAAATCAACGAGACGATCCAGCAGAGCAAGATTAATTTGGACCGAGTCAAAGATTTACAGGTGCGCAAACGTTTTATGGGGGATTTTTTTAGTATTTGTATGGGTAAAATGTCTAACACAATACAAGTTCCAAGACATTGGGACTTCTGTAAGCAACAGGAAAAAAAGTTTAATTAATTTCCTGAAACTGTACATTTTATTGAGAAAAAAGCGTTCAATTTTCAGGAATCGGAGATGTCGGCAGAGGAGTACCACCAAATGACGGGGCATCTGCTGTGCGAGCTGGAGAGAGTCAACAACGCGAACACGTCGCTCAACAACTATTATCGCGATCGGCAACGCCACGAAAAGACCGTCTACGAGGCGAGAGAGGACGCGTTCGCCGCCCGAATCCGTCAGTTGGAAACGGAAAATCGAAAAATGAGGGACGCCGTGTTTATGATGCACATGAACAAGTTCAGCGACGCCGGCGAGCCCGCCATTTATAGGAACGAGCATATGGTTCGTGCGAATTTTAGAGGGAATGTTCGCTAAATTTTCACGTTTTTGCAGGGCGATATGATGGTGGAAGAGCAGGGAGACCACGTGGTTATGGAGGGACACGACCCGAAAACGGAATACACTGAGACGGTACGGGATTTTTGAAGTGTTCAAGCATTTTGACATTTTTTTTTTCTGCAGGAAGAAGTGCCGCCGGACTGGATTGTCGAAGAGACGGTGGAGCACCGGATGCACATGCAAAGTCTCGAGACGGACGAGCATCAACAGCTGATAGAGCAGCACGTGGACGAGGAGGAGGAAGAGGAGGAGGAACAGGCGAAGCAGAAGAACAACCATCTAGAGGATCAGTTTGGCACTGCCGACCGACGGCCTACTCAATGAGATTGAGACCCTCTGTGCAATTCTCGCTCCCCCAATTTTTTGTGAATTTTTCCATTAATTTGAAGCCTAATTCTGAATTTTCCCATTATTGTTTGACAATTGCCTTTCAAAAGAATAACTCCACCTCGCTTAAACTTCATTCATTTACGGGCGTCCCTTTTTTTTAATGAATTTTTAAAGGCATTTTTCTGTGTCATCCGAAAAACTGTTCTGTATTTTGGCAGTTTTTATTACTTGTTAACAATTTGGAAAATTGCTGTTTATCGAGGAAATTTTGCAGAATGTCGGGAGGACTGATTGCCGCCGGTCTCGGACTTGCCGCGGTCGGATTCGGAGCCAGATATGTGCTCAGAAACCAGGCGCTCATCAAAAAGGGCCTCGAAGCGATTCCCGGAGCCGCCGGAGGGGTACTGTGCATTTTTGCAATTCTTTGTGGTGAAAATTGAACTTTTAATCAATTGCCGAACAAATGAGATAGAATTTGCGTTGTGAAAAATTTGTTCTTCAGCCTGGCCTAATTTTTACCCGGCCTTGGCCTATAGACTTTTCAAAGCTTTCAGAACCTTTAATGAGAGAGAGAGAGAATTTCCCATGGCCTAACTTTTCAGCTTTCGTGGCCTAACTTTTGCATGGGCCCTTCCGATCACTGGACTGAAATGTCCAGGGACTGTGACTGAACGAAAGAATGAGAGAAATAGTGTGTGATTATTTGATGAGACTACATATTTCCGCCAAAGTTATCCGCATTTTTGCAGTTCAGCAACTACTACCGCGGCGGTTTCGATCAAAAAATGACGAGAAGCGAGGCGGCGAAAATTCTCGGAGTCACGCCGTCGGCAAAACCGCAAAAAATCAAGGATGCACACAAAAAAGTGATGATTGTCAATCATCCGGATCGAGGTGAAAAAATTTAATACTGTATATATTTTAAACAATGTGTTGAAGAAAATAAGTATTAAAAGTATTATTCTCTCTTCACTGCGCTTCGAGAGAATATGTTTTTCTGCTTCCTCCCTTCGAAAAGTGTTCATCAAACAGCCTTCATTCGACAAGATTAGGTTTTTTTTTTTGGATTAGTTAGGATTTGTAAGTATTAAAGATCATTGCATGTAAAAAGTAATTTCAATTTATAGAAACAGTAATATAAATTCTTGAATGCTCATTTTCCCATCATTTTTCTCTTTTTTTCTCTCTCTCTCTCTCTGCCTCACACATCCAAATGTGCGCTCATTGAGCTGCAAAATGGGAGAATTTTTCAAAATTTATGCAAGGTTTTTACAGGTGGATCCCCATATTTGGCAGCGAAAATCAACGAGGCCAAAGATTTGATGGAGTCGACGAAAAGCTGAAATGGTCAATTTTTGCCGCTATTTCTCGGTTGTATAGTAGAAACGAATAAAAATGCAAAGAAACTAGACCGCCCTCTTTTTTTCCGTCAATTTTTTATCTTGTCACAAACACCGGTTAGAAATTCCGAATTCTATGCCTCTTGGGAATTTGTTTCCGCTTTTTTCCGGGCGAACTTCAATGCATGTCCATTTTCAGGCCAAACTTCACAAAATGATCTCCGCTGACCCAACCAACGACTACAAAGTATCAAAAATTGTCTTATCTCAACAATCTTATCACTCTTCATTTATTTTCTCCCCATTATTTGCAAATTGTACAGTTATGGGGCCTAAAATGTATTTTTTTTTGCAGTTTCTCTATTTTTTGTTGAATTCAGAACGTTAGTATTAATTGTAGTATTAATTGTGATTTTCTTTAGCGTAGTATCTTTTCTCTTCTCTTTTATTGCACGGTTATTCTTTGATGAGAGGACGGCGAGGCCACACTCGGCACTTTTCTTCGGAGAAGATGCGTGCTGCCGGAAAAATATTGACTTATTTTGCTCGCTCTTTTCGTGGACGCGTTTATTGTGCGGAAAACTAACAAGAAACTCGCAACAAATAGCTTTTCGTGCGCGCTTTTTGTGTGTCTTTTTATTAGTTTTCGTCATAATGAACACGTTCCCAAACAATCGGGTAAAACGAATCAAAACTCTTCCGACGGCACGAATTTAAAGTTTTGGCGCCGCGCGCTCCTTGGCCGTTCCATGACTTCAGATGCGTGCCGTCGGCAGAATAATGATTCATTTTACTTGATTTTTTGGGAACTTGTTCATTATTATGTAAACTTAAAAAAAGCTATTCTTTGCGAGTTTCTTGTTGTCCACGAAAAGAGCGAGCAAAACACGCATCTTCTTCGAACAAAAATGTGCCAAGTGGCCTAGTTTTCGCTTCGTTACCGTGCAATAAAAGAGAAAAGAAAAATTGTTTACTATTTCGCCGCCGTTTCGCCACTCGGCAAAGGCGCGCCACTTTTGCGCAAACTTTAAGAATTTTCGCAGATTTTGCGCAAACTTTAAGCGTCCTCGCAGCTTTTGCGCAAACTTTAAGTGTTTTCGCAGGTTTTGCGCAAGCTTTAAGGCATGACGCAACTGCTGTGAAAACATTGCATTTTCAGTACTCTTCGCTTTTTTCAGCTTGTTTTTATGCGTCTTATTGCTTATCAAATTGAAACAACTTGTCTTTTTCCGTATTTCCTCGGTTTGAGCCAATTTCAAGCGAAATTTCGGTCGGATTTCGTTTAGAAGCGAGTGTTATTGAAAATATGGATGAAATCATTTGAATTCGGAGTACTTCACAGTTATTTTCAGCGTTCGTTTGTCTTCTATTCAGCGTTCGTTTGTCTTCTGTTTGTTCGTTTTTTTACATCGCTGAATTGGGTTCTTTGACGTAAAAAAACGAAAAAAAAACAGAAAACAAACATTTTTTCACAAACAGAAAACAAACATTTTCCGCATTATTTAAGACGTTCGAACGATTCACATGCTCGTACTTTGTACTTATGCTACACGTTTTTGGAATGAGCCAATGTATCTTCTATTGCAGATGAAACGCTCACGTGTCCCGACAACGAAATATGCAGAGTCGCAACAGGTGAGAAACGACAGACACTAAAATCACACCAGTATAACATGTTACAGCAAAGCGGAACTTCGAAACAGAGAGGAAAGACGACGAAAGCGAATGTGGCTCAGCGAAAGAAACGAAATGCGGAAGAGTGCACAGAAGAAAAGGAATCATCGAAACTAGCGGAGACGCCCGTATCGAACACAACTGATCAGATAACTGAAGCTGAACCAGCAGCTGCTCACGGCGACAAAGGACATTTCGACGAATTCGAAGAAGATATGTCCGATGTGAACAAACCTGCAAACAGCGCCGCTTCTCTATCGTCACCTCAATTCAAGTTGTCTTCACATTTTGGAAGGAAACAGCCAGAGGAGTGGGGAATGGCGCGGTTAAAGAGGGAAATCGAAGCGGGCGATTTCGTGGCTGTGGGACAGTGCATCAGAGAGGGCGTCCGTCAAAATCAGATAACCGACGTGGAATTAGAGGTACGAGGACATATAATGAAGTTCTTTTCTGTTTTGGAACAAATCGATTTCAGGAATACGCCAAGTGCAATGTCCGTCCAACTTATTCAACCGTCTCGTTCGTCAAGCAACTGGAAAAGTGCAATACTGAGGACACGAAGAATTTCATAGTGGCGCAACACTATTTGGCAAGTTCCGAGGAAAACTTTTTCTCATGAAAGTGTTATTAATTCTTGTAGAGCTCTATGAAGTCTGAAAATGGTAATGCTGTAAAAACTCTCCAAGCGACAGTCAACTCAATGTCCCAATCTATCGCCAAGCACCATCATATTGCTCGACTCACCAAAAGGCAGCTTGAGGCGGATCATCTTATCGCTCCATGCCCTCCATTCACCAAATGCAATCTGAACGTGTTGTACGGTCGAAGTGATCTGCTTGGCGAAAATGTGACGGTGCAGCTGACTAACTTCATAACGAAGATATGGAAAAAAGTGCATAACAGCGATGAAATTGATAGGAAACCACACAATTACAGATGAGCAATCCGCAGTACGAGATCTGGCGCCACACATTCCGTCCCAGCTGCCGAAGAGAAGAGGATAGACACTTCGCACCACTGCCCGAACACATTGTACTGGCCATTCAAGGTGGGGAGATGAACATGCATTTTAGCAGTAATATGTGTCAGATCTCGGATTGGACATGCGTGGAGTCTACCTCCCGCCCTCTCTTCTCGTCGGTCCAGTCGACACAAGCGATGAGTAAGTCTCCATTATTTCATTATGTCGAATCTATATTATACTTTCAGGTTTCTTCACAAAATGGATTGCGAAAATCCAGAAAACGAAGTACAAAGACGACGATCTCTTCGAGCATCCGCACTCCAACTCATTAATTATGCGATCGGACAATCGTTGTGGGTGCACAAAACTCCCCTCATTACGCTAATTTCTCCGATTTCAGGCGCGTGCTCAGAACTCATCACTTCGATGTTCCGTCCCAGAAACTTGTCACGTGCAGGGTATAATTCCTCTCAGTCTGTGACCACAATAATTTTTCTAGAATCGAAAAGTCTGCCGCACCCATTTGCAATGGATCGACGTGAAGATGTACAGAGAGAACGAATGCGTACCGAACGGAAAATTCTGCTCGTTCAATCCGGACAATTTGATTCGCTCGTAAGACAAAAGTTTTGTAGTACATTTATACAACCTAATTGCAGGAAGCAGAAATGTGCATCGGAGCCTCCGCTCGGACAGCATTTGGATTACGAAAGGTAACATCTCCTTTATCTCAGTGCGCTAACAATTGCTCTTTTTCAGTCCCACAGAGGACAGGCAATTCGAGCCCTCCACGGGACACTTCGGACGTCCGTCAACATCCGAAGCTATGCCCAATTATGATGTTGATGAAGACTACACAATCACTGATTTGTAATTCTTCTGTTCACTTTCAACGTATTTTTTAATATTTTTCACGTTTTTTTCCGAATAAAGTTATATTTTCATGCAGGAATGAAGTGAAAACAAAATGAGCATTTAGCGCAAACTTTAGGCAGCTTTTGCGCAAACTTTTAAAACTGGCAGCTTTTGCGCAGACTTTACGCAGCTTTTGCCCAAACTTGCCAGCAGAAGCTGCGCTAACTTTGCGCAAAAGCTGCGTAAAGTTTGCGCAAAAGTGGCGCGCCTTTGCCGAGCAAAGCGGCGCCGCGGTGCAGACGAAAGTCGCAGCGATTTAAGCTTGGCGGAACATCGGTTAAAGGGTTTCTTCGAGAATTTTCCAGACTTTTCTAGTAAACACCCTTCGTATCCCTTTAAATACGTGGCCGCTTCCGGTCGTAACACTCGAAAGCGAGCCAAATTCAATTGGGGGCTCTCGGAGCTCTTCCCCGCCAAGCCCCGCCCACTTTCACTCATCTTTAATCCCTTCCTCTCCCTCATTCTCTTCCTCTTCTTCTTTTTCACTATACACCGCCTTTGCATACACTTTTTTCCGCAATTCTTTGTTTGAAAACACTGGAAAAAGGTTCTGAACCTCTATTTCCCGTCTAGAAAAATTGCAGCAATGACACTGCCACGTTTCGATCAAATCCGTCCGAAAATCGAGGCGCACATTCGGGAGGTGCACGATTTTCCGAAAAAAGGCATCAATTTCAGGTGAGTCTGGGTGGGAAAATAGTGTTGTTTTTCAAAAAAAAAATTAAATTGCAGTTTCTCGATAACCTTTTAGAAGAGTCTAGAACTATTCTTTTTTAATTCACACTGGCTGCTCAGGTAAATCGTTTGTAATCTACTTAGCTAGCTAATTCTCGTTGTTTCTAACCGGACCTAGTTAGATTGCTACCCGATTTTTGAATCTAGCTAGCTGATTTTGCAATCTAAACATAATCTAGCTAGGTTTGCCCGAAATTTTAATCTAATTAGATAAATTTTGAATCTAATATCAGTGTTTTTGCAATCTAATTAGCTTCGCCAGTCTAATTAGAAAATTTATCAGTCCAGTTAGAAGAATTTGCAATTTAATCGCAATAAATTTGCAATCTAATTAGGTCCGGTTAGGAACGCGAATTAGCCAGCTAGAAACGATTTACAAACGATTTACCTGAGTGTCCTGATGCTAGAGCATTTTATGCCCAAAATTGGCTCAATTTCAAAATGAAGCCAATAGTGTAGAATTTTAGAATTTCCCTTTTCATATTTAGGGACCGCAATCTCAAAAAAAAAAACTCGAAATTGAATGAAGGCTAAACTGCCTGAAAATCTGACTGCAAAAACGGATGCCTCGTCTCTGAAACTGTAAAAATACTTAAAACACATAAAGCAGAACGTTTTCGGTATAAATGTTTTCAAATTTGCAGAGACATAATGCCGCTGTTCACGAACCCGCAACTCGTGAACGAACTGTGCGTCGTGATCGCCGACCACGTGCGTCACACAGTCGGCCACGTGGATTCGGTGGCCGGTCTGGAGGCACGCGGATTCCTGTTCGGACCGCAAGTGGCCATCCAACTGGGCGTTCCGTTCGTGCCCATCCGAAAAGCCGGAAAACTGCCGGGCGCGACGATCGAGGCGGCCTACGTGAAGGAGTACGGCGAGGATCGGGTCCAGATCCAGGAGGGCGCCATCAAAAAGAACGACGTCGTCTTTCTCATCGACGACCTTCTCGCTACCGGCGGAACTTTGAGGGTACTCATTTTAGAATGCCTACTTCGCGCGATTTGAATTCTAAAACACCCCCCTAAAATCGCCTGTTTTCAATGGGGCGCACTTGCAACAGGCGGGCTGTGTCGATTTACGCGGCGGCCGATTAATTACTTTTCAACGGGAGTTCTTTCGATTTGAGTTATTTCGATTTGAAGGTTTTGGCCTGGATTTTGATGTTTTTCGAATAGTTTTCGAAAACTGCTCAAGAAAACTAACCGCCGGAACCTGAATTTTGTGAAGAAAGATTCAGCGAACATTTTTATCGTTCGTTGGGCTCATGAAATGCAAAATGAGCTGAAATATAAAGGTTTGAAGTTTTGACGAAATGCGAAAAAGACGCTAAAAACATGAAAAACTCTAAATTCTGTAAAGAACAGTTTCCAATCAGTAAAATATTGTTTTCTAGACGTTTTTCAAGTCAAAAAGAAAGAAATACAGGTCGTAAACTCGAATTGAACCGCATTTTTAGACCTGCAAATATTCAAAAGTTACAACGACACTCCGCAATTTACGAGCGCACTGTGTTTAGCATTAGCGCCCTGGGAGACCGTGTGTTCTGCAACCCTAAACACACCTGACAAACGTGACAATTCCCGGGCGCGTGAGCCACCTGATTTGTACTAAAAGTAGTCTGGGACACCATATCCAACCGAGTTGAGCGGAATTCCGTCTTCCGTTTTCCGTGTTCCGTGTTCCGTAAAAAAAAATTTTCTTCCGGATTTCAAAATTCCATTTCCGCTCAGCTCTGATATCCAACCGTTAAACTCGTTTTGAAACAGCAATTTTTGCAGGCCGCCACCGATTTGGTCGTGAAAGCCGGCGGAAAAGTGGGCGAGGCGTTTGTGCTCATCGAGTTGGCTCCGCTGAACGGCCGTCAGAAGCTGCACGACGTCAACCTGACCACCCTCATTTCCTACGACACCGCCTGATAGCATATCGATTGGTTTTGCTCCTTCAATTCCCATTTTCAGAGCTCTCTAAATTTTCACTTCTCATTCAAATTCCCCATTGAGAAAAAGTCATGTCTTATTGATTGCCAAGAAAAATTATTGCAAGATCGAAACATTGAAGAAAATCATGGAACAAACACATTGGAGCAAATATGGGTGGAAATAGAACATTGATAAATTATGATGATTTTTTTGAGAACTATGATAATACCTCGTTTTTGTGTGGTGGGGGTGGATGGAAAGAAAAATCGATAGGCGCGCTCAACAATTGGGCTACAATAAATACCGGAAAATAGCGGGGGAAAGGGAAAACAAGCGATAAAACAGATCGTTGGAAAATTATTATGAGCTGAGCTTGAACAAACATCAATAAATTATTATGCAATTGTTGCCCGTTTTTAGGCCGAGTCTCCAGACGTGAATTGATTTTGGAGATTTTGTAAATCCTCAATCATGTTGTCCAAATCGCCCAAATGAAGATTGAGGTCTTCTGTCGATTGCGACGGCTGCAAATAATGAGGATATAGGTAAATTAGGTTATTTTTAACTGAATAGGGCAGTCAAACAGAAACAATCTTTCGAAGGTTATAGAAAATTTACATTTTCTCTGAAACACTTAAAAAAAAAATTTCAAACACTTGGTTGACGGGAAATTTTGGAAAAAAGTGAGCTCAAAAAGAGAGGAAATGTCCAAAACCCTACCATCAAGTCCAATTTCTCGACGACATGTGCCGCCGTCGGTCCTTTGATCGGCGTCGTCTCCCTCATCTCCATGCACTCGCCGACCTTCTTCTCCGATTCGCCGGCGTCCGAGGAGGCGGAGCACGCGTACGGCGCATAAATGTTCGCAACGTTGACACGTGGCTGCGCGGTGGCCCGCCCGACGGGCACCTGACGCCGATGGTGATCCGAGGAGGCGATGATCGTCGGACGCATCGTCGAATTCGACGAAGACGTCACGGGCGGCGGCGTGGCGCCCGACAACTGGGTGAACGATCGGAGCGCGTTCGAGTTGGGAGGGGTGCCGCGGAGGGTACGGTAGCCGTCGATTATTGTAGAGGTGGGCGGCGCCTGCATCGGAAGCGGCGGAGTCGACGCGGAGCCAATTGCTGACGAGGAGCCGTAGGGCGACTCGAAGTCGATCTTGTGGATTGGCTGCAAACAAATTGTAAGAGCCACGCGATCCCCCGCAAAACCGTACCTGATGTCTTCCGGTGCCGGTGTAGACCACCTGCGGCGTCCTCTGCCGCTGATTCTCCAGACTTTGCGAGCTTTGATGATAGCTTCGTGTCAGTGTGCCTTGTCCTGCAAAATACTCATTTTTAGGCCACATTTTCCGAGAATCAGAGGGTTTGTGGATAGTTTTTGTGATGGAAAACGTTCAGAAAACGCAAAGAAAGAAAACAGGATTAGAGTGAGTGTGAGAGAAAGACAGAGAGAAAGCATGGGTTAGCAGCAACAAAAAAAAAGAAAAAAAAGAGTCGATAGGATTCTTTTTGAAATGTTTAAGCGTTTGGGGGTACGGTAATAGAGTAAGAGCCAGATGACACTAATTTCAAACGTTTCAGAACAGTCCAGGTACACACCAGAGTTGAGCGGAAGAACTCAACTGAAGAACACGGAAGAATTTTTATATTTTTTAGAAAATTTTTTCATAGAATGTGATCAACTGACGAAATGTATAGCAAAGTGTGCTCTGCTCATAGAAAAATAATTGTAAATTTAACTTTTCATACAAAAAAGTTATGCGAGTTGTTCCGTGAAAAAGGGGGCTAACGGAAGACAGAAGGAATAACTTTTTTGTATGAAAAGCTAAATTTACGAATTATTTTTCTATGAGCACAGTTCACTTTGCTATACATTTCGTCAGTTGATCACATTTCATGAAAAAATTTTCTAAAAAAGATAAAAAAAATTCTTCCGTGTTCTTCCGTTGAGCTCTTCCGCTCAACTCTGGTACACACTGTACCCAATATCAATTAAAAATCTAGGTCAGTTATTCTTCCAATAACGTTCTAGTTCGCTTTTAAATCACAAATTCTCGAGACAGAACAAAACAATCCAAAATTTTCAGTGCAGGACATGTTCATCACTAAAACGACAGTAGACTACAAAACTAGACAAATCGGGAGGGAAAAGAAGCCACAGCATCGTCATCATCAGTCATGCCAAACCAAAAGTACCCTTTGCACCAGCACCACCACCATGACCACTGGTTCCTCCGATCAGAATCGGTTTGGCCCGCGCGACGGGCCGTTCGATTCGGACCCTCGCCGCCACGAGCGCCTCCACCTCGTCCATCTCCTCGTCCGCCTCGTCGTTCGATCCGATCGCCGAGCACATCGACTGGGCCATCGGTGTGCCGCGCGAGCATTTCGATGTGCCACGTGGCACACGTGGCGGACGGCCCGTCGCCGCCGCCGCCGCCGAATACGTGGCCTGATTCGACGATGAGTCGTTGCCGTTTATCGATCCGTACAGCGAATCTGCGGTGGGTTTTCGAGAAACTTCTTTTTTTCATCTTCTTTTAGACATCTCTTCGGATGCTTGAGAAACGTTTTAAACAAAATGAGGAAACATAGGGTGAAAACTAAAAAAAAGTAGGTGGAGAGGAGAAGTGTTAGAGAAGATTGTAACAGAGTAAAAATCTCTGAAAGTGGTCGTGGCCTACCTTGTAAATGATGATATCGCGGCGTCGGCGAATCAATCTCGGCCGCTGTCAGATGGGCGGTCGCGAGGCCGTCGACCATGTAGTCGGAGGCTGAAAAATTAAAGAAATTCAAATTTTAACCCCTCCAAACCGATCTCACCTCCAGCCCTCATATGACTGCCGGTTCCGTTGATCCACAAATCGTTCGGCGGTCCCGCACCCGAGGCGCCGCCCATCGTCACACTCGTCTTCTTGCCCGACTGGTATCCGTTCTTACGTGCTCCTCCGCCGGCGCCCGACCGCTTCACACAACACATGATGATGAGGATGAGGGTGAGAATGAGGATGAGTGCGAACGCGGCGACGAGCATCAGGTAGAGCGGGTTCGAGTGGAGGAGCGATTGCAGCTGATCCAACAGGGATACCGTATCCGACGCGTGCGCCGAGCCGAGGCCTCGCCCGTTTTGACGATCACGTCCCGAAAGGATGGCGCCGCCCGACGGGGTGTATCCGACCACCGAGGAGAACGGTCCGTGACCTTTCTCGTTGCGGGCCTGAATCTTGAAGAAGTAGTTGGCTTTCGGCAGGAGGTTGCTGATCTGATGCGAAAGTTTGTCGCCCGCCACGTAGTTGATCATCCAATCCTTGTCGGCAAGTGAGGCGCGGTCCGTGTAAAACACCAGATACTCTTCGATCTCTCCATTCGAGTATTTCGGTGGTTGCCAGTGAAGTGAGGCCGAGTGCGGGTCTCCAGACTCTGCCGGAAGCACTGTCAGATCGCGGGGCGCGCTGCTCGGCGGTGCGGACAGTGTGCGATTCCGGGTGGCCATCGACCACGTCGAGTATTGTCCGTTCGACGCGACCGCCCGTACGGCAAACTCGTACTCGGTCGCCGGTCTCAACCCCTCGACAGTGGCCCACGTTTCTGTCGAGTTCAAATATCGATGTTGATTTCCGTCAACTGCGGTCGAGTAGCGTACAGTGTATTGCGTATTGAAGGCGCTCTCGTCGGACTCGGTCCAAACGACTCGTATAGAAGTGGCCGAGACGGCTTCAGCTGTCACACCGACCGGCGTCGACTCGGAAGAAGACGTCGACGAAGAATCCTCCGAATCCCCGTCCGATTCCTCTTGGAAATTGTGCGCAACATCGCGAGACAGAGTGCGCACCGTCTCGTAGATCGGAAAGCCCGAGCCCAGGTTGTTGAAGGCCCTCAGCGAGATGACGTAGTCGCGTTCCGAGTGAAGTCGCGCGATTTTGTACTGATTCGTCGAGGCCGACACTCGCGCGGTCTCCGTGTCCGGCACCGAGAGTCCCCAGCCGATTTGGTAGCCGCGCACGAGGTTCTGCTCGTCGGCGGGCGGCAACCACGACACGAGAATGTAGTCGATTCCCGCGTGGGGACGGATTTCCCGCGGCGCTCCGAGTGTGCGTTCTTCCTTGTCTTGTCCGGGCGTGTCTACGGCGACCCAGTCGGAGAAGGGTCCGGTGCCGTTCTGCAAAAAAACCAAACACAATCACTAAGCCCTGTCTCTGTTCATTTCAGTTTCGGAAAAAAAGTTTCCAAAAACTTGTAAACTCTTACATGATTGACAACGGCCATTCGAACGAGATACTGCGTGCTCGGCTCCAGATTGCCCATCGTGTACTCGCGGGCGGTCGCATCGATCACCAGCGTGTTGCCCTTGGCCCCGCGCGCCTTCGTCTTGTACTTTAGCCGGTATCCGGTGATCTCGCCGTTCACCGACTCGCCGTCCGGTTCGTCCCAACTAACTCGCACCGAAGTGCTGCTCTCGGCCTCTGTCTGGATGTTTGTGGGCGGCGCCGACGGCTCGTCCGATTGAGTCCGCACGCGGATCGTGTCGCTCGACAGCCCGGATCCGTTCGATCCTTCCGCCTCGATTCGGATCTGGTAGCCCGTGAATTTGTCCATTCCGTGCAGAGTGTATTGCGTTGTCGACGTCTGCAAAATAACAATTCCAATCGTTTAAAATGCCAGCAACATCTTGTCTTGACACTAAAAAAAATGTGTACCGTGATGAGCGTCTCCTTTTCGGATTTCTCGAGCGGATCGTGCGAATAATAGATTTTGTAGCGCAGTGCGGGTTGTCCGCCCGTCGGCGGATTCCATCGGATTTCGATCGTTTCGGGACCGGTCGCCGTCGCCGTCAGTGACGTCACTTTTCCGGGGACCGCTTCTGCAACAACAAAATTGTCTAGTAAATTGTTTAAATCAAGGAGATGACTCACGCTCTTTATTCGTGCTAACTTTGAGCGAATCACTGAATTTGCCCATTCCCGCCTCGTTTTCGGCAGTCACTCGAATCAGGTACATTGTCGACGGTTGGAGCGAGGTTAGCGTGGCCGACGTGCTCGACGAGTTCACCATTCGTTCGCTGAACACGTTACAGTTACAAGACTTTTGACAACTGGGCCCACTGCACGGTGCTCGGACCGCGCAGTGGACCCAGTTCTAGAAAGTTTTGAATTAATAAAAATGATTCAATTTATGATTCTAAAAGTGGGCTAACTTCATTTTTTCACTCATTTCTCACTAACCGATCGATCGAGTTATCCTTGTAGAACACGTGGTATCGCATAATATTTCCGTTTCTTTGCACCGGCGGATCCCATTCAACATTCACAAAACGGGCGCCGACCGAAGTGGAACGGAGTCCGAGCGGCGCCGAGGCGGTCATCGGAACGCCCGACGAAGCGGCCATCGACGACGAATCTAAAGAGATGTTTTTTTTTGCAATTTCAGGAAAACATCTTGTGACAATATGCCATCATTTTCACGGCAATATAAAAATATGGTGATTAAATGTTAGAAAAAGGCACCCGAATTCACTTCAAAAATTCACGAAAACATCAAATTCACCATCCGACAGCAATTTCGTCTCCTCTCTGACTTTTCCGAGGCCTCGACTGGCCAGAAATGTGGGTCCTAGGCGCCCAATTTCAATTTTTCCAACGTTTTCGCGAGCCTTTTCATTCAAAATATGGTCTGGGACATACCTGGAGCGTCGACGAGAAGCTGAGCACTCGCCTGCTCGCTTCCCACATCATTCTCGGCGATGCACTGATAGACGGCCTGGTCGGCGCGGACGACTCCAAGAATGCGGAGTCTGCAAAAACACAATACTTTCATTTGCTGTTTCAAAAGCTATGCTTGAAAACCCATTTTATCGCTGCAAGAACATACTGCAAACGAAGAAAATTTGAACAACAACGCTCAAACTCTGGCAATTCGATATTAATCTAATTAGAAAGTTACTACTGATCTAAACGCGACCTAATTAGATTCGACTGTTTTTTCTTGGCGCAATCGAGATTTGAGCCAACAAACGGTTGGCGTGAAACTTGATTTGAGTACTTATTAATCTAGCTAGAAGATTTATTAATCTAGCTAGACAATTTATTAATCTAATTAGGTGTCATATCAATCTTATTAGGCCGCCGTTAGATTAATAACGAAATTCCAGAGAAATGTCTTACTGTCTTCAATCTCTGGCATTTCGTTATTAATCTAATCGTAGTCAGCTCGAGTTATACGGCCTAATAAGATTGATATGACACCTAATTAGATAAATAAATTGTCTAGCTAGATTAATAAATCTTCTAGCTAGATTAATAAGTGCTCAAATCAAGTTTCACGCCAACCGTCTGCTGGCTCAAATCTCGATTGCGCCAAGAAAAAACAGTCGAATCTAATTAGGTCGCGCTTACAATTAGATCAGTAACTTTCTAACAAGATTAATATCGAATTGCCAGAGAATCTACAGAATCTACAGAGAATCATCTACAGTATCTACAGTACTGGCAAAAAAGGTATTCGCAAACGGTTTTTTGAGCATAACTTTGCTGATTCGCTATTGTTATTTTTCATTTGCCGGTCTCTCCTAGATATCACAAGTCAAAGTTTCATTTTCCGGTTTTTTACCATTTTCATGAATTTTTCGATTTTTTTTTCGATCCCTCAAGTTTCAGCAAAGTTATGCTCAAAAAACCGTTTGCGAATACCTTTTTGGCCAGCACTGTATATTTCAAAGGTTAGTATTTCTTTAAACCAGATAACCTAATCGACCTGAAACCCTTACGCGCACAGGACAAAGAGTCCGGAATAGAGAGTACAGGCGAGCGTAGAATAGAATTATGAGGTGAAGAGACATAAAACTTCGAACAAAGTCGTACATCAAACAACGATTATACGTCCACGACGTTACAAGGTTTGTGAAACAGAATTGTGATCCAAAAAAAAACCCTTACCTATTCGGCTCGATAACGAAATACTCGCTGCCAATGATCGCCTCGCCATTCTTGTACCACTGAACGTTCGCCTCTGGCCTCGCCGCCGCGGTTCCGCACTCCAACTCGACGTCGGCCGTCTCGACGGCCACCTTCTCGGCCGGTCGCGTAGTGATCCTCGGCGGCGCACGGACCTCCACCGACACCGCCCGATCGATCGAATCGTCGTTGTTCGACGCGCGACACGTGTACAGTCCCGTGTCGTCGATCGACGCCTTCGAGACGAGAATCGAGGAGACGCCGACGCGACGCACGCGTGTTCCGTCCACGATTATCTGGCGGGAGTCTTTGAGCCAACGGACTTGCGGTCGGATGCGCGACGCGACGAGGCACTCGAGCAGAAACTCGTCCGATTGATCGAGCACTTGGAGGCGTGGAGTTGTGATGAACGTCAGCTCGTTTGAGACGTCGCCTGGAATGAGAGAAAAATTGTGTTAAAGGTCTAGAAACTTATAAAAAAGGCCTACCCGTGGTCACAGTCAATCGGGCCGTCTGACTGCTTCTCCGTTTTCCGGCTCCTTCTACCGTACACCGGTACGTTCCTTCGTGTCTCGACTGCGTCGAACTGATCTCCAGAGTGTTCGACACGGGCAGAATGTGGTACTCGCCTGCAATCTTCTTTTTTTTAAAATTTTCATCCCCCTTTTCCTTCAATCTCTATTGTTCAGTAACTTCAGTTCCCCTCAAAAAAACGGGGTTTTCCTCATCAATTTGTGTGCTCGCCCACAATTAAATTGAGGAAAAAACGCAAGCGATTTCAATTTGTTTTCTGATTACTCCCATGGGGGACGAGAGAGAGAGGAATTTATAATGCCAATCAAAGCGTATATCGAAACAAATTTAGTATTACTTCACTTCGATCAATATGTGCATTTTTCGTGCCTATTTTTGGTTTAAAAAAAGCCAAAATTTCAATTGAATTACCTCCATTAGCAATCGGTTGATCGTTGTGAAGCCAAATGACCGACGGTGTGGGCTTGGAATTCTGCAAAAATTTCAGAGAATCCTATAAGTGTTTCAACAACAAAAAAAACGCACAATAAGACAATGAAACGCGGTCGGTTGGCCTTTCGCGACTGTTCGATCGATTGGCTGCAGTTCGAATCTGCAAACAATTGTTTGGAAAATTGCAAAAAAAAAGTGTCTACTTTGCCAGATCGGCCAGCCGCAACGTGGCTTTTCGGCTCATAAACGTCCACGTGTCCGTCGTTGCGGGCTCGTTTTTGGTGGAAACATGCACGGCGCACTGGTAGACTCCCTCTTCGGCTCCGGAAGCCGATTCGATCCACAACGAGCCATTCGACATTACTTTTCTGCAAAAGATATATAAGACTTGATTTTGAACAATGTCTGTAAAAGTAGTCCATACTTTAAAAATCTTTAACACAGTTCTTAGTAGGATAAATCCTCCGGGTATCCATTTTTGTCAAGTATTCATGATTTCTACCACCACCGGTTTAGTTTTTTTGCGGCAAGACTAGTACATTTGCAAATCTTCAAAGAATCCCCCTGTGCTCCGTTCTATTTCATAGCATAAAGATGATGTTCCCAAACACCTTCTGCCCCATCATCGCATCCCAACTTCTGTTGCTTCTCTGCCACTTCCGTGTGACCACACTGAACATATGGTCGTGTTGTGAATCCTTCTCAAGTGCGATGAGCAGTGCATAAGTGAGTAGTATCCTCCTCCTGCTGTGTGTGTCTGTGTGTGTATGTGTACATTTTCTCAGTCCCCCATAGACAGATGGTCCGAATGCGAATGCTATGAATAACTGCTGCTCGCTGCCGCTCTCCTACTGCTCCACAAAAACAAACGCCAGGATTAGGAGGAGGTGTCGTCAACGATCGGGACGGGGGGGGCCTTTTAATTATCGGATATTGCGGCGCAACCAAAAGAGGAAGGGTCAAGAATCAATCTCGTGGGTCCACCATCTTAACTCGTCAGATTTATTCACTGTTTCAAACATTTTTTATGCTAAATGTTTCAGCTACAATGAAATGTTTAATTGTAAATTTCGTCACTTCATTATGCCGCGTCCAATGTCTCGGAAAAACCGTAAAAACCGCAGATTTTTCTGTCCAAAGTCGGCCGAAATTTGCGTGAAAAACGGGGTGTGCACAGCTCAATGAGTGTAACCGTACCCCTAAAACTACGGTATTTTTTGAAAATTTGTTAATTTCTTGAGGTTATTTGAAAATATTCAAATTTCTTGCGCAAATTTTCAAAAAATACCGTAGTTTTAGGGGTACGGTTACACTCATTGAGCTGTGCGCACCCCCGTTTTTCACGCAAATTTCGGCCGACTTTGGACAGAAAAACCTGCGGTTTTTACGGTTTTTCCGAGACATTGGACGCGGCATTACAAAATACTTCTTGGTGTCACGAGGAATACCAGTATTACAAACAAGATTCTAAAATGCATTTCTTCCGCTCAACACTGGTAAATAGAACGGTTCTAAGTAGAAAAGCTAGACATGTCGAACATTTCTTGGATTTTGTCACTCAAGCCTCAGGCCACCCTGGTCATTTTCAGTCATTATTCCCTCCTCCACCCACTATTTATATCTCCCTCTCTTTTTCTCTAAATTTTTCTGATGATGTAATAAATGAAGCGAATAAATGAGTTATTATTTAGCCACTCTAAAATAAAACCGAAGCTGAAACATTTATCATTTGTTCGAACACACTCGACTCAAATTTCAAAGTGTCCTTGTGCTTTCTCAACTGCACACTTTTGCAAACCTAATTTTCACAATCTCTACGTCCCCTAGCCATTCAGGCGCCGTTTTCTTGGTGAAATCGAAAATCGAAATGGGCAAAACCCGATTTCAATGTCGTTTGCATGGCGAGATCGGTGAAGACGAGGAGCCTTGAGACCTGTCACTCAAACAGTGCCCTCCGTCCACCAAATTTGATCAAAAACAGTGCTTGCCGTCGATTAATGACCATGAAAAATGGTGATCGTGAATTTAGGGCCCTCATTCTTAGACGCGACATTCGGATTTGTGTGAGTGACTTGTTTACCTATACCGACTAGTAAGGATTGCATGACAAATGGCCGGAAATTGTTACTCGCAGACCTTTTGGATCATATTTCCCACCGAGTGACAAATGAGCGAGGACGAGAAATCAAGAGATTCGTGTAAAATTGTCGCACCGAAACGTGTCAAATCTGGCCGTCCTTTTTAAATATTTTAGTTATATACATTGTAGGCCTCATCCGCTCCTCTTATTAATTCCTGTTTCGCCCGTAGGGAGTGTGTCTTCGAAAATGTATATATTTATGGAAATGAGTTTCTGTTCTTCAAATTCTTTCCTCGAAAGTGTCACTTTCAAAGTGTATGGTGGGACCCTTTCTAATCCCTTTTTGCATCGAGCTGCTAACATCAAAGTCATGAAAATGTGTGCTTCTTCGTCGCCGGCTTATTCATGCATACGTACATATAGCCATTTACAAAATGGCGCGGGCACTTTATGAGGCGGGCAAACTATTGTGTTGCACACGAATTTCGCAACAATTTCTTGTTGGTTTGAGGTTCACGGCAGACGCGTCGAGGAGGGAAAAAGAGACAAATGACTCTTATTTGTGAGCTTTCATAACCGAAATAGTTGGATTTCGCAACAAGTGTTCCTAGTTTTCTTGGAAACCACGCAGACGTTTAGGGAAATTGGAGAGAAGTCGAGGGATTTTGCGAGGAAAACATTCGAGCACGCGTAGTTTCTTTGGAGGCTTCATAATGCCGCGTCCAAAGTCACGGAAACCCCGCAAATCTCGCGGACTTTGCAGTCCAAAGTCGGCAGAAATTTGCGGAAAATCCGGGGTGCGCACAGCTGAACGAGTGTTACCGTACACCATAAAATTACGGTATTTTTTGAAAATTTACCCAAGAAATATGAAAAATTGCAAATATTCTCAAAAACGTTATATTTTTTCAAAAAAAAACCGTTGAAAATTTACCCAAGAAATATGAAAAATTGAAAATATTCTCGAGAAATTTAAATTTTTTCAAAAAATACCGTAACACTCGTTCAGCTGTGCGCTCCCCGGATTTCCCGCAAATTTCTACCGACTTTGGACTGCAAAATCCGCGAGATTTGCGGGTTTTCCGAGACTTTGGGGTCTTGGAAAAACAATATCGCTATGAAATTGGTCACAACTCCAAATTTTACTCGAAAAATTAGGTTGCACAGACGTCGAACCGCCAAAAAAGGAGACAAGACACCATCTGGCGTGTCCCGTTGTGACGTCATCTCGCAAGTGAGAAAAGGGTCATTCTAATTGCCACGTGTCATATTTACTACTGTACTGTGAGGCACGTCATCAGATTCTATGCAATCATTTTTTATGGAGATGACTCAATTATGTGGCCTTGTACATTTCGCAACCAACGACGATCCTTATAGTTGCAAAGCGACAAAAGTCAGAAAATCCTCATTTTCCCAGGCTTTTCCGGTAAAATGAGTAGAAAAAGGTTCTCGACTAGTGTTGCAACGTCATTCGTACAAAAATGGTAGTGGTTCAAGAATTAGTCATCACGGGACGACGAGTGTGGAAAACTGTGGAAGCGAAGGATGGGAAAAATTGAAAAAAACCTGGTGTTTGGCTGAAACTAACATTCTCGAGCTGCTCCTTTCGCTCAACACCACTCCGTCGCGTTTCCACTCGACGCGCACCGTCTGCACGTGTCCTTCGTGTGCCAAAACGTACGAGCATTCCAGTAAATGAGCGGAGCCTTCTGTCACCGTCACATTTCGTTGCGGCTCGATTTCGAACTGGAAGCCGAGGTGGCGGGCGTCTGGAAAAATTAATTTTTGGTGCCAATTGTCAAAGCAGTTTCTGCGTGCTCTTCGAATGCATTTTTTTTTTACAAATGTAATCACCATGAAAATTGTTTGTAAAATTCATACACCCCATAAATCCGCATTTTCCCATCAAGAAGACCTTCGTCTCCGTCTCCGTTTCTCCCCTATTATTATTATCGCATTAATATATATTTCTCACAAAAGCGCGTGGAATGAAAAGATTGCGGGCATCTTTTATGGTCATCGGGCACTCATCCACAGACATTGTTTATGAATTCAAACAAAAAAATGTATCGCTAATGCTTCAAGGTCCTTTCTCTCGCATTAATTGTTTAATTAAATCTTGCTAATCTCTTTCAAAATATTATTCCTTTTGCAAAAAGTGTTCACTTGTTTTTCTCTGACTTCTACTATTCAAAACAACAATAGGCACTGCTTTTCAGGCCAGTAAATCATGTATTCTTCGATAAATTGCGAAATGTCCATATTCGGTTATTTCTCGATAGAATATCCAAGTTTGCCAAGTGTTCCGCTTAAAAATTGCGGCCAATTAGTGAATAGTGCAAAACTTTCGCATTGTCCTCATTCATTTATTGCGTCGCCCATTAAAATGACAAATGTCGGGGCGGGTAGGGGTCCGAACATTATGCAATCAACCAAACGGGGGGATCTCATCCATCACTCTCTCATTTGAACAACAAGAGAGAAGAAGAATGTTGTCACAATTCATTTCATTTTCACATTCGAAGAGACACGAGTTACGCTCCAATGGATAGAAGAAGAGATGCGATTAGAATCTTTGGAACATTTCCTTCGAATTCCACGAGAGATATCTTACTCAATCTCGGACTTGGAGCATTCGAAATTGGTGGACTTGACAACGTTTCATTTGTTGAACACTTTGGAAAGGGATTTGAGGACTAAAAAATTTGCGGGTCCAAAAGGAACATCACTGTCCTCACTCACTCATACAAAAGGAGTTTTCGACAGTTATCTACCACCTTTAACATCTTTACTGAACTCTTTGGAACGAATAAATGGATTTGCTAGGTTCAATTGTGAAACTGTAACTTTTCACAAAAACTTTTCGGCTCGTTTTGAAGAACACGTTGGGGTACAAGAACGGCAACAAGAAATATGGGCGTGCCCTCGTTTTTAGCTATTATTTTAAAGGACCAGGGAACCCAAAAATTTTTTGATTGATTTGTGAAATTTTTTTGTGACTGTTTGAATTGTCTCTTATTGCCTCATACACTGGTGAAATGCAGCCTCTCAAAAATGCCAATGAACGAAACGGCATGCAGTTGAAGTTGTGGCCGTGGCCTAGCGCCAATGGCCTAGAAATATGCGCTTCTCGGCCATTTTATTTTTTCCGCTTTTTTACCGGTTTTTTTTCCAAAAATTAACGGTTTCTCCTATTTTTCAGTTGATTGACATTTGTTCGGCACTTACTTATTTTTTCACTGCTAAAAATTGTTTTCATTCAGTCGATAAGTGCCAGATGAGTGGTTTCCGTGGAACAAGGGCGAGGTCTTCCCAATGCGAGTATTGCCAGAAAGTGGCCCCGAGAGATTCAATGACAATTGTTCCGAAAAACCCGGAATTAAGAGAACGGTGGATCCGCATTCTTGGCGGAGAGTTTGGAGAAAATCTCTCCAAGCACACCAATTCGTTCATTTGCAAATCACACTTTCGGTTGTCGCTGGATAACAGAAGACGGCCGCATGATTTGCCAATGGTATTTTCTCGAGTTTTATGTTTCCTATGTAGAAAAATAAAACATTGCAGGCAAACAATAGAAACTCCGCCGACTGCGCCAGAAAACTCATGAACCCTGTGAGGCCAATAAGAAATGCGGATGAATCAGCACAACTACGATCAGAAACCGACTTCTGGATGGATGTGGACGAAATGGACGTCGAAAACAGAGTGGACACGGATAACTCTCATTCCCGTGTAAGTTTTTTTTGTCAAATTCTGTATGAGAAGGGAAGGAAATTTCAGCGCGAATGTGATGTATCATTCGGAAAGCTTGAGCGTGTTATTGTCGAAATTCCGGCAATCTGTGAAATATTGCGATTCTGTCGAACGTGTAAATCAGTTGATAGTGTACACGTTGATTTTGAACAAAGTGGCGCGGCAATTACTGTGAGTGTGGGCTTTTGATGCCGCTGTAAACAAGTGTTCTCAGTTCAAGATGAACTGCCAACAATGCGAGTCTAATTGGAAGTGGGAAAGCAGTGGCTCTGTGTCATCCGGGAGTAATAAGATGAAGAATGTCAACATTGACATTTATTCCTCAGTGTTTAGCACTGGAAACGACTTTTCCGTGAGTAACTTCAACAATTCACAGTTTCAAATTCCGTTTAGCGACTCACGCATTTTGCTTCAAACTTTCGACTTGCGTTCCCGTCAAAAAAGTCATATCAGAAGAGCCTCCTCAATTTTATTTATCCTGCCGTTGAGAACGTTTTCAAGGAGTGCAATAAGCGCGTTGAAAGTGCACTGGAAAAGTTAGCAAAAGAGGTTTCTGATTATGATTTCGGTGTACATGAAGTGTGATGTTTTAGAACGGCGCTTTAGATCTTTGCGGCGATGGACAGTTTGACAGTCGCGGCTACTCCGCATTTTACTGCAAGTACTCTCTGGTCGAGGCTCGCAGCCAATTAGTCGCTGCCCATAGTGTCGTTCGCAAAAACAGAAACGGTAAAACAACTTCTGTTTGATTGTTGACTGTGTTTTTTTTTTTCGAATTGTAGAAGGGTCGAAGTCTCTCGAAACTCTCGGACTGCAGCAATGCCTGACAGATTTTCAACATCAATTTTCCCCAAGAAAAGTCTCGATCCGAAGTGTAACAACTGATCGCGCGAAGGATGTTTCGAATATTCTGTCGAGAACTTTTCATTTGCCCCACAAATTTGATATGTGGCACTTCCTACGAAACATTCAGAAAGATCTGTGGAAAGTATTATCACATTCCTGTTCCATGCATAAAATGAGACCTCTCAGAGACGGGGGCAACTACAAATGAAGCCAGTGCGTTATTGGATGGACCGACTCGTGGGTCATTTGTACAATTGCGTAAAACAGTGTCCCGATGACAGTGTGAGATGCGAAGAGATGGCTGTGTCGTTTTTCCAGCACATGCGGAACATTCATGCACATTTCGAAGTAAGACATAACGGAAAACACGAAATCCTAAATTGAAAAAAGGCGTGAACACTATTTTTGGCTGAAAATTCAGAGCGGTTTTATTTTACCTCGAGAAAAAGACGTGCATTGATCAGGGCGCCCCTTCTCTTTGAGCAGAAAGAAGTAGTCCCAGTTACAACTTTCAGCTGAACATGGTGCATGTTGACTCAGATGGCGAACATTTCTTCTGCCCGCACACCGTAAACGCCTGTAGTTGACGCCTTTTTGTAGTACAATCTTATCGGAAAAACGTTGAAATTGCCAAAAATTAGCATTTCACAATTTCGGCGAGACTGCTCAGAATGAAAAGGAGAATCGGACATACAAAAATATAGTTCCTTTGAGACCATTCTATGTTTTCCGTGAAGCAGAACATTTTTTCTAGACCTGCGAATATTACACTTTCGAAGTGGTGTTATCGTGCTCTCATGGCCCCATTTCCGATGACTTGCCTTGGATTGACGTGTACGATGTGTCTCACCAAAAAGCGTTCTGGCTCTTGTTCGACATTATCACTACTGGCAATAGGCTTAGCGAATTGGGAACAGTTTCTGATAGATGCACCACTTCAGCTGTTGAGTCGTTCAATGCACGGTCCACCTACTACACTCCAAAAGAGAAATACTTGTACGTATGCTAATTCTCATCGGTTAGAATCATTTCTATTTATACACACACTCATTTTTACGTACTATCGTTTGCAGTTCGCTTGCCGGATTTCAAAATCGTACCAAACTTGCCGTCATTGACTGGAACGAAAAGAAATTGTCGGAGTTGAGTGGAGCTCGGATGCGGATTGGCAAGCGCCATTCATGGTGCAAATCGAGAAAAAAGGAGGTGGAGAAGTGGACGAAGACCCCAACAGACTATGGATGGAGAAGGAATATTACAATGCACGCTAGATCAATATGTGATCGAAGCACCAACGACGATTCTGAAGGTTCGTAGTGAATAAAACGGTACAATAAAAATAAATTGTTGCAGAATGTGCCGCTCATGGCGATACGTCGTCTGGAGCGACAGGAGGAGCACCTGGAGCGGCAAACACGGTGATTGTTTGCGAGGGCACAGTGAAGAAAAATAAATTTTGGCCCTCGTCTCGTGAGCTGTCCGCTGCTTATTTCGCCGGTCGGCGGCGAGTTCTCGAAGCCTATTTTTCGTGCGCGAAACCTTGAGATGCGTGCTGTTCGAAGAACACTGACTCATTTTTTTCCTCATTTTTTTGGGGAACGAGTTCATTATGACTGAAACTCGCAAGCGGCAACAAGAAACTCACAGAAAGGTCTAGGGATCACTGCCAAAACAGCTTTTTCGCCGAATGACTGCTTTTTGTGTCTCGTCGTTAGTTTTTATCATAATGAACTCATTCCCAAAAAATCAAGGGAAATGAATCAGTATTCTTCCGATGGCACGCATCTGAAGTGTCGGAACAGCAGAAGAACGCGCGGGCGGCGGGTAGCGCGCTCTCCAAACCTTCTCTATGCGCCGCAACTTCAGATGCATGCCGTCGGAAAAATACTGATTCATTTCATTTGATTTTTTGGGAATGAGTTCATTATGATAAGAACTAACGACGAGACACAAAAAGCACGCATGACCACTCATTTCACGGAAAAAGGTGAATTCGTACTGAACCTTTGAAATGTTTGCGAATTTTTGCTGCCGCTTGCGAGTTTCAATCAAAATGAACACATTTATTACAAAACCGGGTAAGATGAACCAGTATTTCTCCGGCGGCACGCATCGATAGTTCCTAAAACAGCTAAATTCTAAAAGTGGCCTAGGACCTAACTGGCGAGGCGTATTATTACTTGTTCAGCCGGCGGACTCGACGGAAAGCGAGGGTAGCATCCCGGCTCGCGACCCCGGGCCGAATGGACTAGAATTTTCCTCGTCACCTTCGCAGAGAATCACCGTGACGCCGAAGGCGTTCAAGATTAGCGAGTACGAGGACGCGGAGAAGCAGCGCGCGAGTGTGTCTTAGTTCCGCGAGACGGTGACCGTCAACAATCGGCGCTCACGCCAGCAAGTTCATCGAGGATCCGTCGCAGTTGGCCGAGATCCAGCAAGACTTCCTCTCGAGCCTCGCGGCGATTCTAGGCATTTCGACACGGAGGTATTGAGAACCCGCGTAGACCGGCGACCGAGTTTCGGTTTTCGCGAAGCCGCCGAGACCGGACTGCTCGACGTGAAAACGGGCAAGATTGTGCACCCGGAAAGGAGCCGACGCTACTCGATCCCACGCGCCGTTCACACGACACTTGTTGCAGGAGACGCCGCGAAACTGCTGATAGAGCAACTCAACGTGCCTGTCGAAGAAGTCGCATTCACCACGCAAACGATCATCACGTCGAAGCACTCGGCGTCGTCGCCAGTCTTCGAACCGCTTCGGTTAGCCAGCAGCCAGCAGCCAGCGGTTAGCCAGCAGCATCTTCAACCGGCCGGACCACCACCCGCAAGTACACCCCGACCGACCTCAACTGGCACGGATCGCCGTCAGAGCTCCGCAACTCGAGCACGGATCCACTCGCCTCCTACACCACGGTCACCTCGAGCGAATTGACCGAAGAGTGGCCGAAAAGACTGTAACCTGTTTTGGTCACGCCGCTTTTCCCATCTTTCATTTATAGTTTTCAGAATAAACCTCGACGAGGTGGAGTTTCTCCAGAACCGCGGATACTCGTCGCAGGAGTTTGTCAGCAAGAGCCCAGTCCTCAAGCAGACCGTCGAGCAAATCGAATGGAGGGATGTTCACAATGTAACATCCAGGTCAGCTCCGTGACCTTTGCAACAGGCTCCATCATGACTATCGTTTTATTGTGTCGCCGCTCAGGATAAGGTAAACCTTCTTCTATATTTTGAGTGATCTGTTCGTTTAGCAGGTGACCGAGGCGTTCCGGTATCAAGAGAAGTGGGGTTGCATGGCTCTATACAACATCGGCTGAATGATCAGCCGACGAACACTGGAAGTGGTGCCGTCGTGAGAAGACGATGACGAAAAGGAGAAGAAACGATCGGAATGCGTGCATCAATACAGGAAGGAGCTGCTCAGTTCGATGCGCAAACAGACGAAAACGGTGCAGCCGAGATGTCCGACAGCCCAAAGAATTTTATTGCGGCGCAAAGGGATCGGGGGAGCTGAAATTTCCGCCCAGTTACTGCTGAAGAAGGAACAAGACGAAGGAATCCGCGGGAAGCAGCAAAGCTCCAGCTCCATTTCCAGCTGCTCCTTGGGCAACATCATGTGATTGGCTGGTTCTATACTTTTGTTGAATTATGATAATATCAGATGCGTGAGCGTAATGTGATGGAGTGCTGGACTGCAATTGTCTCACAGAGGACCTGTTGGAATCGTGGCACCAAACCGCGACGACATCGAAATAATGCTGAATAGCGAGATTGCCGGAGCTCTTGGAAGTGATGTAGTACGTGTTGCGCTGCGAGTGCTCCAAGAAAGCGGCCTCGAACATCTCTGAGTTCAGATCGCCGAGTCGTTCCCGGATGGCACAGCGGATATGGAGCCGGCAAACGTGATCAACGAGTCGATCGATCGAGTGAGGAATCCACGTGGTCCTTCCGGCTAGGAGGAGAACATTGCGATGCCGCTGATTGTGCCGTTGAGCCAGCTGAAAATCGAGCTGGACGTGTCGCTGAACATCCAACAGCCAACGACGCCATCCATCCGTGCGCCGAGCTGCTCACCTCGATCTTCATGGAAATGAGAGAAAATTGCAAGAAGTACCATCTGATTTTTGTGATTCTCGAAAACAATCTGATGAACATGGCGAAACAGCTCGTTCTGTACCACTCGACGCGAACACGCGTCCTCCGGTCACTTTCCCTCTCCACGTACTTTGAATAGTTAGTATACTTTGACAACTGAGATAAATATTTTTTTGTTTCTCCCCAGAATGTATTTGTTTTCTTATTCTATCGCGAGTTTTTTTCGATTTTATCGCGAAAAAACCGGTAAAAAAGCGGAAAAAATAAAATGGCCGAGAAGCGCATATTTCTAGGCCATTGGCGCTAGGCCACGGCCACAACTTCAACTGCATGCCGTTTCGTTCATTGGCATTTTTGAGAGGCTGCATTTCACCAGTGTATGAGGCAATAAGAGACAATTCAAACAGTCACAAAAAAATTTCACAAATCAATCAAAAAATTTTTGGGTTCCCTGGTCCTTTAATGAAATATCAATGGAAAACGCAACGTTTTTCGCATATTTTGCACAAAATTAGGTGGAGCACAAACTTTTTGGCCATTCGAACCGCAAAAATGAGAGGATTTTAAGCAGTTACAGCGCAAATCTCGAAAATCGATTCAATTTCTTCATTTCCGAATGAAACTTGCTCGTTTTAGGTTTTTATTGGAAAATTTAGTGTTTTTGCCGTACACAAACCCAATAAATCGGCAATTTTGACAGGCGCCCATCTGTTTCTTGACACCTCCAGATGGCCGCGATTTTTGGTGGGAAATTCGAATTTTCTTACCGTTTTCAATCGATCGCCGCCGATGTTTTCGTGTTGTTGCGTCGGCGGTGGCCGTGTAAATCGACAGTGTTATTAGGATGAAGCCTGGAATCGATGTCGACGGTTTTATTGATTTTTTTTTAATTTTTAGAGTAAAATTAATGATTTTTACAGATTTTTTAAGGGTTTAAGCAAACAACTCACCAAAATGTCGGATAATCATTATCGATTATTATATTGCATTCTATCTTCGAGACGACTTTCTGAAAATTGAATAAATTACTATAAATCCACGATTTTAGGGGGTTTCAGAGGGAGAATAGATATTTTTTAGGAAATTCAGCACATTTTCAGCGATCATTCATCGAAAAATCGTCGAAAAACGACGGGAAACGGACGCGGGAGTGCTCCAGAATGTCCACACCGAAAGTGGGCGGAGCCTGGCGGCCAAATGGACACCCTCTCGTTTCTCTGCCGTCTCCGCTCTCTCGCCGTACGCACTCTCGCCGTCTGCGCCGTACACGCCGGAACGAATTCCGTCGGGCGCGCGGCGGTCGCGTCGCGTGCGCTTCACTCAAAAATTTCGCTTTTTTCGCCGCTTTCCCGCCTTTTCCCGTTTTTTGAATGTAGTTATCGATTTTTGCGCTTTTTTCGATCGAAATTCGAATTTTTCAAATTTTGGGCGCTAAAATAAGCTTAAAATCGTTGAAAACTACCCCGAATTCGCGCGACACTAAGCAAAAGGCCCAAATTTCGAAATTACTTGAATTCCTCATTTTTTCCGGATTTCATGTTAATTTTCTAATTTTCTCTGGATGCTTTGCATTTTTCGCATAAATTTAGACACAAACGCGCGAAAAATTGTGTTTTTACCAAAAAATTCATTTCCCACCGAAAATGTCCGAATTCGCAATGCATTTTTCGATTTTTCAGTTAATTTTGCGACTTTTCCTTTTGTTTGCGTCGGAAAAATTGAACGTCTCTCCAATTTTGTGCTTTCTACCGTTTCTTGTTGAAATTTACTCGCTTTTTTCTTTTTCTCCTCAAAATGCATCTTTATTGCAGAAAATGTCCGACAAATCAGGTGGATTCTTCTCATCGATGGGCCGATTCTTCTCCGGCGGCAGCAGCACTAAAAGCAAAGAGCCCGTCGAGAAATCGTCCGAAAAACAGCATTTACCATTACAAAGTGAAACGTCGCCGTCTGCATCGGCTGCGTTTCTCAAAAATGTCATTGACACCGAGTCCGACGAGTACAGTACGTTGTTTTTGCCATTGTTCAATTGAAATTGGTGAAAGCCAGTTGATTTTTACAATGTTTGGACCAATTTCACAGAAATCTCCAGTTTCAGACGACGTCACGCCACCAACCATCCGCACCGGTCACAATCTACGATATCTAAGCCCGTCGGCACTAGAACGCAGAGATAATGACACCACAAATGGCCTGGAAATCGACGTGGAGCCGGCCAGCGACATCTTTTTCAGTACACCCTCTGTTGGCACGGTAAGTATGGGCAAATTTGAGAAAATGCTCTAAAGATTTTATTTTGCAGAGTCGAAAACGGCAGCTGACCGAACTCGACAAACAGCTCCTTCCGCAGTCGTTCCGTAGCGACTCGGTGAAGCGAAGCCGCGGCGTGCTCAACCGTTCACTTCTGGAGCCCACTCTCCGGCTCAACGCCTCCTCCATAGTCGACAAACGGCTCGATCAGACGTGGTGTGGCGAGTTGGCGGCCAATCACTCGCCCGCGAGCTCCGTCACCAACTTTTCGCTGCTCACCCGCCGCTCCGAGACGACGACGAACGGATCGCTGAGCTCGCGCACCCAGCAAATGCTCAAAAAGCTCGAGGGAGCAAACACGCCGGCCAAGGAGATACAGAGGATGTCGATGCTCCGTCCGGGACTCGCGCGCCCCGAAAAATGGGGAAATATTGGGGAGAAGAGCGAAAAAACGACCGAATCGCAAGCGCCGCCCCTGAAAAAAGCGGCCGACGCTATTCCGTCACGCATTCAGCTCATCTCAAAGTCGATGGCCGTCGCGGCACAACGTACGCCCTACTGGAGAGATTTGACGCGAAAACGCGCGGAATCGACGAAGAATGGACATGGAAGCGGCAGTTCGGACACGCATTCGCTGAAATCGCTGAATGGATGCCTCGCCTCCACTGAGGTACAGTTTTGCAGACGAAAATTGAATTGACACTTTTAGGTGGTTTCATGGGAAAAATTGCGCAGTTAGACAAATTTGTCACAAATGGGGCTTAAAATTCAGTTGTTCAGCTAAAAATCGTCATTTTTGCAGCTGAGCTCCGTCTTCACACTCGACGCAATCAACGCGCCGCCAACAACGAAAAAGTCGTCGACCGAGTCGAGTTCGCGCCGATCGCACGTGCAAATTCTGAAGGGACCCGACGGAAAAGTAGTGGGGCGGAACACGTTCAAACTGACGGACGAGGACGACGCGGATCTGAATGCCCAACTGCCCCCGCTGCCAGAAAAAGTGCTTTCCAACCCGCAACCGCTCAAATTGGCACCCGAATCTGCGCCGAAACGCGGCTTCCTCGACAATCTCTCGTTCACCTTCTCGGCGCCCGTCGACGTCATCTCGACAGCGTCTTCGAAGTCCAAAAAGACGTCGGAATCGTCGGAGAAGTCCGAGAAATCCGCAAAATTCACGGTGATCGATAGCGATTCGGATGACGGGGAAAAGGCGAGTTCGGAAAGCTCGGAGAGCTCGGAAGGAGAGGAACAAGAGTGTGGAGAGGAAGAGGAAGAGGAGAAAACTCGGCCACACACGTCGGCCGACACGATTTCCACGGCCGCCGGATCCAACAACGGAAGCTCCTCCTGCGAAAGCTCCAAAGATTCGTCGCCGGAAGTGACCAAAAAGGCGCCAGAAGTCGTGAAGGCTCCAGAAGCTCCAGCATCCTCAACATCATCGTCGTCGGACCGAAAACCATGGGATTGCCCGGATTGTTTCGTGTCGAACAAGGCCACGGATGCGAAATGTCCGTGTTGCGGTCATGAAAAGTACAAATCCGCTGATGGCGCCGCCTCTTCGAATCCGTTCGGAGCCAACGCCTTCAAGCCCACCTCCACGGCTTCTACGATGTCCTTTGGTTTTGGAGGATCTTCGGCTTCCGCAGCGCCCAAATTTGGACTTTCTACTGCTCCAGCCTCGTCAGCAGCTCCTCCAGCAGCTCCGATTTCATTTGGAGCACCAAAACCGGCTACAGAAGCTCCAGAAGTCGTCGCCAAAGCTCCAGAACCACCGAAAGCTCCAGTGTCCTCCGATTCTTCATCGTCGGACCGAAAACCGTGGGATTGCCCGGACTGTTTCGTGTCGAACAAGGCCACCGATGCGAAATGTCCGTGTTGCGGTCATGAAATGTACAAATCCGCCCCGGGATCTACTTCCAATCCGTTTGGAGCCAACGCCTTCAAGCCCCTGGCGCCGTCTTCGACTTCTTCGGCGATTTCGTTCGGTTTTGGAGCATCTGCACCAAGTTCAGCGCCGAAATTCGGATTATCGGCGGCACCGCCAGCTCAAGCAGCTCCGGTAGCTCCAGCCGCTCCGCCAGCTCCAGTAGCTCCGGTAGCTCCAATTTCTGCTCCAGCTCCAATTTTGCCGAAACCAACCGGTTCGCTGTTTGGAAATCTTGCTCCAGCGGTCTCAGCAGCTCCGACCACTTCTACCGTACCCCTCTTCGGCTCCACCGCCCCCGGGGCCACTGGAAACCTCTTTGGAGCACCAAAACCGACCGTCGAGCCCGTTAAAGCCCCAGAACCGTTGGCTCCGAAGCCGAGTCTCTTCGGAACCGCTCAACCACTGGCTCCAGCTGCTCAACCGTCGCTTTTCTCGTCTCCATCGCTTTTCGGAGCGTCGAAACCCGTTGTCGAGGCTCCGAAAGTGGCTCCGGCTCCGACGTCTTCGGCCTTTTCGTTTGGCGCCTCCACCACCACCACAGAAACCGCCGCCGCCAAACCGAGCATCTTCGGCTCAATCGCCGCGCCGCCGGCTCCACTGGCCACCTCGACGACGAGTCTCTTCGGATCGGCGACTTCCACCGCCAAACCGGCCGACTCCACCACGGCCCCATCGACAATATTTGGAAAGCCGATTCAATTTGGCAGCGAAACGACGACAACCGACGGCGGAGCGATTCCGGCGAAGCGCGGAATGTTCTCGTTGGATAGCGCGTCGAATTCGGCCCCAAAATTGACGTTCGGAGGCCCGAGCGAGCCGAAAAAGATGGCCGAATCGACGTTCGGCGGATTCTCGTCGCAAACCTCGTCGCTCTTTGGACCCTCCTCGACCGCCACGACATCTGCCGTACCGTCCGCGGCTCCGTCCCTTTTCGGCGCCAACTCGACGTCTTCGATTCCGCCGTTCGGCTCGGCTTCTTCGACCGCCGCCGCCGCTCCTTCCGCACCGTCTGCGTTCGGAGGAGGACCCGCTGGCGGACAGACGATCGGATTCGGAGCCGGCAGCTTCGGGGGATTCGGCGCCAAAACCACGCAGCCGGGCATGTCGACCAGCTCCTCAACCAACTCGTTGTTTGGCGCAGCGACAGCCGACTCTTCCTCCAAGTTAGTACATTTGAAATGTTTAGGTAGTTTTTAGGATAGATCCAGCAATTTTCTGGGAACAGGCATATTTCAAACATTTTCTTTAAAAAAATTACCTCTGATTGCAGCCCGTTCGCCTTGTCGTCGTCGACCGGAACGAACGGAGGATTCAATTTCGGCGGCGCCTCCTCGTCCACGGGATCCGCGGGCGGCGGAGTGTTCCAGTTCGGACAGACTTCGGGTGCTCCGGCCGCCGCTGCTCCTGCTGCTGCTCCGGGCGCTCCGTCGCCGTTCCAGTTTGGAACGAATCTCCCGCCGGCGCCTGGAAGCATGGACAATGCGTTCACTTATCAGTCAGTCTTTTGATTTATCATGAGCAAGACTATTTTACAAATTTTCAGAGCGCCAAGTGGAACTGGAGGAGCCCGAAAAATGGCGTTGGCTCGACGACGAAACATTAGGAAGTGAGAAAGAAGAAGAAGAAGCAGAAGAAGGAGAAGACCGGGACTGAAATAACGATTTTCGATTGAAAATGTAGAAACCTTGTTGCAATTATACCATTTTTTTTTGTGTGCTCCCCCCCTACGGAAGAGGATTTTTGACCCGAAGATGCTAAACACATATCGCCCAAAACTGTTCATGCTTATCAGATTTTTTCTAGAATTTTTTTTAATTCTCAATTTTTCGGCTCTTCTCCTCTACCCCCAACATTTCCATTGTTTTGCCCGGTTAATTTTGGCCCAGTTCGTCGCGAGATCGAGAAAAAAAATGATTTCAGCTAATATTATTATCAAATCAGATCGAGAAACTGTCAAATTTATGATGATCCCCTTTAAAAAAATGTCAATTCTGAATATTAACCCCGTTTTGCTATTAAAAATTGTGTCTCCCGGCCCCCCACAGAAAATCTATTCTATTATTATTATTATATTCAAAATATATACTCAAATTCGCCGTGCGCAAATTTTTGTTGAGAATGTTTAAACATTAGTTTTGTTTTCCACCTTTTTTTTTGTGAATTCTCTCCCCAGCCCAGCCCCGCCCACACACACACATTTCCAGTGATTTTTTGCTCAAATCAAACAAAACTTTCACCATCATTTTTTTGTATTGTTTTTCGCGCCCCACCTGGCAAATGATGATTTGATTGAAAAAGACGGTATTTAGGAAACATATTTTGTACCCCGAGAAGGGGAATGTTAAAAATGATTTTGGATTAATTGGATTTCGCTCATTGCTGGTGTCCCATTCTCTTTGCTAATTTAACCACACGCCCCTCTAAACCACCCTGCAAAGTTTTTGTTGTTTTTGTCGTTTTTTCTTTTCTTTGGGAACTTTTCCCCCTCCCGCCCCGAAAATTCTCTGTTATCTCTGTCCATCCCCCATTCGTAAAAACACTTTTAAAAATTGCAATAAAGGTGTGAAAAATTGCAAAAAAGTGACCCGACCTGACCTTTTAGAACTCATTATTTTGCCCCGTCAATTTTGAAGCAAAACAGTACCTGAAGTGCACTGCTTTGCTCCAATGCTCCGTCCACTCTTCGTGCTGCTCATTGCGTGCTCGACGGCGTTCGGCTCCGCGGCTCCGACCCAAGTGGACCAGCTGAAATTCAGTCTCAAGTTTAGTTGCATCCAACCGGACCGGACCGCCTTCGACTATCGCATCTACGTGTACGATCATGACGTCATGTAAGCGTTTTCAAAAATTATTTCGGTTTCAAAGTTTATTCGAAAAATTAGAGATGAAAAAATTCACAAATAATTTCCTACCTTCAGTTCGCCCAACGACTTTCTGATCTCGACGACTGGGACCGCCTCTCCGGGCACCAACAACACGCTGGTGGTCCTCGTGGCTCAACAGGACGGAGACGAAAGTCTCTCGGACGGGTACAAGCCGTACTACGAGATTTGGCACACGTGCACCTCGGACGCGAAGGACGTCCGGCTCATTTTGATCTCGGACGGAGTGTGTCCCGAAAAGTAGGCGTTTTACGGCGAAAATTACACCAAAAAGCGCGTTTAAATCAATTTTTTTGCAGAATCTGTCACTTTGGAGAGTACATTGATTTGAGCGATAATTGGGGAAACTATCACACGCATTCGCAGATCAAACACGATTTGGAGCCGTTTCCGGAGATGGAGAATCAAAGAAAATGACACGATTGTTCGTTTATTTATGAATTAAAGTTGAATAGCTACAGTAATCCGATTCCAAGTTGTATGAAAGTACAGTAATCCTCTGACCATTTTTTAGGCCCAAACTATCGTTTTTTTTCATATAAAACAAACAAAGCTCACTGTTTCTAGGCGCGAACGAGAGCAAATAAAGAGTGTGACAGTTCGATCGAATATTGATTATTTTTTCGTTCGAAAAACGCTTTTTATGATGAACCGTACAATAGTGGAGTGATTGGAGAAAAGACTGCAAAATGGAAGGGAAAACGAGACGTTGGAGGTCTACAATATCTGTGTGTCTGACATTCGTTATCTCCGCCATCGATTGTGACGAGATATATTCGGACGCTGTGAATTGAGACGATTTCCACTGCCACGTGGCGATGCGACGCCCTCAAAATCGGATTCAGCGCGTAAAGTTATGTGGAAGCCTGAAAAAAAGATTTTTCGGCCAAGAGCAGCACAAAAAGACGTTTTACGGCATGGCCACGTGGCTCTTTTCCTTGGGTCCCCAAAAAAACCGACTGGATGGGCGTCATCGAAAATGTGCGGCACGTCAGTCCCGATCAAAGTTTACTGAAACAAAAAATGAGTCTTTGTGGTTTGAAACAGCGAAGATTGGGGGTCATTGAACAGTTTTGGGTACGTTTTTGCCGGACAGACGTCCTGACAGTAAATCTGGAAAGGGTACGCTCTTGAGGAGCATCCGAACATCGCATTGAATCCGCCGTTCCGATCGCCAAAAGTTGACCTAAATTTGCCTTCCTCCTCCCAATTTTGCGTCATTATTTGCGTGCGCGATCGTCGAACAAATCATCGGATTCCCGTCTGTTTCGTTTCATTTGTGAGCCTATAATAATGTTTCCCTGCATTCTCCAGTCATTTTCAGTCATTTTAAGCCCAAACCCGGGTCTGTAGCGCTTTTTTGAGCCAAGCTATGATTGCGCAAAGTTGATCTATTGGTGAACTTTGAAAAATCGCAACTTGGCTCAGAAAAATGCTAGAGAACCCAGGGTTAGCGCAAAATGACGTGCGTCACCTTCTTAATCTTCGGCAATTTTTACGTCATCTGAAAAAAATAGGAAAACGAGCGAAAATCGGTCTAGATTAGTGATGACAAGTTTTTTTATCCAAAAATGTTGGTTGGCCAAACAGCCAATGGATATCATTCAATTCCCCAAATAGTTCCTCTCTCTCTCTCTCTCTCTCTCTCTCTTTCTCTCTCTTGAAAGAATGAGAAAGAGAGAGAGAGAAGAAGAAGAAGAAGAAGAGGAGGAACACGTCATCGAGAGACGCAGAGAAAAAGGACGGACACTCCGAAAACGGCGGCCACCCGTTTCTTCTCGCGCGTCTCTTGTTTGCAAACAGTCTCTCACGCATTTGGCGAAAGAAAGAGAGAGAGAGAGATAGAGGAAGCTTTTCCCCTTTTTCCCCCCTATATTTCTCTGCCAAAATTTACAGTTTCACAATTTTCTTAAACTTTTCCCATACTCTGCTCACATCAGTTCGTACGCCAATGCTCAATTTACACTCACCCTTTTTCTCCTCTCGAAACTTAATTAAAGCTGTAAAGAGCCCTCGAAATTAAGCCCATTTTTCAATCAATGCTCACTGCAAACTCTTCCAAGACGTCAGAGTTGAGCGGAAGAACTCAACGGAAGAATTTTTATCTTTTTTAGAAAATTTTTTCATGAAATGCGATCAACTGACGAAATGTATAGCAAAGTGAACTGTGCTCATAGAAAAATAAATCGTAAATTTAGCTTTTCATACAAAAAAGTTATTCGAGTTGTTCCGTGAAAAAGGGAGCTAACGGGGAAGACGGAAGGAATAACTTTTTTGTATGAAAAGCCAAATTTACGAATTATTTTTCTATGAGCACAGTTCACTTTGCTATACATTTCGTCAGTTGATCATATTCCATGAAAAAAATTTCTAAAAAAGATAAAAATTCTTCCGTTGAGTTCTTCCGCTCAACTCTTCCAAGACACGTTCATTTCCATGCGATTATTTCCGCAACGAACATTTTCACACAAATTTCTATAAATTTTTGTAGGTTCTTGTCAGAGTCCTTCAAACTTGTCCAATTCTGTTCTGACATATTCCTAGACGTTCGTTAAAGGTCCGTTAATGGGGCTATTCAGCGTATGTTTGTTTTCCGTTTTTTTTGGGTTTTTTGGCGTAAAAAAACGAAAAAAACTGAAAAAAATCATTTTTTTTCACAGCCTGAATAGGGTCAAATTGGTTCAAAAAGTGTTTTGCAATAGAATTAGGTCGGCGTTCACACGAATATAGCTGCGTACAACCTCCCTCATTTGCTTGGCCAAAATAGTGAATGACGTGACGTGTTGAGGCAGAGGAGTGAGTCTGAATGAGGGAAAGAAAGACGGATGTGACGTGAGAGGGCGCCCATGTGTGTACATGTCAATGTAATTTTAGAAACCCTTCTCCCTCTCTTTCTCTTTCTCTTTCTCTTTCGCTTTTCGTCTTCCTTCACTCATCGTCACGTATTCTCCAGTTGTGAACGGCTAAGCGTGGTCGAGCGTTTTTTGTCAAATGGAATAGCGAAAATTGGTCTTCTTCTTGTCCTTGTCCTCGACCGATCAATTTGCGAAGAATCGAATAGTACTAGTACTATTATAATACAAGTGTGTCCCTCCTCAATCCTGTTTCCTGAATATCATTCTATGCTTGTGTCCAAGACTTAAAAATCGTTTGAAACATTAAAAAAATGTGTACGTGATGGCATTCCACAAATGTTTGCCATGTTTATCTGCCTCTCCCTGCCCGTATCACTGATTTTTTTCCGTTTTCTTTCTCCAATTTCCCTCCAATTAGTGTGTGTTTCGTGAACGTTTTGAGGTGATACGACCTCTGAATTAAATAACTTTTTTGTATGAAAAGCTAAATTTACAATTATTTTTCTATGAGCACAGTTCACTTTGCTCTATATTTCGTCAGTTGATCACATTTCATGAAAAAATTTTCTAAAAAAGATAAAAACTCTTGCGTTGAATTCTTCCGCTCAACTCTGGTTTGCAGGTATGAATGACCGTCTCCGCATACTTTTGGCGGCGTTTTTGAGTCTACACGTCAGTTGGGCGACCAAAAATGACGATTTGCAAAAGTTCACCATTCAAATGATTGGCTATTCGCCGCAAAAAGTGAGTATTGCACGTTTTTTGGTCCTCTGGACACTGCTACGATTATGCAAATAATTGTTTGTCAAACGACAATACATAATCATAGAGAGTCGTTCGGCGAACATGACACGGACGAAAAAAAAGAGAGAGAGACAGAAACTAGTAGTATTGCTAGTGAAGGAGAGGTGCTGGATCTTTACAAAAGTTGAGGTACAATTACAGACCGACGACTACGTGGCAGTTTCTGTCGAGGCGACGCCCGGATACATCGGTACGGAATGTGTTTATGTACTCACTCGTTGAAGCAGTTGCTGTGGACTTTTCACTGTCTCGCCAACAATCGATCTAATGCTAAATTGAGCGCCGCGTTGAAACGGAGTGTCGTTGATGAAAACAAAAGCGAGTCTCTGAAATTTCTGGATTTTTTTCTCCGAAAACCCCGAAATTTCATCGGAAAATTAGAAAAATGAGGTGGAACAGAGAATTTCCGAATTGTTAATGACAGTTGTGACCTTAAATTAGCGTTTTGCGCACAAGAAAGCACGCATTTTTACATTTTTCTGTGAATTTAAGTCCGGATCCTCAAAAACTGAAATTTCTGAGTCATTTTTGCATTTTATGCGCCGTCTCTTGGCTCAAAACGACCGTCTTTGTCTGCTGAACAATCGTTAGGCAACTGTTTTCTCGAAACTTCCGAAAATTCACGTTTTTTCAAGCCAAATTTTAAAAAAACGAAATTACTCTTCGAATGTTCACTTTTACACGAGCACACTCTGTGATCATTTTGTATCTATCGGTCATTTGAACAAACGTGAGGCAAAAGTTTTGAATGGAAAAGTGTGCATAATCCCAAAAACTCGGGAAAACAGCGTTTTCAGTTGAAAAACCGAGAGCCGCACGCAAAAAAGCGCGCGAAAATTAAAAAAAAAACCTCCATGATATTTTTGATTTCCCTCCACTAACATGTACCTTCATGTCATTCTCTCACTGTTCCAGGCAATTGTGTGCGATCCGTCTTCCCTAAAAGTCCACAGCAAGTGCTTCAACGCTGGTTAAAACTGATGGGGCTATTCAGCGAATGCTTGTTTTCCGTTTTTTTCCCCGTTTTTTTTTACATCGCTGAATTGGATTTTTTGACGTAAAAAAACGAAAAAAAAAACGAAAAACAATCATTTTTTCACAGCCTGAATGAATAACCCCATGACAAGCATGACAGACGAATGAATTGCAGTGGGATTCGAGCCGATGGCGCACGCGGACCGAGTACACCACATGCTGCTGTACGGATGCACGATGCCGGCGTCGGAGCAGGGATTCTGGCGCGGAATGGAGACGTGCGGCTGGGGCGGCGGCAGTTATATTCTCTACGCGTGGGCCCGAAACGGTACGCGACACTGCTTTTTTTTGTTGTGCGGTTTCAAACATTGATTGTTTCTTTTTTGCAGCGCCGAACCTTGTGCTGCCAAACGACGTGGCGTTTTCGGTGGGCCACGAGCAGGACGGCATCAAGTATTTCGTGCTTCAAGTGCACTACGCACAGCCGTTCGCCGGAGAAGTACACGATTTTTCGGGCGTCACTTTGCACATCTCGCAACGCAAGCCGCTGAATTTGGCGGCCGTCATGCTGTTCGTCAGCGGAACTCCCATCCCGCCACACCTACCCGCTTTCCAGGTATTGCTTTTGTTTGTTTGTTTTTTGTTTCGAATTTCGATTCGAGAACATCGATTGCGCCACGGTCTCCAGAGCTGACACAATATGGGCGTTTTCATGAATTAAGCACGTTTTCTCTGATTTTTGTCGTCAACGGCGATGAAAAATTATTGTTCGACATGAAAACACACTAATTCTCACAGAATTAATGACGTTTTCGCGCATTTTTCGCGGATTTCGCTTTTTCGCCTTCGCCGCCGATCGCCGCCCAAAAACCGCACTTCTCATTTTGCGTTTTCTTGACCGTTTTCCGACAGAATTGGTTTTGAGAATGATAAATCACGTAAATACAAGCATTTTGAGCGCTCGAACCGCGAAAATTACCGAAAAGCAACTGAAATTCACGCAGTTTTAGCCAAAATCCTTCAAACGAATAAATGTGATTTGCGACTTGACCAAATTTAACGCTCTTGCGCTTAAAAAATTTGTAATAGCCTATGCAATCGGTCTATCGAGAGACAAATCAGAAATTATCGATTTTTCGTGGCTAATCTGGCAAAAAACACAAATTTTGCTGTTAAAATTTGAATTTTTGCGCTTTCTTGACCGTTTTCAGACAGAATTGGTTTTGAGAATGATAAATCACGTAAATACAAGCATTTTGAGCGCTCGAACTGCGAAAATTACCGAAAAGCAACTGAAATTCACGCAGTTTTAGCCAAAATCCTTCAAACGAATAAATGTGATTTGCGACTTGACCAAATTTAACGCTCTTGCGCTTAAAAAATTTGTAATAGCCTATGCAATCGGTCTATCGAGAGACAAATCAGAAATTATCGATTTTTCGTGGCTAATCTGGCAAAAAACACAAATTTTGCTGTTAAAATTTGAATTTTTGCGCTTTCTTGACCGTTTTTCAGACAGAATTGGTTTTGAGAATGATAAATCACGTAAATACAAGCATTTTGAGCGCTCGAACTGCGAAAATTACCGAAAAGCAACTGAAATTCACGCAGTTTTAGCCAAAATCCTTCAAACGAATAAATGTGATTTGCGACTTGACCAAATTTAACGCTCTTGCGCTTAAAAAATTTGTAATAGCCTATGCAATCGGTCTATCGAGAGACAAATCAGAAATTATCGATTTTTCGTGGCTAATCTGGCAAAAAACACAAATTTTGCTGTTAAAATTTGAATTTTTGCGCTTTCTTGACCGTTTTCAGACAGAATTGGTTTTGAGAATGATAAATCACGTAAATACAAGCATTTTGAGCGCTCGAACTGCGAAAATTATCGAAAAGCAACTGAAATTCACGCAGTTTTAGCCAAAATCCTTCAAACGAATAAATGTGATTTGCGACTTGACCAAATTTAACGCTCTTGCGCTTAAAAAATTCGTAATAACCTATACATTCGGTCTATCGAGAGACAAATAACAAATTATCGATTTTTTGTGGCTAATCTGGCAAAAAACATAAATTTTGCGCTGTTAAAATTTGAATTTCGCGCCAACGTCTCGCTCTATTGTCAGCTCTGAAGATCGTGTATTGCAGAACAACATAACGTGCGTGTTCGAGTCTGCGACACCGATCCACCCGTTCGCATTCCGTACTCACACGCACGCGATGGGCCGTCTCGTCTCGGCGTTCTTCAAGCACGACGGGCGGTGGAACAAGATCGGCAAGCGGAATCCGCAGTGGCCGCAGCTGTTCGAGGCGATCCCGACGAAACTGACGATCGGCAGCGGCGATCAAATGTCCGCCTCGTGCCGCTTCGACAGTACGGACAAGAATCGGACTGTCCGCATGGGGTCGGTTTACGAATAGCGAAAACAGCGAAGAAAAAAAGGTGCGTGATTGCAGAGCGATGGGCGTCGACGAGATGTGCAACTTCTACATGATGTTCCACTACGACGCGAAACTCGAAAACCCGTATCCGCAGGGTGCGATTTGCGCGCAAAACTCTCCGAATCTGATGAAAGACTATCCGCACGACGGCTTCGAACTCCTTCCGCCCCGGCCCGAGCTCGAGCATCACGCGCACCAATCAAAGGTTCCGTTTGGTATAATCGCCGAGGCGATTCATGAGGTGATCGGCGGAATTAAACTGGGTCAAGTGGCCGGACTCGCGTTCGACAATCACGGAAACCTTCTCGTGTTCCATCGCGCCGCGCGTGTCTGGGATGCCTCCACTTTTGACAATTACAACATTCTGCTCGACAAGACGCCGATCAAAGAGCCGACGATACTCGTCGTCTCGTTCCGCGGGAATGAGTCGAGGTTGGAGAGGCGGTTGGGCGCTGGACAGTTCTATTTGCCACACGGAATCTACGTGGATGTCGATGGATTTGTGTACACGACCGACGTCGGCTCGCACACGGTTGCAAAGTGGACGATCGACGACGGCGGCGAGCTGAAGAACGTGTGGACGAGTGGAGAGGCGCTGCTGCCCGGCTCCGATCAGCAGCATTATTGTAAACCGACGGGTGAGTTACTTTGCAACTTTCGGACGTTTTGCAACCGGCCTTATCACCGAAATGGTCAAGCGGAACAAACCAGTTCCCTGGGTGCTTATGAGACAACTAGTTAGACACTTTGCAACCACAACCAGATGCAGAGGTGGACACTTTGCAACCGATGACTTTGTAAATTCAGGAATCACGCGAATCGGCGACCAATTGTACGTCACCGACGGATACTGTAACAGCCGAGTCGTCGTGTTGGATTTGAACGGTAAACGAATGGTGAGTCTCAGATTTTCCCTTCAAACATTTCAATGCGACGCCCCCCCCATCCCTGCAGCAACAATTCGGACTTCCGGGCGACGCGTTGGGCCAATTCAACGTTCCGCACGACGTCGTCGCCGACTCGGCCGGACGTCTTCTGGTGACGGACCGGGAGAACGGACGTGTCCAGCACATGACCACTCAGGGACACGTCATCGAGGAGTTCAAATCCACGTGAGCGACTTTTTTGTTGTTGAAACGATGCGCCACGGTCTCCCAGGGGGCGCTAATGCTAAACACAGTGCGCTCGTAAATTGCGGAGTGTCGTTGTAACTTTTGAAAATTTGCAGGTCTGAAAATGCATTTCAAGTTACGACCTTTGATTCTTTCTTTTTCACTTGAAAAACGTCTAGAAAACAATATTTTAATGATTGGAAACCGCTCTTTACAGAATTTCGAGTTTTTCATGTTTTTAGCGTCTTTTTCGCATTTCGTCAAAACTTCAAACTTTTATATTTCAGCTCATTTTGCATTTCATGAGCCCAACGAACGATAAAAATGTTCGCTGAATCTTTCTTCACAAAATTCAGGTTCCGGCGGTTAGTTTTCTTGAGCAGTTTTCGAAAACTATTCGAAAAACATCAAAATCCAGGCCAAAACCTTCAAATCGAAATAACTCGGCTAATTCTCAACGATGTGCGAGATTTCTGTTACCAAAACGTAGCTAGTGCTCTAATTATTCGAATCCAAGTTCCACGCGTACAAAAAATAGGTGTATTGTACAGAAAACATGGAAAGAACGCGGCCTCCCGTTGAAAATAAATTAATCGGCCGCCGCGTAAATCGACACAGCCCGCCTGTTGCAAGTGCGCCCCATTGAAATAATTCGCGCCGTGGGCGACCGTGAGATGTGATAAAGTTCGAACAAACTGTTTCAGAATGTTCACCAACATCTACTCGGCCGCCTCGTTCGAAGATTACGTGTTTATGGTGCCCGGAAGAGCGGTTCGTGACTTCTATAAGCGTTTATCGAAAACAGTGCCAATTTTTGTAGATAATGGGCCACGAGCAGGACGGCATCGCAGTCTTTGTGGGCCGTTCGGGCACCGGCCTGATCGAGTACGCATTCGGGCCGGCGACACGTGGCAAACGGGAGCAGATGGGCGAGCAGTTCGGACAACCGCACTGTCTGCGCGTCTCCCGCGACGGATCGACAATATTTGTGGGCGATATTGCCGAGGGAAAAGCCCGTCTGTGGCAGTTCAAGGTTTGTCGCTTGTTTGGATGATTTCTGAAGATTTTCCAGGTGCAAAAGGTTGTGGAGCACTCGATGCACCATGTGGAAGAGACAGAGAACGAACTTGAACTCATGTCCACAAATAAATGAATAGCGCACACTCCCAATGCCTGGCTTTCAGGTGCAACACGAAGAGTCGGGAATGGCGGCGGTGCACTCGGCGGGCGTCTCGCTCGGATGGCCGTCGCTTTCGCAGTCGGACCCCAAATATTCCTCCTTCTTCGTCCTCCTCGCCATTGCCATACTCGTGTTGGGCGCGTATTGTGTGAAGAGACGATGCCGGAATCTGGAGAACGGAGGAGCACTTTTCGACAAAAGGGTACGGTTTTCGAACGGTTTTCGGCGGGGCACAAAAGGCCGGCCCAGACTTTTTGAGGCCTGGATCAGAGTTGAGCGGAAGAACTCAACACGGAAGAATTTTTATCTTTTAGAAAATTTTTTCATGAAATGTGCACAACTGACGAAATGTATAGCAAAGTGAACTCTGCTCATAGAAAAATAATTGTAAATTTAACTTTTCATACAAAAAAGTTCCGTCCTTCCGTCTTCCGTTAGCCCTTTTTTCACGGAACAAATCTAATAACTTTTTTGTATGAAAAGCTAAATTCACAATTATTTTTCTATAAGCAGAGTTCACTTTGCTATACATTTCGTCAGTTGATCACATTTCATGAAAAAATTTTCTAAAAAAGATAAAAAAGATGCGGCCTTTCGGGTCTCTGATCCACATATCTCGGGACCGGATGATCCGATCGATCTGAAACTTGGACCCCAGATACTTGAATCCCGGTCCTAGATGTCTGTAAAGTCTGGACCCAATCAAAAGTCCAGGCTTTTTACCGAAAACTGTCAAAAAACCCCCCATTTTTCAGGGCTTCAAACCACTGCGAACCGAGGAAACTGTCGGATTCATAAGCGACGGATCGGATAGTGATTAGGCTGATATTTTAGAGACTTTTTGTGCGTGTGTGTGTGTGTATATATATAATCGTTTTCTTGATTCCCTGGGTACTATATATCGTGTGTGTATAGGATTACTGTAGACGGCCAACTGTAATCCATTTTTAAAAGTATACTTTAATGCGTAGCATAATAATAATTATTTGAGCACGTTCAACAAAAACCCGCTATTGTAAATCTCTCTCTCTCTCTCCCCTCCATATCAGTCGGCCCTTTTCATGTTGTGAAGTTTTGAAAAAGAGCAATTGTCAATGTTTCTCTGCGTTTTTTTTATTGGAACAAAATGCGAACAAATGTTGCTAGTGCTTCCGTTTCGAATTCAGATAGTATCCGGGACTGACACGTGGCGGCGGACACGATTCGCACGGCCACGGCTCGCCTTTTGGACCTGGAAGAAAAGTCAAGTCACGGACTGGAGAGCTGACAATATGGGCGTGGCCTCGGCGGCAAAATGGCGTTTTCATGAATTGAGCAGGGTTTTCTCTGATTTTTGTGATCAACGGCGATGAAAAATGATTGTTCGACATGTAAACACACTAATTCTCACAGAATTAATGACGTTTTGGCGCGTTTTTCGCGTTTTTCGCGGATTTCGCTTTTTCGCCTTCGCCGCCTAAAAACCGCAATTCTCGCTTTGCGCTTTCTTGACCGTTTTCCGACAGAATTGGTTTTGAGAATGATAAATCACGTAAATACAAGCATTTTGAGCGCTCGAACCGCGAAAATTACCGAAAAGCAACTGAAATTCACGCAGTTTTATCTAAAAACCTTCAAACCGATAAATTTGATTTGAAACTTGACCAAATTTAACGCTCTTGCGCTTAAAAATTCGTAATAGCCTATGCAATCGGTCTATCGAGAGACAAATCAGAAATTATCGATTTTTCGTGGCTAATCTCGCAAAAAACACAAATTTTGCTGTTAAAATTTGAATTTTTGCGCTTTCTTGACCGTTTTCCAACAGAATTGGTTTTGAGAATGATAAATCACGTAAATACAATAATTTTGAGCGCTCGAACCGCGAAAATTACCGAAAAGCAACTGAAATTCGCGCAGTTTTAGCCAAAAACCTTCAAACTGATACATTTGATTTTCGACTTGACCAAATTTAACGCTCTTGCGCTTAAAAAATTCGTAATAGCCTATACAATCGGTCTATCGAGAGATAAATGAGAAATTATCGATTTTTCGTGGCTAATCTCGCAAAAATACAAATTTTGCGCTGTTAAAATTTGAATTTCGCGCCAATGTATCGCTCTATTGAGCGGGGCGCACTTGCGCCCATTGTCGCCTCTGCAGACCGTTGCATGTGAACATTTTCCAAAAAAAAAAGGTGAATGCACTCACCGACAGGCCCGAATCCACCAACCGGTCCTCGCTTCCCGATCTCGCCCTTCAGCCCCTGATATCCGCGTTCGCCGCGCTCTCCGGGCAGTCCGTCTTCGCCGTCTCGTCCGTTTCTGCCTTTTTCGCCGGGTGGTCCACGCGGCCCCGTTTCTCCGTCTTTTCCGGGCGGCCCATCCGACACGTACACTCTTCCGGGCTCTCCGGGCTCTCCCGAAGGCCCCGGCGCGCCCGGGAATCCTTTGTCGCCGCGTTCGCCCGGCTCTCCGCGGATCGACGGTGGCGCCGAGTCGCCTTGAAGACCCGCTCGGCCTCTTTGGCCTTTTTGGCCTTTTGGGCCATCGGAGCCATCTCGGCCCGGACGACCTGCTGGACACTCGCGGATACAGACCATTCGCGCGTCGCCGTCGGCTGGACGACCCGGACGACCGTCACGGCCTGAAAAATAAAAGTAAGGTATGGTACGATTTGTACCAAACATGACCAATTTATCAATAAACTCTATAAATATTGTCAATCGACCATTTCCTAACGATAAATCCACTTCTACACAGCAAATTCGTATCACAAATCAGTCCACAGTTATGTATGGAGGAAGACTGATTCGTGAGGTGTCCCATTGGAACAAATTGAGTGAAAACATGTATTCTATCGTCAAAACAGCATATTTGAACTATGCGCGCACTCTGCTCTTCCCACAATGCTTCTACAATAGCAGTGTATGGTGACAGGCCATAATATCAACATTATAAAACGCATTCTCTGTAAGACTCGAGCAATGTGGGACATTGGGAAAGATTTTTGTGTGAACATGTATATGGTGCACAATATTAGGTCCCAGCTCCGGGCTACGGTAGTACGGTAGGTGGAAAAATGAATTTTTTTTTTTGAAAAAAATCGTAGAAAGCTAAAAAAATTTTTTGTGATTGGTAGATGTTTAGTGCAGACTTTGTGCAAAATTTGAACACTTGCAAAAAAAATTTTCTCCCTGGTTATGATGAAAAAATATCATTTTTTTTTAGAATTTTTTGAAAAAATTCAATTTTAAGGGTTTTTAGTAGAAGTTTCCCGCCGCGGACATGAGATACTAGAAAAAGGTGTATTTCGATCTTAGCTTTCGACAAAAAAAATAGTTTGAGTGATTTGAACTTGCAGCAGATATCGAAACGTTCAAATTTGATTATGTCGCGTCCAAAGTCTCGGAAACCCCGCAAATCTCGCGGACTTTGCAGTCCAAAGTCGGCAGAAATTTGCGGGAAATCCGGGGTGCGCACAGCTGAACGAGTGTTACCGTACACCATAAAACTACGGTATTTTTTTTGAAAAAAATTTAAATTTCTCGAGAATATTTGCAATTTTTCAAATTTCTTGGGTAATTTAAATTTTTTTTCAAAAAAATACCGTTGAAAAATTTACCCAAGAAATTTGAAAAAAATTGCAAAATTGCAATTTTAATTTTTTTCAAAAAAATACCGTTGAAATACCGTTGAAAAAAATTGCAAAATTGCAATTTAAATTTTTTTCAAAAAAATACCTTTTTCAAAAATAAATAATACGGACTGCAAAATCCGCGAGATTTGTGGGGCTTCCGAGACTTTGGACGCGGCGTTAGTAAACTTCTGGATTCCGAATAAAACTTTAAAAATAACGACTAGAAATTGGTTAAAAATTGATTAAAAATATAAAAAAAAATCATTCGTTATTTGAAATAAGAATAACACCTCAAAAAGTCAAAAATTTAAAGTCGGGAAGCTACCGTTTTCATAAAAAAATTTTTCTAAAAAAAGATAAAAAAAGATGCGGCCTTTCGGGTCTCTGATCCACTCGTCGGGAAGCTACCGTTTTTTTGTTGTTTTTTTTAAAGCTCTATTATTTATTATTTATTTTTAAAGCTCTAATGTCTGCAGACTAACTGATGTCTAAGGCGTCAGATCGAAGACATTTCGCAACCGCGACGTCTTCGTACTAATTTTCACAGCAGCCATCACAATTAGTAGTGGGGGAACATCACTAACCCGGTTCTCCGTCGTATCCGTCTCTCGAGTTCTTGCCCGCAAATCCTTTCATCCCCGGCGGTCCGATACAACACGCTGCAAGGTGATTGCTGTACTTTTCCCGAAAATCTACGACTACTACTAACACGCCATTTGTCGCTTTTGTCGAACATTTTCATGAATTTGCTCGCGGACGAGTTGTGCTCGCTGCCTCAGCTCCGACACTTGACCCTACACACAAATGGTTCCGCCTTACAAATTGGGGTTCAAGTTCTTACCGCACACTCATGGCTCTCGAACAGACTGTCATGAGCGAAAATGCGTAGAAATATTAGGGGACAGATTACGGTCACGTAGATCAGTGCGGTCACCGAAAGAGTTATGGCGATGGTGGGCGAGGAGAGTTGGCGCCAGATTACCGTCGCTGACAGCATCACGGCGTACTGTAGCACTTTGACGGACGGAAGTGAAGAAGAAGAAGAAGAAGAAGAAGGTTTGGTGCGTGTGTGTGTGAATATATGAGTATACAATAGCACTTGACACAAACTGGTCACCGACCGATCCATCGAAGGAAGGAAATAATTAGGTTTATAATTGGACGACGTGTCTCCGGTTGAACCAAACACCGGAAACCATGCAGAAACTCGGTCTGTTCGGCCGTTTTATTGACTGAATCGTACACAACAAGGTCTCCTTCACGCCTCCGATTTGCCTTCCGGTCCCGACGGCTCCGGCGGATCCTTGTCCGTCCTCTTCCCGTGCTTCTCCAAAAGTGTTTGCAGCACCTGAAATTAACGATTATTGTGTTGTTTTTCACTGCAAAAAATTCACATTTCACACGGTCTCCCAGGGGGCGCTAATGCTAAACACAGTGCGCTCGTAAATTGCGGAGTGTCGTTGTAACTTTTGAAAATTTGCACGTCTAAAAATGCAGTTCAATTCGAGTTTACGACCCGACCTTATTTCTTTCTTTTTGACTTGAAAAACGTCTAGAAAACAATATTTTACTGATTGGAAACCGTTCTTTACAGAATTTAGAGTTTTTCATGTTTTTAGCGTCTTTTTCGCATTTCGTCAAAACTTCAAACCTTTATGTTTCAGCTCATTTTGCATTTCATGAGCCCAACGAACGATAAAAATGTTCGCTGAATCTTTCTTCACAAAATTCAGGTTCCGGCGGTTAGTTTTCCTGAGCAGTTTTCGAAAACTATTCGAAAAACATCAAAATCCAGGTCAAAACCTTCAAATCGAAATAACTCGGCTAATTCTCAAACGATATTTGAGATTTCTGTTACCAAAACGTAGCTAGTGCTCTAATTATTCGAATCCAGGTTCCAGGCGTACCGAAAAATAGGTGTATTGTACAGAAAACATGAAAAGAACGCAAACTCCCGTTGAGAATTAATTAATCGGCCGCCGCGTAAATCGACACAGCCCGCCTGTTGCAAGTGCGCCCCATTGAAATCATTCGCGCCGTGGGAGACCGTGATTTCAATGGTTTTTTTAAAAGGTTTTCTCTGGCACCGTGGTGCACCACATTAGCGGAAATTTTCAATTAAAATCCGCCAAAATCGCACCTCCATCGCCTTCAAAAACGTCTCCTCGGTCTCGCTGACGCATCCGCACTGCGCGGCGAACACAAACGCCGTGTAGAGCGACGAGTAGTAGTCGTGTTTGCGAGTTCCGGCGTGCGCCCGTCGCTTCCGCACCTCGATCCACTGCTCGATCGCCGAGAAGTGCGCGGTGGCGAGCATCTGGCGGCACATAATCGCGCTGACGACGAACGAGGCGCAGCGGCGCGTGCCCGACACGCCGTGCACAAGGACCGTCGTCGGCGAGACGCCGCTCGAGACGAGCTCTTCGGCCCGCTCGAACGACCACATGTACTCCATAAGCGCCGATTGTTGCGTGGGCGGACGCAACGCGGAAACGTCCGTCGGGCAGCTGATGATGTGGACTGTGCGGGCCGGCGCGGCGCCACCGCTAAACCACCACTTCCACGTCGACGGCGACAACTCGCACTGGTAGACCGTCAGACCGCGCTTCACGTCGTCGACGGCCAACGTCCGCATCGTGTACTTTTTGAAGACCTTAACAAGAGAATGTGATGGCCTTGCATTTTCTAGTCCTTCCCTACTTTTTTGCCGCCGACGTTCGGGTCAAAGTATCCGCCGGCTTCTTCGGCCGACACGAGACAAACGACCGTCCGAACATTGAAGATCCACATGAGATGGAGGTGATCCGCACACGACGCCTCCGTCGGCGCCTAAATGCACTTTTGAAGACCTAGAAAAAGTTAGGCCAGCGCCCGCTCACCTGACTAATGATGAAATTGCCGTATGGAGTGGCGAACGTGTTCGCGTGCACGTAAAACTCTTTGTCATTCGTGTCGAGCACCTCGTCGTAGCACACAATGTTTGTGAAGCGATTCTTCTGGAAAAATAGGGGAATTCAGAAGCGGAAAACGGAATGCGGAAGTCGGAACTCCGCGTCAACCATTTTCCTGTCAGATTTCGATAAACGCAATCGTGCCGCGAATCAACAAGATGTAATGGAAAGCGGAAATAGGAATTCCGCTAAATTCGATTTTCTAGTCTCCGTCCCGGCACGGTCTCCCACGGCGCGAATGAATTCAATGGGGCGCACTTGCAACAGGCGGGCTGTGTCGATTTACGCGGCGGCCGATTAATTAATTTTCAACGGGAGTTCGCGTTCTTTCCATGTTTTCTATACAATACACTTATTTTTTTCACGCCTGGAACCTGGATTCGAGTAATTAGAGCACTAGCTACGTTTTGGTAACAGGAATCTCGTATATCGTTGAGAATTAGCCGAGTTATTTCGATTTGAAGGTTTTGGCCTGGATTTTGATGTTTTTCGAATAGTTTTCGTAAACTGCTCAAGAAAACTAACCGCCGGAACCTGAATTTTGTGAAGAAAGATTCAGCGAACATTTTTAACGTTCGTTGGGCTCATGAAATGCAAAATGAGCTGAAATATAAAGGTTTGAAGTTTTGACGAAATGCGAAAAAGACGCTAAAAACATGAAAAACTCGAAATTCTGTAAAGAACGGTTTCCAATCAGTAAAATATTGTTTTCTAGACGTTTTTCAAGTCAAAAAGAAAGAAATAAAGGTCGTAAACTCGAATTAAACTGCATTTTTAGACCTGCAAATTTTCAAAAGTTACAACGACACTCCGCAATTTACGAGCGCACTGTGTTTAGCATTAGCGCTCTCGGAGACCGTGCCCGGGGTTTTCCAACGCGCTGATTCCAAAAATGGCGGTCCTACCTCTCCATTGCGAATGAATCGCTCGATGAGACGGTCCTCCTCGCAGATCTCGTCCAAATCCGTCTGATCGTCCTTTCCCTGCGCGCGGGTCGTTTGCGCGTGCACAAAATCGTCGACACTTTCCGCCTCGATCATCGTCTGATATCCGGCCTCCCTATAAATTGCATATTTAATGATTTTTCGTGTCGAGACCCAACATACGGTACTGGCTTCTGTGGTGCCGGTTGTCCGGCCTCCGGGGGAGCTCCATTCGTAGCCATTTCTGTGAAATAACGGGTTCAACAAAAATATATAAAGACAATGGCTCGGATTCAAGGTTTCACGTCACAAATTCATAATAATAAATAAATAGGAAACATATATATATATATATCACAACAAATTGGAGAAAAAAAATCGATAATCACTGTTCGTCGGCCAGCTTTCCGATCACTTTTTCGACCTCGTCCTGCGTGGGCGTTTTGTTGAGTGCGTCGCACGAGAGCGCCGACGGAAGAGGAGTTTTGGGCGGAGAGGGCAGCGGCGTGAGGGCTCCTTTGATGAGCCGTTCGAGGAATCCGTCGAATTGCGACAGGTTGATCGAGTCGTGGAGAGTTTCGAGCGAGCGAAGTGGCGGCCAGAAGCGCTTGATTTCTGCAGAACGAGAACAGACATTTTTGCGTTGGAAATCGGTATTTTTACAAATCCTTCATAGAATTGAACGGAAAAAAACATGTTTTTCACATAGTCTCGTGCCGTTTGTTACGAAAATGGTTCCTAAAACTGTTCACTCACCTCCGACGGCGAAATCATCGGATTCGTAGGTCATGAGGCGCGGGGCCGACGAGGAACGGGCGATGACGGCCGTGGAGAGCACGGCGGTGCCGGCGCCAAAGTCTACAACTTTAATTCGACTCAAATTAGTTGTTTTTTGACAGGAAAATAAAATTTTTCCACCTAAACAATTTCAAAAAGTGCTTGCTGGCCTAGAAACCCGAAATCATTCAAATCTAGTGATGACCCAACTTTTCGGTGGCCTAGAAATCCAAAATTCTACCTTTTCGCGAATTCTTCTTGCTATCGTGATCTCCGAATTTGCCCATCAACACATCCGTACTGATGAGACGGTTTTGCATTTGGACGCCTCCGCTCATTCCTGCAAAACAATGGTTCGGCGGGACTTCTGACCCACTTGCAAGGATCCGATCGGGCCCAAACTTTGCAGGCTTGTTGGGCTTGGATTGAAGTGTACTGGGACCAAGTTTCAGGTGGATCGGATGCCCGGGTTTTTACGAAAGATGTGACATCTTCGGTCTCTGATCCACATATTTCGGGGCTGGATGATCCGATCCATCTGAAACTTGGACCCAATATACTCCCAACCAAGTCCAAGAAGCCTGCAAGGTCTGGACCCGATCGGATCATTGCAAGTCGGTCAAAAGTCCAGGACAAGGGCCGGCTTTTTGCCGAGCCCTGGAAAAAAGTGTTAAACCTCTCAAACCAGTAAGCAATTGAGCCGTGTGATGTTTGAATCGATAGGGGAAGTAGCGGCGGGCTAAAAAAAACTAGATTTATAGGAATTACAAGTGTTTATAACAAAAGTATATATATATATGTACTAAATGAAGAATCGGGTTACTAGTAGTGGGACAAACTAAAAGTGCGTTGGTAATTTTCTTCTGGATCCAGAAAAACAAGTGTGACAATATAACAACACAGGACAAAAAAAAATGGTTGAATTTAGAGGAAAAACCGAAATGAATGTTTTTTTTTCTCTCCAGGACATGCACAATAGACACGGTACGGTACACGCACAAAGCTAATAAGTATACGAGAACTGAATGAAAATCAGAAGTAAACGGACAAAAAATCGAATAATTTCTCACTTTTTTCGTCGTTTTGTGTATGCGATATTGTCGGTTCGGTGACGTGGAACGAACCGCGCTGGCCTAATGTGCACACATTTGATTATTATTAATTGGAAAGAATGGGAAAATTGGGGGAGGGAAAAATTGGAAATTTCCACACCATGCCATGATGAGAAGAGAAAACAAATGAAATTCCAAGTTTTGGGTCTCGACACAGTTCACGCATTCCCAAATGGTCCAAAAGATCCACAAACGGACCTTTTGGATCAATGGATTTCCGCATCGAGACCCAAATTGTTGCTTTTTGAGGCCTGGACTTTGGGCCCACTTGCAATGATCCGATTGGGCCCAAACTTTGCAGGCGTTTTGGACTTGTTGGGTCCAAGTTTCAGACCCATCGGATCATCTGGTTCCGAGTGGATCAGACGCTTTTTTCCAGACTTGCCAAATTACGGGCCGGTCGGCCCGGCTCAAAAGACGCGAATTCAAATTTTTGGGGGAAATCGATTTTTTCGTTTTTTTTGCGGGGATCAAAATTTAAAAAAAAACTACGACACTCCGACATTACGGTCGCGCGCGCTCTTTAGCCATTTTTTTCCAACTTTCGGATTGCGGCGTGTGAAAATCGTTATTATTTTCTTCTTTTTTAATTGTTACTTTTGATTTGATGCCAATAAAAACTATTTTTGAGAACTACATTTCTTTTTTATGCTCGATACTTGCAAAATTCGTTAGTTCTACGAAAAACAAACATTTTATTTAATCAATAGTTCAAAATTTGGATTCCCGCTTTTTGAACCGTGCCGGGCCGGAGTTTTGAAAATTTCGGCCCGGCCCGGCCCGTGGCAAACTCTGCTTTTTTCGGCCTCTGATCCACGCGGGTCAAAAGTCCAGGCCTCGGCCGGCCTTCTGCCCAGCCGTGCAGCTTCAAAGAAACACTGAAAGAAGCGCCCCCGAGGAAAAATGAAAAGTGGTTGCTCACATCGTGAAAGGCGTTCCTGCTGCTCCAGTTGCTCGGGCGGCTCCTGGACGGGCGGCACCTCGACCTCGCGGATCGAGTTCATCGCCATCGCGCGCTTCGTCTGGTCCAGCAGATCCTTCACCCATTGTCCCTTGCCGGCGCCCACCGTTTCCGTGCTCTCGCAGCACGACTCCGTCTCGTTCGATCCAACCGATATCTTCAGCGGCAAAATTCGACAATTCACGACAAAAAGTGGGGAGCTACGTCTCAACATGTTTCCCGTTTCTCGACTAGAATGAGTAAATCTAATTGACCCCCCGCCCCGAAAACAGTTCGAAATGTTTCAGTAACAAAGAAAAAAAGGCGTCGACCACCAACCTGACTGGCGCTTTTTGCCACTCCGTTTCCTTTCCACTCTCCGTGCGGTTTATCGCCTTCCTGTACAGAAAAAAAAACACGAAAATGCAGTTATATCAATCGACAGAAAAAAGCCGGTACCTCCATCGATTTTTCGGCGCCCGTCACACTTCGCTGCCGTTTTGCCTGTTTCGGATCGTCGGCCACTGAAAAATCGTCGGAAAATCACGGCAAACGACACGGAAAAAAAATGAGGAGAAATGGATAGCAATTGGTTCAGAAACCCACTATTCTTATTGGAGCTGTTCAGCTCGTCCAGCGCCACCAAATTCACCGATTCCACGTCGTTCAGCTCGTCTTCCGAGTCGCCGTGCGATTTTGTCGTTGTGTTCAGCAGCCTATTGAGATAAAGGGCAATTTTTACAGTTTCAAAAACGAATTCCGTGCGTTTATCGCTAAATTTACCTTTAGAATATCGAGATTATGGCGGCAGTTAACACTGCGATCGCGCTCTACCGCAAACCACATGAGTGCTTTTTTGAAAAACGCGGCCGCGTTGCGATAGAGCGCGATTGCAGAAAAAAGCGATTGTGTTGGTCAAAACGCAACACTTTTTCTCACCCGTTCGTCTCGGCGACAATCGATTCGGCGTTGCTGCTGATCGAGACGTCGTCGTTGGTCGGCGTCGTTGTGGGCGTGGCCAATTGCGTCGGCGTCACCACAGTAACCACTTTTTCGAGGCTCGGGCGGCGGGCCTCGGCGCTCGAGGCCGATTGCACGGGTTCCTGTGAGAAAAATTGAGAAAAAAACTCGACGACAGATCACCTACCGAATCATTATTGTCTTTCGAATCTCTGCCTCCAGACGATCGGCTCGACGTCGCTGGTTTCGGTCCGCTGCTCAGGCTGAAAAACGTTCCACTCATTGCGTTTCACTTCCAAGACGCCTACTTGAATCGGCTCTCGTAAATGCGCTCTTTTTCGGTCAGGAAGCACGGATAGAGTCCCGGCGAGAAGAGTATCTCAATGTGGAAGCGGGGCCCGCTCTCCGGCGTGTCCTGATCCTTGCGCGAGTCCTCGTAGACCATCAGCACCACCTGCGTCATGTAGTTGAATTCGGTGACGCCCGACAAGAAGTTCATCGCCCGCTGCCACTTTTTGTCGTCCACCTGCAAAATAATGCTATGTTTCTCTGGGGAAAAAAAATCGCAGTTGCACTTACCGAGCACAAATTGCCGTATCTGATGAGGTTCATCAGCGTGTGAATGTGACTCTCGCTCGTGAAGTAGAGCCGTGTTCGGACGTGTCGGAACGGAGTCGCGATGCCCTGAAAAGTAGCGAAAAATTGCAGACTTTTATATTTGAAGACGGACTCAAAATGATCGCCGTAATTGCATGACGCGATTGGCGCGGATTTCGAAAAAACGCCGAAAGTCGAAAATTGGCAAACTTGGCCTAGGATGCGATGGAGTTTTCTAGGTCAAGTTTGCCAAACTCACACTCAACAAATGTTCATTTTAAGATTGATTCCGAGTTTGAGAATCAGCAAAAAATTATATATAATCTTTGAAACGTTAAAAAAACACAATTTTCCAATTAGAAACTCCCACTGCCCTCAATTCACCTGTGAAGCCCTGGGATCGAGGCGTGTCTGCGTCTCCTCGGATTCCTTGTTCTCCAGACACCGATGCAGATCATTGCGGATTTTGCGCAGCAAAGGCGTACAAACTCGCTGCGCAATCACCATTTTGTTTTCCGTCTTGATGCCGTACTCTTGCGGCACCACAATATCGGCCATATTTTTGACGCACAGGTACATTCGCTCAAACTCCACCTCGTTGTTTATGCACAAATCCGGATTGTGTTCCATGTCGTACTGTAAAAAAAAGGGATTGAGAATTCGTGTGCCTCCAAAGTGTCTGCATTTCCCAGAAAAAGCAAAAAGAGACGACGACAAGTACACGCGGTTATCGATTTTTCTGCCCGATAGGCTCGCGGATTCGGGGACATTTGTTTAGAATTTGGCGCTTTGGGAGCATAATTTGTGGTCTCAATTAAGAGGATTGCACGGTCTCCCACGGCGCGAATGATTTCAATGGGGCGCACTTGCAACAGGCGGGCTGTGTCGATTTACGCGGCGGCCCATTAATTAATTTTCAACGGGAGTTCGCGTTCTTTCTATGTTTTCTGTACAATACACCTATTTTTTGTACGCGTGGAACTTGTATTCGAATAATTAGAGCACTAGCTACGTTTTGGTTACAGAAATCTCGCATATCGTTGAGAATTAGCCGAGTTATTTCGATTTGAAGGTTTTGGCCTGGATTTTGATGTTTTTCGAATAGTTTTCGAAAACTGCTCAAGAAAACTAACCGCCGGAACCTGAATTTTGTGAAGAAAGATTCAGCGAACATTTTTATCGTTCGTTGGGCTCATGAAATGCAAAATGAGCTGAAATATAAAGGTTTGAAGTTTTGACGAAATGCGAAAAAGACGCTAAAAACATGAAAAACTCTAAATTCTGTAAAGAACGGTTTCCAATCAAAAAAAATATTGTTTTCTAGACATTTTTCAAGTCAAAAAGAAAGAAATAAAGGTCGTAAACTCGAATTGAACTGCATTTTTAGACGTGCAAATTTTCAAAAGTTACAACGACACTCCGCAATTTACGAGCGCACTGTGTTTAGCATTAGCGCCCTGGGAGACCGTGGATTGCAAGAGAAGAACGCGTATTCTCAGTTTTGAACTGCAAAACGAGTTGCTCTCAAAAGAGCGCAATTGCAGAGAAATTCCGTGAGGAAGCAGAAGAAAAAAAAAGTGTTCCGATTTTACCTTGATATTATCGTAAATATCGGGTATTTTCGAGATGTCAAATTCCACTTCTCCGTGCTTATTTTTCCGTCTAAACTCTCTCAACTCTTTGTTCCATCGCCGTTGCGCCAAATCCATCGATTCCTGCAGGTACAGCGTGGATCCTGAAAATGTTCTCAACATTTTCCATCAAGATTCGCGTTTGTACCACCGGGCTTCGTCTGCGAGTACTCCTTGATGACTCCGCACATTTTCTCCACGTATCCGGCAATTTCGTGACACATTTTGCGCGGATTTTTGATAAATTCCATTGCATTCGTGATCGAACGCAGACCGTCGGGGTTCAGCTCCAAATAGTCCTGCGGGGTGAAGTCACGGTCGGCCTGAAATCGCTTTTCATTTGGGACATCAGCGATAAATTGCACGGTGAAAGTTCACGCGGTTTCAAAACGTCGCATTGCGAAACAATTGGACAAACAGCACAATCGGAAGCGTGCACACAAAATCCGTACCTGAAGAGCCTTGTGCAGATATCGTTTGAGCTCCGTCTGGTAGAGTCTCGCCTGACAATCGTCATCGAGCAGTCCGTCCGTGTTCGCACTTTTTACCATCTGAAAATTAGGAGTTTGAAAGAGATTTCTTTCGAAAGAGTATGAGTGAAAATTCGATTTCATCAATTTCAGATGATCAAATGTTGAAACTGTGAACAATTTTCACGGAATATGCGCGCGTTTTTCCGTTTGGTTCTTGTGTGGAAGAAAACGTCATTGCCTGCAGAGTTGAGGGGAAGAACACGGAAGAATTTTTATCTTTTTTAGAAAATTTTTTCATGGAATGTGCACAACTGACGAAATGTATAGCAAAGTGAAGTCTGCTCATAGAAAAATATTTGTAAATTTAACTTTTCATACAAAAAAGTTATTCCTTTCGTCTTGATCACATTTCATGAAAAAAATTTTTCACATTTCATGAAAAAAATTTTTCTTGAAAAAAATTTTTGAAAAAAATTTTTGAAAAAAAATTTGAATTTGAAATTTGAAAAAAAATTTGAAAAATTTTGAAATTTGAATTGAAATTTGAATTGAAAAATTAAAAATTTGAATTGACATTTGAATTGAAATTGAATTGAATTGAATTGAATTGAATTGAATTGAATTTGAATTGAAAAATTGAAATTTGAATTGAAAAATTGAAATTTGAATTAAAATTTGAATTGAAATTTGAATTTGAAATTTGAAAAAAATTAGAAAAAATTTTTGAAAAAATTTTGACAAAAAAAATTTTTGTAAAAAAATTTTTCACATTTCATGAAAACATTTTCTAAAAAAGATAAAAATTCTTCCGTGTTCTTCCGCTCAACTCTGCATTTTGCCTGCGTCCCGTGACAACTATGAAAGAAACGTTTGGAGTGTACCTGCATGAGGATGGGCGTCAACTCGCCCTCCAACGCGAGCAATCCCTTTGCGAACGCGGCGGCCGTCGTCTGGACGCGTCCCTCGTCGGACGCGTAGATCTTCAGATCGTGGCGGTAGGTGGAGTGGAGTCGGAGGAATCCCAGGCCTTGCGTGTCTTCCGGCGACGATTTGCCGTCGGTCCGCCGGATTCCCGGGTAGAGAGTTCGGAAGAGACGGCCCAGCGCCTCCGCTTGCATGTTTCCTGCAGACATCAATTTGTTGAAGAAGCCTTACAGTCCGGCTAACGTCAGAAATGTCTAGATTGCGGCGCCATAATGGCACTCCAGGCAATCTGGACATTTCCGACTCACGGGCCGGGTTACAGTTGCGAAATGGCCGGTTGCGGCGTACCTGCAGTCGTGAGCTCTCCGCCCCACTTCAAAATGAGCAACAGCGCCGCCTCCTGACGCTTCATCTCCTCGTCGGACGTCTTCGTTTCGCGCTCCTTCAAATACTTCATTTGCACTTTGCGATTGATGCCCGAAAAGTGTCCGTACCTAAAAATGGCCAAAATCTATGTGTGCACTGTGATATTGCATGCTTCGAGCAAAAATAGGCCAAAGAATTCATTTTTCCGACAAACATTGGTTTACATGTACATCACAGAGTTAGTGTACCGAAAAAAACGTGATTAGTTTTCGTCTAGCTACCGGTTAGAATTTTGCCAATTTTCCCACAAAATCTCTACACATTTTCTAGACAATATCCATGCAAAATTATACATACATATATATATATATACACAAATGGCCGCCCCCAGACCGACGCATGCCGTTTCGTCACCCCAATTCGTACATTTCGAGCACCGTCCGCATCTGTTCCCACTTCTTCATCTCCTCCTCGCACACCTCCAACGCGTGCTCCAATTTGTGACATTCCTCCTCGTCGGAGCCGCCGTAGAAATCTTTCAGCTTTTCCAGAAGACGATGACGGTCTTGCTGCAAAAGTTAGGCCGCTCAATCTCGATTTTTCTTCGATTTGCGGGAGAACAGCGGAAATCAGGGCTGGGCAATTGACCGCCACGGGCTTTGCTGGGCTTTTGAAATATTTCGATCGGCGCCAAACTTTGTAGGATTGTTGGACTTGGATTGAAGCATACCGGGACCAGGTTTCAGCCCGATCGGATCATCTGGTCCCGAGATATGTGGATCATTGGTCGGAATATCTCGGGACCAGATGATCCGATCGGGCTGAAACTTGGACCCAACGTACTTCAATCCAAGTCGAACAATCCTGCAAAGTTTGAGTCGTCGAAATTCCAGAAACCGTACCTGTTTCTCGGCGACAAGCGCCCTGGCCAATTCGAGCACCTCCATCAGCTGATTCGGTTTCTTCATCTTAATCTCGTTCTTCTTGAAGCCGTCGTGTCGCTCGAATAAATCGAAAAAGCGCTGATCCGTCACCACCAGCTTCATTTTCTGTTTGGGCGTGCGATCGCCGTGCCGAATGACCGCCACCACGCACCGCAGCTCCATCAACTTGCCCGAAGGCGTCGTGATCATCGGCGGATCGTCGCCGAGTCCGAGGTCGAGGATCGGCGGCTGCGGCATGTCCGACGGCACGCGCCAGTTTTTCGACTTTGCGTAGTGACGGATGATCTGGTTGCCGAGAATTTTTGCAGTGTCCTATACAAACAATTGGGATTTTCCAGCAAAAAAACCCCCCGAATCTTTTGCTGACCTCATAATATTTGGTGGACGTTTTGACGAACGAGAATCCGTTCACATCGCACACGTACGATTTGCCGTTCGCGCGCAGCAGGTCGAATCCGCACACGGTCTGTCCGAACGCCAACACAATCTTTTTCGCCATCGCCTTCTCTTTGTTGCTCAGAATCACCGGATACCGCACCTCTTTTCCGTCCGAATCCCGCTCCACCTGCAGATTTGAAAAATTGCATTCTAAAGACAAACTTGTTACTGTTGAAAAAAAAAACGGTTCGACATTCGAATCGGAGTTGGCGGCGAGCCAAACAGTTTTCACCGAATCTTTTTTTTCTGAACAGCACGGCGACCAAAAGTGTAGAAAGGGGAGTGGCCTAATTTAAGACGCGTTTTCTGAAAATTGCCGCAATTCCAGCACCTTTCCGATATTTTTGTGTTTGATATCGACGAAAGAAGACATTAAAGAGAGAAAACATCGAAATTTTCGTGAAAACGCCGCGTTTGAGACGTTTTTGGCATATTTCGCAATACGCTCTCCGCGGCCAATCGCCGCCGCAATTTCGGAATTTTCATACCGGCCGATCTGGATAGTTTTGAGACGAAGTGAGTGTCGGAAGTGATTAAGCACGTTAATACAAGTATTTTAAGCGTTCAAACGGCAAAAAGTATCGGCGAATGACTGAAATTCGCGCATTTTCAGCACAAAACTTAAAATCGATTCAATTGATTCATTTCTGAATGAAACCTGCTCGTTTTAAGCTCAAAAAGTGCGCGATGATTAGTTTAACAAAGTTATGCAATTACATCGTCGAAATCGGCCAAAATTTGGGTAATTTTTGACGAAAAACATGAAAAATGGGGTTAAATTTCGAATTTCGCGCCAAAATCGTGATAAACCGTGCACGCTAGGCCATGCCCCTTTCTACGTTTTTGGTCGCCGTGAACAGTAATAAAAAGTATAGCAGACTGAAAAAATCAATAGTTTCCGCTGAAACTGCAACATTTTTACCTTTCCATCCAATCCGGGCGCTTTGCGGGCCTCTGCGTGCGCGTAGAACGGTCCGACCGCATACACTTTCACGTCGGTCCCATCGGCCGGTATGAACTCCTCGTAAATGTACGATCCCTCTTTGCGTACCTCCGACTTTGGCGAGTACCAGCTGCTTCGATTGTTGATCTACAAAATGGTGGCGCAAAAATAAATTTGCAAACAGTTTGAGCATGAAAACGGGGCGGGGCCTGGAGTTATTGGCAGAAAATCAGAGGGTTAATTCGGAAGGCCACGGCAAATCCGTTAGGGGAACATTTTGCAATTTTGCAATTTTTCTACACACTCACATGCCACGATTTGACGTTTTTGCCTTTGATTGACATCGTTCCCTAGGAGAAAAACGGTTGATTGTTGTAAATTGGGGGGGATATTAGCGTTTTTTTTTACTGTTTCAGACAAAACCAATCATTTTTATCACAGGAAATAGCGTTATTTAAAAAAAAAATATACGCTAACAATACGGTTATTTTGGAGGACAGTTTTCGCATTTGAATGATTCTTTTTAGGCATATTTGGAACTTTCGCCAATGCGTTGCGTCATCTATTATATCTGTGTCATTCTCTATTGATGCGAGTCAATATTTTTGCTTGTACGTCAAAAAAATCAATTCAGAGATGTAACCCCTTAAAAATTCACTAGAAAAATGCTGTGGCGTCAGTTTTCTTCCGGTATTTTCCAGTAAAAAACAAAATTTTTTCGAGAATGGATACCTTTCGAAAGAGTCGTTGCGATCCGCCGCCCACAGAAGACGGATAATAGATGTAGACGTTGTGATCCTCGGAACTGATCGGTTTCTCGACGAACGGTTTGTTGAACACCTCGCCGTTGACCTCGATGTGATCGGGATGCTCGACGAGCTCCGTGTCCGGCTCGTTCGCCCGTCCGCGTATCACGTAGCCGTGTCGCGGGTGCTCTATTCCGTTCTCCTCCAGTATTTTGAACACTGTCCGACGGTCCAGCTGCAGAAAACGAATTTGGACAAATTTCAGTGAACTAACTGTCTGGCAATCGCGCTCTATCTAGAGCGACATTGCCAGAATTTTGGGGTCCGTGACAAAAGGTCGGAAAACCAAAAAGGTCGAAAAAAAGTGACAAAAAATCGGAAAAAAATGACAAAAGGTCGGAAAAAAAGGCCAAAAGATCGGAAAAAAAATGCCAAAAAGTCGGAAAAACTGCTAAAATACCTGCTTTCTGGCTTTTTGTAATTTTTATCCGACCTTTTGGCATTTTTTCCGACCTTTTGTCACTTTTTTCCGACCTTTTGGCTTTCCGACCTTTTGTCTTCCGACCTTTTTGGTTTTCCGACCTTTTGTCACGGACTCGAATTTTGAGGAAACCAAAAAACAATTACCAAATCATATTGCCGATCCAAATCGTTGATAATGTACGGATTGCGCAGTTTCACGTAGGCTATCGCCTGAAAATTTCCGTTTCAGACATTTTTTTTTGTAGAAACAAATGCAATGAATTTCTTATGACTTTATGACTTTAAATAGAAATATCGACGCCGGTACCTTTTCCAGTGGAAAATCGGTGGAATGGAACGAGATGAGACAGTGACAGAGCGGCCATTTCTCGACGGGATCATTGATGATCACGTGCTCCTCGAACACGAAAAAATCGACCCATTGCTGCAAAAATTCCGTTTTCAGAGTGTTTTGTTTTGTGCTAAAAATCTGCATGTTTTCACGGTTTTTGGGCGAAAAAAATGTGCTTTTTTAGAGTTTGTCTGAATCGCCGAGTCCTAAAAACGAAACAGCGCGCGGTTAAAGTCAAAGTTGTGGCCGTGGCCGAGAAAAATCCAGAGTTTTCTAGGCCATAAAAACACGGAGGTTTCCCTGGTCGTCTATGATGCGAAAATGTGGCAAAATTGGAAAAGAACAACGAACCCCATAATATTCGACAACTTTTTTCATAATCGTCCTCATCGGCTTGCTCGTCGCTTTTCGGTTCATCGCACAGATGCCGATAGTAATCTGAACATGTTTTTCAGCCTTTTTTCATGAAAATTTGCGATGAATCACCTTGTACGGCCATATTTGTTCCTTCGCTGCTTCTTTCGTTTTAGGACCCATTTTTCATCTGAAAATTCGCTGTTTTTCGCCATTTTGACGATAATATAAGACAATTGAAAGTGGCGAGACGGTTTGTGATCAAAAACGGAAGTGAAAAGTCATGAGATTTGTCTTATCGCATTAGCGAACGGAAATTTATGGAAAAAATGAGAGAAAAAATTTTGAAGCAAAAGGAGATGAATTCGAACGATAAAATGGCATTTTGTCGTCAGATTAAAATCAATTTTTCAGGGCAAACATGAACAAATACCGCAGAAAATAAAATGAAAGCATTGTTCCTTTCTCTGGGAAAAATGATTGGAAAAGTGTTATCGGGCGTGGCAAAAATCGGAAAAACACAATAGTTCCCAGGCATCATCCTTTGAGCAAATAAAACTCGAAATTGAGTACGAAAACGTAATGTTGTACGTTTTATTTGTTTTGGGAACCGAAAAAAATGAGCCAAAATCGTCTTCTCACATATTTGAATTGCACATCGAGCAGAACAGCTTGTACAATTTTCTGCCGATCGTTTCTAAAGTTTTAGGCTTGGAAAATAGTAAAACTTGGGTAAATGGTCACGGGCACGGCCTTCAAAGTGACCGGTTTTCGGGGCCGCATTTTCCTATGCAAAACGTTGTGTTTAATCCGCTCCAAACTGACCAATTTGAGGGTGGAAACTGGTTCTTTTCGCAAACTTTTTGGTTTTAGCTTGCTTTTCAGGAGTTTTAGACGGTCCTTCTCCAATTTCATGGATTTTTTCAAAAATTCCGTTTCAAATCAATAAAACCGAAACTCTGAGGGTCCAGGAGCTCGGCGAGCATCTTCCTCGAGTGTCGCGTCACGTGTGAGCAGCAGGAGAGACGCAGACGGCGCGGAGAAGCTCTTCACTTGCTTCGCGAGCCGCAAACTTTGTTTTGTACACATATCGCCGCATTTCTCGTCGATTGTTTGAATTTTTATGTAATTTTTAGTATTTTTTCAGTGCCGAATGCGAAATCAGCTCGAAAAATCGTCTGAAATCACTCCAAACTGTCTGAAAATCGGCTGAACTTGCTCGAAGTGAACAAAAAACAGTGATGCGCGTCGGATAAAATGCTAGGTACGCAATGACACCGTGACCGAAAAGTACACAAAACAAAACCTACAGTAACCCGAAAAACAGCATTGCCGAAAAGTTTTCAAAAAAAAGTGCAATTTTTCAGCGAAATGCTGTCGCTTTTCTTCAAAAAAACGTTGAACAACGAGCAGGACAGACATTTGTACGAATTCTTCAAGGTACATTCTCAGGAAATCATGAAACACTAACATTTTTTAACGTTTTCAGGGTTTCCCGCAGAAATACGAGTACGACGTCGCCGATGTCGATCTGAAGTTCTCCGTCTACCTTGGAAGAGATGAGGGAGCCGAGGAAATTGTTCACATTCTGGTAAAATTTGAAAAATGTTTCCCTGTTGCAATTGCTAGCTAATCCCCTTGAACGACAGCTTATTTTCTCTATTTCCATCACTGAAATTGAAAACAAATCGTATTCTTTCAGAGACAACAAAAATTCGAATTCGGCTACCAAATTCATCACGGCAAGTCGTTTTTCTGCGACGAATTTCTCAAATACGACGAGGATCCGATGAGTCCGGAGGGAAATCCATCGGAAAACGAGGAACGCCCCGAAAACCACGAAAATTTGGCTCAAAATGCGGGAGAACCGGCAGAAATGGGCGAATTCGCCGCGCCGCCACTGCTTTCTCCGATCTCGGCGCAAGGAGACGTCAAACCGAGTGTGGTCAGGCAATTTGCAGGTGAGAACTGATTTTTACCTAAAAAAAAACGCGAAAAATTCCAGCTCCCTTCTCGCCGTCGACCTACGTGACATTTGATCAAATGACCGATTTCAACGCGAGAAATACAAACAGAATAGTAAATTTGGCTTAAAATTCGGATGAAACCGCAATTTTTTGCAGATCGAGGCTCTGGAGACCAGGTTTTCGCAGAACGTCACTTCTCCCGGAACTCCAGTGAGTGCTGGCCAAGTTTCGGCGAATTCGACAATGAATTCGACTGAAAATGTGCCAAATTCGATAGAATTCACGGCCAAAGTGAGAAATTTGATTTTGGACATCGTTTTTGCAAACATTATTCCAGAATGAGCTGATTGCGAACGGAATTCGCTGCGAAAAGTGCAGTATTGTCGTGAAGGGAATATCGCCCATCTCGAAATTGATTATGGCCGTCCGAGACCATGTCATCGCTCACTTCGACGAGAAATATCCGCTTTTGAAGAGGTCTTTCAATTTTTCTGCAATTTGTGAGCTTTATCGACGCATTTTTCCGCAGATTCGAGTGCCGAGAATGCGGTAATGCGGTCCGCACGAATTTTGTCGACGATTTTGAGAATCATCTCAAAAAACACGGATCGATGATGTCGATGGCTGAAAAAAGACAGAAATTGACGTCCTGTCTGTTGTGAGTTTGAAAAAATCGAAAAGAAATTGAACTCGATTTTCCAGAACCGAAACTCATTTGAAGCACATTTGTGCGCTGAGCAACGCGTGTTTTCCGGAAGTTTTCGAAAAAACTGCACCCGCCATCAATACTATTGTCAGTTTTGCGGTTTTTCGCATTTTTTCAATGCTTGTTAGTGCTCGAAAGAATTGCATTTTGGCAAACGTGGCCTAAGATTTTCCGTTGGAGTTTTCTAGGCCACGTTTGCCAAAATGCCATTTTTTCTCGCTAAAAATCTGTAATTTTCAGCTGGCCTCAGACACGCCCGCAAAAGCGAAAGTATCGGTGTTTCCGCGTCTCAACCGTCATTTCTGCTTTCTTCATCACATTCCCAACTCGTGCAGCTCACGTTCCTCTCTTCCAGTTCCCCTCATTCAAATAAGCTGATTTTGTCGCTATTTTTTTTACCACAATGTCATGCACCGATTTCTAATGTACCCGCAATCCATTCTTTTTTACCCAGAAAGTTTTCGATCCGTTTTATGCGAATAATAAATGTAATGTAACCGATATATTTCTCGAGTCTTTGTATTCTTGTTACTCTTTTCAATCACTTATTTTCGAACGTTTAAAGATCAAATTTCATTCATTTAAAAGATGTCAAAGATTGTAGTGTTTTAAATGCTTTACATGTTGAACAAATTCCGAAGCAGTAAAAAAATTGTTCAACTTTTCATAGTTTTTAAGAACAAAATCGTTTTCAAAGTGCAAACTACGGTCTCGAAATGATTGTTCCAGAATGGAATCGCTCCAAAACGGCTATCAACGGGCGCGTTGGGCACTGCGTAAATGGCTCAATTTTCCGTCGACTACGATTGCTCCGGTGCTGTGGCTCCGACCGAAACTCGGAGCCGCCCACGCGCCAAGCGCCCACCTCCGCGCCCGACTTTCCGCCGAAGAAAACCGAAAAATCGATAAAATCTGGGCCGAGCTTCTCCTAATCTCGCGTCTAACCACCCGATTTCCGGACAAAATGGGCGACCCGGAATGGCGAGTGATGCTGAAATTGACGAGCCGCAAACAGCGCCTCGACCAGTGTCATTTCGAGTATAAAAAAGAGAAATTGGCGGCCGAAGACGTGCGGCTCCGCGCGGAAAAACAGGCGGAACGCCGCGCCGACGCCCAAACGGCCGAGCAAAATCGCCGGAAATTTGGCGGTTTTTTGCTCGCAAACCCCAGTTTGAATTGTGAAAAGTGGCTCAAAAATCGAACCGTCATCCATCAATTTCGTCTCGAGACCCAACCGATTCTGGCAGTGGATTGTCAATTTTTGGAGCATCTGAGCCATCGCGGACGAGCCCTCACAGCCATGCAATTACAGTATTTGGCGGTGCAAAATCGCGAAAAAACCGATCCGTTTCGGCTGTTTTTCGTCAATTTTCATTCAAGTTCGCCCGAGATTCGAGAGCTGGAACGCACGAAATTGTCGTTTTTGCGGCAGCAGGCAGGGCTGAATCCGGTCCTTTCGGACCAGGGACTGAGAGAGACTTTTCAGGTGGGTGGGCGAATTTTTTTCAGCTGATTTGTAGGGCTGGGCAACTTTTGACCCACTTGTATGGATCCGATCGGGTCCAAACTTTGCAGACTTCTTGGACATGAATTGGAGTATGTTGGGACCAAGTTTCAGACCGATCGGATCATCCGGTCCCGAGGGGACGCAGTTTTCGCAAAAACCCGGCCTTTTCGGCATCTGATCCACATATCTTGGGACCAGATGATCGGATCCGTCTGAAAATTGGACCCAACATATTTCCATCCAAGTCCAAGAAGACTGCAAAGTTTGGGCCCGATCGGATCATTGCAAGTGGAAAGCCTTCGAAAAGCCTGTGCCGGCCTTTTGCCCAATCCTTGAAAGCGTGAAAAAACGTCGTTTTTTTTCTAGTATTTTCTTTCAGGGAAAAGAGGTGATTTATCTGTCGCCGGATGCTGAGGAAGAGCTCGAGACGGTCGATGACAATAAAGTGTACGTGCTCGGCGGCATCGTCGACCGAGTGCCCGAGCCGGGAATCGCCCGCCGCGCCTCCCTCGAAGCCGCCCACGCACAAGGGGTCTCGGCACGAAAACTGCCCATCGATCGATACGTTCAATTCCGGTCGGGGACCAAGTTTTTGACACTTCTCGCCGTCGCCGACATTCTTAGAGAGGTTGCGTATCGTAATTTCCGCACTGAAAAATCGATATTTTGTGTAGGTGAACGAGTCGGGAAACTGGAAAAAGGCGATGGAAACGGCGATTCCGGTACGGAATGTGCGCGCGCCGGAGCACAAAAATCCGAACGCAAAAGCGGCGATGAGCAGAATTCACGAGTTTAACCGCGAGATTTTGAGACGCGTCGAACGCGTTTTGGGCAAGGACGAGGCGCAAAAATGGTGAGAATTTTCTGCTTTTGTTCCCTCAAAAAATAAAGTTTTTAGGCCAGAAACAGGAGAAAATGATAAAGTGGTCGAGGAGAAAAAGAAGAAGAGGTGAGACGACTGACACATTTTTTTTGTTGAATTTGTTCTTGTTATTATCTATATATAAAATAAATTATTCGTTTTTCTTCCGATCGCCTTTCGATTTTGCATGATTTGTTTCAAAGTTCTGTGTGAAAATCTATACATCTAAACGCTCTTTATTTTTGCTGGAATGTCTGTTTAGGAAACGCGAAAAGCCAAATTTTTCTATGAAAAACGAGGATTTGGAACGATTGGCTCGAGATTTGAGCGCCAAACATTTTTGGCTCAAAACGGAATGGCTGAAGACGTGTGTGGAGTATCTGGAGCAGTATTTGGGCAAGGTTTGTGAAAGAAATTTGGGCTTTTGACCCACTTGCAAAGATCCGATCGGGCCCTAACTTTGCAGGCTTCTTGTACTTAGATGGGAGTATGTTGGGTCCAAGTTTGAGACCGATCCGATCATGCGGTCCCGAGATATGTGGATCAGAGCCTCTGAAGAACACGGAAGAATTTTTATCTTTTTTAGAAAATTTTTTCATAGAATGTGATCAACTGACGAAATGTATAGCAAAGTGAACTCTGCGCATAGAAAAATAATTGTAAATTTAGCTTTTCATACAAAAAAGTTAGGCGAGTTGTTCCGTGAAAAAGTTAAATGTTAAACTGTTAAATGATCATCTCTTTCCTTTTGCGCAGGCAAGAAGCTGAAGATTCCCCATTTATTCCCCCCCAACTCCCCCACATCCCCTCCCCTTCTTTTTTTCTCTCCTCTCTCTTCTCCACGTTAAAATAAACGTAAATAAATAAATAAAAATAAATTAAAAAAAGGGGGCTAACGGAAGACGGAAGGAATAACTTTTTTGTATGAAAAGCTAAATTTACAATTATTTTTCTATGAGCACAGTTCACTTTGCTTTACATTTCGTCAGTTGATCACATTTCATGAAAAAATGTTCTAAAAAAGATTGAAAATTCTTCCGTGTTCTTCCGTTGAGTTCTTCCGCTCAACTCTGCTGTAAACCTGACCGCGAGCTCGATTTCAGTCAAATGCATCCCTAAGCATTTTTGGAGTGGAAGGATCTTTGGAGAATTTGGCGGCATTTGAGTAGGGCGAGGTTTGTTGTAGTGTTTAAATGCGTGAGGACGTTCAGTTTATTTTCTACGGTAACTCCAAGATCTCTGATTGAGTTGAGAAAAGAATTAGCGCACCAGGCGACGAAACTATCCATGCACTTTTAGAGAACAGAAGGGTTGGCAGAAAGAATCTTTAGGTCATCCGCCACGTGCACTTGGGGCGGGAACCATTGAAGTAAATCATTGATAAAGACGCTTGCGGTACCCCAGATACAGGTATCCAAAAATGTTTTCCCTCGCCCGCGTCCCAATGGGGCTATTCAGCGTATGTTTGTTTTCCGTTGTTTTTCGTTTTTTACACCGCTGAATTGGGTTTTTTGACGTAAAAAAACGAAAAAAAAACGGAAAAAATCCTTTTTTCACAGCCTGAATAACCCCACAACTCTTTGCATACCTGCCCCTGATAGAATTCACATGTTTTGGGAGCCAACTCCGAAATTGACTAGTTTAGCTGGTTAGTTTTCGATTCTCAAAGCGTTGTTTGCAGAAAATGCCTCCATTCGAAAAAGTGCTCGATTTGGTGGTGCACCAATTCGTGAACACCCAAATATCCGACTCTTTTGAGCCGATTATGCGGATTCCGACGTCGGCGATCAAAGTTTTCATTGTGAAAAGGATGATATTTCAGGTTGGGCCTCGGTTTCTCGGAATTTTTTGCCAATTTTTTTGCAGCTCCAATCCTACACAAACATCTCAATTTCTTTGCACGAACAATTGACCGAATGCACTCGACACAACGACGATTTGTCCTGGTTTCACGGCGGAAAGTCGAAAATTGACGAGTCGGAAGAGAAAGAGGTACTTTTCGGAATTGCCGCTCTCTATTTAAAATTTTGGAAATTTTGACAGAAAGACACCACATTCCAAGCCCATTCACCGTTGAAACAGGCAAAAAATGCGAAGAAGCGAGGAATGCTGAAATTGGAATTGACGGACGGAGTGAACACGGTCAAAGCCATCGAAACGGAGGAGATTTTCGAGGAGAGCCAACTCAAAAATGGGTGTAAAGTGGGGCTTTCTTTTACTTTTAAAAACGTGGAAAAGTAGGCAGATTTTGCTTTCAAAGCTTCCGAAAGCTTCGATGAGAGACGTTTCCATGGCCTAACTTTCCGGCATGGAAATTGAGAAAATGTCCAACCTTAGGTTACTGTAAATACCGTAATACTACTGTAATCGGCATCCACTTTTCACAGTCGCCTCACGAGACTTTAAAAACGTTATCCTGAAAGTCTGGTCTCGAAATTATGAGAACTGAAACAGTAATTCTACAGTACTTTCGTTAAGCACTTTTCTTTCCCCTGTAACTCTAACTTTTGCCGTTTCAGATAATGCTGATCGGAAAAGTGAAATGTCGTCGCGGGACCCTTTTTCTCGAAAAATCGAATTGTCTCGTGTTGGGCGGACAGATCGACTCGTTACGCGTGGAAAAAGTGAAACAACTGTCGGCGGCGCTCAAAATCGATTTGGAAGCGGAGAAAAAACGGAAAACGTACTTGAATCATTTGTTTTCAGTTTAATCAAACATTTTTTCAGAGAATCCATCGAGAAATCGGTGCAAAAAGACGGAAAGTCTGTCAAAAAACAGCTGGAAAAGTCCAAAAACGTGTCGCAGAATCAATCGACAATCTCGCCGTTTTTAGTGAAAACCGATCGGAAAACTGGTGAAGTTACGGTATTTTTTCAATTTTTGCATTCTGGAAACGATTCGTTCATTTTATAGAATCCTCCGAAACCTCCGAAGAAGCCGGCACTTGCAGAGACGACAGAAAATTGGGAATTTTCTATTGAAGGTCGGGATATTTTTATAGTTTCTAGATTATTGCACGGTCTCCGAGGGCGCTAATGCTAAACACAGTGCGCTCGTAAATTGCAGAGTGTCGTTGCAACTTTTGAAAATTTGCAGGTCTAAAAATGCAGTTCAATACGAGTTTACGGCATTTATTTATTTCTTTTTGACTTGAAAAACGTCTAGAAAACAATATTTTACTGATTGGAAACCGTTCTTTACAGAATTTAGAGTTTTTCGTGTTTTTAGCGTCTTTTTTGCATTTCGTCAAAACTTCAAACCTTTATATTTCAGCTCATTTTGCATTTCATGAGCCCAACGAACGTTAAAAATGTTCGCTGAATCTTTCTTCACAAAATTCAGGTTTCGGCGGTTGGTTTTCATGAGCAGTTTTCGAAAACGATTCGAAAAACATCAAAATCCAGGCCAAAACCTTCAAATCGAAATAACTCGGCTAATTCTCAACGATATGCGAGATTTCTGTTACCAAAACGTAGCTAGTGCTCTAATTATTCGAATCCAGGTTCCAGGCGTACAAAAAAATAGGTATAGTGTACAGAAAACATGGAAAGAACGCGAACTCCCGTTGAAAATTAATTAATCGGCCGCCGCGTAAATCGACACAGCCCGCCTGTTGCAAGTGCGCCCCATTGAAATCGTTCGCGCCGTGGGAGACCGTGATATTGCAAGTTTTTCGAATACTTGGAATGCGAACCAGAGATGTGCGAGGCGACCGCAATATTGCATCATCGCTAACCAAATCAGCGTCTCAAAGTGTTCAATCAATTGGACCGAGCACGAGGCTCACTCAATCAAACATTTTTTTCTCATTTTCAGAAATCCCGCCGCCGGCCCAAACTCCGACTCCAGAACCTTCGGAATTTGTCGAAGAATATCAAGATCCGATCGATGAATTCATTTGGGATCCTCGAAATATTCCCAAGAAGTCTACAAAACGTGTGGAAAGTGTAGAACGGACGTTCAATTCCACGTCGTCTTTCGAGCAAGGACCACACAAAAAATTGGAGAAATTTGAACTACCGCCAAAAATTTCGGCGGCGAAACCGATGAGAAAACAACTGCCCGAGGAGCTGCTGGAGGGTAAGAAATTGCAGACAAATTTGGAACGCTCTAGAATACATGTTTTGCAATAGTTTCAGACGACGAAATAATTGAGGATTCGCAAGAAGATCCGCCGCCGCCGCAATCGAAAAAAATTGTGGATATCAGTAAGCGTTCCCAAATTTTTCCGGAATTTTAACGAAATTCCAGAAAATTCAGGATCCGAAGAGGAAGAAGTGACGGCGGCGAAAAAGGCAAGGAAAGGCGACAATTACGCGGCCGAGAGCATTTTGCCGCCGTGTTTTAGGCCAGAGGTGGGCGGTTTTAATTGAAAAAATGCAGTTTTCTCGGCTTCCTCACTTCGAACAAGGTAGCAAACAAATTGCCCGACGGCTTGCACATTTTAGCACAATTTTCAGATTTTTTGCCAGCAGAGCGTTTGGGCACTCGAGTCTGCGCATTGATTTGATGTACATCCGCATATCATGGAAGCTCTGCTTCCAATTTCCGTCGCCCTTTCTAAAAAAAAATCTGAGCAAGTACGGTAGAAATGACGAGTCGCTCTTGAGGAGATTCATCCATTTCTCTTCGAATTTTCCGATCGATACGCCGTTTTTTGTGGATGTTGCTTTAATGAACCAAAACATTTTGTCACAGGCCTGCCTGTCTGAAAAAATGATGACAAAAATATCTGGGGGCGAGAGAGAAATACGATTTGCGCGGTAGAGGCGCAGACGCACAATACACTGAAAATCCACTTGTTTCCAGAAAATCGACGCCGCCGTGCGCGCTCAAAAAGCCGAAGAATACCGTCAGAAAACGATGAATTCGTTTGCGAAAACGATTCACGGACCGCGTTACGATAAGGATAAGCCGCGGGAAAAAGTGCAGAGAATCAAGGTCCGTTTCCCTTTGATCTTTAACATTGCCTCGCTCGATTTTTCAGCCAAATCCCCCACAAATTGAGCGAGAAAAAGCGGAGAAAAGTAGGCGGGCGCATATTTTGGAAGAGGAAAAAGAGGCGGATGAAGAGGACGAGGAGGAGGAGGAGCTCATGATTGTCGAGGTAAAAATAGAAAACGAAGAGAAAATAGCTAAAGTTTTTCAGGAAATTCTCTCGAAAATGCAAGAAGATCAGCGCCTGAAATTACCGGAAAAGGTCCAAAAATCGCTGTCGACGTCGTTCGAGGAGGATTCGAAGAGCATTCACGACGAGGAGTTGGATGATTCCATTTGTACGATATTTTCCTTTTTTTTTCGAAGCCCCGCCCCGTTTTTTTTGCAGTGGAATGCACAATTGAGCAAGAAGGACGACTGGAGCTCCAACGATGGGGTCTCGAGACGTCGCGGAAGAGGGACGCGCAGAAAACGGACGAATTTGACGATTTGACAAAAAGAGGAAGAGCCGAGGATTACGGTAGAGTTTTGGGGCATTCTTTTGAGGAGGAGAAATGATGAAAAGAGCTTGAATTCCAGCACGAATAGACGAGGAAGAGGACCGAATTTATAAAAGGTAGTTTGTCGTTTAACCAATGATCTTTTCAAAATGGCAATAAAGTTATACTTTTTTGAAAGTCAAAAAAATGTAGTCCAAAAAAGTCGCTTCAATGTTTGCAGATATCCTCCGGTGCCTCAAAATCAATGGAATCATCACGGCTACAACATCAATTATTTGTCGGCGGACAATTCGCAACCACAGCAGATTCCGCCTCAAAAGCACATAAAAATCGAGGAGAATTTCGGGGAAATTGAGCGGAAAAAGCAGCGAAAAGAAATGAGCGAGAAGCGGGAGGAAATCAAGAACAAACAGTCGACGAATGTACAGATTTATAAGACGCCGTTCGCCAAACGGGTACATTTTTTTTTGGATTAGTAGTTTAGACACGACTTTTCACGGCACCCTATGCTGGAAATTGTAATAGCTTTTTCAAAAAATCTGAAAAATTCCAGATAAAACGCTATCGAATGAATGTAAGAAAGTGTCACAAACTTTAAATAAAGTCTTCACGCTTAGTTTTAGACGGAAATAGACGTTCGAGCTCTTGAAATAATCCTAACACACTAGGCTATCAGTCCTTGACAAAAAATTCCTAACAGATAGACTAGTTCTCTCGAAAAATGACAATATCCGAAATTCAGATGATAATAGAGCTTTTTTCGAAGAACAGATTAGTTGAAAAACATTTTGAAACTCACAAGATTTCACCTAGAACAACTAAAAACCCCTTTTTCTCCGGTGATTTATGGGGCTATTCAGCGTATGTTTGTTTTCCGTTTTTTTCGTTTTTTTGCACCGCTGAATTGGGTTTTTTGACAAAAAAAAAACGAAAAAAACGGAAAAAAAATCATTTTTTTCACATTAAAAAGCTAATCACGCGCTAATTAATAATTTCCGATTACCAATTTCCAACACAGTGCTTTTAGAGAAAAATACGAAACAGAAATTTTTCGGTAAGCCCTGAAACTAGTTCAAAATCGTTACAGATCCCAAGTACGGACCAGACCTCCTCATTCACCGCCCAACTATTCCAAAGAATGGCCGATTTGAATATTGTACCTCTCGGAGACGCGCTGATTAATCGCAAGTATTGGATGATGTCCAAAATTGTGATTATTATGGTTGGCTTCATTTTTTAGGCCGTTAGAAATTGAAAAAAAACACGTTTTTTTTTAGCCGACAATTTGCCATCAGGTACACGAGCTGAAATCCGACGGAATCGATTGGCAATTGCAGGTAATTGTAGGTCAATTGGAGAATTGTAATTGTCCCCATAAAACGCCAATATAAGTATGCTATACAACGAGTAAACATTGTTTGAAAAATCGCAAGAATGTTTAGTGAAACAGGAAAAAAATGTGTTTCTTTTTTCTTCCAGATGCGGATAAGCGATACGAGTGCTTCGGACGTGACGTGTCTCGTGGCGACGGACCTTCTCAACCGCATTTTTGGATTTTCGGTCCAACAGTGTAAAGTAGGGATTTTTTTTAGTGACGTTTTGCAATAAATTGAATTTCAGAACCTCTTCAACGCCAAACAATTCAACGAGTTACGGGTGAAAAAAATCGAGGCGGAACGGGTAAAAAGCACATTGTTAGGCTGAAAAATCTAGTAAAAATTCCAGAAGTTGCAAGGATTCAAGCGACTCGACCTGCTCGTCTGGATCGAAATTTCGCCGGATCCGCAAAAGTTGGCCATGATTTTAGACGTGAAAACGCTTTCGGACGCCCTGAATATATTGTGATCTCTGTTCTTTGTTGTATTTCCTAATCGTGTACCAAATCGATATCATGTGTCATTTGTTCTTTTTTTTTATTGTTATTAGCATGTTTCAGTGATTTTAGAGGTGAAAAATTATCCCTTCAATGCCTGCATCTCGTCGACACACTTGTTCTCGTGACACGAAAAGTGCTCACCGCAGTCGCGAATGGCCAAAGTGCAAAAACGATCGGCGACGCGGACGCAATTGCCGCCCTCGCACGACTCGCCCAATTGACACACTTTTCGGGCACAATCTGTAAGCAAATTGCCATCTTTAATTGGTGCTTTTCGGTTCTCGGGAACTGTTTTTAAATCTGAAATTGAAGAGTTACCCCGCGCCAGTGACTTTTCACTGGCAGATTACTGATTTTTGGCTAATCAGCGTCTACTCGGCACGGTCTCCCAGGGGGCGCTAATGCTAAACACAGTGCGCTCGTAAATTGCGGAGTGTCGTTGTAACTTTTGAATATTTGCACGTCTAAAAATGCAGTTCAATTCGAGTTTACGACCTTTATTTCTTTCTTTTTGACTTGAAAAACGTCTAGAAAACAATATTTTACTGATTGGAAACCGTTCTTTACAGAATTTAGCGTTTTTCATGTTTTTAGCGTCTTTTTCGCATTTCGTCAAAACTTCAAACCTTTATATTTCAGCTCATTTTGCATTTCATGAGCCCAACGAACAATAAAAATGTTCGCTGAATTTTTCTTCACAAAATTCAGGTTCCGGCGGTTAGTTTTCTTGAGCAGTTTTCGAAAACTATTCGAAAAACATCAAATTCCATGCCAAAACCTTCAAATCGAAATAACTCGGCTAATTCTCAACGATATGCGACATTTCTGTTACCAAAACGTAGCTAGTGCTCTAATTATTCGAATCCAGGTTCCAGGAGTACAAAAAATAGGTGTATTGTACAGAAAACATGGAAAGAACGCGAACTCCCGTTGAAAATTAATTAATTGGCCGCCGCGTAAATCGACACAGCTCGCCTGTTGCAAGTGCGCCCCATTGAAATCATTCGCGCCGTGGGAGACCGTGTTTTAACACAATTTTCAGAATTTTTGCCAGCAGAGCGTTTGGGCACTCGAGTTTGCGCTTTGATTTGATGTACATCCGCCAGCGTTGCATTTTTGCCGTTCTTCCTGCGCGCAATGGATAACGCGTCGGCCTACGTAGCAGAAGATTGCAGGTTCGAATCCTGCCGCGGTCGAGACCTCTTTTGCAAAGTTTGGGGGAAGACAAAAAATTACCATTGCGTCTGCAGCGTCCGTCGACGCAAACGAACGGATGTTTGCACTCGCCGACGCACGGCAACCCCTCCATTATTCGGCATTCGCCGAGACGGCAATCCTGATCGAGAGGGCATCTGAATAATGGTAATTTTCGAGAAAAAAAAATTTAACGACCAGGGAACCCTGCGAGCCTCTTATTTCCACATTCAGTGTCCGAGCCCTAAAAGCGGAACAGCGCGCAGTTGAAGCTGTAGCCGTGGCCTAGAAAGCGAGTTTTCTAGGCCACACCTTTAACTGCACGCCGTTCCGTTTTTTGGGACTCGGACAGTGAATGTGGCAACAACTCGGAGGGTTCCATGCTCCTTTAAAAACTCAACCTTCCGGGACAGGGATTGTGCACACAAACGCCCTGATTGCACACGGTTCCGCCGTGACACGTGTCATCCTGACACGTCTTGCCGACCGCCGAAAGGCATTGACCCTCGACGCAGTACGTGCCCGGCTCGCAGTAAATCGACGTGCATTCTGGAATGGATAATTTTGAAGCACGGTTTTTCGATAAATTTAAAATCGAGTTTCAAGAATTCTTCTCGTAATTTTTAGCTTGGAAAAGCAGAGTTCTCCGCTGTTGTCCTGATTTAAAAATAAAAAAAAATTGGTCTTACGCGTATTCGGATAGCACTGTCCGTGGTGACAAATTTCGTGTGGTTGGCAATTACAAATCGGCTCTTGGGGCCTAAATTCTTCCACTTTTTTTGCTGAAAAGCCGGTAATCTTAGGCTCACTTTAGCTGGCATTTGTTCTGCTGACACAACAGATTCGGCCCACAATCCGCGTGTCCGATACAGAACGAATCGAGCACTTTCTCGCATTTTCCGTCCCGACAAAGCGATCCTTCCTCACAATTCACTCCTTGGCAGCCTAATTTTTTCGTTAACATTATAATAATAATTTTTATTTCTGGAAAATTTCCAAAACTTACGATCCGAAACGCACTGGCCATTCACACATTTTCCGTGTTTTCCGCAATCGGAAACTATGCTCCGCGCCGAGCCTTCGGCTACAAGGACGTGGCTAAAAGTTTTTGAAAATTCCTCTAAACAGATTGATTGCAAAGTTACCGATTACATTTGACCGCAGTAATCGGATAACATTTGCCCTCGGAGCACACGAAACCCTCGCGACATTCGACTTCAAATGAGCAAGAAGTGGAAGGAGACTTGTTCCTTCCGAAGCACTGCTTCTCCTCACAAGTGAACCCGAGTGGACATTCGTATTCACCAAAAACTGGGGGACATCTGAAGAGGTTTCTTATCCTTTCTAAACTTAACAAACGGGTACCTTTCCGCTGAAATAGTTAGAAACAGAGGTGATAATAGCAAGAATAGGAAGGACATATCGGAAGACAAACTAATCAATAGGATTCGGAGAGATGCGCGGGTCTTTTATCATTGGGATCACTCAATGATAAGAGAAATCGAGAAGCGGATAAGATTAGTCATTGCAATGACTAACGATAGAAGGAACACTAGATTTACCGGGTTGCGGTTTTTTATTTGAGAACATTTCTCTTACAAGCTGGGGCAATGTGGCATTGAAAGACAGGGGGTGGTGGGCATACAGGGATTACATGCATGAAATAAATTACTATAATGTGTACTATGTATATGTACAGGGTACAGACATGGGTATTTGGGGATGTGAAGCAACGAGGGCTTAGATCTGGGCGTCAATCGGCTGGGCTCCGAGTCCAGCGGCGTCTCCAAGAGCGGAGTCGCAGCGGTCGATCTTGGAGAGAGCTGGCTCCTCGTTGATGATCTTGGCGCACGACTTCGAGTCCGGAGTTCCGGTGGCCGACGAGGCCTCGGAATCGTTAGAGTCGGTGACGGCAGACGAGTTGCCGACGTCTCCGGCTCCCTTCTCGCGCTGAGCTCTCGGCTTGCGAGTCTTGTTCTTGCGTTGCTTCTTTGGTTTCTTGGTTTCCTCCTGTGGCGTAGACTCCGAGGACTTGGCATCAGTCTTGTGCACGGATTCCTCGCTGTCGACCGAGGTTCTTGGCTTGCGGCTCTTGCGGAAGCGCGAGAGAAGCTTGTGACGATACCTGAAAAGAATACAAGTTAAGAGGCTTTTGAAAGAAGGAAATGCTTACTTGGATCCGAGCACATTGCTTCCTTCGGGTCCGGTGATGTTGGCGGCCTCCGGTCCATTCTTTCCGTCGACGAGATCGAAGGTGACTTCCTCCTCATCGGCGAGCGTACGAAGATAGAACTTCTCGGTAGCCGACTTGGAGATGGCGGTCTGGTGAACAAACACGTCCTTCTCTCCGTCGTCGCGAGAGATGAATCCGTAGCGACGAAGGACCGAGTACCACTTCACCTTGCCCGTGAGCCCGGTGTTGAGGACGGCTTTCGACTTCTGCTCCTCCTCCCAGATGCGAATGCGCTCAGAGGTCGGTAGACGCTGAAAATGAAGAATGAAATTCTGAAAGTTGCGCACAATCGAGCTCACTTTCTTGCGCATCTTCTCTTCGCTGTTTGGCGATGTCGCATCGTTGACGTTGAGGTCTTCGAGCTTCTGCTCGAGGGCCTCTTCGGCGATCTCGACAGCGGCGTTTGCGGTGTCCGACATAGTCGTTGTTGTGGAAATAGCAAGTGAGGTTGACTGGAAAAAAAAACGGAACATGTGAAGCGGAACACTTCCGTCATTTGTTAAAATAGAAATGTAAGTAAGAAATGACGCATCAAAAGAAAACTTGAATTTTGGGATTTTTCCGAATTATTCTTTGAAATGATTAGAATTTTGCTTGCAAACTAGTGAAGCCACATCAGCAATTTTTAAAAAATTCAAAGAAATTTCCGAACTTCCACACATCTTCGGAAACACGAGGAGAAGAGAACAAAAACGAGACAGAAACAAGTTTTGGGACAAAAATGTCTGTCGAATTCGAGAGCTTTCAGTGTCGATCGGCGATATCTCGCACTACCGTAACCCGCTTGCCTGCACATCGAACGACTTATTTTTGCGCCAATTCGAAATCGAAATTCAATTTTTCGCGCCAAATACGGTTTTCCCAAATTCAAACCACATTGCTTCCCAATTTTCAGTAATTCTCATCGAATTCTGGCTATTGTTCTTGAAACGTAGCCCAGAAAACAGTAAAGAACACGAGAAAAAGTAAAATTCGACTGTTTTTCAACCGAAATTCGAAAAAAAGACAAATATATTCCAGAAGTGTTAAAATGTTTTTTATCCGTCTGACAAATTATCTGTGAAAAATCTAGCGACCCAGATTGCGTCATTTTTTCAAAAATGAACGCTACCGGTGCTTCCATTTCAAAATTTTTCCCAGTTCCTCGGCCCTCCACAATCTGAAAAATCTCAAAATTTCCCCCGAATTTTTTCGCCGCCCCACAGAAAATGACATCATCGTACCCAAACAGTGCCCGAGTAAAGAATTGATCGTTTTTCGGCGTCTCTTTCGTTTCTCTGCGCCCTCCGCGCCCGTCTCCCTCGTTTCGCGTCGGCGTCTCTCGCTCCAGCGTACTCTCCCGCCTTCTCTCGTCTCTCCGCCGCCTCTTCGTTTCGCACACCCTCTCGCCGTCGCTCTCGTCGTCGGCGCCTTGTCCGGCGCCCGATTTCCCCCAGGTTTTCTCGTCGATTCTATTTTGCCGCACCCAATTTTTTTGGAATTCTCGTTGCCGTGCCTACGCGCGAAAATGGCCAAAGACGACGAAGAGCCGATGGACGTAATCGGTGGGTTTCTAATCGAAAAATGCGCATTTTTAGAGAGAAATGCTGAAAATCGGCTGAAAAGCGCAATTGTTCTGAAAAATTGCAGAAGACGTGGCCGGATGGAAGCATTTACCACCGGAAATTCGCAGAAACATCATGACCAGATTGCCGTTTCCTGTAAGCTTCGCAATAAAAATTGTGGAAAATCACTAAAAACGCACAAAATTTCAGGATAAACAAAACATGACGCTGGTCAACTGGGACAGTGCTCTAATCTGCACCGCACTGCCAAATAGGCTCCACGAGCTCGGAATAACCGAATTTCCGACGACAGCTGTGAGCAAATGCGATTTTCGAGCGGAGAATATCGCTTATTTTGCAGAAAACAATATTGTGCATGAAATGGAAAAATGACGCGGGACGAATTGTGAGCCGAATGGTCGAATTCCGCGGAAATTCATTGTAGGCATAGAGAATTGGCTGAAAATTTGAACCCTATTCCAGACGTCAAACAGAGTGTCCGGAGCACACGGCCGAGGCGATGCGCACGTTTTTACGCCTCTGGAAACGGTCTAAAGTTAAAAGTGTGGTCCTTGAGATTGTGAGTTGAAAAATTGGCATTTTTTCAAATGAATCACATTTTTGCAGCCATGTTTCGAAGGAATGTCGGGAATTTGGGACGAAGGAATGGACGATTTGAAGAAGAGCATTGCGGTCAGATCTTTTAATATCAGGTAAAAAATGGAGAGAATTTCGTAATAATTCAAAAAATCTATTTTCTAGGACAAATGATTATCGTCTGGTTGTAAGGGCGCTGGAAGCTCCACGAAATAGTCGCCACGACATTTCCCTACTGGCAAACGATCACGGAGGAATGGAAACTTCAGTTTTTGATATGGATAAGGTAATAATTCGCATTTTCCCCTAAAAACCCATTTTTGCAGGTAAAAGAAGCGCGCAGTCTGATTTTGTGGTCGCTGATCAGCAATATCCAAGACGAACAGCTTCTCGCGCTCTCCGCCCACAATATTCGTCTGCACAGCGAATTCATCACCTCCGAGGCGATTGCGCAGATGATTCAGGAGTGGAAGAACGGCAGGAGAGCTCTCGAACGCCTTCATATCACTTCTCCGAAAATCGATTTGGACGCGGTGGTGCGACAGATTCAAAGCGTTTGCTGGAAAGATATGACTGAGTAGGTTCCGGGGCAAATTCTGGAAAAAATTGATGTTCTCTGTTTTAGCCCAATTTTCTCAGCAAGCCTGGCTCTTTTCAGCTGAAATCTGCCACTTTTCACAGCTTACGCCTGAAAAACTGGAAAATTCTGCAAGTTTCAGCATTTGCTCCATTATTTGGCGCGAAGTCGACGAGGAGGGCTACTCGTACGCGACACGCGGCCCAACTTATGATATTCCGGCCGCAATCGGCATGATTCCTGGTCAGGACGGTTAGTTTTACGTTTTTTCGTTAGAAAACTCAAAACATTCTAAAAATGGGCTCAAAACTCGACGTTTTGTGGAAATGTCGTAAGCTTGGGTGCAAAGCCCGCAGAGTGGTGTCGACGGACTTTGCGCGGGATTTGACGACATTGTTTGACTTATTATGAGTTCCTGTCGTTTTTCGGCGATTTTCTGCAGAAAAACAGTATTTTTCAGGCGTCCAAACATTCATCTTCCGCATAATCCGAATGACGCCGCAAATGTCGCGTACGGTGTACGAACGGTGCTCGGCGCAGTGTCCGAACATGAAGAGTTCGGAGGATTTGAATGTTCAGCGGCAACAAGAAGCTCGATAAATTTTCTGAAACTATTCCAGAAAAATTCCGATCACCCTTTTTAACCCAACAATACCCGCTGCCATTGTTTTTGTTCCGAGTGAGAAAACAGTTTTTGTGATTGACTTTTATCCCCCAAAAAAGGTGTATATAGTTCTCCGCCCCCAACTCGCTATTTTTCCCCACGTCTTGTACAAAAATAAAGTGCTTATTTTGGAGAAATCGATTTTTGTTGTTAATTTCCAATAATGTGTCGATGATCTTGTTCAATTTTTTGTGTGAAATTCAGATGTTTCATCGACATTTTCATATCTTCTAAAAAATGGGATTTTGGCAGACTGGGGCCTAGAAAACTCCATAGGATCCTAGGCCAAGTTAGCCAATTGGCGATTTTCTGCGAATTTTTGCGCCAAACAGGGAAATTCCAATTTTTTCGTCTTCAAAAATTCATTTTCAAATTGTAGACGTGTCGGCCGCATGTCTACGGTATTCCCGAGCCCGCTGGTGGCTCTAATCTCGTCGCCGCTCGGCCAACAACACGCGCACGCACGCGGATTCAAGTCCGTCGCCCATTTATTCGCGCCGTTCACCTCACACGACTGCCACGTTAGGGTGAGTTGGGTTCTCATAGATTTTCTAGAAAATTGAAAAATTGCTCGACCCACAATCGCTTTTTTGCAGGAACCAATAGAAAATTCGCAATTATCGCACCGTATTCGACTGGACATTCGCGACATTTCGAATGACGGCCATCTTTTGTCGCTTTCCGTCCTTCCCTATGTTCTTATTCAGGTAGAAATGGCTGAATTAGTGGGAAAATGAGTAGAAACACGAGTCTTTAGGCGCTGAAAAGCAGTGCGGACGTGTCGACATCGATTAAACTCTTCCGGGAAGTGCTCGGAAGATGGGCGGAGCCGTCGGAGCACGAGTCCTTCGGCGCCTACCTCGCCTGCATGTTCGTCGTCTCGACACAAGAGGAGAACCCGCTCGGAGAGCTCAGCAAAATGATTCAGACGCAGCAGACGCTCTACAACTCCACGTCGACGCTCATGATTCCGCCGTTCTGCTGCTCGCCGAAATGGGCGACCGCGCACGCAAAAACCCCAAAACACTACATCCTGCTGCACGATTCGACGACTCCACGAGCGAGCACCGAACGGAGGGACGAGATATTTGCGCAAATGTGCGCCACGTACGGAAACGACAATTGTCAGGTGCTGCAGTTCGATTCGAGCACAGAGTCGCCGGAAATGGAGGGGATTTGGAGTGAGATCGACGAGCTGAACGACGTGCTCGGCAGAGGACTCGACGACGCATTCCAGCACGCCGCCGACTCGACGCCAACCACTCCAGGCACCAATAACGGCGGCTCCTCGCTGTTGCAGGTAAATCCGAGCGTTCGAGAAGCAGAACAGAGACAAAACTCTACAATCGTTTCCAGAGTCCGTCCTCGCCGTCGTTCGTGTCCACAATCTCCTCGATTCTGCCACCCTCCGTCGCGTCGGTCTCTCCGAACACGCGAAAATCGAATGCGAGTGTGATTTGGAAGAAAACCGTCAAGATACTGTCGAGCCAGGACGCGAAAAGTGTGCAGAATGTGATTGGGAAGTTCCTCTCCGCATGTTTGGTACGTTTTTTTGGTTCCCACCAAAGAGTGCTACGTAAAACTTTTGGAAATTTTTTAGGAAAACCTGGAAAACCCCGGCGCCAATTTAATGGAATTCAACTTTTCAGACTCCGCACGTCGAAAGAGAGATGCGATCTCTGTACGAGGCGGTCGGGCAGAAGAAGGGCATCGGAAAATCCATCTCGACGGGCATGAGGAAGTGGTTCGGCACCGGCAGCTCGTCTGGCAATTTGGCCGTTCCGGCTAGGTATGAACCACGCGGATCGATTCCGAACTTTGCAGGCTTCTTGAGGGTCCAAGCTTCAGATCGATCCGATCGGTCTGAAATTTGAACCCAAAGTACTTAAATTCTAGTCCAAAAAGCCTGCAAACTTTGGGCCTCATCAAATTATTTCCGCTTGCAGCTACTCGTGGGACAGTGCGGAAATGCAAGTGCGTCGCCTGGCGGACCTCCTTCTGATGTTCGGATCGCACGGCGCCGCCTACGAACAGTACCTGCCGCTGAAAAGGGATTTGGAGGCGGACAAAGCGCTGGTCGCGCACGCAGTCGCCCTCGAAATGTGCTGTGTGGCGCTGCACTCGGCACAGCCGCACTTAAATGCCAAACAATTTCCAGTGCGGTACCTCGAGACGCCCGTTCCGCACTTGTTGGAACACGCCAAGTGAGTTGCGGGCCTTTTTTTTGTTGTCAGAATCGGAAAAGTTTTTGAAAGATTCAGAAAGTATCCGGCGATTCTCCGCTGCGCGTTCAACATCTCGGACATTTACTCGGATCTGGGGTGCCACAAAGAGGCGGCGGCCACTCTTGCACGGGTCAGCGCCCTCGAAGGCGACCATTTGGTCGCCGTGGCACAGACACTGGCCGCCGATCACTTTGAAAAGGCCGGAATGGCCAGGAAGGCGTCGTTCCATCGTGTGCTCGCCGCCAATCGGTACTCACACGCTGGAATTCATGGACTCGCTTTTGGTAGGATTTTTTTGATGGCTTTTTGAGGCTTGGACTTTGTAGACTTCTTGGACTTGGATTGAAGTATGTTAGGTCCAAGTTTCAAACCGATCTAATCATCTGAAAACTCCAAGTCCAAGAAGCCTGCAAAGTTTGGGCCCGATCGGATTATCTGCTACTGCCCGTTTTTCCATAACTAAAAAAGCAATATTGCCTGTTTCACAATTTATATCTATTCCATTAAAAATAGTGCCGCAGTACGACACCTAAAGAAATGTACAATTGATCAGACTGCTACCGACTGGCACTGCCGGCATTCGACGAAAAGCACTGGGGAGTGCTCGACGAGCACCTGGCGGTCCGTTTATTGCAAGAAGGCGAGAAGTCGGGCCAGATGAGCGCCCGAATGGCGACGGAATGCGTGCGGAGACTTGTGGCCGTCTGTCCGAAACTCTCCGCCGGATTGCAAGAAGAACGACTGCGAACGATTGTGCACGTGCTCCAGAATTACCATCCCAAAGACACGCCGGTACAGTTATTGACGGATATACCCAAAGTCGAGATGGATAGTGTTAAAGGTGAATTTTTGGTTTGAAAAATTGTTTGAAAAGATGAGGAAATTTGATCATTTCAATAGAAAAAAATAGGCATCCGGGGAGAAATTTGAAACATAATTTGACACTGCAGCAATGTAGTTTAACGTTGTTCACAATTAACCCCAAAATCACAGGTTTTTACTATTTTTCCTAGAATTTTCTCGATTTTTTTTCCAATTTTATGAAAATCGTTAGTGAAATGAGGGGGCAGAAACAAAGAACATTGAATAAAGGAATGAATTGGTGAAACAGAAAACATGTGACTTTTTTAAATCATGCTGCTGCAAAAGATAACAAAAAAATGGATATTTTTGCAGTCATTTACGGAGAACGTCCACTTTGGAACGAAATCGACGAAAACGAGAATCAGAGTGTCTCGCCGGCCGACTGGATTACGGTAGAACGGGCAGCTCATTATGCTCTGTTTGGTAATTTTTTTTTTTTTGAAGTTTAGAAACTTGTACTTTAAAGAGGCATGTCACTTAAAAATAAGTGTGTGAGATATTTATACCATCGGAAAGAACGTGAAAAGTTACAAAATCACTTTTACGGCCAGATTTTAGGCCGCGAACGTACTTCGCTTCCCTTTTGTGACAGGCCTCCTTTTAAAACTAGAACGACAATTGTTCTATTTCACTCGTGATTGAAAAGTAATGCTTTGAAGGTGTCTATACTGCTTTCTTTGTCATGATTTACAAAATTCAAAAATGTATCCTTGCAGGTGCAAGTGCGCCCTACCGAAACATGCAATTGGTGAGCGACGAGCACTCGGACAACCAGAAAACCAGGGAAACGCCGGCCGGAGAGCGTTTCCGCGTGATGGTCGACCTCACGAATCCGCTAAAAATCCCGATTGAGCTGGAAAATGTGCGAGTGTCGGTCACGGACTTTACGCAGCCACGCCCCGATCTCGGCACCCTTCCCCATCTGAAATTGGAGCCGGAAGAGACGAAAACGGTGGAGTTGTACGTGTTTCCACGTGTCGGATGCCTCAAATTCAAAGTCGACGGCCTTTTGTTCCGACTGAAAGCCGCTGAAGGCGTGGGCGTCGAGACGAGAGTGCCGCTCGAGTGCAGGGGAAAACGGATGAATAAAACTGCGAAACAGGTTGGTTTTTTGTGCAAATTTCAGAGTTAAACACGGGGAGAAACTAAATATTGCAGCAAAAAGCGAAAGTGTACGCGCCGGACGAGCGTCTCTCGGCTACGGTGGCCCAGAAACCGTGGCCGTTGCTCGAGTTCCGAGCCCTGAAATCGGCGCACAAGTGGTCCTACTGTGATCAGGCGCAGAGATATCAGCTGGAAGTCGAGAACATTGGAAACGAGGACGTCCTCCAGATGAGCATCGCCACGAATGCGTTCGACCGCATTTCGGCCGGCATTCTGCGGAGTTCGACGGAAAACGAGCAGATACGAGAGGAAAAACCACTGGAATTGGCGGCCAACGACAAGAAAATCGCCACTTTTCAGTTTAGAGGTATCGGATTCTATCGAAGACTAATACATTAAAAAAAAACGTTTTAGGCCCAGAAAACGCCGGAAGCTTTGAGCCATTCTTGAAAATCGGCGAGAAAACGCGCATATTCTTCGACATCCGCAGCGCGGACGAGCCTTCCGCGGGCTCGCAGATGGCTCCGAAGGCGCCGAGCACAATTGTGCTCATCGGATATCGATCGGCCGCCGGCACCATGCGACAGTGGAGACGGGTCGTCGATGGGGAACGGAGACGACTTATTGCAGTGCATGCCGAGGTGCTCGGTGAGTGAAAAATTAAAGGAAACTGCTTCTGGATTAAGAAAATCCTGATTTTCAGACCTGCAAACGTCGACGTTCGCGCTGCACCTGAAGAATTGTGTGGCGGTGAGCCAGGCGGCCCTTTCGCGCGTCGAAATTCTCCGAATTCGAAGCGCGCGAAATGCGGCATCGGCCGCCGCGTATTTCCACAAAAGTACGCCGGAAAATGCGGAAATCTCGCTGATTTCTCCGCCACGAAAGCTGGAAATCGAGTCGGAACAGACGGACACTCTCGTCGCACGAATTCTCGAACATTCCGCACCCTCGGCCACGTGGATTTCATCGAATTTGGCGGCTTCTCTGGCGCCGCCCGTATGGCCGTGTCCGGCCGAGTATCCGAATTCGATGGACGACGAGAAAATACGGGTGGCCGAGAAGATTGGAGTACTGTGGAAAGCGAATATTGTCAATAATGAGGGATTGGTACGGTTGAGACACTTTTTTTTAGGGATTGTTAGTATTTTTCTGCATATCTTGTTGAATTTCAGGTCACTTCGTTCATTGGCGAATCATTTGTGGACGATCCGTTTGGGCGAAACGCGGCAGAGAAAAAAGTGAAAAACGGAGAAGGTTGGTGGGAAAACGGAAAAGCTCCGCGACGTTTCGCAACAAACTTGACCTGCTTGCCGATAGATTACCCTGTCACAGTTTATTTGGGTACCGAAATGTCGGGGAGCCAAGAAATAAATAGCAATCGTCGCCTCCCCGCCACTCTTCTCAACCCCCTTCCCACCCGAAACACTGCCCGACCGAATGGTCGACTGCCAAAACGTGGGTTTTCGGTGCGAACGGCCGCTGGATCGGATCGGCCGGCCGGCCGGTGAGAATGAAGAACTTCCATCCTTGCTCTGCGAGATCCCGGAGCATTTGACCGTGCGGGAGACGGCGGCGAGCTACGGTAGCATCGGGTTACTGTAGACGAGCCGACGAACGACCGCGCGGGCTCTGGGCACGGTGAACAGCTATGGCCTCTGACTCACGCTTTTTTGGAAATTTGGAAACATGTTTTTACAGTTTCAAACTGCTTTAAAAAGGATGTGTCAAAAGAAAGCGTGGTTGATGTTTGTCAGAGAAATTTTTTTAATAAAGCAGGGGATCAGAAAATTGTGAAACTGTAACTTTCCATAGAAACCCTACATTCACCTCGTACCTGGCTCATTTTGAAGAAAAAGTGAAATTGAACCCTTGTTAAAAAGCGTATAAAAAGCCAAAAATTTTTGGCGTCCTCAGAATGTGCTCCCTAATTTTATATATAAAATTCTAAAGTTAGGCATTGTTCTTTCTTTGGTGTGTTTTGTCTATCCAATTTTTTCAGGCGCCTCTCTTCAAATCTCGTGTGAAACTCTGCAAAAAGAGGTCTCGCACGACTTTTCCCTATCGAAAATGTGCCAATTGCCGATAGTCCTCAAAATTCGCAACGTGGACGCGTCGCGCGCGGCGCGAATCCGCATTAAACACGTGGCAAAAGTGCGTGACGCCGTCGACGGAATCCATTTGATCGCGCCCGAATGCCGACAGCAAATGTGGACGGACCGACCGATTCGACGGCGGAAAATCGCGAAAAACGAGGAGATTCGCGTCGAGATGACGTGGCGCGTCGCCCATTCGGCCGTCTACGATGTTGGCGGAGCCAATTTGCAAGTGGAGGCACAGTTCGATAACGGAATCGGCGAGGATGAGAAGAGCATCGTTTTCAAGGTATCGGAGCACTTTTTGTGGGAAAAGCTGGAATTTTCGAGATTTTTGGATAAAGAGAGATGTTCCTGCACTTTTTTGCACTTTTTGACACTCGAACTTCGACAATTTCAGCTAAAATGCGCAAAATTCCAGCTTTTCGCCGCACTTTTCGGCATTGCGCGTCAAATGCGGTGCCGAGTGTGCACGCGCGACGTGACAGTGTTTGCACGGCGCCGCAACCAAAGACCACTGGTCTTTCTTCTCTTTTTTGCGCTCTTTCGCTTCGTATTCCGGTGATTGATTTTCGCTCTTTTTGCAGGTGCCGAGCGTGTTGACGGTCGTCAAATCGGTCACCTCATTCCAGCCGACCAACTCGGAAATTGTATGAAATTCCAGCAATCCCCCCCCCCTCTCACATTTTTCCCCGATTTTCCTGTGATTTTTAGACCTTTTTGGCCTTTCCGACGGGTTGATCTCGCCCACTCCGATTTTTCATGTAAAATTAGCTATTTATGCATAAATTCATGGAATTTTTCTCGAATTTCTCCACTACTTTGTGGTTTTCTGCCATTCTTCTCTATCTTCATCGCTTTTTTGTCTCGAACTTTCAATCCGTTAATTTGTAGGAAAATGGCCTCGCAAACGCAGGGAATTCAGCAGCTTCTGGCCGCCGAGAAGCGTGCCGCCGAGAAAATCAACGAGGCGAGAAAGAGAAAGTTGCAGAGAACGAAACAGGCGAAGCAGGAGGCTCAGGCCGAAGTCGAGAAGTACAAGGCGGTGAGTGGAGGCAATTTTTCGCGATGTCTTACGAATTTTTTTGCAGCAACGTGAGCAAGAGTTCAAGAACTTTGAACAACAGTATTTGGGAACGAAAGAGGACATTGAGAGCAAAATCCGTCGCGACACGGAGGACCAGATCAGCGGAATGAAGCAGAGCGTCGCCAGCAACAAGCAGGCTGTCAGTTTTAGACCCAAAAAAGGGGGGAAATCAGAGCTCGGCCCACTTCCAGTTGACCGATCGGACTCAAAAACGTTCTGGACATTGTCCTTGGTATCAAGCATATCCAGAACAAGAAACAGGACGGCCGAGCCTTTTTTCAAGTTTCAGTTTATTGCGAGATGAGATCAATGCGCTCTACGGGTTCTGACAACCGGGTAATCCCGGTTAATAACAAAAAAATGATGATTCATTCGGAACTGTTTAGGTCCGATCGTTCAACTGCAAGTGGGCCAAAAACACAGGCCGCAAAAAAGCCGCGGCCGGCAAATGTCCAGCTCTGAAAATTGAGAAAAAACTAGAATTGTCTTCATCACATTTTGCAATTTTCAGGTGATTGTGCGTCTTCTGCAGCTGGTGTGCGACATCAAGCCGGAGCTCCACCACAACTTGACTCTCCAGAAGAAGCTCCACGGACAGTTCGCCGCTTAAATTTTAATTTTTTGGAATTTTTTGTCAACGAAACCGACCGATAGCTCTTCGCCGCTCCCTTCCCCAATTTGACCACATTCCCCTCTGTTTCTAAGTCTACCGCCCCTGAAAATGTGATTATTACCCTTTTTTTCTGAAAAATTTCTAATGACTATTGTAGAGTTCTCCGTCTCTTCTCATTCTTCGTCGTTTTCCCACTCTTTTGCGACGCTTTTTGTATACAAATTACAAAAGAAGCTTATTTTCATGTAGTTATCATCGAATAAAGGCTATTTTAGTGAAAATTTGCGATTTTCTCGGCTAAAATCGGTTGGAAACGGAGACAATTTATTTAAGGTACGCAAAAGCGCGCCACGGTGAACTTTTGCCGAATGTGTGCATTTTTGCGTCGGGGTGAACGTTTGACTCTCCCCGATTCTCGTCAACAATTTTGGCAGTTTCAGACCATTTTTGACCAGTTTTCTCGCTTTTTACTGCATGCAATCGTTAAATACACGTTTTTCTACCCATTTCACCTCTAAAAAATCGATAATCCTTGCAGAAAATGATCGAAATCACAGTGAACGACCGTCTCGGCAAAAAGGTGCGAATCAAGTGCAATCCGTCGGACACGATCGGCGATTTGAAGAAACTGATTGCCGCACAGACCGGAACAAGGTAAGAATGCTGAATTTTTTTGAGATTTCTGGAAACAATGGGTGTTTTTTCCATTTTTCCTCAAAATTTTCGAACAAATGGGTCTTCGCTCATGCTTCCCTAAATTTATGCGGGGTTCCAATGCTCTTAACGAATTTGTAGCTTTTTAACCTCGCAAAATGCATTCTCATCGATTTTTACTTCCAGGTGGGAGAAAATCGTGCTGAAAAAGTGGTACACGATCTACAAGGACCACATCACTCTGATGGACTACGAGATTCACGAGGGATTCAACTTCGAGCTCTACTATCAATGAGAAATTCAATTTTTTGTGTATTCTCTGCAAAATTTTTTTCATTTTTCTGAACATACATTATTTATAACACTAAAGCGACGAGTTTATTCAGAATTCATAAGCGGAAACGAGAAAAAATTGATCAAGTCTCTTCCAGAGTGTCCAATCGATCCATTCTCCTTGCGCCGCCGCCGCCGCCGCCGCCGCCATGATGACGTGGAAAAAGCTGCTCACGTTCCTCGGAAATGCTCCGAATCCGCGACGTTCGCCGCTGTTTCGGAGTACGCGTGGGCGTCGTCGAACTGCTCCGCCGCGACTTTTTCGCCTCCGCGTTGCTCCCGCTCCTCGTCGTTTTGTGCCGTTCCCCGCCTCCTTTTCCTTTCTTCTCCCGCTTTTTCTCCTTTTTTTTGAAGCTCTTCTCATTGTGATTGTTGTGCGACTTGTGGTGGTGGTGGTGGTGGTGGTACGGAGAATCGTCAATGTCGGGCCGCGAATTCATCAGATCCATGTTGTGCTCGATGATGTCCATGTCGGGCGGTTTCGGATTGATGTACCGATCGTTGATGATGATGATCGAGCTGAAAATGTGAGCCTTTTTTCGGGCTTTTCACTTTTAGTGTCAAAACATTCGCAATCTCAAAATTTGAAGTGATTTGATGCTTTTCAGGCCGGCCCAAACCCTCTTCTTCACTCGCCACGGCGACCAAAAACGTAGAAAGGGGCGTGGCCTAGTGTGCACGGTTTATCACCATTTTGGCGCGAAATTCGAAATTTAACCCCATTTTTCATGTTTTTCGTCAAAATTACCCAAATTATGTACGATTTCGACGATGTAATTGCCATAACTTTTGTTAAACTAATCATCGCGCACTTTTTGAGCTTAAAACGAGCAGGTTTCATTCAGAAATGAACAAATTGAATCGATTTTCAAGTTTTGTGCTGAAAATGCGCGAATTTCAGTCATTCGCCGATACTTTTTGCCGTTTGAACGCTTAAAATACTTGTATTAACGTGCTTAATCACTTCCGACACTCACTTCGTCTCAAAACTATCCACATCGGCCGGTATGAAAATTCCGAATTGCGAAACATGCCAAAAACGTCTCAAACGCGGCGTTTTCACGAAAATTTCAATGTTTTCTCGCTTTAATGTCTCTTCTGTCGTCGATATTAAACACACAAAAATATCGGAAAAGTGCTGGAATTGCGGCAATTTTCAGAAAACGCGTCTCAGATTAGGCCACGCCCCCCCCCTTTCTACACTTTTGGTCGCCGTGACTTACCGATAAGTTTGAAGCAAAATGATGAGCATATTCTTGAAGAAAAAGAAGATCATTGTGTAGGTGACCAAATTATGAACAGTCATCAAATACAAGCGGGTGAGCAGGAAAGGAACGTCTTGCAGAACGTTGGCGAGAAAAATCGCCCAGATGTCCACGTCGTAAAACGCCTAAATTGGGCAGTTTGAGGCCGGAAAACTCTCGAATTCTCACTTTGAAGCAGCTTCGCGGGCGCTGTTGCGCGAAAAGTTGCTCATAGTCGTTGGTGATCGCGACGCGCATTTTCCGCGCTCGACTTACCGTCAAAACGAACGGAAATTGGAGGAGACTCAGCTAGACACAATTAAAATGTACAGATTATCGATTGAAGCCTACCGTCCACGCGGTGAGCACAATCGTCTGAACGCGGCTGTTCGAGTACACCACTTTCTCTTTGAAAACATCGAAAAATTCGACGATATCCGAGGAGATGGCCTATAAAACTCTAGGTTAAAAGTTAGGCCACGACCCCCCAGGCCAACCAAATAAGCGAGTAGAATCTGAGAAAGTTGTTCTCGCGAAATGTCGCCTTTCGGCAAAAGCCATCTGCCGACGATCAAGTTGACGAGCAATAGTTGCTCCAAAAGTTGAAGACGCAATTCGCTGTTGTCACTAACGCCTGCAACGAGTAGGCTGGCCTAACTTTCACTTCTAGGCCACCACCACCCACTAATCGGATTCTGTACGGCCTCGAAGCCAGGCACGTTCTTGTCCAACGAATTCCGCCAGGCACAGATGCGCGTTTCGAGAAGCCAAATTGGCGGCGCCGTCGCCACGATATAGAGAAGGACGCTTGTGCAGAACCTGCAAAGGTGGTACAGTAATCCAACCCAGATTCCCCTCCTTTTTTGCAGACTTGCCAAATCCCGGGCCGGCCCGGCCCGGTCGGCCCGGAAGTTAGACCTCAAAAAAATATGCAAAAAAAGTATGAAGGAAGAGGAACCCGCGTGCGGCAAAATTGCTAAAATGGCGTGCCAGAGTTGCAATCAATCGCTCCGCCCACTCTTGAGAAAATTTTCGTAATTTTTGTGAAAATTTTGCGAATTTAAACAGCAATTTCTATTTTTTAACAGGTTTTTATGCTATAACATTGCCTTTTTCGTCTTTTTTTCTATTTCTGCTGGTTTTTACAATGAATCTTCGAAATTGAAGCAAAACGACGATAACGTAGGCCGTTTTCAAAGTTTGGTGGGTAAAAATGGACGAAGACAAAGTGCTTGAAGAAAACGGCGGTCAACTTGAATTTTTAGGTGCATCCTCCCGGGCCGGGCCGGAAAATTTCCAATTTTGGCCCGGCCCGGCCCGTTGCAAGTCTGCTTTTTTGTCATCAACTAACCATTTGCGTTCATCGCCGGCGCGCATAATAATCGCGTAGCCGCCCTCAAACACGATGAGCAACGAGAGAAGCGCAAATCCCCAGACGCTCTCCCTGAAAAGTTGCAAATTTGGGGAGAAGAAGAAGGCGAAAAAAGTTCGAAAACCAATAGAGACATACCTCTCGCTTATCAACACAGTTTGACGAATTGTGGCGATGGAGTGGACGATGAAGATGCCACGTGCCAGAATTGCTCTGAAAATGATCGACACTGTTCGGAAATCGGCGTATAACTTGAGAATGATTGATTGTAGAGCAAAACGATCAACTACAAAGTTGTTGAGCACAAAATTTGCAACAACTTTTCTGTTGACATTTTGTTGATACAATGATTGTTACTCGAGATACGGGTCGCCAAAAATACGGCAATTTTGACCGACCAAACCGTACCTGAGACACGAAATAAGGACGTGTGAGGCGTCCATACTGCTCGGTCGTTGCTTCACTTTTGTGTGATGTCGATTGCTCTTCGTGATCGACACAATCGAATCCATTTTTGTATGGATCCTAAAAGTTCTTTTTCAATGGCTCATTTTCAAAATCGGCGACGCAAACAAGAGAGCGTGTCGATGAGTGAGTCAAACTCAAAAATGACAAAGACGGAGAAATGTTTGAAACAAACCAATGGGGCTCTCTTTTTCGCGGCGCCCAAGGGACCATCGATAAGAGATGCGTGTGTGTATGTGTGTTTTTAAGAAATATGGACTGACACTCGAAACCCTCTCTCTTTTTTTTGTGTTGGAAGGGCAAAAAGTTGAAAGTTTTTCGAGTTTCGTCTTCTACAAATGCGACTTTTTTCCTCACTTTTCAAACGTTTTTCGAAAGGTTTAGTATAGTTTGATTCTGCTCCCCAGAGACTTGTTATAAAGTTTTTTCGAGAAGAAATTGGGATGAGATTACAGAACAGACATGGAAGTGCATAAAAGTGTACAATATATGTACAAAAGACCCGTCATAACAGAATATATCTCTACAAGGCCTAGTACGGCGAGTTCATGCCGAGTTTGGTGTCGAATTCGAATTTAGTCCTGCGTTGCTCGCGCATAAACTGTCGGATTCGTCGCATTTTGATCAACTCGTTCACGATCACAATAACGATGATCCACGCGAGCAACACGACGAGCGGAACGGGCGAGAAAAGGGCGTGGAGCCGGACGCCGCGTAGGTACGAGTAGCCGATCTGAAACTACGACTTTTCGCGCAGAAAACCAACAATTTCCTACCTGAGAACCGATACAAACGACGACGGACGCACTCCAAACCGCACATTTTATCGGAAACTCGAACCAGAGCGTCGAGAGCCCGAAGACGAACGAGGAGCTGAGCACACAGTAGACTATTGTCAGCTGAAATTGCGATTTTCGGAATCAGCGTGAAAATTGACGAGATTTGATGTTGGGTTTGGGCTCTTTTGGGAGCCGCAAAACCAAAAGTTTCAAAGCCTACCATGCGGGATGTCAAAACACGCAGAATTTCATGGGGAATTCGAATATCGCAACGATATCCTCGAAAAATTGAGTGTACGGGTCAAAAAATTTATGCTCCAATACACGGCATGATGTATACCAATCGATAGCGAATTTCACGCTGATCAACTTTGTCTCTTGACACAACGCCCCAACTCTTCGCGTTTTCGAGAAAACGCACCTGCAAACCCATCACGTGCCGAATTGTCTCGGTGGAGAGGCTCACGTGGTCCAACACCACACTCTCGTTGAACGCCTGCGGTCCGTCAGTGTTGAACAGGCAGGAAATGTCGGAAAACGAGCACATTAGGTTGGAATTGCTCATGAGCATGAAGAGGAACAGAAAATTGATGTAGAACGCAGAAGGAACGAATTGAACGATGAACGTGCTCACCGCTTTCAACTTTTCCACTTTCGGAATCTCGTCAGAGTTCTATAATATCCGATTGGGGGATATTGTCGGATTATAGGGAGCGTTTACCTTCGGAGCAATCCGGATAATATTCGATTTCGGCTCGAAGCGCGTGAAAAGAGTGCCTAAAAAGAGGAGCGGAAGGTGGATGAACGAGGTGAGAATCGTTTGAGAGTGCGTGAAAATGATGGGCACAAAGAAGACGGTGGACATGAGAAGAATGACGGAGAAGAGGAGCGACGAGTAGAGGAGGAAGAGCAGCGAGTGGCGGAACGAGGACATCCGGTGACGGGCGCACACGATCAGCGCGGGCACTTTGAGCAACTGAACAACGAGATGGCGTTGGCGGGAGGACCCCCCCGAAAACCGTACCTTTGCCTGATCCAAGCGGAAATCGGTGGCCAACGCGATCAATTTGCTTGAGATCTGATTGACGTTGCACTCGGGCAGCGGGTCGTGAAGACGGCACGCCGGCTCTTCCACATCATCCACCCCAATCGAGACGTTCGCCTTCGAGAAGAGCATCGAGTTGGACGGATTTCGGCAGCTGCCCACAATCATCACAACTTCTCCGTTTTCCTGAACAAAAACATATTCTGAATTCACGGTCTCCGGAACTGATAATATGGGCGTCGCCTCGGCGGCCAAATGGCGTTTTCATGATTTTGTGGTCAACGGCGATGAAAAATGATTGTTCGACATGAAGTTCTCACAGAATTAATGACGTTTTCGCGCATTTTTCGCGATTTTCGCAGACTTCGCTTTTTCGCCGATCGCCGCCTAAAAACCGCACTTCTCATTTTGCGCTTTCTTGACCGTTTTCAGACAGAATTGGTTTTGAGAATGATAAATCACGTAAATACGAGCATTTTGAGCGCTCGAACCGCGAAAACTACCGAAAAGCAACAGAAATTCACGCAGTTTTAGCCAAAAACCTTCAAACGGATAAATGTGATTTGCGACTTGACCAAATTTAACGCTCTTGCGCCTAAAAAATTCGTAATAGCCTATACAATCGGTCTATCGAGAGACAAATGAGAAATTATCGGTTTTTCGTGGCTAATCTGGCAAAAAACACAAATTTTGCTGTTAAAATTTGAAGTTCGCGCCAATGGCGCACTTGCGCCCATTGTAAGCTCTGGAGACCGTGCATGAAGCATGTTTTGAAGTGTTTAAACGTAATGCGAGACATTTTTTTGAAAAGAAAAACATGCTCACCTGCATAATATCGATCATTTGCTCGACGGCGGGCACTGTCGAATCGGTGAAAAGCCCGACAAGCAGGGGAACATTGTCGACTTCGTCCAGATGCGGCCGAACACTCTGAATGCCCGTCGGCAGTCGGGCAATGTTCGGAATCGGTCCCATTTTGGCGGATATCATGCTCATTTTGCGAAGGGACGGCGAGCCACGGATCAGCGATTCACCATCGAGCGTCTCCAGGTTCGACTCGCTTCTGCAACGGATTCTCGTCGAGCTTGACGACTCACAACGACGACTCACAACGCGATCCTCTTGCAGAACTTTGGCCGCGCGGGCTTCTGGCTCACAAACTGCTCGTGCGCCACCTCCATTTTCTTCGCCTTCGCCAGTGTGCCGACCTCCTCGTCGGCCAGTGAAATGTGACAATTCCATCCGGCCTCGATGCCCAATTTCTCCGCAAACACCCGACTTCTCAACTCGTTTTCTTTCGAAAAGTACACCGGACGCACACAAATCCGATCCAACGTTTCGATTATCGTCACTGCCTGAGGCAGCGCCTCGTAGTGAAGGACGACGAGGCCGCACAGGCAGTTTCCCGTGAAATACTCGTCGATGACCGCTTCCGACGTTCGCACGGTGCGTGTGAAGTCGTTTAGCGAGTCTGAAAGAGCCACGGTCTCCTTCGGCGCGAATGATTTCAATGGGGCGCACATGCAACAGGCGGGCTGTGTCGATTTACGCGGCGGCCGATTAATTAATTTTCAACGGGAGTTCGCGTTCTTTCCATGTTTTCTGTACAATACACCTATTTTTTTGTACGCTTGGAACCTGGATTCAAATAATTCGAGCACTAGAAATCTCGCATATCGTTGAGAATTAGCCGAGTTATTTCGATTTGAAGGTTTTGGCCTGGATTTTGATGTTTTTCGAATAGTTTTCGAAACCTGCTCAAGAAAACCAACCGCCGGAACCTGAATTTTGTGAAGAAAGATTCAGCGAACATTTTTATCGTTCGTTGGGCTCATGAAATGCAAAATGAGCTGAAATATAAAGGTTTGAAGTTTTGACGAAATGCGAAAAAGACGCTAAAAACATGAAAAACTCTAAATTGTGTAAAGAACGGTTTCCAATCAGTAAAATATTGTTTTCTAGACGTTTTTCAAGTCAAAAAGAAAGGAATAAAGGTCGTAAACTCTAATTGAAATGCATTTTTAGACCTGCAAATTTTCAAAAGTTACAACGACACTCCGCAATTTACGAGCGCATTGTGTTTAGCATTAGCGCCCTGGGAGACCGTGTGAAATGTGAATTTTTGTTTTTGGAGCGCTCGCTTCAAAAATCTTACCAGTACTGTGACTCCGCGGCAGACACGTGTCAAGTTTCGCGTGCTCCTGATTCAACGGCACCTCGTGAAACTTTCCGTTGAGCGCAGTGGCGAGTTTGTTGAAGATCGGACGGTACGAGACGGCCAAACAGTGTCCGGTCATCGAGTGTCGCTGATAAAAGTCCTGAACCGACGATTTCAACCGTTTCGACATCGGCATCACCTCCGAACCGTTCCAAATGTGGGTGCACGCCTGGAAAATGCATAATTTTCACAAAACTGAACGCGAAAACGAACGTCGACGACGAGATTGGCGGTTCCCTGACAGGCGAGATGACTGTGCAGCGATTTCGCGTCGTCGTGAATCGTACAAAACGCCATTTCGATGGGCGTTCGATGCTTTGTGAGTCCGGGCAGAGGCGCCTCGCCCGGCTGCTTCTTGTAGAACCCCAATATCTTGGGGGCGCCCTGGAAGTTGTCCAGACTCTTCTGGGAGAAGCCCATCAGGTGCGGCAGTTGACACATGCAACGACGGTTCGCGGTGGCGATGGTTCGGGGCACCTGTGTGTGTGAGACGAATTTCGTTTCGGAAAACAAACAAGTTTCTCGCTCCGTACCTTTGTAGAAATCACAGCCAAATGATCCAAAAAGCGATGAAAGTGCTCGGATTGCTGACACGAATTCAGCAGTAGATTGTAGGAAAGCGGCAGCAGATTTGTGTAGAATCTCTTCCAATTCGGATCGTCCATGGACAATGTCCATTTGCCACAAGTGTTTTCCAAATCCGACGAGAAGTTCATCACTTCCAAATGGATTCCGAGCATTCCGGACTCGTCTGTAACTTGAAATGTAAGTAGAGCTTCATGGGTGTCAAAATTCGAAAATCTAGCTAGATTTGAGATTGGATCACCACTCACCAGCCTGATTCGTCGCAAACACAACTTTTTCAATGGACGGATGAACACACGACAGAATCCCCTTTTTGTCGATAAAACTGGTGCCGGTGATGCTCGACAAAATGCTCACCAAATCCTTGCACGACTCAAAATTCGCGGGTAACGCAAGAAATTTCGCAACTTCGCGATTGTTCATAAACTTCACAAAGTGGAGTAGAAGTGGAAGTTGAAGAATGAGCAGCGGGAGTACGGTAAGACTGGGCACGGCGAATATGAAGCTGAAACTGTTGAATTTTATAAACATTTTTTCTCTTTTTTTTTCAAGCCCCTCACCGAGTACCGAACAAATTCTCATCGTCGGCGTAGCAAAAGCGGACGAGCGTGCCCAGCGCGGAGCTCAAAAGTGTGATGGGAATGACAAAGTGCTCGAAGACTTTGTGAATCATGTACTGTAGTTGGTAGTCGAACTGCAAGGGAGTGTCGTCCGACGAAAGCGTCGTCTCGAGGTGCGATTTGATGGGATAGCACGTCACGCGAGCCTGTAGTAGCCGATAGGATTACGCTAGAAATATGGGACTCACGTAGACCGGCTCCAGAGGATGGACTGCATTCGATTTCGGGTCCGTCTTGATCTCCCAACGCAGGCGGTCGCCTTCGGCCAGCACACGTCCATCGAAAGTTTCGCAATTGCAGGGAGCCACCTGAAAAGACTCTAGTGGACCCTGGAAAATACTGGTATTTTACGCAAAAACCCCCTATTCAAATGAGGAAAAAAACCGGGAGAAAAACCCCGGAGAAGAGGTTTTTTCCAGTGTGTGGAAACCCTGTTCGTTGCGAGACCCGTGCTAATAAAGGCATGCGCCTTTAAACAATTTAAATGACCGCGCCCGGTTGTGTTTAAAGGCGCATGCCATTTAAGCGCGGGTGTCTCGCAACGAACAGCAGGAAAAAAACCTCTTCTCCGAGGGGTTTTTTTCCCAGTTTTTTCCTCATTTGAATCGGGTTTTTTTTTGCGTAAAATACCAGTATTTTACTGGACTGTATTGGTCCATACGACACGTTCTGAAATCGTCTGGAAACACGTTTCTAGCAGAAAATTGCCTTAAAAACATGTTTTCAGCTGAACTTTGGTCTGAAACGGCTTCAGATCCGAACAATCGTCTGGAACAGGGCTGGGACCTGGACTTTTGAACCGCTTGAACAATTCCGATCGGCGCCAAACTTTGCAGGATTGTTGGACTTGGATTGAGGGCCGTTGGGACCAAGTTTCAGCCCGATCGGATCGTCGGCTCCCAAGATATGTGGCTCAAAGCCCGGGCTTCCGGCCAATTTTGGCCAATGATCCACATATCTCGGGTCCAGATGATCCGATTGGGCTGAAACAAAACAATTGCCCAGCGCTGGTCTGAAGACATGTCTTACCTGTCCGGGCCGGAACAGGATGACGTCTCCGATGACTAGAAGTAGCCGTGGCACCTCGACAACCTCGCCGTCCCTCAGACAACTCTGCACGACGGCCACGTCGTCGGTGACCGCCTCCAAACTCTTCGGGTACTCGAATCGCGCGGGCTTCGAGTGCTCCAAGTGCACAATCTGCTCGAACGCCCTCCGATACTTTTGCTGAAACGCCGTCGAGCGAATCCGATTCTGCCACACCTCGAGGAGGACCGTGTAGAGGAGGAGGAGGCCGTAGATCACCACCGACGACAGCGTTACTCGGTTCTCACTGCAATTCGCAGGCAAAAGTTGGCATTAACACGGTGACCAAAAACTTACAAGAAAGGGGCGTGGCCTAGCGTGCACGGTTTATCACCATTTTGGCGCGAACATCGAAATTTAACCCCATTTTTCACATGTTTTTGTCAAAAATTACCCAAATTTTGTACGGGTTTCGACGATGTAATTGCATAGCTTTTGTTAAACTAATCTTCGCGCACTTTTTGAGCTTAAAACGAGCAGGTTTCATTCAGAAATGAATCAATTGAATCGATTTTCAAGTTTTGTGCTGAAAATGCGCGAATTTCAGTCATTCACCGATACTTTTTGCCGTTTCAGCGCTTAAAATTCTTGTATTAACGTGCTTAATCACTTCCGACACTCACTTCGTCTCAAAAATATTCAGATCGGCCGGTATGAAAATTCCGAATTGCGAAATATGCCAAAAACGACTCAAACGCGGCGTTTTCACGAAAATTTCACTGTTTTCTCTCTTTAATGTCTCTTCTTTCGTCGATATCAAACACACAAAAATATCGAAAAAGTGCTGAAATTGCGGCAATTTTCAGAAAACGCGTTTCAGATTAGGCCACGCCCCCCTTTCTACACGTTTGGTCGCCGTGTGCGCATTCGAAAAGCGCGGAACAACTCACACGTCCACGGATCCGACGATGAGAAAAAGCAGCGAGATGCGAATGAACAAAAAGGTGCGTGTGCAAAAGTAGTGCGAAAATGTGCGGCATTTGTTCGGCGGCCCGTGCGCGTCCGGTTTCAGTTTGCTGCAAATTGTTTCGAAATGTTTTGCTGGAGCAGAACGCACTTCACGACATGAACACTATACCATTCGGCGATTGTCGATTTGGCCTCGTGGATGAGCCGCTCGAAAGCGAGCTCACTCGTCAGTCCGAGCTCTGTTTCGCTCATTTCTCACGACATGTCTGAAAATTGCAAAAAGAAGCTCCAAGGAAGCCTATACTTTTCGGAGCCATGGCCGTTCGTCAATGGAGCGCACTTGCATAGCGGGGCTCTTACGTCAATGCGGACTCTTTCTGCGCGTCTGCGTCTCTCGTAGGAGATGGAGAATGCGAGTCGGGGCTGGGAATACGGTAGTAACCAGTGTTGAGCGGAATTCCGTCTTCCGTCTTCCGTCTTCCGTGGATTTTTTTGTTCCGTCTGCCGTCTGCCGTCTTCCGGGAAAAAAGTTTTCTTCCGTCTTCCGTCTTCCGAGATTTTTCTTCTTACCGTAAAAGAGTAATAGCTTTTCAGAAGCCATTTACTAGTCCCGAAGAACGCGAATTTTCACGGGCAGTGACCCAGATCCAAAATTTTTGTTGCTTTAGTTATTTGAAAAAAAAAAACTGGAGAAAAAGGTTCTGCATTGACGATTTTTTGTTCCGTCTTCCGTCTTCCGTCTTCCGGGAGAAACATTTTCTTCCGTCTTCCGTTTTCCGTGTTCCGTAAGAAAAATTTGCTTCCATCTGCCCTCTTCCGGATTTCAAAATTCCATTTCCGCTCAACTCTGGTAGAAACCAGAGATGTTGGGAATAAAAATTTTACTCTACGGAACACGGAACACGGAAGACGGAAAAAACTTATTTCTACGGAACACGGAACACGGAACACGGAAATTTTTTTTTACGGAACACGGAAAAAATATTGAAAAAAAAAACGCGGAACACGGAACACGGAACACGGAATTCCCAACATCTCTGGTAGAAACCACAACAAACGGAACTTTGAACTTGTGATGTGACTCATCCATCGAACTTTTTCATCAAAACACGTTTTGAACACAACGTTTTTCGCCTCGATTCACCTCGACGCAACGCGACAAACAACGACAGTTGGCGAGGCGCGCGCCTGTCACCACCTCTCTCTCTCTCAGAATCGAAAGCTCAAAAGCTTTGAGCCCAATCAATTGTCTTCTTCATCTGAAAAAGCGGCGAAATGAGAGTTCTAGTCGCCACTGTTCTCGTGGCTATCGGCGTCGTTCACTCGCTGACTTGCTACAATGTGTGTACTAGTTTGCATTCGCCTTTTTCCTACCCTAACACCAAATTTGCAGGGCTCGAAAATGCTGGCGATGCAAAGTGTGGGCGAGACGACGGAAGAGTGTCCCTCGTCGGCGTACTGCTACAACATGTCCACTTCGGCGTACGTGATGGTCAACGTCGTCAAGGCCGGATGTTCCACGTGGCGTTGCATGGTCGGTCGGCTCGTGTTTCGCGCCAAACACAATCATCATGATGATGATGATGATGATGCGTTTACTTGTTGTTGCAGTTGGCCAAAGACACGTGCATCTTTACCACTTTCCAAATGATTCCGGTCAGTCTGTGCTGTTGCAGCTACGATCGGTGCAACGTCGGCGGCAATCCCGTCTATTCGGATAAGTGAGTCGACACTATACACAGTCTCCAGAGCTGACACAATATGGGCGTCGCCTCGGCGGCCAAATGGCGTTTTCATGAATTGAGCAGGTTTTCTCTGATTTTTGTCGTCAACGGCGATGAAAAATGATTGTTCGACATGAAAACACACTAATTCTCACAGAATTAACGACGTTTTCGCGCATTTTTCGCGCATTTTGCTTTTCGCCACCGCACTTGACTCATTTTGCGTTTTCTTGGCCGTTTTCCGACAGAATTGGTTTTGAGAATGATAAATCACGTAAATACAAGCATTTTGAGCGCTCGAACCGCGAAAACTACCGAAAAGCAACTGAAATTTACGCAGTTTTAGCCAAAAACCTTCAAACGGATAAATGTGATTTGCGACTTGACCAAATTTAACGCTCTTGCGCTTAAAAAATTCGTAATACACGGTCTCCCACGGCGCGAATGATTTCAATGGGGCGCACTTGCAACAGGCGGGCTGTGTCTATTTACGCGGCGGCCAATTAATTAATATTCAACGGGAGTTTGCGTTCTTTCCATGTTTTCTGTACAATACACCTATTTTTGTACGCCTGGAACCTGGCGTCGAATAATTAGAGCACTAGCTACGTTTTGGTAACAGAAATCTCACATATCGTTGAGAATTAGGCGAGTTATTTCGATTTGAAGGTTTTGGCCTGAATTTTGATGTTTTTCGAATAGTTCTCGAAAACTTCTCAAGAAAACTAACTGCCTGAATTTTGTGAAGAAAGATTCAGCGAACATTTTTATCGTTCATTGGGCTCATGGAATGCAAAATGAGCTAAAAAATAAAGGTTTGCAGTTTTGACGAAATGCGAAAAAGACGCTAAAAACATGAAAAACTCTAAATTATGTAAAGAACGGTTTCCAATCAGTAAAATATTGTTTTCTAGACGTTTTTCAAGTCAAAAGGAAAGAAATAAATGTCGTAAAAAACTCGAATTGAACTGCATTTTTAGACGTGTAAATTTTCAAAAGTTACAACGACACTCCGCAATTTACGAGCGCACTGTGTTTAGCATTAGCGCCCTGGGAGACCGTGAATAGCCTATACAATCGGTCTATCGAGAGACAAATCACAAATTATCGAATTTTCGTGGCTAATCTGGCAAAAAACACAAATTTTGCGCTGTTAAAATTTGAATTTCGCGCCAATCTATCGCTTTATTGGGCCATTGTAAGCTCTGGAGACCTAGTGCACTATCGATCGAAACTTGGTCTTTGCTTGTTTCAGTCCCCGCCAAATCGGCAACGGCAATGGCGGCGGCTCGTGGGGCAACGACGCAAATCAAGGAAGTCAGAACAATAACGGATGGGGAAACAACAACAACAACAACAACAACAAGTACCGTAACCCGGGCCACACTAATCCTCATCCATTCCATGTTCAGCGACTGGAGCAAAAACTACAACTACGGCGGTCAGAACGCGGCGAAAGAGGAGACAATGTAGGGATTGCGGGGCCATACTGTAGTCACAGTAATGCTTGCAGTGATTGGGGTAGAAACTACGATTACGCAAGGCAGTTTAATGCGAACGAACTGTAACTTTTTGTTCTCAAACATGTCCTTGTTCCAAACCATGCGTTTTTCGCTTCAGGACCCGTAAAACGGTGGGCGGAGCGGACGCGGCACCCAAATTGAGCAATAAGCAAGTGGAGGACGTGTTCAAAAAGTCCATCGACGATCGGGGAGACGAGATTCAGCTGGAGGACGATTTCAAGAAGATCGACAAGAACTACAAGACCCAATCGGCACCACCGGCACCCGTCACGCGGACCCTTTCCGCGCGGAAGGAGGTCGAGCAGACGCCTTTGGCGTCCGGAAAGGCAGCACAGACTCCAAAGACTCCAAAATCGAGTGGAAACGAGATTAATTTGTAAAGGAGTTGAGTGAATGCACTAGATTTTATAAATAAATGGAACTCCCGTTCTCTATTGCTTTTTTTTCGAAAAATACGTGAGAAAGATTGAAATCAAATAACTTATGAGAGCGTAACCGGATTGCGTACATTAGAAATAAATAGAAAGTTATCCGTTCAAGTCGAGCTCTTCTCCTCTGACTCTTTTCGTTTCGCCCTCCACGCCTCGCTGAGTCCGCACCAGGGACAGTCTTCGGATTGCGCGCCGCGCGGTGGCAGCATTCCGGGCAGTCCGCCGAAGCTGTTCGCGCCTTTCGGACCGCTGGAGAAGGTGAGGACGGGCGCGGCGCTCGAGTGGCCGAATCCGTGGGTTCCCTGCTGAAAGGCTTGTTGGACGGTGGGCAGGTCCTCTGGCGGATGCGTCGAGTGACGCGACGTGCTCACGGAGCCCGACGACGTCGGCGGCGCCGTCTGAAGTGTCGACGGCGAGGCGGACGAACTGGAAGACGGGGCGGTGAACTCGATGTCGTAGGCGGTCGTGGGCTCCTGCTGCTGCGCGTACGCCTGCAAATTTCCAATAAAACCGCCGAAAAGAACAGAGCATAAATCTCGTTCTGTAAAGCAATTTTTGATCCCCCTTCGCCCCCCTCGTTATATATTTGCTCCCGCACTTCCGTACGGCAGCCAGAAAAAATTAAGTGCAAATGCAAATCTCGTCCGCGCACACGCACACCATGTTTCTTTCGGGCAAAAAGTGTCATCAAGTTTCACCTGTTGAATGCGTTGACCGATCGATTTTCCGATGGCCGAGCCGAACGCCTCCGCGTCTTGACCGTACATGTTCAAGATGCGCTGTTGCTGACGTGGAACTCTGAAATTTGACGGCGTTTTTTTTTTGGTCGTTGTTGATAGTCAGACTCACCCATAGCTCGAGAACTGCACATTTCCACCGGCGCCGTTGCTGCTGCCAGAAGCGAGTGCTCCAAAATTGACATTCTTGAAGAATTGCTCAAAATTAAAGTTGTATCGTTTTTGAAAGCCACCGCACTGAGCACAGTAGAGAAATACGGGCGGTACAAGGCCCAAAAGTAGGAATACTGCGAGCAGAAAGTGCATTTTTCAGCCAAACCAACGCGTCTTGTCGCTCCCCCCCTCCGCCCTCCGCACTCTTTTATACATGTACCTGTGCGCGCGCGTGTGAAACTGGTTGTGTTGTCCGCGCGGAAGCGGCGCCGCGCAAAAGCTCGGCAAACAGAAAAAGATTGGGTGGTGGTGGCGGCGGCGGCGGCGGTGGCAAGGGCGCGAGTTTTGTGGAAGAATTGAAAAGAGAACGAATAAAAGTGTCCGGACGTACACACATTGTTGTTGTTTTTTCGGCCCCATTCATTGTTGGCGCGAATATGGAATGATGACGTCGTGGCACGAGCGGGGGGAGAGCACAAGACACGTGGCACGAGCGGAGATATGTGAAGTGGCGAGTGCGCGCTTGATGTTTGAGATGTTCGGCTTGTTCGGCAATTAATGTACATGCACTGGCTGGTCAGAAAATGGAAGAAGAAAAAAGCGAGGGAAACGGATGTTGCAAAGTTATAGACGGGCACAACGAGACGGAGATACATTCAAATCGATTTATCTCAGCTGTCGGTGGCGATATCGAAAAGTTGCCAACTGATAAATTGCTCAAAAACACATTCCCAGCGAAGATTCATCGGTTTGCACGGTCTCCAGACGTTTTGGCGCATTTTTCGCGGACTTTGCTTTTTCGCCTTCGCCGCCGATCGCCGCCTAAAAACCGCACTTCTCATTTTGCGCTTTCTTGACCGTTTTCAGACAGAATTGGTTTTGAGAATGATAAATCACGTAAATACAAGCATTTTGAGCGCTCGAATCGCGAAAACTACCGAAAAGCAACTGAAAAATGTGCAATTGACGTTATTTTGAACGCTTCGCGCCAACAACGACACTCCGCTATCCCGCCTCCGCTCCCGGTTTATCGTAAATGCACACCGATTTTACTTAAATCGAATTTTTTTCCACCGCCGTTTTCCGTCATTTTCCCACGGATTTTCGCAGTTTTTCTTGTAATTTGTACCTGAAAATGTTGCCAAAAACCGCTATAAATGTAACGTTCAGGTTTGAGTCCCACTTCGACCCGAAAATGACCTCAATCGATGTGACCGAGATTTTGAAGAGTTCCTCTTCGTCTTCGTATCAGGTTTGTCAGGTTTTGGTGTGGGAAAGCCATTTAAAAATGTGTGTTAGATAAAGCTGCACAGAAAAGTGAAACGTTTCCAAAATATCTACCCTAAAACTCTACAATCTCCTTATAAAATCAATATTTTCTAGCCAGCAAAGAAGAAGTCGCGTTTCGACGAGAACGGCGCTTCCACGTCGGTTCCACCTCGTCCTGAGGACATTCTGGCGGCGCTCGAGGCAGAAGAATCCACGTTTGTGGTCCTCGACGAAGTGCACGTGAAGAAGTTGGTGGCGCAGCTGGAGAAGAAGATGAAGGCGAACCGGGAGCAGAGAGTCAAGAATCCGGACGATCCGAAAAAGTTTATGGACTCGGAAATCGAGTTGGACAAGGCCATTCAGGTGGGCAACTGATTCATCCCTAAAAATCCCAAAAATTTGCAGGAAATGCACAGCTTGGCGTCTCAGCCCGACCTCTACGGCGCTTTCGTCGAGGCGAACGGCGTCGAAATCGTTCTGCAGCTTCTCGGACACGAAAATTCGGATATCGTGTGCGCCACGCTCAGTTTGTTGAGGGTAAGCATAGAAATGTAGAGAAAATCCAGAAAATACACGGAAAAAAGCGGTAAAACGAGTTTTCAAATTCACAGGAGCTGACGGACGACGACGTGATGAACGAGGGAGAGGAGGGGGCGGCCGAACTGATCGACAGCCTCGTGAATGGATCCATCGTGACCACTCTTCTGGCTTGTGTCGAGCGATTGGACGAAAGTGTGAAGGACGAGGCCGACGGGGTGCACAACGCTCTCGGAGTCGTCGACAACGTAAGCTTAACCTATAGCTTAACTTTTTTTCAAGAAAGGGCTTCTATTTGAAAGATTCGGCTTGTAAGAAAGGCTATTGCTCTGAAAACGTGAAACAAATATTTCGATGCACATTGAAACTGATTTTTTCAGATGATCGGCTTCCGGGACGACATAACGGAGGAGTGTGTGAAGCACGGATTCATAGTGTACCTGCTGAAGAGGTGCTTCCAGAAGGGACCGTTTGACGCGAACAAAATTTTCGCCTCAGAACTGCTTTCCGTTATTTTACAGGCTTCCGAGACGGCCAAGGCCAAATTGACGGATAAAGTCGACGGAATCGATATCCTGTTGAGGGTGGGTCGCAGTCATGTGAAAAGAGATCATTTCACGGATTGAACAAAAATTTCCAGGCGATCGCCGTGTACAAAAAGAACGATCCGACAAGTGTGGACGAGCGAGAGTACATGGAAAATTTGTTCAACTCGCTCTGCGCCGCCCTCATGTTCCCCGCCAATCGAAGTACGTTTCGGTATTGTGACTGCTTTGCCTGCTTTTAGAATAAATTCTGAAACGATAAAAAGTTGCTTTGTCTGCTTTTCGAGCTTTTCCCGCATCTTTTTGAGCGCACCTCCGTCATAAACGAAATTAGGATTTTGTGGTGGCAAAATAATTTTTTGCAGAAAAGTTTCTGGACGGCGAAGGACTGCAGCTGATGAATCTGATGCTCCGCGAGAAGAAACAGTCGCGTCAGAGTGCGCTAAAAGTGCTGAATCACGCGACGTCGGGCGAGGAGGGCATCGAGAACTGCAATAAGTTGGTGGAGATGCTCGGATTGCGCACCATCTTCCCGCTTTTCATGCGGACGCCGTCAAAGATGAAGCGGAAGGACACGACTCCCGACGAGCACGAGGAGCACGTTTGCACCGTACGTTATTTTTTTTTTTAAAGTGAAATACGGATGTGAACGTTGGAAACGAAAACAATTTTGGTTATGTGTAATGCAAGAAACAGTGTAAAATAAAATTCGAGAAGCAGATTTTTATTTGAAAAGAAAAGGTTTGCACATTTCCCTTGCAGATATTGTCGTCGCTGCTGGCCGCCTGCGCCGAAAACCATCGTCAACGAATTGTGCAGAAATTTGTGGAGCACGAGCACGAGAAGGTCGACAGAGCCGTCGAGCTCTTTTTGAAATACAAGTGCGTCGCTTCTTCTTTTTTTTTTGTTGGGATTTTTTACAAAAAAGCGCGTCAAAACGACGCATTAGTTCAAAAACAGCGAGAAATCCGGTACGGTACGGTTAAAGGCGAATAACAAGTTTTTTGCGATGGTCCCGCAACGATCACAACAACGCAAACAACCGTTTTTTTTTTTGCAGAGAAAAAGTGCAAAGATTCGAGCTGAAAAAGAAGCGATTGGCACAAGAAGCGGGCACTTCCGAGGACGACGATCCGGACAGGTAGATTATTGTAGTTTTTATTGAAACACAAACCATTTTCTTGCAGAGATTATCTGGACAAACTCGACAACGGACTGTACACTCTGCAACGTCTGACTCTGATCCTGGCCGACGTGGCAGTCGGAGTGGAGACGGCGCGAAAGAGAGAGGAGAAGCTGTTCCAGATGAAGATGAGCAGCAATCGGCTCGATTTGATGCTCACCCCGGTACACCCTTCCGCTTTTCCGATTCTTAGAGCCAAGTCAATTGTTGTTGCAGATTCTCCAGGAATACGCCGACAATTTGGGCGACGAGGCGATGTTGGAGCAGGAACGGGCTCTTTTGATGATTGCCAAAATTGAGGAGTTCTACAAATCCGCCTAAATTATGTTTACTTGTTACAAAATGAATTTTTGCTGTATTAACCGCTACTTTTTCCCCACTATTTTTTGTATAATTTACTGTCTTTCTAACAGTTTTCCACTATATTTTCCCAAATTCACTTTTAAAAGTTTTTAATAACAGTTTTGTTCGCTCAGATGCCGCCCCCTTCCACATTTCTGGAGCGAATCGTGTTCCATTTCAAGTCCGACGATGATTTCCGCACCGCCACCGACGCATTCTCCGCGTGCTTCGTCATTTGCGCAACCGTATCCCTCCTTGGCTCCGCCCACTTTTTCATCGGGCTCCTCTCGGTGCCGCCGACGCTTTTGGCCGCTTTTCTGCTCGCACGACGAAGGCCCTACTTGAATAAGCAGATTCTGATGCCCGCCGCATTTCTCGGATGTGTAAGTTATTTTTTGAAAGCTCAGGCTTCTTGGACTTGGATTGAAGTAGGACTATTTGAGGCCAAAAAACCGGGTTTTAGCGAAAATTATGGCCTTTTCGGCCTCTTTTCCACATATCTCGGGACCGGATGATCGAATCGGTCTGAAACTTGGACCCAACATACTTCAATCCAAGTCCAAGAAGCCTGCAAAATTTGGGCCCGATCGGATCATTGCGAGTAGGTCAAAAGTACAGCGGCCTCGGAAAGACAGTCAATTTCTCTTCATGAACGTGTTCTTCATGACCCATTACTTGCAAAAAGCAACTAAGAAATTGCAAAAAAATCTCGGCGTCACTACGAAATCTGCTACTTTCGAGTGGCGTGCTGCAAGTGAAAATCGAATTCATTTTGGTCTTAGACAGTGTGTTAATCACTTTAAGATTGAAATCATTCGAAAATCTGTGTTATTTCTCCAACGAAACACGCTGACTCACCCGAGTGCTAGATATTGATGATGTCAGAGGGACAAACCCCCTTTCCAACAACTTTTGATCATAAAATCATGAAAATCGGTTTCAATTCTATCACTTATAGGCTATAAGTTATAGCTTAATCAATCGCCACTCGAAAATCACAGCTTTCAACTTGAAACAATTGTTGAGCCTCTTCAGGCGGTGGCAATCAGTTCGACGTACACGTTGGCGCACGAGGGAGAGCTCCTCGAGCACCTGTCCCGATATTTTCTCTTTTTGTTCCTCTTCCACTTCTCCGAATTCGTCTTCACCGCGCTCTCGAATCGTCGCTCGCTGCGTCCCGATTCGTTTCTTCTGAATCATTCCGTCGGCTATTGGATGGCCGCCTCCGTCTCCTGGATCGAATTTTTACTCGAGGTACTTGAAGCGATACCCGCAAATCTGTTGCGATAAACGATGAAATTTGAGGCCTACTTCTGTCCGTGGCTCAAAGAGTACCACATTCTGTGGATCGGCACGCTAGGATGTGTGATCGGAGAGATTTTCCGAAAGTTGGCAATGATTCACGCCGGACTCGGTACATCAATAATCGCCGAGAATACGTGGGCGCGAAAATGGCATTGTTTGCAGGATTCACGCACAAATTGGCAATGACGAAACGGTCGGACCATCGGCTCGTCAAAGAGGGCGTCTACGCGTTCATGAGACATCCCGGATACTTTGGTACGAGAATTGCAACATTTTGACCGATTTTTAAATTAATCTTTGCAAAAAACACTACATTTTCAGGCTGGTTTCTATGGGCCGTCTCGACGCAAATCGTGCTGTGCAATCCGATTTGTTTGCTCGTTTACGCCTACGTGACGTGGCACTTTTTCGCCGCGCGCATTTACGACGAGGAGAAGGATTTGATCGCCTTCTTCGGCGAACCTTATGTGGTATGTTCTGAAATTGTGTCAGTCGTTTAGAGAATTGAATTTACTATCGATCGAAAGAAAACTGACTAAATTCTCCGTTTACCGTTGAGGCACGATCTTTTTAGCGTGCAGAAGATCAATCATCTTCTGAATCGCATTCGAAAAAAACAGATTCCAAAAAAAAGACGACATTCTTCCGCCATAACACAAAACTAAAATTTCTCTGGAAACTCGATTGCAATCTAATTAGAAGAGTTTGCAAACTAATAAGAAGAAGCTCTATTTCGCAATCTAATCAGAATTAATTGAAGTTCACGGTCTCCCACGGCGTGAATGATTTCAATGGGGCGCACTTGCAACAGGCGGGCTGTGTCGATTTACGCGGCGGCCGATTAATTAATTTTCAACGGAAGGCCGCGTTCTTTCCATGTTTTCTGTACAATACACCTATTTTTTGTACGCCTGGAACCTGGATTCGAATAATTAGAGCACTAGCTACGTTTTGGTAACAGAAATCTCGCATATCGTTGAGAATTAGCCGACTAATTTCGATTTGAAGGTTTTGGCCTGGATTTTGATGTTTTTCGAATAGTTTTCGAAAACTGCTCAAGAAAACTAACCGCCGGAACCTGAATTTTGTGAAGAACGATTCAGCGAACATTTTTATCGTTCGTTGGGCTCATGAAATGCAAAATGAGCTGAAATATAAAGGTTTGAAGTTTTGACGAAATGCGAAAAAGACGCTAAAAACATGAAAAACTCGAAATTCGGTAAAGAACGGTTTCCAATCAGTAAAATATTGTTTTCTAGACGTTTTTCAAGTCAAAAAGATAGAAATAAAGGTCGTAAACTCGAATTGAACTCCATTTTTAGACTAGCAAATTTTCAAAAGTTACAACGACACTCCGCAATTTACGAGCGCACTGTGTTTAGCATTAGCGCCCTGGGAGACCGTGTTACTGATCTAAACGCGACCTAATTAGATTCGACTGTTTTTTCTTGGCGCAATCAAGATTTGAGCCAACAGACGGTTGGCGTGAAACTTTATTTAAGTACTTATTAATCTAGCTAGACAATTTTTTAATCTAATAAGGTGTCATATCAATCTTTTTAGGCCGCCGTTGGATTAATAACGAAATGCCAGAGCAGTGAAGATTTTCGGACCGTTTTTTCGTTCAATCGATAGACAATTTCATTCTCTAAACGACTGCCATTCAAAAATTCGTTTATCTCTTCTATTTTTCAGGAATACCAACAGCACGTGTGGGTGGGCGTACCATTCGTCACCGGATATCAACGACCGTGAAAAATTAGTCTTCAACTCTGGATCTACGCCGCCATTTTTTGCATGACCCCCTTCTCAAGATCTCTAGAAAATTATATGCACACACCCAAAAAAAAAAATGTATACTTTCAGCCAGCCGAACAAAAAACACGTTCATTTCTTGTTATATACAAAAATGGGCAAACAAAATGATGGGGGAGGGGGAGGGAGTGACTTAGATATCATAGAATTAAGGCGTCACCGACTATAGAAATGGACAATTGCAAAGAAAATGCATGCAAAACTGAAATGATTTGATTGGGAGCGATGGAGGGAAAATAGAGAGGAGGAGGAGGCGGGGCAAACACGTAAAATTCAATTCTTGCGATAAAAACGGTTTAGGTAACTTCTACGACCGATTCTTTTGCGCCAACATGACTTTATTGATAAAGTTGACGACGGCGGTGGCCGGCTGCTCGGGCTCCAACTCGGCGAACACGTGGCACGCATTCTCGGACGACGACGGAATTCGGGCGACAAACGCGAAGAGACGTGCCTGCGCGATGCAGCCGTCGTGGAATCCGAGCGCTCGCGTGTTTTCGAACCTGAACATTTGCAAGTTTTTCCGCATTGCCCAGGCCGTGCCGCCAACCTCCTGTCAATCGGATCCATTCCGGCAAAGCTGACACTTTGCACGTTGAAGTGCCGCCTGAAGAACACTTTGCGCGTGTTGTCGGTCAGCGTGACGCCTTGCGAGGACACCTTTAAAGACGCGGATAGTGCGAGCTTGCGAACAATTCTCCTACCCTACCTTAAAGTGGACGGAGACTGCGCGAGTTTCGCCGTTGACGACTCGCTGCGAACACGTGGCAATGCTCCGTTTGACGCACTCGTTGCCGGTCAACGATTCCACGTCGACACTGCCGACGTACACGACGTTGCACGCTGCAAAAAAGGGCCAAATTAGTCGTGAAATCGTTTGGGACACTGCTGTGTGCTCTCACCGGCTCCTTGCTCCAAGAGCGCTTGTGTGGCCGACAAATGTTCGGGCGTGGCGGCCGGGTCAAAGTCCGGAAGTACGAGCTTGGTCGGAAGGGCGAGGGCGGTGATGGAGTGCTGGTAGACGAGGGCGGACAGCGAGCCGAACACGGGCTGCAAATTGGCATTGGGAAATTCCAAGCGATTTGCCATCAATAATCAGGTTTTCTAGCCTTGGATTGACTAGGGACCTTCGGGGCTTTTGGAATGGGACCTATATGATTCGAAAGAGAATTTCAAGGAGAATCCGACGCTGCTCTCCATTTTTGCTAAAGAGCACTGGCTGGCGAGAAAATCTGCCTGTTTCTGCCATATTTTCTAGCAAGTTCATCTTCGGCGACCTGTATCTCAAGAACCACGCGTCCGTTGCAAAAGTGGTGAACTAGTAAGTTAACGCAAATTATCCCGTGAATAATTTTGTAGTTGATCGTCTATTTAAAAAAAATTAGTTTTCGAGTTATCGTCGCTCTGACCCCAGCACTAACTTTTTTCTTTCCGCTCTAGGAAAACTGTTCATAACTCGAAAACTAATTTTTTTCTTAAATAGACGATCAACTACAAAGTTATTAACGAGATAATTTTCGTTAACTTACTAGTTGACCACTTCTGCAACGGACGCGTGGTTCTTGAGATACACGTCGCCGAAGATGAACTTGCTAGAAAAAGTGGCAGAAACAGGCAGATTTTCTCGCCAGCCAGTGCTCTTTAGCAAAAATGGAGAGCAGCGTCGGATTCTCCGTGAAATTCTTTTTCGAATCATATAGCCCAAGATAAGTGCGGGCCATTCCCTAGTGAGGTATGTTGGGTACACGTTTCGGTCCCCATCGAGCTGTTTCTCATATCAATCCGCACATCCATCTGCCACCCATATGCCGCGCTCACCTCATTATTGCACCCCTTCAGTTTGACACCCTTTGGCGAGGGTTCGATCAAAAAGTGACGGACGAGTTCGGTTCCGTCGCCTACAAAATCGTTTGGCTGTGAATCTGCTATGTATAGTATAGTAGTACCTGGATTGACGCCTGGCGGAGGTGTTTGCACCTTCAGAGCAAGCCCAAATGCTCCCGGAAATGAGTTGGAATCGCGGACGACGAACGTGCCGGGAGGCTTGTCACGGAGCATGTTGATGGCTGCAAAACAACGATATTGGACTTCTAGGCCGTTGTGAGTTTTGAAAAAAGTTCTCAATGGTTCAAAGCCTTTTCAATCCCTTCTTGTCTCGAGACATGCGGGTTTTTCGGGCTGTCTGCGCACGGGGAGCAATAAATCCCATGAAAAACAAATGCGGCGTGCTCCATTTCTAGGCGATGCGGGGCCTCATTCATAATTCATCCCTTTCTCTCCCCTTCGCTTTCCGACAATTGTCTCGTTTGGAAGAGAAATCTCGATTGTTGCAAAAGTTCGGCCATGACGGTCTCAAATTTCCATCCCTTGCACTTTGCGAGGATCTCCGCACAAGATGTAGTGTGCCAAAGGTCCGCGAGGCTTTCGAAGCACACCACACACACACACACACAGTGTAATGATGCTTGGATGCTCCGAGAGCCGGAGAGCCGAGCAGCTTCCGAGCTAGATGAGGACGAATGTTCACAATATGTGTGTGTGTAAGAGCATCGATTTGATTGGGGGGGGAAACTGAGCGAAGCACTTGTTGGAGCGGGGGTTAGAGAGCAAGGGAACACCCATTGGATTTCAAGTTGACCACTATGACTATCAACGTGTTCCCAGTGAATCCCAACCCCTTTTCCCGAAATTTCATTCCTAATTTCGGCACAATTTGACTACTGATAAGAAGCATTCTTCCTTTTCAACTCGACACTACTATTATTATCAGTAGGTGTGGCACGAGAGAAATCCCAATTTACACTTGATTCACTGATCAATTTCTCAAGTGCAAGCAAGGCGATAATTTATTTGTGGGTGAAAAAAGGCGTACCTTGCTCTCTGGAGATGGTGGGCTTGTACCAGTACTTGGAGGTGTCTTTCACGAACAACGGATGATGATGGATGATTTCGGACGTGTCTGCAATCGAGAAGAACATTATTGATTTGAAAATGTGTGAACGTTTCTCTGCAAATTGTGAACAGTTATGCAAATTTCGATGGAAATGTGGAAACGTGGCAACACAAACCTCCACGTTGACCACTATGACTCGCAATTTCTTCCTACTCGCTTTCGCATCCATTTCAACGCAAATCCTTGCGTACGACTCGTAAAACAACGCACAAAATGGTCGAACTCTTCGGTTTTATCTCTTTTTTCTCTCGCTCGATGCATTTGCTACACAAACACACATAAATCGGCCGGAAAAGTTGGTCTGTGTGTGTGTGTAGCGCATCACAACGCATAAAAATGCGTTATTTCATTGAGATTTTCTCTTCAATGAGGCATCTCACTTTTTATGGCTTTTGCTGACCTTAAAATATGCAAATTGTTCAAAAAGTTTCGTTTTTTTTTTTTGGCAAAAAAGGATGCGATTTGGAGGGGTTCGTGTGTGTCCGCGCAACTGGATTAGGGCAGCGGAAACTCAATCGGGCGTAAGTGAAATTAGGCGGAAAACACAGTGGAAATGGGATTTTTTCAAAAAAGACTGAACAAAAATCGGTGCCCTTCGATGCGAAGAACCCAAAAAGTGGAATTGTTCGCGAAGAATGACGTGGCACGGCACCGACCGGTTGGATAATATCAAAGCAACACCTATTTTGATACAATTCGACGACATGGCACTCACTCTTTGCGCCGCTCTTCTTCAGTATTCCACCACCTCCCGGCCCATTGGCTATTATCAGTGTCTGCCTTGGAACCTTCGCATAATGTTCTTCCGTCTCGACACCGTCCTCTTCCATGACGACGTCATCGAACTCCTCCTCCTCCTCCTCCTCCTCCTCCATCGTCTCTTTCGACGAAGACGTCGTCGTCGTCGTCCGTCGAATCAGATCCTCCTTCTCCTCGTCGGCGTCGGAAAGATCCGAAGATTCTTCGGACGAGGCGAGGGAGACGTCGCAGTAGCGTCGCGAGGAGGGGTTGTGGTGGAGTTGAGCGCTCGCCGTCGCCGACGTCGCATCTTGCGTGGCTCGGCTGTTTTTCAGGTGGATCACCACTGTCGTCGACGATGTTGTCGCCGTGTCGGACATTTTCGACGGCTTTCAGACGGTCCAGAAGCTTCCGGAAGCTCTCGAAAACGTAGAGGATGCGTGAGAGGAGTCTTCAGAATGCAATAGTAGTCGTAGAATCCGTGAAAATCACTCTTTTGAAAAGGCGAGAAGAAGTAGAAGAAGAAGTAGAAGTAGAAGTCGGAGAAGAACACGAAACGTAGAGTAGAGTAGCAATAGACGAGACGAGACGAGAGAGGCCCCCCTTTTCCTTTCCGACAGCTGTCTCCTCTTTCCCTCTCTCTCTTTCTCTCTTCACCCTGTCTCCGCCCCTTTTCGGCCTCTTCTCCCCCCACTTCTCTATATCATATCTTCGAAGGAAAGAGAGAGAGAGACCACTCTCTCTCTCTCTCCGGAAATAAAACGAGAGTGAGAAAGTTCCCAGGGGATCTACGAATCTCCGACGAATACTAAAAACTAGCGGGGGGTGCCAAAAAAAAAAAAAAAAACGTTGTACAACAACTTTTTTCGAGCACCAAGAGACGGATGAAAAACAATGGGTTCAGGGGGGGTTGTGCCATGTCATCAAAGTATTACTGTAGGTCCCAACAACTTTTGTGGAACGTGCTGCTCCAAAAAACCGTCCATTTTCCGCGTCTAGCACTTGACGGCGGAACACCGCCCTCATTCCTGTTTGTTTCGAAAATATTTGCGCGTCGGCTCACTCACTCACTCACTCACTCGACCATTATTAATGCCTTGTATTAATAATAATAATAATATGGGTGCCGACCAGATGAGTGGCCCTGTGAGAACAGGTATATTCGCGAGGGATCGAGACGGACAGTATTATTGCACGATTTTCGACAATAAAATCGTCTAGACCGATTGCCACGTCATGGATTACTGTACTTTCGGCCACCTACCGACTGAATTCATCGAGGACCGTCTGCTGAGCGTCGAGGAACCGCCGAAGAGGCGCGGAGACGCGGATCTGTTGAAATTTCAGTGTCAGGGGGGGTTTGAAAAACACGTTTCCTCCTCACCTATTATTCATAGTACTGTAGCCGTTGTTGTGTCCTCCTCCTCCTCCCGCCTGATATGTCTGCGCTTGTTGTTGTCGCTCGCCGTTATTGTACAATAGCGGATGGAACGGAAGAGGTGTGGCACGCGAGACCGGAAACGACGGCGTGGCGGCACGTTCGAGGACAGCACTCTGCAATTGAAACTGTGTTGCATTTTGTTTTTTTTTTTTTGCAAAAGAAAAAAGTTGTGCTTTTTCAAAGTTGGAGAAGAAAGAAAAAGGGGGGGAGAAGACGATGATAATGTTATTGTTACGCCTCTTTTCCTTTGCGGGCATGAGAAATGGATTGCGGTGGCTATGTTTCCATTTGACACTTTGTTTTGGCATGGGAACCATCCTGACACCGTTCTCAGCTGTCTGTGTAGCTATCAAAAAGTTGCGAAGAGATAAAATGTGCACAATGTCTTTTCGAGCAATTTATCAGTTGACAACTTTTCGCCTTCTTCAATGACAGCCGAGATATGTCGAGTTGAATAAATGAACAAAACTCACATTCTCGGGAAAATATCTGCCGGGCGTCTCGGCTCGGTTGATGGTTCCGCTCGCGTACATGTCCCGATGCGGAGTCTCCGCGCGGTAGATCGCCGCCGCGACACGTTCCTGTCCCGAATAGAAGCGATTCGGGAGGAGGTCTTGCTGTGAAGCGTAGTAGGCGTCTTGGATGCGCGCGCCTCGCGACAAGCTTCGGCCACGGTCCAGCGTGTTTTGGTTGTCGTGCTGCAATTTTTCGATTGCAATTCGATCTGGGACCGGTTTGGTGCGATGCGTACCGAGAAATTGAGCAGTGAGTTGACGTCAAAATCCTCGTCGAACTGTCGATGGTGCATCGAGAGCGGCACCGATTGATTGTGCCGCTGCCGCGACGACTCTAGATGGGAGGACGGCGTCGCGCGCGCGTTCACCGGTGACGCACTCGATTCGCGTGGCGGTGGAGTCGGCGGCTTCCCGCACATTCGACCTCGCCTGCAAAAAATCCGTACATTTTTTTGTTTTGAATGATGATTTTCCGGTTGTCGTGCTCGTACTTTGTCTCAGAAATCGAATGCGGGTAAGTTTCAGGAACGCCGACGTCTTGCAAAACGACGCGATTCCAAATGTTCAGGACTACTAGACCTACCATCTCTCATCGCCGTATGGACTCCTCGTGTTGCGCAGCCGTTCCTCTTCTCTTCGAAACTCTGCCAATGGATCGACGTTCTGCAGTCCTCCCGCTCCTCCCGATCGATATTGTCCATTTCCGTTCGAGACTCGATGCGCATTCTCATCGTCGACGGCACGCGAATCCTTGAGCTCTTCGAGAAGCATCTTCTCTTGCGTGCGACGACGAACCTAGTAGCATCGCTACAATTATACGAAAAACGTTGGTGAAACTCACAATATCCGGGTCGATGTCGCGTTTGCTTCGAACCTTTTTCAGTTTTCCACTCAGCCACGAGTCGGCATCCGACGGTGGTGGTTCAGTGAACCCATTCCGGGGTGTCGTCACCGATTGACAATTCCGATTGCGGTAGTGCTGACGGACGTCATTCGCCGGGCTATTTTGCAGCGTGTTCGACAGATTCTTCGCAAACTCATTGAAGTCGTTGTGCGCGTGCGGCGGCGGCGGCACCTGACGGACATCGCCCACCGAATACGCGGATCCCAACCGTTTTGTCGACTCGAGAACGTCGTCGAGCGGGTCTCTACAAAGTAACGATGATGTATGAAGAGGAATGCCGAAGAGCGTTGAGCACTAACGTCATCGCATCGAAATTCATCTTCTTTCTCGGCAACTGAACGCTTCGTGCGCCGGCGTGTTGGCCACGTGGCGGTGGTGCTGGCGGCGAGGAGTTGTTGAAGTTGAGGTAGTACTCGGGATCGCACAATTCGTCCATGTCACTGCTGAAAACGACGAGAGTTTGGTTGGAAAAACCGATATCAAAAAATGGGGTCAACTGAGCATTTTACCAGTTGACAACTTTTTGCAAGCTCTACCCGTAGTTGAGATATAGCGTCCAGAGTTGAGCGGAAGAACTGAACGGAAGAACACGGAAGAATTTCTATATTTTTTAGAAAATTTTTTCATGAAATGTGATCAACTGACGAAATGTATAACAAAGTGAACTGTGCTCCTAGAAAAATAATTGTAAATTTAACTTTTTATACAAAAAAGTTATTCGAGTTGTTCCGTGAAAAAGGGGGCTAACGGAAGACGGAAGGAATAACTTTTTTGTATGTAAAGTCAAATTTACAATTATTTTTCTGTGAGCAGAGTTCACTTTGCTATACATTTCGTCAGTTGATCACATTTCATGAAAACATTTTCTAAAAAATATAAAAACTCTTCCGTGTTCTTCCGTTGAGTTCTTCCGCTCAACTCTGGCTTCCAGCTTCGATTCCAGTGTCGAACCTTTTTTTTCAACAGTATGTTTAGACTCAATATTTAAAACAAGTCGAATAGACCCATTTACGTCACTTACTCCTGAGTTTATGCCGTAAAAAGCACACAATTTGAGGTGAAAATGTGATTTTTCACTGAAAAACTACACTCTACCACGTTCTTTAAAGGAACATGTCTCGAAATGCCGTAGCGGGTCTCGCAGCGAGTACCGTAATCTCACGGTTTTTTTCTATGAAACTCGCATTTCAAGGCAATTTTCAGCGGGAAAACCCTATCGCAGCTCAAATTTTCTCGTCACTATTAGTGTCACCGGTTCACCAGAAACTCACCAATACGCATCGTCGTTGAGCGTCCGATAGCTGCCCGCCCTCGCCGGTGCTCTTCCCCGTCTCTGCAGTGTGCTGGTGGGTGTAACCACTGCCCGTTGTGCCTGATCGACGACCTGCACGTTGTCGTCCTCGTACGGCTGCTGATAGTCCGCGCCTGCTCCTCTTGAATAGTAGTCCCGACTGCTCGGCGCCCTCGCCAGTTCTTCGAGCAACGCCGCCTGCTTCGCGTCCTCCACCTGCTCGTCCCACTTTGTCGGCGCCACAATCTCGTGGACGTGTTGGCTGTGCGGGATGGCGGTCCTCGCGACCTCCTCCTGACTCACATTCTCCACCGAATTCTCGCGTTTTTCGATGGCGCGCGAGAAAGAGGTGCGGCGCGGGCGTTCGAACGCCTCTTGCATCGACTTGGCCGGCACGTACGAGAAGCAGCGCGACGCTTTGTCGTAGCGGTCCCGGCCGACGAGGTCCGGCTCGATGCTCGGCGTGGCGCGGCCTTCCAGCTCCTTTTTCTGGTTGATCTTCTCGCGGAGAGAGGCCGGCAGAATTCCGCGTCTGAAAATTATGAATTATGACTCCATGTCTAGTGTAGCATGGCCCCGCGATAGCCTAACTTCTAACCGTACCTCTCAACGACCTCTCCGCCTTCTGTCCCATTCGGTGCTCCGTATTCTCCGGCTCTCAGTCCTCCGTTCATGTGGATCGGCGTGGCGGGTTTCGGCGGAACGGGCGGCCCGACCGGCATCTCTTCCACTTCCTCTTCCGTCTCGTTGTTTCCTTTCAACGCCTTCTGATTCTTCTTCTTGATCGTACTGTATTCCACCTCTAGTTTCGCTCGATTCGTTTCTTCGTCTGCAAAACGGAAAACTTTGAAAAATCATAACTCAGCTCAAAAAAATGCTACAGACTCGTACAAGCGCTTAAAATAACGGAAATTGCATGAAGAATGTGAAGCTCGAATGCACATACCCTTCAAAAATTTGTGAACACCATTAGGAGGCCTTAACATAGAGTGTGCAGTGAAAAACCTTATTTTCTGGCTAAATTTTCAACGGCTCAAGCGCAAAAATCTTCTCTGTCTCTTTGTCTCGAGTATTTATGTCGCAAGAGTATGACGACTAGTATGACATGACCAGCGATACCTATATACCCTATCGAATTACACTAACCCGACAACGTATTCTACGGAAAATTCACTTTTTCGGAGATTTTTCGCTCGAAAATAGAAAATAGGAGAATCGAGTGTGGAAAGTGTGAAAAGTGTGCGGAAAAAACAACCAGCGCTCATTTAGAGGTCATTAATTATTTATAACGGGAATTTGCAAAAAAATTGCCGCCTCGACCCCTCAACTTCACCGCCCTCTGTCGCCTAGGAATTAGCGTGTGAAATGGCGCAATAGGTTAGAGTTTTGCGCGCCAAACACTCGGCGGGGGTTCGAGGTCGCCTAGACAAACACGGATTTTTGTCAACTTTGGAGACGATGGAGAACGTGTTGAAAAATGGAAAAAAGATGCGGCAAAACAGATAGGCGATGGGGTTGTCGCCGCCCGCGTCAAAGACGGATGATAAAAAGTGTTCGGGCCGGCGGGAAGAGATAAAGAATTTAAAAAGAGAGGCGGGAGAGAAAAAGCGGGTTCTAAAGGCAGCGAAAACTGAGGCAAAATTGAGAGTCCTCTATAATTATGGTGTCGGTTCGGAGATCTTTTTCCAAAGCTTACGCTCGCGACGTTTCGCAACCGACCGATCAAACGCTTGAAAAGCATCGAAAACGTTGAAGGAAAAACACTGGAAGCCACGTCACCAAAGTCTATAATTATATGCTGTCAGTTCAGAGATCTTCGGGGACGTTTCGCAACCGACCCGTTTTGCAACTTGGGTCAATGCTAGTTGCCAAGTGTCGGGTTGGTTGCAAAGCGTATATTGGTGTCTAGAAGACCAAAAAAGCGGGATACAAAGACAAAGAAATAGAGAAAGTTTGGACGCATTGCCTAGTGTCCAATCAACAAGCGAACACACTTCTTTATATCCTAGGACACGTATCCTAGGACCAAGCAGAGGTGATAAAAAAAAACGTCGGCACCCTCTCTCTCTCTCTTTCTCTTATCAAAAACCAGCATGTCTTCTCTGTCTCTCTACCGCCAAAGACACAGAAGAAGAAGAAGACAAAGAAGAAGAAGAAGGAGAAGAATCGGATCGTAGAGCAGCTGGGAGCCGCTGAGGGGGCGGAAAGATGACCGAGAGGCACGGCGGAGACGGGCGAGACGCAGCCCGAGTGTAACATTCTGGAGCGCCGGGAGCCCAGGCAGCGGCAGCGGCAGCAGAAGCTATATGTTCTCTCCCCCTCAAAAGAAAAGTATCGGTCAGGATTTCTCGGGGGGAGAGAGAGATAGAGGTGTCTGATCAGATCGGGGAGGCGGAAGAAGAAGAAGAAGAAGAAGAAGAAGAAGATAGGTGCCTACCCAGCTACTCTCGATCAATAGGTCAACCAGAAGGGATCCCGTACGATGAGGGGGTGTGTGCTCATAAACCGAACGGAAACGCACGTGTTTTTTTAGGCAGTCTCCGCTTCTGGAGCGTTGTGAGCTTGAGATGAGCCTAAGATCCTCGTCCAAGTGCTCGTCGACGTTTAGAATCCATAGATTTTCCGAAACTCGTAAAAATTCATGAATAATGGGTTTCGGGGCGCATGGTGCATCATAGAGGTTATAGATTTCTTCTATTTTTCGCGAAAAATTCTTACACCAAATTGTTGTTATTGAGGAAAAGTCCGCGACGAGTTGAAGAGTCGAACAGGTGCCCTCTGCGCGCGCGGCGGAGAAGAAGTTCATAATAGCAGTTGTCCGCTCTCTCTCTCTCTCTCTCTCTCTTTCAATGACTAATCAGTGCGGGAACGTCTTGGGAGAAAAGTAAAAGTGTGGGAACATGTGTTCCGATGGCTCGCCCTCTCCGACGAAAGAAGAAGCACATGGTTCTCAGCTGTGTGTCCAAAAAAGTGCCCACTAGAAATTGGGCTATAACTCGAGAATGACGAGTTTTGGAGTGATATTGTCAATTACAGAGTTGTTGAGCACAAAATTTGCAACAACTTTCCAGTTGACAACTTTTCGAAATAGCCATTGGTTCTCAAGATACGGTCCCCCAAAGTTCAAACAAATTCTGGGCCCACCTTGCGCAACCTCGAACGTCTCATAACTGTTGTGCCGCGGCAGCAAATTGGTGACGGACTGAACGGCGGCCTCCGCAATCGTCGTCGGACCCTTTGTATGGCTGACAATCAGTTGCACACTCACTCGATTGTCGATTTTTTTGTCTGGAAAGCGCATTTTTTCGGTGTTTTTTTTTCAGAAAAACTCATACTGGCGCTTAAAATAACGGAAATTACATGGAGACTATAAGGGAGAACACATAGTGAATACCATTAAAAATCAAGTCGAGCTCTTCTTTGTGCAATTTGACAATGCTGTATCCTTCCGAATTGATGGGCTGCAGTTCAAGAGCACACGTGTTGAGTTGGCACGTGAACAGACATCGCGACGCCGAGCCGGGGCTGCAAAACACTGTTTCCAGAACATGTTTTTCCATGGCCTAACGTCCCAAATTGCAAAAACAAGGCCAACTGGCTAACTAGGCGCTAAAACTCTGGAAAATGAGCACAACAATTCGGTGCTGAAAGGCCTCCTGGCCAACAGAAAAAAGTGTTTTCGCGGGGCAAAGACAAAGGGCGGCCGGCGGGCGGGCGGCCTGCATACAAACATGAGACAAATAAGCAGAAAGAAAAGCCGATGGGTTGCTGCTTCTTTTCAAAAGTGGCTTATAGGGGAGCAAAACGAGGGTGTATATGTTTATGAGAAAAGGAAAAAAAGAAGAAGAAGACGAGCAAAAGTACCCCCGTGCTAAGTGATTTCGAGTCCGGAAGAGCCGACGCATTTCGCTTGAATTTTCCGTGTTCTTAGGCCAAATGTCTGCGTTTCGAGCAGTTTTTTGAGAATATTACGGTAGCGTCTAGTAAGTTTGTGCGTCAAATATGATGCATGCACACTTTGCACCCGATTTGACGGCATTTCGCAGACTAATGGCAGATAAATACTCACGAAGAAGCGGCGATGATGCACTTGAGGAAAATATCGCCGCGAAGTTTGAGAGTGCCCTCGATTTCGAACTTTATCACGTCTTTTAGCGGCCTGGAATCAATTTTTACTGGTAAATATTGTCGGATTCTCGATTCTTACACTGTTCGAGACTGATAGACCGGCAGAAGACGTTCGTAGATTTTGAGGAAGACGTTGATCGGTTGGAAGTGGCTCAGAATCACTTGATGCAGGTACAGCGGCTCCGAGCTCACCGATATCCGGCCGGAAAGGAGCGAGGAGAAGTAGGTGAGGTATCTGTGAAAATCGATAATAATTATCAGACATTTATCAGTCAATTCCCAACCTTTTATAGCTGGGCGATCCGTCGGGCCCCAGAAATCGCTCGGAAAACCTTTGCATTGTGAATCGGTCTTCCACAGAGTCATCTCTGAAAGAATAAAGGGGTTATGGGACGTTCAAAAAAGTTCTGGTTGCAAAATGGACACCAGACATTCCGCAACCGAGCTCCAATTCTTTTTAAACCTCTTAAAATAGTGTTTGAAGACTCTCGGAGCTGTTAGAATCGGGGTAAATCACTCTAGATCGAAGTGGTCAGTTGCAAAGTGTCCATGACATTATTGTGTCTAAAAACTCACGTCGCCGAGATGGCATTATAGCGCATAAATGCGTTGACGACCACTGCACAGCGTTCCAGGCCTCCCTGAAAAAAAATTCGCTCAAAAAACAATGTTCTCTCAATTCACAGACCTTGCAAAAGATGATAGCGACGTTCAGCGGATGCTCCAACATCCATTGGTCCAAATTTTTGCAAATTGTGCACAGTTTCTCGAGCGGCGGCGCCGTTTCGGCGGGCCATCCGAACGGGATCGCGTCCAGCGAGGAGCTGACGTCGTGGCGGCGTTGCGAGACGTTCCACACCTGCAAAAGTGTATTGGGGACTTTTTAAAGACATTTTCCAGGTCTAAATATGAATTTCAGTGCAGATAATTCGGGTCTCTAAAATAGCATCATAAAAAAGTATTGATCGCAATTTTTTTTGGTGTTCCACGCCATTTCGCCGGCATTCTACACATGCTCTCCTTCATTATAAGCCAAAACCGGGGTGTGTACGAGTTTTTTGAAAAAATGTATGATTTTTCAAAGTTTCGGTGGCCTAGAAAGTCCACGTGAAAATGTTAGGCCACCCGTCCGACTCACCCTCACGTGTTTATTATGCGCTTTTTGCACTTGTTGCGAAGCCGTCAACAGCGATTCCACAAATTTTCGTTCACTTGTCTCGGCGGTACACGACATTGCTGGAAAAATGTTTCGGCTATTTGAAGAGAAAAAAAGAAGGTATTTTTGCTTACCGATAAGTCTAGACGTGACATATTCCACGTGAACTCCCTCTTTCCGATCCTTCATTTTTTGTTTCTGCCAAATTAAAACTTTTCATTTTGCGCGATGCACCATGAGGAAGAGTATTTTGTTTTTTCAAAAACAAGTGACAAATGGACCTTCTCGCCGTCAGAAAAAAAGATGAAAAAGATACTCAACTTTTGGATGGGGGGAAACGCGGGGAGAAGAGGGCCGAAAATTTGACACATTTGTCTTTTGATTCCATGTTTTTTTCCGCTTCGTCTTTTTGAAAAAAAAAAACACTATTTTTCGCTGGAAAAGTCGTCAGAAAAGGCGAGAAAAAGGCGAGCTATCAGCAAAAATCAAATTAGTGCTCGTCACGCACACATAAAAAGGCTGCCCCCGCAGAAGAATTGGCCAGGAAGAACGGAAATGGCAAATGGAAGGAAGTGAACGAAATAAAATAAAGGAAAAGGGTAGGACGGGTCGGGTTTTTGCAGAACACCCGGGAATTCCACACATATTTACGAGCCTTTTTCACCCCCGCTTTTGCTGTCTCGGCCGGGCGACGTGCGCGCTCTCTTCACCGCCCTGACGACCCGCTGCGTTCAGTGCCGCCATAGCTCAGTCGGTTAGAGCGTGGGTCTAATAAGCCCAAGGTCGCAGGTTCGACCCCTGCTGGCGGCAAATCGATTTTTGCCTAATCTTGGGGGGATGAGAAGTGACAGATAACCTATTTGAAGGTTGACTAGATCGTGTTTTGCGTGTGTGAGGCAGGGTGGGAGACACGGCAAATTAATTGATGATAAGGCGGACAGAAATTGGAAGTGAAATCGGGTGTTGATATTGTAGAATTCGTACCAGTCTGAGTTGATCCTCGCTAATCGTGTACACTTCGTAGCCCGCCTCATTGCTATATTTGTCGGTTTTCTGCAACAAAAATTTAATGCATTTTGAGCCTAATCTATATTTCATACATTTCTCTACATTTTGAGCTAAAACTGGAGGCTTTCGGTTTTTTTTTGAAAAAAGTTATGATTTTTTGAAAATTCACCCTTCGGATAGCTTCGAAAAGGTCGTATCAAAAGTGTCTAATTACTTTTCCAATCACTTTTTTCGCGTCTACATTCATTCATTCATTCATTCATTCATTCATTCGTTCATTCATCCCTTCCAATCGCTATTTCCCCTCTTTTCTAATCGAAAACGACGCCGACGGCGCCACCGTTCTCACTCCGTTTCGGCCCCAAAAAGAGAGCGTATCGGGGCGTTTTTCGTCCGTTTCGCCCATATATATATATGAATGTATAAAATAATGATGTGTATCATAAAATGTATGTACAAGAAACGGAACACTTCCCACTTGTGTACACATCCATTTAAGCGTAAATAGCATAGAATAGCCGTGTAAAGCCGATTTGTACCGGGCATTTAGTTGGCCTACTCGAAACTGGACCCAAACGATTTCAGTCTAGGACTGTAACAAGAGCGCCTTATCTTTGAACACCTATATCTCGAGAACCAATGATCGCTCGAAAAAGTTATCAACTGGAAATTTGTAGAGAATTTTATGTTGAACAACTTTGCAATTGACAATTTTACCCGCGCCTATTTCTTAACAATTGGATAGGAATACTTACATTCAAAAAGCATAGCATTGTATTTGTCTTCAGCCGAAGAAAATCTAGCCGGGGCCAAATCTCAATTTCCGGTGTACGTACATCACTAATTATTCCCATTTCTTCTCTTTTTCTCTCTCCCTGAGCACTCTTTCTTTCTCCGGGCTCGCACGATTGTTTCAAGCGCTCTGTTCCCCGCCACTGTCCACTCTTTCTCTCTTTTTCGTCCTCGAGAGCTCTAAAACGAGCCCAAGAGATGGGGAGAAAGAGAGAGAGAGAGAGAGAGAGAGACGGAGAGAAAAGGTAAATGGTGGCCGTACTGTCGGCGGAAAGTTCCAGTGATTTGGAAGGAGAAGGAGGACACACACATAGATAAACAAAGCACCCTCTCTCTCTCTCTTTCTCGGAGCACAAGAAGAAGAAGAAGAATAAGAAGCATTCAAAAGAGGCTTATGTGGGGGCTACCGGCGGGAAAGACAAAACATACAAACGATTTATTCTATTAGTAGTAGTTGGAGTATACTATACGTATTTTGGGTCTCGACACGAAATTCGAAAAGGCCAGTTATTGGGAGCCTGATCGACCCATGGATTTTGGGTCTTGGCACGAAAATATTGTCGTTTTTTTGGGAACAGCTATTGCGACACTACTTTAAAGGCACTAATGTCGACGAGTTTTAGGTCTCGACACGAAATTCGAAAGGCCTGATCGGTTTCGGACGATATCCGGCACTAGGCACATGTACAAAGTCTAATCTTTCTGCTTTTGGGTCCTGACACGAAATGTTTTGCTTTTCCCTGACCTACAGTACTTTCTACTACTTTCCAGGTCTCGCCACGAGACTTTTTCCACTGTTTTCCCACTGATTACCATCACACTATTGTCAAACATTGACAAAAAGGTTTAGAGCTGTTCTCCTTTCGTTTTTCTTCGTGACAAGTGAAGTTATTGGAAACATATGGAGCATTTTTTTCAACAAAAAAAAAACGTACCCTTGAAACACAACAAAGTGCTGTCGTGGCCATTTCCCCCAGTGGTCTGAAAGCTGCAATTTTCTGGACATTTGTTAGACAATGTTTCTCTATGCATAAATACAATTAAAATCGAGAGAAAAAAAACAACTGTTTTCATCTCTCTGTCTCGCGCAAACACTCGTCTAAAATATAAATAAAATCGGTGATGGTGGCGCAGAAAGCGGGCGACAGAGAGAAAGGGAGAGAGAGAGAGAGGGAAAAAGTGGGCGGGGCCTGTCGGAATGGTGGGAAAAAGGGAGTGGTCAAATAGAAGAAAACGAGGCTAATGGGTCGGAAAAGCAGAAAAACCGGTAGATAAATTAGCTTATAGTTTTTTTTCTTGCGACCTACCTAGAAACTTTATTGTTTTTGATTAAAAACCGTATAGAACATGATGAAAACAATGGCACATGATAATTGTAGACGAGGTTCCGAGTTCAAACGCCCAATTTCGCTTTCAAGCTCTCCTCGTGGAGCCGGCTCTTCTGGTACTGGCCGCGCACTTTGGTCACTTGAGTGAGCAGCCCGATACGGAGCCAATTTCGCTCTTTGTACGTCACTCCGCACGTCGGAGCCAGCGATGGGAGCATCGATTCGATGCATTCGGTCGAGTCGGCGATCGCCACCTTCAGTTGTTGTTCTGCAAGTTTCGAAATGAAAATTATGGACTTTTTGAGACGGTGACGTACTCTCAATGCTCAACGCGTCCAGGTTGTTTTTCAGCGCAATGAATTGATCGTTCATCGATTGATGGGACTGAAAATTGATAAAAGTTGCTAAAAATTCTAAAACACCGCTGAAAATCTTACCAGATTGTCCATCGAGTCGATGAGTGCGCCGAAGAGGTGCTCGAACGCGTTCTCCATTCCGATCGTCTCCTCGCTCTCCAATTCGCTCATCAGCTCCTGGTGCGACTCTTCCGCCTTTTCCGTCCATTCCCGCTTCTCCGCCGCCAGCTTCTCGTCCAAATCCGTCAATTTCTGCAATTCCGCCTCTCCGTTTTCGCGTTGATGCGCGAATTTCGCCTTCTCCTCGGCCACTCGCTCCAGAAACGTTCTTTCGCCTGCAAAAATGGCATTCCAAATTGCTTCAAGCTATTTTTCATTGAAATACCTTCCATTTGCTGCAATTCGTCCTGTTTCCATGCTTTTTCTGTGGCGGCTGTAAAAAGTCAATTTTTATCAATTTTTCCGTATTTTTCGTGCTTCTCGCCGCCGCCAATGAGCCTGTGAACTCGGCGAGCTGCTCGCGGAAATTTTTGAAGCGCTCCTCGTTCACCGCATTTGTGGCCAGCATTTTTTGAGCCTTTCACCTGCAAAAATTTGATGATTTATTAATTTTTTAGCGTCGAATATTGAGGAAAAAAGTATTTTCAGCGGAAAAAGCGAAAAATTTGAGCTGCGATTGGGCTTTCCCGCTGAAAATTGCCTTGAAATGCGAGTTTCATCGAAAAAAACATTGAGATTACGGTACTCGCTGCGAGACCCGCTGCGGAATTTCGAGAGATGTTCCTTTAAAAAACGTGGTAAAGTGTAATTTTTCAGTGAAAAATTGCATTTTCACCTCAAATTGTGTGCTTTTTACGGCATAAACTCAGAAGTAAATGACGTAAATGTTTCTAATTGACTTGTTTTAAATATTCAGTTCAAACATACTGTTGAAAAAAAAAAAGTTCGACATTGGAATCGAAGCTGGCAAAAATAGAAATTTAGCAATCTTCGAATATTCAAGCGAAAAATCGATTAATGTGTTTTCAAACCTGACATTTTATTGCAAAACCCGACTGAAAGCGATATATACGGGTAAAAAATGAGAAAAACAGGATAAAAACCGACGTTTCTGCTGATTTTTAGCCGAAAAATGAAGACAAAGATAAAGCGTGCTTCAATGTTGCAAAACTCGCGCGCAGTATATGCGTTTTCTTCAATAAATAATTTTTCCTTCAGTTTTTCTTGTTGTTTCCGCTGAAAAATCGAGTTTCCCTCACTTTTTCGTTCATTTTTCACAGTGGCCTAGAAAACGTGGCCTAAAAACCGCGCGCACACACTTACACATGACAGGCAGCCGTGAAAAAGTGAGAAAACGTGTTCGTGATGAAATTTGTCTAAATATCAGAGATTTGTAGTTTAAAATTACGTAAACTTCAATAAAATCGATAATTGTTGCAGAAATGTCGTCACAACGGCTGATAAAACTGCCGCATCGGGTACTTTTGAAGCTCCACGGCGCCGACACGAACGCTTTCCTTCAGGGACTCATTACCAATGACGTCACGTGGGTTTTACTGTTATTTATATTATTAAGAAGTGGAAGGATACAGAAATCCACTTGAAAAATGATTTGTTGCAAAACAATTGAGCAAAAGTCGATATTTCTCCAGAAAACTGCAATCACAATCGGGTCTGGCTGCATTTGTGCTGAACACGCAGGGCCGAATCGTCGAAGACGTGCTCCTGTGGCGACGTGGCACCGATGACATGTTCCTGGAGTGCTCGCGGAGCAATCAGACTGTCTTAGTCAAGGAAATCGCCAAATATCGGCTCAGAAAACAGGTGGAGATCAGCGAAACGACGGATTTCGTCTATTTCGAACAAGAAGCCGGCGATCATCATGGTAGGCATTTAAAAAACAATTTCTAAACATTTTCAATGTGTCTAGAATCTTTTCCAGAACATCGTGACCCTCGATTTGCCGGATTTGGAGCTCGAGTCTTTGGACATCCGTCGGATTTTAGTGAAAATTGTGAAAAGTACGAGAATTTGAGGCGGAGTGCCGGAATTGCGGAAGGCGCCGAAGAGCTCAAGGATTTGTTGCCGTTTCAGGTGAACAAATCTGCGAGAATTCAAAAGAAAACGTTCAAAAATGTTAAGGCCAACGGAGACCTCCTAAATATGGTCTCACTGGACAAAGGATGCTATATCGGACAAGAATTGACGGCCAGAACTGCTCATACAGGTTTCAAACAATTTATAGACTTCTGCAATTTTTTTTTTTGACATTTTAGGAGTGATCCGACGTCGAATTCTGCCGTTCGAGTGCGAAGGACAAGTGAAACAGGGCGCCAGTATTGTAGATGAGAAGAAGAATAAAGTGGGAACGGTAAGGCATTTTTTGAAACGTTTCTCACTGGTTTACACAAAAGCAATCGAAATTTCAAGCTTAAAAGCGCAACATTTGAAAATTTTCACATTTCTCTGCAACCACCGCGACGCGAAAATGCAGACTTTGCAGAGCAAATGACGCCAAACGAAACAACGAAAAAACGGCTTTAAAAATAGGCCCAGCGTGTTTTCACGATTGTTCAATTTCAGAAAAGTCCGGAAACGTGTTTTTCAGGTAATCTCATCGGACACGACTCGTTGCCTCGGAATGCTTCGTCTTGCCTCGTTCAAATCGACGAAACTGAGCGCCGATGACGTCATTTTGACGGCCAGAAAGCCGGAATGGATGCCCGACAAGATTCTTGCCAATAATTCGAATAAGACCAGTTTGACGGACTCTTGAGCATTGTTTTACGATTTTTTCGGTCTAGGAACACTATATTTTGTTGTAAAAATGTGGATTTTTAGTGCCTAGCACCCGTTTGTCTTTCCCCTTTTTTCTAATCAAAAGTTTACGAGATTCTAGTCCATTTTTGCTCATAAAACTGGTTTTTCTTACCTAATATTCATAGAATTTTTAATCCGTTCCGTTTTTATCGGATGTTTTATCAGACCCCATCTTTTGGCAATTCAAAGTAAAATTTTATTGAAAAACTCCAAATTTTCTCAGAATGTCAAAAAGTCAAATCAAGCGTCTACACCAACAGCAGGAGGCGGAAAAAGTAAAATTTTTTTTGCAGAAAAAAAGTGTACAAAGCATTTTTTCAGGCCAATTTGGGTGAAGAAGAAGAGGAACCGGTACAGGTTCAACAACGCAAAGGACCCGCCAATCGATTTGCGTTTTTTGGTAATTTTGCAAAAAATTTTAAAAAAAAGCGCATTTAAATACAATTGCAGACGACGAAGATGAGTCGAACGACGACGATGCCAAATCTGAAGAGGAAACTGGAAGTTCGCAGCCGAAAACTGTAAAAAACGCGAAAAGTTTACTGAAGACACGTTTTTTTTCAATTTTCAGACGGCCGACAAAAAAAAGGCGAAAAAGAGCAAGAAGAAGGGAAAGAAGGGCGGTGCGGAAGTCGTCGAGGAGACAGAAAATCAAATGTTGGCACGCATGGCCGCATTGGTACGCATTTTCACGATTCCTCCCCTTGTCGAAATTTCCGACGTTTTGCTGCATCAAAACCGCTTGTTTCAGAATGCGAAAGAGTCGAAGAAAGCGGCGGCGGCGAGTGCGGACCAAGCGCCGAGCGTGGAGGAGCTGATGAAGGTGGACATGAAAATGTTCGACATGTCGGCGGAAATCAAACGGAAACTCGGAAAGGCGTTCAAAGAAGTGACGACGCCCGGCGCGACGGAGGAGAATCGCTGGCCGCCGGGACGTCGGGCCGTCGGACGCATCGTCAAGAATAAGCCCAAGTGGTTTCCGGAAAGGGACTACGGTCTTTCGATGGTCCAAACGGACGAGACGAAGGACGGAGCGGTGTGGTTCCATCTGAAGCACAACAAAAATTACGAGGGACGCGAGCGGTTGTTCTGGCTGGCGGAGGCCCAGATGAACCCGGAAGTGGTGCACGAGATCTTCTCCGACACCCCCTACCACCTCAACTCGCTCCTCATGATGGCCCACATGAACCGGATGAACGAGGACTTCAACCAGGGCGCCGATCTGATAGAACGTGGCATCTGGTACGTGGATCAGTACGCGGCGCCGACGTTCGAACCTTTCAACTGGCGGCACCGTCTCGACTACACGGACTACGAGAACCGCGCGTTCTTCCTCCTTCTCCACCGCCACATGCTCAACGCGGCACACAAACGGTGCTGGGAGACCGCCTGGAACACCGCCAAACTCATTTTCAAACTCGATCCGACTGGCGACCCGCTGGCGATAATGTCGATAATCGACGGGTACGCGTTGAAGGCGAAACAATTTCAGTGGGTGCTAAACACGTACGAGGCGGCCAAGTCGTTCAAAAAGCTCAATTTGCTGCCCAACTGGCCGTATTCGGTGGCGTTGGCCAGACACGCGCTCGCAAAAGACGAAGGAGAGCACGAGACGGCCGAGAAGGAGCTCCGTCTTGCGATCCGTCACTTTCCGTCGGTCGTCGTCCAACTCATGGACAATCTTCAAATTAATCCGGATTCGGCAGTGATGAACTGCAAGATGTTCACGTCTTTCGTCGCCGACAAGTTGGTCTTTTTTTTGTTGTTTTTGGAAAACGCTAACACACTTGCTTCTTTCCTTTCAGCGAGCCGGACAGTCTCAAACTGCTCGTGAAAATCTACGCGAAAGAAACAGAGGAGGTGTGGAAACAGCCGGAAATTCTGCTCTTTTTGGAGAATTCCACCCGTCGAGTGGCCGTGTCGAGCGACAAACAAGAGATTGACGAGTGCAGCGAATGGAGGAACAAGTTCGTTTTTATGAAATTTTTATTGGAATCGGAATCTGATCGAGAAAAATTGAGAAACTTAGGCCCTAATTATTAGGACTAAATGGAGGCCTGGGCGAACGTTCCGGACTAAAGAAACCGAACTGACAAGTTCAAAAAGACAATTTCAACTAAAACAATTTGCAGACGAAAACGAATGTACGCGAGCCGATCGCCGAACGTGGCGCGCCTGTGCCAACTGCTCGACGTGGTGCCCTCCTCGTCGTTGAGTGATCCGGAACCGCCGAAAAACGGACGGTGCGGGTACGAACGAGACGCGCACGGACTCGCCACCGGACAGCCCGTCGTCGACAATCTCGTCGGCGCGCTCATCCACTCGCTCATGCCCAATTATGAACCCGTCAGTTTTTTTTTTGCCCTGTTTTCTACAGTATTATTCAAAAAAAAAAGGCGAATAATTGCAGGATCGTACACTTCAAGAACAACTCGGCCGCCACTCGGAGGAGTTCATGCGCTACATGGCCGAGCACCTCGACGGAGCACGAATCTCGTTCACGGAGATCACGGAGGCGATCACGACGTGGCTGGACGGACGCAACGAGCAGGACCGCCTCGCGGCCGCCAATGTGGTCCCGCTGGACGGGCACGAAGCCGTCGAATTGCCCGAGGAAGAAGGAGAGGGAGAGGGAGAAGGAGCCGACGAGAATAGAGAATAAATTGACGATTTTTTGAGATTTCTCTGGTCGCCAGTTGTTTCTTGCTTCTGAACTTTCCGCGTGTTTTGTCATGAAACCCTACTTGACCTACTGTTTGCTTAGTGAATGTTTCCCTGTGTTCTTCAATTTTTTCTGTCTCCTATTTCCATTCTTTCTTCCAATTGTGATTTGCTTAATGTTGGGTCCTGACGCGAAAGTATATTTTTCGCTGCAAGACCCAATATATTGCGCTTCTTTTTAATGGGAATTTAATTTTATTTAAATTGTTTGAAACCTCAAAAAGGAATTCAAAAGGCACCTGAAAAAAAGATACAAAAAAGATTTGAAGAAAAAACTACCGGGCAGACCCGTCACAATGTTTTGTTGCAAACATATATATATATATATATATATATATATATATATATATATCTAATTGGAGCCCAACAAATGAGCCGAAAGTGACGGTTTGAGCACTTCGAACACGACGACGAGGATGACGACGGCGGAAATGTACATGGTGAGCACGAGCGTCAATTCCAATCTGAAATTTTGCGATTTTTTCAGGGCTGCGCAAAAGGCCTGCACTTTTTGACCGACTTGCAATGATCCGACCGGGTCCAGACTTTGCAGGCTTCTTGCACTTGGATCGAAGTGTGTTGGCTCCAAGTTTCAGACCGATCGGATCATCTGGTCCCGAAATATGTGGATTGGAAGCCGAGAAAACCGGGTTCTGGCGAAAATTGCGGCCTTGTCGGCCTCAAACGAGTATACTCTCGGGACCGGATAATCGGATCGGCTTGAAACTCAGACCAAACATTCTTCAATCCAAGTCGAAGAAGTCTGCAAAGTTTGGGTCCGATCGGATCATTGCAAGTGGGAAAGTCTTCGGAAAAGCCTGGGCGGAAGATTTCCCGGCCCTGGATTTTTATTGATTTTTTTGTAAATCACGATGCTAGCACGCATCCGTCGAACTGCCTTGAACTGAAAAATTGGAAATTCTCGGCAAATCTCACGCTTTTTTGTCGTGATTTTCAGGATTGTGCATACGTGAAAGAACATCATTTTTATGCGGATCGAAGAGAGTTTCCATAGGCAAAACCGGTTTTTTACTGACTTTTTCACAACTTCTCACTCATTTCTCAGCACTTTCAAGGTGTTTGAACGCTCAAAAGATGCGCCGCAAAATTGTGAACATGTGAGAAGTCAAATAAGCGTCATTCGAAATAGCGTCATAATTTTTGGACTCAAAGTGTTCAAGTCGTCATGGAAATGCGTTTAACTCAAAATTCTTCTGTGCGACGCCATTGCGCATCATCTTTTGAGCTGACAAACGTCTCGAAAGAGCTGATTTTTGACAGGCCTAGCGAATTTTTCTGCAAATTGTCGTAGAATCGGATGCCTAGTCGGCAATTTTGCGTACTCACTTGGTGAGCGTCACACCGACGACTTCCTGCTTGAATTGCAATTGTGCGCACTCGTTATCTGCAAAAATTGAAGCGATTTTCGAGCGTGGCCGAACTCTTTTCCCCTCGGCGGCCCGGCCACATACTCAATAAGGGCGGCCCTAAATTGACATTGCTGTTGTGATAAATAGTTCGCGTTATCGATGAGTGCATCATTTTTTAATCGTTTCGTTTTTTTGGCGGCAATAAATTGGCGTGGCCTAGCACATGTGTACGGAATGCGTGGGCGGGAATGAGATCTGGAAACGGACGAAAATTTGAAGCGTTTTGGCGGAGAAACGAGCAGAATTGGAGCGGAATGGAGAAAAGTGTGCATTGCGTTTTTATTATTGGGGCAACGGACAGAAAAGGCGCGCTGTTCGCAATCTGGCCGAATTTCTAGGCCGCGTAGTAATTTTCCACTGAAAACGTGGCCTAACTTTTCAAACTCGGCCCCGAGGTCGCTCAATTTACACTGCAAAACGAGTTTCTCAACAGAGCGCCATTTCTGTCCGGTGCCCCTATAATAGGTGTCTACAGTAATTCAATCGTGGCAGTCTAAAGTGAAGAGACCCAAAAAACCAACAAAAAAAAAAGACAAATTCTGTGAACTGTCAGCCACTTTATCTGCATTTTGTCGTGTGACGCAATGACGCAACAGTAACCCAAAAGATTCGAGAAACGTGGCACGTCGGCGAAAAAGCAAAAGCGAACGAAAAAGTGAAAAGTGAGGCGAAAAATGGGAGGGGGGCAAAGTGGGCTCTCGGCTGACGAGCGGCTATAAATTTCACTTTTTCGTCACTCCTCCGCCGACGTCATCGCCTATTTTTCATCGCGAACACCGGAGACTCTATATTCTACGACAAAATGCAAAAGTTATCGACTTTTTGAGCAGAAATGCACTGAAAACCCGCGTTTTCCGGGCGAGAACCGACCGTACACTCGGTTTGACGACAAACCACAGACAATGCACTTGATTTTACGACAAATTGCACAAAAATAAAAGCGCTTAAAAATGATGACGCAAAAACGGAAAGGCAAATTTGGGGGAAAACATAGATATGTGTGTGTTTTCGTGCGGAGAAAAGGCGAGAGAAATTTTTCTTTGAGCGGATTATCTCGATATTTTTTTCATTGATACCTAGACGGCTGCTATTCAAGCAAATTTGGTTTGTGAAAGAGAGTACTGAACACTCGAATTTTTAGGCTGCCAAAAAAACGTCATATTTTTGATGCTCTCGCCGTCAGTGAGCACAGGAAGTTTAATATGTGAAAATGCGCGCGCAAAAAAAAAAGAAGAAGAGAGATATGTGCGTGTGCGTGTTTGAGTGAGACCTTGAAGAGATAAAAAGATAAAAAGATTTTTCGTTTTTTTTTCTCTTTCGAAGGATTTTCCGATTTCCCACGGCTTTTCGCGTGCTTTCCGGCGTGACTTAGTGACTCAGTGATTGCTGATGACGTGGGTTCGGGAAAGTACACAAGATTCCCAAAAAAAAAAACGCCAAAATGTAACCTGCCAGTGGCTTTTTCCAGGCTCAAAATAGGTATGATGACCTTAAAATCAGACTTGCCAGATTTCGGGCCGGCCATGCGGGCCGGTAAAGTGCTGGGCGGGAATTCAAATTTTAGCGGAAATTTTTTGTTTTCGTTATTACAAAAAAAATTTTCGAACTAAAGTTGTAGTGTTTCTTCTTTGTTTTTTTGCTATTATGAATTTTTTATGAGAAATACATTTGTTTTTCAATGTTCGATGCTTGCAAAAAACCCCTTATTCTACAAAAAATGGCTTCATGCGATCAATAATTCAAATTTTGAATTCCCGCTTTTTGAACCGGGCCGGAGTTTTGGAAATTTCGGCCCGGCCCGGTCCGGCCCGTGGCAACTATGCTTAAAATAACATTCAAAGGGACCACTGAGCCATCCGGACACAAGTAGTTTTTAGGCTGTTTTCAGGCGCGGCGAACACGATTTTGAGCTTTATTTTTGTCGGGGAATACACGGTTTTATCAAAAAGAACAGTTTTAACGCGTAAAAAGCGAGTTTTGAACTCGATAAACTCGAGAAAATGTGTTCTGCGCGTGAATATTATTGAAAAAAAAATTTGTGTCTAGGGGGGGGGGGGATATGTCGGTGAAGCGAAAGCGGATTAGCGGAAAATCTCGGCCTACCTTGCACAACACGCCTCGAATTGAACATTTTCGCGCGAAGATTCGATCGGTCGGTTTGAAGCGGTTCGAGGCCACAAAAAATCTGCAAAAATTAGTGATGAGAGAAAAATGAACGGTGCGGAGTGAAAGAGAGAGAGAGAGAGAGAGAGAGAAGAACGGCGGGCGCGGAATAATTGAAAACAGATGGAAATTGGGCGACGCCGCTTTTCCCCCCGCCGTTCTTCTTTTTTTTTGTCATTTTTATAGCCAACGACTACACGTCATCTGGGTGGCAAATGTGCAAAAATCGATGGGGATCGAACGCGCCGGCAGACCACTACAGTTTTTTTAGTTCATTTTTGAGTATTTTTCCAAGTTTCACATCTCGGAACATTGAAAGACGAGCAGGTTAGAGAGAAAGAGTCAGAAGAGTTTCAGATTTTCAGGTTTCACGTTTAGGATGAGTGCAAATTGAATTACGGGGGGACAAAACGAAACGAAATGAGGAGAGAGAGAGAGAGAACGGAGAAGATGGAGAGGTGCTAAGAAGAGCAAAAGCTGCCGCCGCTCCTTTTTCCACATCAGATCTTTTTCGTCGTTTACCTCTTCTCAACAACCCCTCTCATGACATTTTTGCACAAAACGTTTCAAAAAGTAACCGGAAAATCACAATCAAAGTCTGTGATCAAGAAAAAAAAAAGTGAAAGGGATTAACATTAGCGTCTTATTGAAACATGTGCCAACGCCGGAAACCATTCAAGAATGACGATTCGTCGTCACATGGTGCATCGGCAACTAGGAAGTGGGGGGAGCGGGACAAAACGGTTGTCGGACAATATTGAATAATCGGATGATATCAGTTACAACCACGCAGCTTATTCTTAGAACCAACGAGGATGGGCGGTGGCAAAACGGGAAAGCGGGAGAGAGAGAGAAGAGAACAAATATTTGCACCCGCAAACCGACAATATCTGTGACGAAAGGCCAAAGATTTACAGAGCTCTTGGACCGAACACATTCAATACATTTTTCAGATTTTTAGGCGGCGAAAAAATGCTCTAAAAACATGGGAGAGACGTTCTTGAAATGAGAGAGAGAAAGTGAGAGACGTTGAGGTATCACAGGTTTACAAAAAGTGATGATAAAGGGGATAAAAGCAACACTCGAGCATTAATGTCAAAAATAGTGATTTACGCGCCACGGTCTCCACAGCTGACACAATATGGGCGTGGCCTCGGCGGCCAAATGGCGTTTTCATGAATTGAGCAGGTTTTCTCTGATTTTTGTGGTCAACGGCGATGAAAAATGATTGTTCGACATGAAAGCACACTAATTCTCACAGAATTAATGACGTTTTGGCGCATTTTTCGCGGACTTTGCTTTTTCGCCTTCGCCGCCTAAAAACCTTGACTCATTTTGCGCTTTCTAGACCGTTTTCAGACAGAATTGGTTTTGAGAATGATAAATCACGTAAATACAAGCATTTTGAGCGCTCGAACCGCGAAAACTACCGAAAAGTAACTGAAATTCACGCAGTTTTAGCCAAAAACCTTCAAACAGATAAATGTGATGTGCGATTTGACCAAATTTAACGCTCTTGCGCTTAAAAAATTCGTAAAAGTCTATACAATCGGTCTATCGAGAGACAAATCGGAAATTATCGATTTTTCGTGGCTAATCTGGCAAAAAACACAAATTTTGCTGTTAAAATTTGAATTTCGCGCCAATGTATCGCTCTATTTGGCGGGGCGCACTTGCGCCCATTGTCAGCTCTGGAGACCGTGGTGCGTTTTCCAAAACCACTCACCCGCCAAAAGACACGGAATCTCGCAAAATCGAGAGCGCTGCAGAGAGTTATCGGGGGAAGATGCTTGTGAGCGCCAAAACGACAAATCCTGGAAGGTAGATGAGCTTCTCAGCTAGATCTCAGCGAGATGTCGAACGTGCTCATCGACAGTGTGCCTTACCGAAATTTTTTTTACCGAAAGAAGTGAATTTCGGTAAATTTTCGGTAAATTTTCGGTAAATTGTTTCGAAAATTTACCGAAAGAGTTTCGGTAAAAACTGTTTTTACCGAAAGAGTTTCGGTAAATTTTCGGTAAAAACGTTTTTACCGAAAGAGTTTCGGTAAATTTACCGGTAAATTTACCGGTAAATCGTTCCTTTCGACAATTACCGAAAGAACAATTTTGAGAGCGGAGAAAAAAATGTTAAAACATGTTTTTTTGTTTTCAATTTTTAAATAATTTTTTTCAATAATTTTTTTCAATAATTTTTTTAATTTTTTTAATTTTTTTAATAATTTTTTTGTTTCTTTTTTTAATTTTTTTAATTTTTAAATTTTTAATTTTAAATTTTTTTATAATGCTATGCAACGAGTTTCGCATTTAATGTGTCCCCAAAGTTCCTCATTCGAAAAATAAACTGATCGTTAAAAAGAAAACAGAAAAAAATTGAGGCGCCGAGCGGTGCCGTCGATACCGAAAAAGGCGCGGCACCGGCGTTCTTTTTGACAAGGGAAGTGACTGATGTGACTAATTTAGAACATTCTGAACAACATCCCAAACATCAGGAACACGCTGAACAGTCGCCTCAATGTTCCGTTCTCAAAAATTGAAAAATTGTTTCGAAAAAGTACCCATTTACCGATAAAATTTACCGAAATTTTTTTACCGATAAAATTTACCGAAACTTTTACCGAAATAGTTTCGGTAAATTTACCGGTAAATTTATCGGTAAATTTTCGGTAAATTTTCGGTAAATTGTTTCGAAAATTTACCGAAACTCTTTCGGTAAAAAAAAGTTTTACCGAAAATTTACCGACAATTTACCGAAATTTTTACCGGTAAATTTACCGGTAAATTTACCGAAACCCTTTCGGTAAGGCACACTGCTCATCGAGTAGTAGGCGAGTGACAGTGCGGAAGAATTGGAGCGTGAACTGAAAACATATATGTTGAGCAGAGTTGAGCGGAAGAACACGGAAGAATTTTTTTTATCGTTTTTAGAAAATTTTTTCATGGAATGTGATCAACTGACGAAATGTGTAGCAAAGTAAACTCTGCTCATAGAAAAATAATTGTAAATTTAACTTTTCATAAAAAAAAGTTATTCGAGTTGTTCCCGTGAAAAAGGGGGCTAAGGAATAACTTTTTTGTATGAAAAATTAAATTTACAATTATTTTTCTATGAGCAGCACGGCGCGGCTTTTGCGACGTTCACCAAACGTTTGATCCGCAGTCTGTGCATTTTTGCACGCCGGTGTTGCTCTGCGTACAGTGCATTTTATGTTACGCGCAAAGTTCATTTTTTTTAGTTGTTGATGAATTTTCTCCAAATATTCATCTCTTTAAAGCGTTTTTCTCCACTTTCTACCTCAATCAGACGTTTTTACAGATTCCAGGTGAAGTAATACGCGAAGAGAAGTCGATGCGATGAAAAGAAACGCGTAAGTAAGTGAAAGTAAGGTTTTATTCAGAAAATGCACGATTTCTCGAAAAACGTGACTAGATTTTCTAATCTCTCGGTTAAAAAACATTACTTACATTTCAGAGAATGTTTTCGAACCATAAAGAAGTAGAGTGACAGCTCTCTTTCGCGGAAAAACCGATAGTTTGCCGGAAGACAGTGAAATGTCGTTGAAAAAAATATTTTTTTGCTTCTACGAACTGTCACTTTACTTTTTTTCGGTTCGAAAACATTGACAGTCATGTAAGTGAACTATTTAAACAAAAAAATTAGAAAATCTAGAGACAATTTTTGAGAAAAATTTTTTTTTCAGCGAAATGTCACTGTTTTCCGGCAAAAGACAAATTTTTACGCGAAAGCGAGCTGTCACTCTACTTTTTTTAAATTCGAAAACATTCACAGTCATGTTAGTGAACTTTTTAAATCAAAAGATTAGAAGATCTAGAGACGTTTTTCGAGAAATCGTATATTTTCTGAATAAAACATTACTTCCATTTCCTTACGCGTTTCTTTTCATCGCATCGACTTCTCTTCGCGTATTACTTCACCTGGAATCTGAAAAAAGGTCTAATTGAGGTAGAAAGCAGAGAAAAACGCTTTAAAAATATGAATATTTGGAGAAAATTTATTAAAAACTAAAAAAATGAACTTTGCGCGTAACATAAAATGCACTGGACACAGAGCCACACCGACGCGCAAAAATGCATACCATTTGGCTGCGTATGTTGAGAAAGCCGCGCCGTGGCGCAGAGTTCACTTTGCTATACATTTCGTCAGTTGATCACATTACATGAAAAAATTTTCTAAAAAAGATGAAAAAATTCTTCCGTGTTCTTCCGCTCAACTCTAATGTTGAGGGAAGGCCGAGAGCTGAAATATCCTCTTAAACTAGCAAACAAATTTGCAAGAAATAGAAGTGAAGACGGGCAAATGGTGTGCCACCGTCTGAAATAACGTATGGCAGGCCGCACAGCGACGGTCACGTCGCGGCGGGTCTCGACACGAATGGCACGTCATAGGCGGGGACTTCCTTTGCGGACCGCCGTTTGAAAATAACTAATTATTGCATAAAATATATAAAACAGTAATCATGGGTGCGTGGATTTACAAAACAACAACAGATGCTAATCCGGCGTACTCTACGCTCCGAAACGTGTCCCAAAAGCGACAAAAAAAATGATCACGTGTAACAATGAATCCAACCCGTCGAAAATGTATTGCTAAACTCAAACTTGGTGCCGTTCGCGAGCAAGAATCAGAACAACTGAAGCTTCATTAAAAAAATGGCGAACAAAGAAAAGTGAGTGAGATGTAGAAACCGATGAGTCCGTCCCGACTCCGGAAGCTTCGTAGTCAACAGTTTCATCGCTTCCTTGAAGTATATGATGCTGTCGTAAAGGCCTTGCATGAAACTAATTATGTTTTCCTTCGGTCCTGAAAAAAAGCGACCGAATGCTGCGAACTGTTGAGTCGGGTAACTTACTCTGACTTTTTTGCGTCACGGCAAGTGATGACACTTTCTCGAGCTCATTTTCCAAGACGTCTTTTTGTGGCGGAACCGGAACCTTTCTTCCGTCGCATTACCACACACACGAAATGATGATGCCGATGACCACATTACCTCCGAGACTTCCGGCAAACCATTCCAGCGAAGAACTTCTGAAACCATAAAATTATAAATTCCAGAAATGTTTCTCAAAAACTCACTTGGCCGTCTCGGTGGTATTCGGAATCGATATTGTTGCTGTGGCTGTGAAGGCGGGCCTGTGTGCACGACGACCGGCGGAGCCATCAGCTCGGCAAATGCGGCGAAGAACGCGTTGGGGGCCGAGGCGAAACTGGCTGTGAAATTGGAGAAGTCAACTCCGATGAGACCGAGATTGTCCAGCCACTTCTCCATCTTGGTCAGCTCGTCCCTCGCAGTCGGATCGGTCATCAGATCCTTCAGATTGGCCACCGCCGCACTCATCGCCTTCACATCCGCTGAAGGTATTCCGGCGACCGTCGCAGCATTTGAAAAGAGATACTTGTAGTCGGCCAGGACTGTCGAGTCACTTTCCACGATCTGATCGCTCCACCTCCTTCACTCCTTCACACCTTGCAAACAACTGAACAGAGTCCCGAAACGCGTCAATGCTTTCTGATATGATAATAAAACACTCATCTTGTCGCTCACTTTCTGAGCACTGTCCTTGATTTTTGGCACTAGGTTTGGATTTTTCTCACGGTCGCACAGAGACTTTCTTCAATAGATCGTTGGTCTCGTTCTTGTCTTTGCTGTTTCTGAACTCATCGAACACATTTTCCAGATCGGCGCCTTTTTTTCCTTCGGCTTTTGCACAAATATCTCTGACCTTGATAATTCCAGCCTCAGCTGCTGTCAGATTCTTTGCAATATCGCTCATTGACTTTCTGATCGTCTCCATCGCGTCGTCAAGTTCCTTCACATACAATTCCACGTTCATATAAAATCGGTGGCTTTGATTTGATGGCAGTTTCGGATTGCTTCGGCATTATCGATTAGATTCTTTGACTTGAGATGCACGCGCCTCTGAATTCCTCCGCAAACTTGAAGAATGGGGTTTCATCGCCACTCGCTGCTGCTCACTTCCCAAATCCGATTCAATATCTTTCAATGAGGGCAAAAGAGACTCCACACCAGGGGTGTGCGGAAAATATTTCGATTTTCCGAAATTTTCCGATTTTCCGAGAAATGTTCGGAAAATTTTCGGAAAATTAGTGTGGATTCAAGGTCAATTTGTCCGAAACCACCGTATGCTTTTTAAAGGCGCATCACAAAATTTTTGGAAGGGTCTAGCAGCGAGCGTCTTTCTTTTCAACCGCGCGTCTCATTCTCACTGACAATCGGAAAACACTGGACCCGGAGAGCTTCTCTCGGCTAATTTTTTTGCAAAAAAATATTACATTGCTTGGCTTCCGCCCACTCAAGTGATTTCAAATCATAATAAGCATTTTTTTGTATTAGAACGTTGTTTAAACACTATATCGAACCAATGAACAAGTGAGTTTTCCGATTTTTCCGATTTTTCCGAAATTTTCCGAAAAAAAAAATTCGGAAAACCCGATTTTCCGAAATTTTCCGAAAAAAAAAATTCGGAAAAACCGATTTTCCGAAATTTTCCGAAAAAAATTTTCCGCACACCCCTGCTCCACACTGCGCAAACCCATTTTAAAACTGTCGACCCGCGCAACTTGACTGATCCACTGAGAATCCAGATCGGCGGACAGGAGATTCAAATCATCATATCCTCTTGGAAAACCAAAGGTGTAATTGAGATTACGCGAATTCGACAAGTTCTTGATGACTTCTTGAGGTACTTCGTTATATCATCAACTTTCTTCGAAGCATTGAAAACAGAGTGAAAGTACTCTTCGAAGGACGCGAAATCGGCTGTATCCGACAATCACTGTACTTTTTGACGCCTTTCGCTGCTTTCGAAAGTGGAAACAATTCTGATGTGGCACTTTTGATTGTTGCGAATTTCACCACCGTTTTCAAATCCGCAGAAACGAGATTTGTACCATTAATGTAGCATATATTTGAGGAGTAGGCCCGCATCACTTTCACTGTAGTCCATGGTACTCAGCCTTTTATACGTACTTTTCCAATCAGTGCCGCAATCATCCAACCGATCCTGGCGATCGTCTTCATCTTGTCGATGGTCGTCTTCAACGGATCGGCTGCAAACGGATCTGTTGGATGAGTGATCCACTCGGTCCACTAACCATTCGGAGCTCGGATCAGACGAGGAACATCGGAGACGGTTCAATCGGGTCAGTGTGGTTGATGCGAGTTCGCAGCGAGAGCGGTCAGAAGAAGAAAAATCGCGAATGGATCTGAAGAGAACGAGTGTCAAACTGACTGGGGGGAGTGTCTCCGAAACTCACTCATTCCGATGCTTCGCTCTGCGTTTGCCAGATCTTTTTGAGTTCGCGGTGAACTTTGATTGCTTCTGATGTTTGAATCCTCGAGGAATGTTCGACAAAAGGACGATTCGAGAACACAGCAGAGTAGTGCCACGTGGCGAGGTCAGGGTCAGTGGGGCAGAGGCCGAGCAGATAAGAAGCAAGGTAACGGGAACGTCACGCAGAAAAGGATTAAATTTTTCCAATTTTTTTCTCACAAATCATTTACGGGTTCTTTTTATCTAGATTTGTTAATGGCTTCAAGTCTTTTCGGAGACTAAAAGTAGTCATTTAATAATAAACAAAACTTCAAAACTCGTGTGATGTGTCTTATTTTTCCCTTCTTGACTTTGTGTGATTGTGAAAACCAAAAGTAATCAGTAAAACAAAAATGGCAAAAAGGTAGGGCGCACATGGGAGTCGAACCCTCAGCGTCGGATAACATATAGGCAGTGAGGGGTGTGAGAGAGCGAAGAGAACGCGAGCGACTCATGCCTTACTGATCTCCCTTCCTTCTTCTCAGACTTGCAACGGGCCGGGCCGGGCCAAAATTGGAAATTTTCCGGCCCGGTCGGCCCGGGAGGATGCACCTAAAAATTCAAAGCGAACTAGAACTTCGAAACGAGTCGCAAAATTTTCACAAAAATTACGAAAATTTTCTCAAGAGTGGGCGGAGCGATTGATTGCAACTCTGACACGCCATTTTAGCAATTTTGCCGCACGCGTTTTCCTCTTCCTTCATATTTTTTTTGAGGTCTAACTTCCGGGCCGGGCCAAAACCGGGCCGGGCCGGCCTGGCCCGGGATTTGGCAAGTCTGCTTCTTCTCACCTTGATATGGTTCAAAATCGAAAAGTCCTCATGAGGTCATGAGGATGAGGACAATGAGGATCTTGCAAGAGCAGGATAGCTCCACAGGTAAAACGCGAGGCATGCATTATGCGAACACCGTGGAGAAACCGTGGAGGTACATGCATATAGCATCCATTATGGACACCACAGCGCACAGAAACGGGAATATGCTTCGCGCGTGTACGAAATATGCGTTACCATGCACGGAAGGAATATGCCTTATCAGTTCGAGCGGCTGTCGCTGTTCGCCGTTGGCCGTGGATGCATTATGCCAACATCGCCAACGGAAACGGCTGATTTGCCGCTATTGCAAGCAAGATGTCTTCAAGACGCTTCGAAACGTGTCCCAAAAGCGACAGAAAAAAAATGATCACGTGTAACAATGAATCCAACCCGTCGAAAATGTATTGCTAAACTCAAACTTGGTGCCGTTCGCGAGCAAGAATCAGAACAACTGAAGCTTCATAGAAAAAATGGCGAACAAAGAAAAGTGAGTGAGAGCGTTTCGAATGGGCGCACAATCAGCACAACCCGAATTCACAGACTTCCCGAAGAGGACATGCTGCTGCCGTACTACCACGGAGCACTTATGAATCAGGACGCCGACCAGTTACTCGTGGTGCGTCGTCGTCGTCGTCAATCGGTGAAATGTCTAGAGGAATGTTTTTAGAATGAGGGTGATTATATGGTAACGATGAGAATCCATCCGGAGCTGAACAAAATGCAATTGTTTCTGGCGATCCGCCTCAAAAAGGGCATCCGTCGCTACGAGATCAAGAGAAACGCGACGTCGGCGAAGATGGCGAACCGCTCGGCGGCCAACATCGGCAAACTCGTCGATTCGCTCAAATCGGAGCCGGTGGAGGTGAAGGGCGAGAAGGTGGTGCTGAAGAGAGCGATCGCGAGGGGCAAGTTCCAGCTGATGCACAAGGACGTCGACTTTAAGAAGAAGCTGGGCAGCGGCGCGTACGGAACCGTCTACCGCGGCCGGCTCATCAAGTCGAACATCAAGGTGGCGGTGAAGAAGTTGGACACGGAGGGCAACGACGAGGAGATGCTGGCGGAAATGATGAAGGAGGCGCGCGTGATGCAGCTATACGACCACCCAAACATCGTCAAGTTCTACGGCTACATTCTCGACGACATCCCCTACCTTCTCGTCTTGGAGTTTTGCAACGGTGGGTCCGTCGAAGATCGGCTCACGGAAAAGGGCGAAAAGCTGAGCAACAAGACGCGCATCATGTACACGAGTCACGCGGCCGCCGGCATCGACTACCTGCACAAGAAGACGTGAGTTGCGGAACAGTTGCGCCACGTCTCATTCCCTCAATTTTCAGCTGCATCCACCGTGACATCGCCGCCCGCAACTGCCTCATCCACAAAGAAGTTGTCAAGATCGCCGACTTTGGACTGTGCCGTGCGCAGTCCATCTACAAAGTGGACCTGAGCAAGCCGTGCAACTTGCGATGGCTCGCTCCGGAGGTGTGGGACATTGGCGAGACGCGCTCGAACACGGACATTTACGCGTTTGGAATCATGATGTGGGAGTTCTTCGAGGTCCCCTACGACACGCCGTACAGTCAGTGGAAGGGATATCAGGTCAAGGTTAGACTAGAATCCAGAAGGACGCCCAAACGCCACCAAACAGTTTCAGCAGAAAGTGCGTGCCGGATACCGTCTGCCAGTGCCCGCCGGAATGCCCCGTGACGTGGCCGACATCATGAAGGAGTGCTGGCACGCGGACCCGACAAAACGTCCGACCGCCGAGAAACTGAAAGAGAAGCTGGAGGAGGTGCTGCAAAAGGCCGAGACGTCCGCGGCGCCGGAGAGCAGCAATCAACAGAAGACGAGCTAAAAATTGAGTATTGATTGAATTAATGAACACATTTTCCAACTTTTTGGATTTTTATACTTTACAAGACTGTAAACTTTATAGAACACGGAACCCCAGCCCCTTCCAATAAAAAATTCCCTTGGCGCAATTCACGTGCGCTAAACAAGGCGCGTAACGCGTAATTCCGTAGCGTCGTTGTAGAAGAGTTTCTCATTTCAATTTTCCCTGTTTTTTTGCATTATTCCCATCTTTTCAGAACCAATCAGTGTCAAAACTTGTGATAATGATTAGAAATGAATAAAAAATAAAATTTTAACTGCTTCGTCATCAATTTCGAAACGTTTTATGTGAAAATTACATAATTTTTTTCCTTTTATCTCAATTCTGTATATTTTTCGACGGTTGAGCGCTTAAAAGATGCGCAATAAACTCCTTGTTGACTGGAAGGTTCGAATGCCAGTTTCCGAACTGGATTCGGCAAATAATCGTTAAAACTCCGTTTTTTTCAGTAGTTTTCGACAAAATCCCTCAATTTGGTCAATTCTGAACGAATGTGCTCCGTTTCGCGCTTAAATCGATGCTTTTAACTCAGACAATCGCCGTACTATTCACAAAGAACAAAATTTGAGTGTTCATTAAGAGAAAAACGAAAGAATTCTGGTTTTCAATTGAAAAAAGAAACTGCGAGTCGACGGTGGATGCAAGCGCGCCCCATTGACAACTTGCTTGCGCATTGGAATTCTGGGGTTCCGTGTATAGAATACAACACAAATTTGTTCAAATATCGTCAATCACCGAGAAAATGTCGCTGAAAAAACATTTTTTGCCAATTTTTTTCAGATTTCTCTTCTGAAACCTTTTCTTGTACCAACTCTCGAATCTGCCTTCAAAATCCACTTTTCCACACGTGGCAACGCCCAATTTCCGGTCGGCTTTCACGAAAGCGCATCGATTTCGACGGTCCGGCAATATCGGATACAGCTTTTTCTGAAAACAAACGTTTTCCTTAAAATTTTTTTGAAAACTGACATCACACAAGACTTTTCCGCACTTTTCATCGGGAATAAATTGGCAGGAAAAGGTGCGGAGGGTCGGGAAATGCGTCCAGTTTCCGTTCCAGGTGCACAAGTGTCCCAGCGGTCGGCAGCACGTTTTTCGGGTTTCCGACGGTTTTCGGCATCTGAAAAAGGTGTAATTCGGGATCAAAAATGCTCAAATAAAGAATTCAAAGTTAGCGAATACGATTGACCCCAGCGGGGATCGAACCCCGGCGTAGAATCCGAATTTCCAGATAGTTTTCTTCCACTTCTCACCCGGAACTCGATATCTCCTTGACAGTCCATCCGACGCCGCGCTCGTCGCACTCATCTCTTCCGCATTCGCTCAAATAGCATCCAAACTGTTGTCGGTGCGGAATCGGCGTGTTTCCAGTGCATTTTCGGCCTAAATTGCTCGAAAACATTGAAATTGACGACGGATTGTGTACGAACCTGCATACCGCCCGTGTTTGGCGCCGATCAGACCGCACAATCCGGGATTCCAGTCGGAAATCAATCGATCTTCGGGAATGACACGTGGATCCACAAATTTATGCTCCACTTCGTATGGATTTACGCAGAGAAAAATGATAATGAAGACGGCGACGTGAAATGCTGAGCTCTTCTGAAAAGTATGCAATATTTGCAGTGTCGCAGTCAGTGGAATTCCGTATTTTTCATCAGAAAATCGCAAAGATTTTTGGATTTTTCCGCGAAATTTCGTAAAATACGGTGTTTTGACGCGTAAATGCACAATTGTTCAGCCGTTGGCCATTTTTGTGATTAGAAAACGGGAAAACTTACTTACCCAACAATACTTCAGGATACTTTTTGGAATTTTCCGGCAGGTTTTCGAGAATCTGTTACATTTTTCAGAACCTTCGATTTCTGAAGAGTCAGCCGACTTTTTCGAATCCTTGGAAACCGATATGGATGGCATTTGCGGTAAATCTTACGGATTTTCTAAAACCTCTCAATTCGTCGAAGAACAACGTGGCAAATGTCACGTGTCAAATTAGTGGCCGCTAGAAAAGTGGTCGGTAAAGTATTTTCCGAAAACGTTCCTCTAAAAAATGGTAAAATCAACGAGAAAAGCTACAAATTTGACGGTGAGTGAGCCCTGCGGAAAACTGTTTTCAGAGGGGGGGAGCTTAAGAGTTTGCCGAATCCATTGGGAATGTGCTGAAAATTACAGTAAAAAATTAGCAATAATCGTTTGAGCCGAATCAACTTTTTTATTTTAGGTCACTCCGGCGCCTCCCGTGGACATTTCGTTGTTCGTCGGAATGCTCGAATCGTCGTGTCCGATTCAAGTGTCCACAGCCCTTCACTTCTTTCGAAAAGCGTTCGCCAACGGTCCGGACGTCTCGAATATTGTTGTTCGCGAGCAGTTTTACGGACGCATTGTAGGCGAACACTTTTTTGACAACAAAACCCTTTTGTTTTACAGAAAAACGGTGTTTTGAACGGATTGCGTTCGCAAATTCTCGATCCGGATAGCGAGATCAACGCCGTTTGGATCATCACGAACATGTGCTGCATCAGCAAAGAAGTCACGCATATGTTTGTGAATTCGGTATGTTTTCTTGGTTTTTTTTAGCATGTTCATGCTGAAAAATGATTGTTCGACATGAGAACACACGAATTCTCTGAATTAATGACGTTTTGGCGCATTTTTCGCGGATTTCGCTTTTTCGCCTTCGCCGCCGATCGCCGCCTAAAAACCGCACTTCTCATTTTGCGCTTTCTTGACCGTTTTCCGACAGAATTGATTTTGAGAATGATAAATCACGTAAGTACAAGCATTTTGAGCGCTCGAACCGCGAAAATTACCGAAAAGCAACTGAAATTCACGTAGTTTTAGCCAAAAACCTTCAAACGGATAAATGTGATTTGCGACTTGACCAAATTTAACGCTCTTGCGCTTCAAAAATTCGTAATAGCCTATACAATCGGTCTATCGAGAGACAAATCAGAAATTATCGGTTTTTCTTGGCAAATCTGGCAAAAAACACAAATTTTGCTGTTAAAATTTGAATTTCGCGCCAATGTATCGCTCTATTGGGCGGGGCGCACTTGTGCCCATTGTCAGCTCTGGAGACCGTGGGCCCGGAACCGTTTTGGCGCAAAATTCTACGACATGACCCGGATGGCGGCGGTGGTTTCGGGTGGCTAGTGTCAGAGGATCCGCGCTTCGATCCCTGCCGGGGTCAATTGATTTCTATCGGCCTTGTCATGGATTCCAAGCACAGTTCAAGTAGTCTTACGCTAAAATTCCCATTTACAGCACTGCATCGACACGCTGACGCAGCTCATTCGCTCGCCGAACGCCCGTCTCTCCGGTCAAACGGTCTGGGCGATTGCGAACATTTCGGCCGACTGTATGTCATGCAAATCGGTGTGTCGCAAGTCGAAATTGCTCAAAGTAAGAGTTTCTTTTGAAAAAAAAAAATCAAATTTCCCCGCATTTTCTTTAGTTTCTCGGAAAAAAGCTTCAAAACTCGCAAGACTCGCTCGACTTGGAACGTCGAAATTTGATATGGTGCATCAATAATATCGTGTCGGGCGGCCGCGTTCAAATGCAACAACATGTGAGTGGCCATGGCCTAACATTTTACTAGGCCATCCCACATTCTAATAATTCCCCAAAATTGCCAAACACGAACGGTGGCCTAACTTTTTCTCTTCCAGGTCGCGCGACTCCTCATCCGTGTCCTCGCCGACGTCTTTCTGGACACTGTCGCATGCCGACGCATAAAATGCGGCTCAATGGTGCTGTGGACACTCGCCAATTTGGCCGATAACACGGATGACACGACACGGGTAGGAAATTTGGGGGTTTTTAGGCCATTTCTTGAAGAATCAAGGACCGGGGTCAAACGATTTTTGTCAACTTTGTCACGGTCTCCCACGGCGCGAATTATTTCAATGGGGCGCACTTGCAACAGGCGGACTGTGTCGATTTACGCGGCGGCCGATTAATTAATTTTCAACGGGAGTTCGCGTTCTTTCTGTTTTTTGTACAATACACCTATTTTTCGTACGCCTGGAACCTGGATTCGAATAATTAGAGCACTAGCTAGGTTGTGGTAACAGAAATCTCGCATATCGTTGAGAATTAGCCGAGTTATTTCGATTTGAACGTTTTGGCCTGGATTTTGATGTTCTTCGAATAGTTTTCGAAAACTGCTCAAGAAAACTAACCGCCGGAACCTGAATTTTGTGAAGAACGATTCAGCGAACATTTTTATCGTTCGTTGGGCTCATGAAATGCAAAATGAGCTGAAATATAAAGGTTTGAAGTTTTGACGAAATTCGAAAAAGACGCTAAAAACATGAAAAACTCTAAATTCTGTAAGGAACGGTTTCCAATCAGTAAAATATTGTTTTCTAGACGTTTTTCAAGTTAAAAAGAAAGAAATAAAGGTCGTAAACTCGAATTGAACTGCATTTTTAGACGTGCAAATTTTCAAAAGTTACAACGACACTCCGCAATTTACGAGCGCACTGTGTTTAGCATTAGCGCCCTCGGAGACCGTGTTTGTTGGTGTTCCTGAGCCCATTTCCTGCAGATTGACATGCTGCTCGGCCACACACACCTCCTGCCGCACGTGCTTCACACTTTTCTGGATGAGTCGGATGCCACGTGGCATCCGTCGGCGCTCCGTCTCATCGGAAACATTGCCGTCGGCGACGATCAACAAACGGGCCGCCTCCTCGAATTGCCGCTCTTCAAACGCGTTCTGGTCGGTGGCGGCGGCCGTCGCCTAACTTTCTCTTTCTCTTCCAGAAGACGGCCATGTCGTCGGCGGAGCACTGCGGAGAGGCCGCCTGGATTCTGTCGAATATTGCGGCGGGCGCGCCGCGCCACGTGGCTTTTGGTGAGTGTACGAGAAAGGGTTTCAGGCAAACAATTTTCGGAATATTTATTGTTCAGTTCTCGAGGAGGTCGACGAGTTTTACGCGTGGCTCCTTTCGGGCATCAACTCGGAGGAGCGAAGATTCAGAAAGGTGTGGCCTAGCATTCTCCGGTTGACGTTCTCCTTGCAACCCATCCGATTATGCGCTCTGTTCGCAATCTGGCCGAATTTCTGTGGGGCCTAACTTTTGACACTCTCAAAACGCCTCCAAAAACTTGTATAAACTGCCACAACTGCCCATGGCCTTCCACCCGCGCCCACCTTCCCGTGGCCTAACTTTTCCACTTGCAGGAGTCGCTGTGGGTCGTCGGAAACCTGCTGGCCACTGCGGACGACTCGCAACGCTCCCTGCTCGTCTCTCTGGGTATTGTGCATCATCTGCCGCTGCTCCTCGAAATGGACGATGTCCGACTGAACGAGAAGGCGGCCACTGCGGCCGTTGAGTTGCTCCGCGAGCATCCGTGGCAATTCAATGTCTACCGCCAACGCGATATTGTCGGTTTCATCGAGAGAGCCGGCGACATGGTTTGCCACATTTTTAGAGTCTTTGTTTTTGAACATTTTTGCAGTTCTCCACTCAAAAAGCTCAATTGGAGGCGCTGCTCGAGGAGCTGAAGCCGCCGAAACGGGCGGAGAATGAGGTGCCGCCCGGATGCCACGTCATTTGCTACAGTAGCCCGAACATTGGCGAATATGTCTGAAATGGAAAATATTTTCTACCACTATAAAATAATGAACAGAATGCGGGATGACAGTTTAAGGAAAAGGGGCGAAAAGCAGACAAGTGATTGGGGTGATAAAATTGAATCTTTACAGGATTTACAAAAAAAAATGGTAAAAAAAGGCCACAACAATTCTAGAAGGGCTATAGGCTTCGTATTGGAAATCATTCGGGTATGAGAGAGTTTGAGGGAAAAGAATACTGACACAGAATAATCTAACGATGACAGGCGTGATTGAGCAACTTGACGCGCACCAGATACTTGAGCTGAATTTGATCCACGTCGTACACAATGTATCTGCAAATTATCAATATTAGGATCAAAAGTAAATTGCTGTTCATCATGTTTTCTGGAGAAAACATGTTTTTTTCGGAAAACTGAAAAAAATCGATAAACAGCAGTTTGCTGCTGAAAAAGACGAGGAGAAATCGTAAAAATCTGTGGTTTAGGGGTTGAAACGGAACACCGTCAAGGTACATTTCTGCAGTGTCAGAGTGTTTTTCAAAATTATCCTCTCCGGACGCCTTCTTTAATAACGTACTCGTTGTACAGGAGATGATAGTCCGTGTACTGTCTTCCGTCGAAATTGATGATTTTGTGTCCTTTCGGAATCACGTATCCGTCCGAATGCGAAAAATTGCCCGTCGGGTCCGGGCTTTCGCGGCCGAGTCCTAAAAAATTGATTTTGCAAAAAATGTCACAATTTTTCAGGGCTGGCCAAATTTCGGCGCAGCCTTTTCGAAGGCCTGGACTTTTGACCCACTTGCAATGATCCGATTGGTCCCAAACTTTGCAGGATTCGTGGAATTGGATTGGAGTATGTTGGGCCCTAGTTTCAGATGGATCGGATCATCTGGTCCCGAGATATACTCGTTTGAGGCCGAAAAGGCCGAGTTTATGCGAAAGCTGTGGCCTCTGCGGCCTCAAACGAGTATATCTCGGGGCCAGATGATCCGATCCATTTGAAACTTGGACCCAATATACTTGAATCCAAGTCCAAGAAGCCTGCAAAGTTTGGGCCCGATCGGATCAATGCAAGTGCGTCAAAAGTCCCGGCCTTTTGCTCAGTCCTGCAATTTTTTAAATTTCTGCATTAATAACATTGAAAAACGCTCTTCCGCGCACAAACCTTTGACAGAGGCGGTTCCTTTCGGCAACGTCTTCGCCGACATCGTTGTGGCGGCCATCAGAGGACACACTTCGCCGAGTGCCACGTCACACAGCAGCAGGTACGCCTCGTCTCGATGCGACGCCTGCAAATATTGGGAAATTGGAATGCGTTCAAAAAATCGACGGCCAAATATTCGTACCCGACAATAGAAGAAGCTCTTGGTGAACATGTCGGCGAAATAGACGCCCTTTCCGAACATGTAGCCCGAGACGGGTGCCTCGGGCGGTGCAATTCGGAGGCCCTGACCGAGGATGCCCGCAAAGTTCATCTTTCCGGAGCCGTGCCACAACAGCATCCGATTCGCCAGGCCACGTTTGAACTTCGCCGCCTCGCTTTCACGATCCACACGCAGAATCTGAAAAGAAGTTGTACAGATTCACTCAAAAAATTAGACACTGCACAAAATGCACCGAGAAATCTATCCAAAGTCAGCGACCCCCTACTCCACATCAAGAAAAGAAGAACGCTGGGATGGGCTGAACACATAATGCGCAAGACGGACAACAGGTGTGGACCACGATGAGAGTGGATCCCGGAAGACCGCCGATGAGATGGAGTGACTCGCTCAGAGAGGAAGTCTCCATCCGGCAAGGAGCCCTACTACTGATCGCCAAAGATCGAAACGCTTGATGTGTTGTGATCCGCACCCACGCCACGTGAGCGAACAACGGATCGACTCGAGAAAAATCGAGTAGAAATCGTAAAAATCTGTGCTTTTGGGGGTTGATACGGAACAACGTCAAGGGACATTTCTGCAGTGTCGAAATCTCCGGAATACGCTCACATCGATGAGTTCGACGTCGACATCGTGCGTCGATCCTCTCGTATTGTTCATGTACTCCTCGATGTGCTTCCAGTCCGTCGAGCTCCGTTCCAGTGGCTGCAAATTGGTTTTTTTATTACAAATTCGAAAAATATCTGGGGAAAAAAGCGATTTTCGGGTTTGAAAAGTACCGCCAGTGTGCACTTGAGCTTCTCGTAGTTCGTGTCGACCGGATCTCTGCCCACCAGGCCGCCCTTCGGATCCTCGCCGCCGCAAATCTGATCGTACGCGTATTTTATGTCGAGAAGCGCGTTCAGCATGTTGTTCTTCTCCTGGAATTCAATTTTCGTTATGCAAGTTGGAAAATAGAAAGAAAGCGCTCACCTTGACCTTATGAAGGCTGTCAATCTGCTCGGGCACTTTCATTCCGAAATTGTGCGGGATGATCGTGTAGAACTTGTTCGTCGCGTCCACAATCTTGGCCGCGTTGACCGGAAACTCGGCGAGCAGCTCTCCGAGCTCTGTGAGCACGCCGAACGCCCGCAAAATCTGTTTGCGGCTCAGACGGCCCAATGGCATCTTGTTGACGTCCATTTCGAACGATTTCAGCGCCGACTTCATGTTTTCCACGTCAAAAATCGACATCATAATCTCTTTGACCGATTGCGGAAGACGCGTCCGCGATCCCGGCAGCACGTCCGTGTTTTTCAGCTCTTCCTGCGAGATTATTCCATTGAAATCAGTTAAAATTGTTCGCAAAACGTACAAATTCGGAGAAGTCAGTCTCGACGAAACTGAACATTCCGGGCATTTTGCGAAAATGTTTCCGGTACTTCCACTCGTTTTTCGTCTTTTCGAAGAAGACCTTCTCGAAGTTCTTGATCGCATCCTCGCGAATGAAGCACTCTGTCCGCGTGTCGCCGACGTCCGTGCCCACGCGGCCCCACGAGCGAAACACGTAGTAGATGCTGCAAAAAAAGTCGTTTTTCGGAAGGAGCGCTTTATTTTAGGAAATGCAGCGACTTTCTCCGCAACGTACTCTTTACAATCCTCCTTCAACAACTGAATCTTATAATACGAGTTCTTGTTCTGGGTGACATCGGTGAAGCTGAGAGTCGCCTGGAAGAGTGCTCCGTCGGGCTCTTCTTTGAGCACGTGACATCTGTCCGCGTACGGGCACTTCGCATCCACGACCGTTCCATTTTTGATGATATGAGTGCTGGTGCCGGGCAGCACGTCGCCAATCTTCACGGGCACACGGCAGTTGGCGTCGAACGCCTCGGCCGCGTAGATGAAATCCCCGTCGCCGGGATTGGCATGTTTCTTCTCGCGCACGACGACGTGCTCGCCGAGCTGCTCCTCCTCGAGGTACAGCCGCTCGAACATATCGTTGAATGTCCACTCGGACATGCGGTACATTTTTCGGATCGAGTCGGGCAGGTGGAACGGCGTGCGCACCGGATTGCGGTCCTCGTAGGTGCACTTGGAGTACTCGGTCGCGTATCCGGTGCAGACGTACGTGCGACGCGTCGAGTTGTAGACGATCTTGCCGTCCGCGCACTGGGAACACCCGATCGGACAGCCGAACAGCGCGTTGTCCACCAGACGGTCTATCAACTGAAAATCGGAAAATGTTCTCATTTTCATCAAAGCTCGCACGCGTACCAAAGCGGTGGTGTCGTGTCCTTCGGGAATGTCCTGATCGTTCTCCTTCAGAATCACCTTTTTGTCGGAATTCGTCATCGTCTCGAATATTTGACGATATTCCCACAGACGGTCCACTTGTCTCTGTAAATTCGAATTGTTTGAACACAGAAAATCGCCAGAAACCCGTCCAACCTTCATTCTTTGCTGCCTCAACGCCGCCAACTTGGCCTCTTTTCCAATTTTGCGTCGTTTCTCGGCCTCCTCCTCGTCTTCCTCCTCCAAATCCACACAAGCCGCTCTTTTGATCGTCGTGTTTTCCGCACTTTTTCTGGGTTTTTCTAGTTTTTCCTCGGCTTCCACCTCTTCCACCTCTTCCACCTCGATTTTTTCCCTCGTGCGTTTCTCGTCGGGAATCTTCGAGAACTCGCCGGCAATGCGGATCCTCTCCTCCGCCTCAATGTTTTCCCATCCGGGAATCTCCTCCAACTGGCCATGGAATCGGTCGTAGGCAGCGAACAGACAGGCGGCGTGGGCCCACTGTCCAGGCCCTTTTTCGCTCATCTTCGTCTCGCCCTTCTCGAAATTCTTTCCGCATCTCTGACATTTCCCGCGATTCGTGATCGATATGTCCGTTTTCACCATCGGCAGACGACACAAACGACCCGAAAACGAGGAGTCGAGCTCGGAATCCGCACGCGGCGCCTTGAAATTGGCGATCCTCTCGCGGAGAGCTTCCTGGAATGACAAAATGAACAAGTCGAAAAAGTTTTTAAAACAGTTACCTGGTCTTCCCATCGAAGACCTTCGACATTTCGAATCGATCGCAAGTTTATCTCGTCCCTTTTCGGGTTTAGATATCTCCAAAAACAGGGGAAATGGTACCAATTATCGACGTTTCCGTCGAAATAGCTGGACGGCTCACAAACTGCCATTCGCAGAGTGCCCTGCAACATAGGGGTTTGAAAAAATGCGCTAAATTTTTTCTAGATAAATTCCTCACCTCTGCAATACATTTTTTGCACTTTTTGCACTTTGATCGTCCGGATTTCGCGTATTCAATAGAGTACGGCAGTGGAACGGATCCTTTCAACGACAACATTTTTTTCCTGAAATCCAATCCGCTGACCCGTTTCGCTTGATCCTGCAGAAAAATTCAATTTTTTAACGGAAAAATTGGACACAAATGAGCGGAAAACAAAAAGTACAGTAGTTTTTAAAGGGACAGCTACTATGAGCAACGGGTCTCGCCACGAAAACTAAGTTTTTGTTGTTATTCCTGAGAAAAAAACCGAAAACGGTGATTTAGCGAGAACAACATTGAACGAGAGGAAAAGCAAATAGAAAACACGTCAAGCACTTTTAGAATGTTTATTTTCATGCGAAATACGAGAAAAATGTAAAATCGTTAGTTTTTCTGGTTGAAAATTGCGATAAGCACACAATTTTGCAATGAGCAAGACGGTGAGCAGAAAATGACATTGAAATTCGATAAAAACACATCGTATCGTGGCTTGGGAAGTAGGAAAATGCGCTAAAAATTTCTATTTTCCGCCGTGATGCTGA